>JAMPIV010003283.1:0-600000 GCA_024509875.1 Oreohelix idahoensis
ATATAGATAAAAGTTTGGAGGGACATGACCAGCGATATCAAAATAAGAATACAAAAGGCAAGAGGAGCTTTCATTGCATTGGGAAATATATGGAGATCAAGAGAAATCGGATCCAACACGAAAATAAGAATCTTCAATTCAAATGTGAAGTCAGTCCTATTGTATGGCTCTGAGACATGGAGAACAACAAAGACAACAACCAGAAAGCTACAGACTTTCATAAATGGGTGCTTGCGTAGAATAGAGGGATTAAAATGGTATGACAAGGTTACCAATGTGGAACTGATGACAAGAACTGGACAAATGCCAGTGGAACAAGAGATGAGAAGAAGACGATGGCGATGGATAGGACACACACTGAGGAAACCTGTTGATAGCATTACAAGGCAGTCCTTGTTCTGGAACCCCCAGGGCAAGAGAGGCAGAGGAAGACCAAGAAGTACATGGAGAAGAGAGTTGGAAACAGAGGTGAAAATGATGAGGAGAACATGGAAATAACTTGAGATGATGGCACGTGACAGGAGGACTTGGCATGTGTTTGTTGAAGGCCTATGCTCCTTTGGAGAGGAGGTTATATGAATGAACAACAAAGCTGCAAAAGAGAGAGAACGTAAACCAGAGGAGGATACCAACTACAAGATCTCCATCAAAGGAAAGGAGAAGGTCTTCCACATAAATCTGCTAAAGAATATTTGGAAAGACCGGTGCCATCCTCCGAGCATCTCCTGGCTGTCGCCATAGCAACGGAAGACGAGGAAGATGATGATGGTTGCATGGAGTATCCACTGCAACCCACAGAATCCTTTAAAGATGTCAAGTTCGGCGACAATCTCTCACCAGAACAACAAACAGAAACTAGGGCTCTACTAAAATAGTACAGTGCAGTTTTAACGGATGTACCTGGTCGAACAAATCTCATTGAATTTGATATGAAATTAACAAACGAGACCCCTGTTCAAACCAGAGTTTACCCCATCCCGTACGCTAAAGCTGATGCACTTCGCGGAGAAATAGACAAGCTGCGTCAGGCAGGAATTATCAGTGAGTCTACATCTCCTTACAGCTCGAGCGTAGTGCTGTTGCAGAAGCCCAATAAGGAAGTTCGGCTGTGCATTGATTACAGGTTGCTAAACGCTGTAACGGAATTCCAGCCCGAACCTCTCCAAACTGTTTCTGAGTTGTTCACCAAGCTCAGCAAAGCTAAGATCTTCTCCAAGATTGACCTCAGTAAAGGTTATTATCAAATACCAGTCAAGGAGGAAATTAAACCTTTGTTAGCTTTCAGCACTAGTGAAGGACATTACACATTTAACGTGATGCCGTTCGGTTTGCATAACGCACCAGGAGTGTTCACCAGGATGATGAGGAAGCTTCTAGAACCTTTGCAAAGTCCCCATATCCATAATTTCATGGATGACATCTTAATTGCATCGGAAACCTATGAAGAACATATTGCTACGGTTGCTATGCTCCTCAGGAGACTACAGGAAACGGGTCTCACAGCCAGACCTAGCAAATGTCTCATCGGGTTTGAACAGTTAGACTTCCTGGGGCACACTATTTCTCACGGATGCAGTTGGCCTATTAAGAAGAACGTGGAGAAAATAGTGGCAGCAAAAAGACCCCGAACGAAGAAAGACGTACGTTCCTTCATATCGCTATGTGCATACTATCAGAAGTACATCCAGAACTTCAACGGACTGACGGCACCTCTGACTGACCTCACAAAGAAAGGTTGTCCTGATAAGGTCATATGGGATCAAAAGTGCGAACACGCGTATAGCACTTTGAAAGGACAGTTGTCTGCATACCCCATTTTGAGGTTGCCTGACCTCAAGAAACCTTTTGTACTGAGAGTCGACGCGTCAGGTCAGGGCATCGGGTCAACACTGCTTCAAGCCGATGACAGTGACCTGAACATGCTATTTCCAGTTGCCTATGGCAGTCGGAAATTAAATAAAGCGGAACGGAACTACAGCGTAGTTGAAAGGGAATGTCTTGCTCTGATTGACGGTATCAGACGCCATCATGAGTTTCTTTATGGTACATCGTTCACGGTGCAAACAGACCACGCTCCGTTAGCATTTCTTGGTGCCAATAAAGAATTTAACGCTAGGATCATGCGTTGGGCCCTCCTTTTAAGCGTTTATTCTTTCAAAGTGGAATATATTCCGGGAAGACAGAATGTCGGGGCTGATTTTCTGAGTAGAAACTGGTCTACAGAGGAAGAAGAGCAAACTGAAGATACCACTCATCCTAAAATCACCAATCAGGTCACCTCCATTGTCAAAAAAATGAAAACATGAAAAATGGTTTCATGTCTAAAAGTGGGGACGATTGTGACGTACGTCTAGTTTGACAAGTGAATTTTCCCTGATATGATGGATGATTAAAGGGACCCTTAGCTTTTCATAACATTAGAACCCCTGAACATTTGTTGTAACTTTTCGTTTGCCAGAACGCATTCCACCGGGACTCATGTAGGATACAGCGACGAGATCAAAGAGACAGACCGAGGGATCTTAGGGGAGACTATCGGCGCTATCAAAGACAGTAGTTTTTTCCCTGATACGAGACGCAGTTGCTTGCCGCTAATTTCGCGTCTCGGTGTCAATCGAGGAACCGAGCGAACGGGGGAAAGCGAAACGGGCAGCAGCGAGCGGATACGAAGACCAGGGGGCGGCTTCTTCTCTTGATTTGGCGGTCAGATCCCCAAAAGTTCGTGAGATCAAATAAGTTGTCAAGTTTATCATGTCCCACTCAACTTACATTTCATTTTAGCTAAATAGACCATGTAGAACTAGACACGTTATCACTCGCTGGCCAGATCTTTACAGAAGCACTAGCTTTATTGAAATCTTGTTATAGATTTTCCCCTGGATTTTATATATATTTGCAGTGATTTCTAATTCTGTGCAAAGCGAGTGATCGTAACCTGTGCGATCCCAGCATTAAGAAAGCAATAAAGAAATCAATCTAAGCAAAGCAAAGCATAAACAGTGTGTAGAGTTCCCCTGACGCAGAACTTGTTGAGACTGTGTAAATTTTTAATCTTTGAGGCGATTCTATGTTTGGAATTCCGCTATCTAACTTATAGCAAAGAAAGCACACCCAAAGACAAATTTAACGCACCATCAAACAACTTAAGTCGTAACGGGAAGAAGAACACTGGCCCGAGCTTTGTTAGTTTACTGACACAGAGAGATAATTCATAATTTCCTGAACAGTGATGTGACTAGTTTTCTCACTGGACTTAAACCATACCTCACGGATAAAGTGTACCAGCACGCGTAAGAATTTTATTATCCGCGGCATAGTCAAATAGACCACACCATCCTCACCCCGGTATCAGAGACCGTGCCCTCCCATAGAAACTGTTATTAAGAAAAGAGACACAACTACAGATTCATTTTCCAGCGATTACGGGACCCTTTTATGTGCTGACCGCCTACCCGATAATCTGGGGCTAGAACTTGAACAAACACTCATACATTTAGTTGAGGTGTAACTGCTTGTAGTGAAATTGACAGAGATACAACGGTAAAATACCTCCAAAGATAACATGTAAGGATAAAAAACATAATGCGTAGGCTGCTGATAGTACATGATCGCCCAGACCGCGGGTCATCACCCTCCATAAAAATTGACTTGCTAGACAGGAGGGGAACGGCGGATAAAAAGGAAAAAATATGACTGGAAAGATTGCGTGAGACTAGAAAGGCTAAGGAGACGCAATTGGGGGGGATGGAGGAAAGTAAAAATTCACGTCCCCAAATTGACACGAGGTACGGAATGGACGCTTTTGCGATACCAAGCCCTTGATTTGAATTCAGCGGCTAAACGCAGATGTTTGGAATATTACAAAAATTAAAAAGTAACTTTTCTTTAATATTAATGTTAGGAATATAAAAATTAGCTGGCCGGATGGCCCATTCTGAGCAGTGAACTAATATGTTCTTAATTTTACAGACGGATAGATAATATTGAAGATAATGACAAAAGACAGTGTTGTTCACATCAACGACAGACTGTATGGAATAAAAAGTGTCGCTATTTGCACAAAAAACACGACCTTGAGAAGCAGGTGTTCAAATCAACTTAGTAGGGAAGCGAAGGGACATTGGTGGGAGCTGTGTCTAAATATAACTTTTAACGACAAAATTTTGGAGGGGAGAGAAAGGTTGGTTCAAAAATCAAGTACATTTTTGTAAAAACGCAAGTAGAGACGGACAGACTAACAGATAAACATCCATACTTGACTGAAGCATGACTGAAATGACTTTAGTGTAGGAAATTTGAAATTCAAAAAAAACCTAGGCAGTGATTGGCCACAGACAAGCATATTGTCGGCGCTTAGACGCGGATTTGGGGTCATTTCTCAATAGTTGTTCAGTGATAGACACAGAAAACGCAAGTGTGGTGATTTCCAAATGAAATAAAGTGAAATAAGTTCAGGGACGCCATACTATAGCCAGCAGCTCAGCTGAGTTTTGCTAGCATTTCTGTGTTCTTTATTCATAATCTGAGCTGTGAGTTTCAGCTGTCAACAAGGCGGTGTCTATCCAGTTGGTGATTTTACTCGAGTGTATCTGTGCAGTACGTTGTGACAGAGACCACTATTATTGCCCGCCAGCACGGAGAGGTGGGACCACCAGATTTCAGCACCAGAGCTACTTCTTCAAGATGAGTGAGCCTCTGGTCTGCTGGAAGTTCACCAACGCCTTTTAGTTGCTAATACCCCATAAAATTCCTGCAATTTACTGGACACTGTGTAGTCAATATAGACAGGTGTGATGAGGCCACCCCAACAGCACAAGCATTAACTATCCTCCCAAGTAGATGACTACTAGAACATTTTAATAAAACTAACTAGTCTAGTACTTATATATGTACACTCTTGCATTTATTATGTAACATTCCATGCATTTTTTTTCATTAATTTTAAATCCTTTTCCTAAAAAAAGTTCTGGTCAACATAAAACTTGATCCAGAACAAATAAATGTAATATAATTCTATCAAAAAATTTTACACACGTGAGTTAGTTCAGTGTATTTTAACATTTGTTAATATTATTAGTCTTCTTAAATATCTGTGGGTGTATTTATAAACTATCACACCACACTACATATCATTACCCTAGACACTTTACGTAGCCACATTCATTAAGAAAAAAAATTAAGTGTGAGGTCGTAGTGGTAGCAAGAAAGGCCTTCTGACAATTCACAACTACATTTTATCTCAGGAGCCTTCACAGCTGGCCTCATACATTACATTTAGTAACATCACCATCATACAATACCATCAAACCCACTACACTGCTGTTGTGTTATTCTATGGAGTGCAAGATTTTTTCACAATCGGTAAGTGAGAGCAAGATGAGTGAAGGCCTTTGCTAGCGCGTGTATGAATGACAGGAAATTAATTCTTTTGTGTGACCATTTTGTTAACTTGCTTACCTGGTAACATATATCTTTTCTGTATACCCTACATTGTTCCTTTAAGTGGGATAGTTGATAATTTGTTAACTCTGTTTAAAACCACCTCCTTTCCATTTGCTTAGTAAAGGGAAGAACAGCTGGGAAGAACAGGTTTTTTTTTTTTCTATCACTTATACCTAACTTGGTAACACCTCTTTCAGAGTAATTAACTTTACTGTTAGGTTAACGTACCCGTGTTCCTGATATTATCTATCTTTGGACTGGGTTTGTCTTTGTCTAATGAGCGGGAAGGGCTTAGTCGATACCAATCTTCTTCACCCCCTCCCAAACTTGTTATTTGCATTTGTGTACTTATGATAATTTATGTAATATCTGATATTTTTAGTGATTGATGTTTAAAGTGAATAAAATCACCTAAACTCATTTAGTTCTGTGTGTTGGATATACCCAAAGCCCAACATTTCCCCTATTCGTTTAATATAGTTTGTATCAACGTCGTGTGTGTGTGTTTGAAAACACCGAATCGGTGTGCGCGCAGATGCGAGTCTGGAAAACTGGCAAATAATTGTTTGACCAGGAGAGTGAAAGAGAAGATTGAGAGACACGATTTGTCGTAAATAAGTCTGTCTTTACTCTCCTCCAGCACGCTGTGAAGCAACTATTAAATCTCTACATTTTCTATCACTGAGCTTTCCATCATCATTTTCCACTCTAAACCGGACCACTATTTCTACGACTCTTTTCTCTCAAAATAAATTTACGACAATATTTGGCCGGCTCGTCTGGGATAATTTTGAGATACATTTGATGCACACATATTTGTGGGCTGGTTCTGGGATCTTGAGCTACATTTGAGGCAATCGCATAGCCGGGTTAAAGATATTTTGAGTCTGATTTAGTTTGGGTCTAACTAGGTAGAGTGTGAATGATTTGTCTTTGTGAATTAGGGAAATAAATAAATAATTACACCCCTAGACAAACGTTCTTTAAGTATTTGGGTTGTCCACACAGCATATTTACAGGTTGTTTTCTCTCCACAGCAGTAGAAAGTACAGATAAACAAATATATTTGCTATTTTATTATCCTCTGGCGGAGATAATTATATTTCTTTCTTTATAAGAGTTGCTGGGATTGCGTGATTGTTTTACAGTCACTAAGGTTTTTGAAGTCAAAAAGAGTTGAGCTTAGCTAAAGACGGATTGTTCTGATTT
Organism: Oreohelix idahoensis; assembly: GCA_024509875.1. NCBI lineage: Eukaryota > Metazoa > Mollusca > Gastropoda > Stylommatophora > Oreohelicidae > Oreohelix > Oreohelix idahoensis. The sequence goes on from JAMPIV010003283.1 coordinate 6,652, forward strand.
TTAAAAATTAAGTTAACAACGTCTCATCTCAATAATTGACTTTAGGGACGGAGTTTGTTGTCAGAGATTTAAAATTTAGGGGAAATTTTTTTTCTTTTAAATTGTTTTAATATAAATTTTTTCTCGACTGTTAGTAAAAGTAGATTCTTTTCCAGTGTAACTTACCATTTAGTGGCATAGTCGCTTGCGTTTAGAGCCTTAATTGCCAGATAATAGCAGCGATAAGTTTGCACAGTACAGGTAGGAGGTAACACAGGTAAATTTGTACTTGTGTTTTTTTTTTTTCTCGTAGCGGTTCAGAGTTCCTCCCTTTCGCGTTTCTTCTTACTAGTTCTCTAAGCATACTTCATCTTATTCTTTAACAATGGCAGAGAGGATAAAGATGAGGTCCATCTTGAGGTTGGAAGCGAAAGAGGCAGGATTAGATGCAGAAGCTGCAAACGCGTTTATTAACCAGGAATTGGAAATATATGACGCGGAGCAACAGAGAGCCGAAGCTGAGAGGAAGGCGAAGCAACAGAGAGCCGAAGCTGAGAGGAAGGAAGAGAAAGAAAGAACAGAGAGGAGAGAAGCCCAGGAGAGGGCAGATAAGAAAGAAGCGGAAGAACGTCTTTTGGAACAGAAGAAAATTGAAGCAGAGATGGAAACTCGCAGAGAGAGAGAGAGAGACAAGGAAAGACAGCATCAACTGGCGCTTAAGGCTCTAGAGAGTCGGGGCGCCTCTACTTCGACTAACGGAGAGCCGTCTTCGCCCCAGTCTCAATCAATGGACCTCTCCAGTACTCAATCTGCCCAATTAACTGCTATGTCGTTTTCTTTAGAATCTTTTCCTAGCCCTAACGAAAAAATTGACAGCTACCTAGAAAAATTCGAGAGACTCGCGAATCTTTATGGGTTAGAGAGTACCCGCTGGGCGCTCAAACTTTCAACGTCACTGAAAGGCAATGCTTATGACGTGTACACAAAGCTGGGACCGAATCAACATGATTACGACATGTTGAAAAAGGCCTTACTACAGCAGTTTGAGATGACTGCCCGAAAGTTTCTGCAGTTGTTCAGAAACAGCCGAAAAGAGAGCACGGAAACATTTCCACAGTTCTCTTCACGTCTCACGGGTTATCTGACAAAGTGCATTGAATTATCTGACCTACCTCTTTCATATGAGGGACTCCTCGAACTTGTTCTTGTGGAGCAGATAAAATCCACTTTGTCGAATGAAACACGTAGATTTTTGGCTGAACAGGGGGCAGTCAGGCTTGAAGACATACTCAATAAAGCCGAACGCTATAGCAATGCAATGGCCGAACTTCCCAGCACTAAACGTAAACCCGCCGATGAGCCATCTCGAAAACAGAATCTAGAACAGGCATCCTATTCTTCCACTTCCTCTCAACATTATAACCAACGAGATAACAATACCCAGAAACCTCCCCAGGAAAAATCGAAATTCTACAAAACCCGATACCCCCCCAACAACAATTCTGATCAACCCAACAAGCCTACGTGGCAGCGCGGCCACCAAGGTCAAGGAAAAGGGAAGGCCCCTACACCAGGAACGTCTGATCAGGGCAAACAAACCGGTGCAAACCGCATTGGATGTTTGCATACAGCCTCGAAAGGTAGAGTCAATGTCAGTGATTCTCAACCTGAGGGGGACCGACCCTCAACTCGAGGAACTGTAATTTTGAACGGTACCTCCACTACTTGTCTTTTTGACACTGGATTAAGTTTTGATTGTATTGTCGCTAGGCACCTAGTCAAACCCGGTCAGGAGACAGAGGAAACCGTCAAACTTAGTGGAGTTTTCAGGAGTGATGCACCCAGGACGCTTCCTATCGCACTGGTAGAAATACACTCTGACTTTGTCAGAGGAGTTATTAAAGCGGCCATAATGGATGATCCGATCTACCCAGTTATCCTGGGATGTAGATATGTGTTCATTGGGAGACCTAAGGAGCCGATTGTGGCAGCGGTAACCACAAGAGGGCAAGCCAAGAAGGAGAGGGAGCCTGCGCCAAACTTGTTGCCGAATGAACTGAAGGAGGCGCAACAAAAGGACCCTACTCTGGCGCCCTGCTTTAAAAAACTGCCCATGGCTAAGGACCCCAGACACAACGGAGACATCTTTTCTAAGGATGGTGTATTGTATCGTAGAACGGGCAACCCGGACACGGGGAATAACCAGCTCCTAGTACCGACGCAGTACAGAAACCAGATCTTAGAAATGGGGCACTCTCTTCCCTTTAGCGGACACATGGGACAAAACGCCACTATTCAGCGAATAAAAAACCACTATTGGTGGCCAGGAATGAACTCTGACATTGTCAGGTACGTGAAATCCTGCGCCCAGTGCCAACGGGTAGCACCCAAGCACTTGACACCCCCAGTACCTATGGGGCAAATGCCAATAGTAGGGACTCCATTTGAACGGGTTGCTGTCGACATTATTGGTCCTCTGGAAAAGACCAAAAGAAGGAACAGGTTCATCCTGACCTTAGTTGACACTTGCACTATGTGGGCCGAAGCCGTACCGCTACCATGCACTAATTCCAAGCATGTCGCAGAAGCCCTTGTGCAAATTTTTACACGGTTGGGATTCCCTCAACAAGTTTTGACGGACAATGGATCCCAATTCCGTAGCCTGTTAATGGAGGAGATCTTTAAGATCTTGAGGGCCAAACATATCCACACAAGTCCCTACCATCCGGCCGGAAATGGGCTCGTGGAACGTTTTAACGGTACCCTCACCATGATGTTACGTAAGCTGGGTCAGGAGAAACCGGAAGACTGGGACCAATATATATCGGCTGCCTTATTCGCCTACCGAGAGGTACCCCAAGCGTCTACGGGTTTTGCGCCAGCTACACTTTTATTTGGCAGACCTATTAAGGGGCCACTAGAAGCCTTACTTCGGTCCCTGACAGACCAGAAGGCTGACGAGACAGTCGTCTCTGCAAGCAAGTATGTATCTGAGCTTAAGGAAAGGCTAAAGCTAGGATGGGATCTAGCTACTACCAACCTTAAGAAAGCCCGCGCTAAAATTACTAAAAGATACAACAAAGCTGCAAAAGAGAGAGAACTACAACCAGGGGAGAAAGTCCTATTGCTACTTCCAACCGGAAGCAATAAACTTCGCATCGGATGGCAAGGACCGTTTACCGTCCTTAAAAAGATCTCACGTACCAACTACAAGATCTCCATCAAAGGAAAGGAGAAGGTCTTCCACATAAATCTGCTAAAGAAATATTTGGAAAGACCGGTGCCATCCTCCGAGCATCTCCTGGCTGTCGCCATAGCAACGGAAGACGAGGAAGATGATGATGGTTGCATGGAGTATCCACTGCAACCCACAGAATCCTTTAAAGATGTCAAGTTCGGCGACAATCTCTCACCAGAACAACAAACAGAAACTAGGGCTCTACTAAAACAGTACAGTGCAGTTTTAACGGATGTACCTGGTCGAACAAATCTCATTGAATTTGATATGAAATTAACAAACGAGACTCCTGTTCAAACCAGAGTTTACCCCATCCCGTACGCTAAAGCTGATGCACTTCGCGGAGAAATAGACAAGCTGCGTCAGGCAGGAATTATCAGTGAGTCTACATCTCCTTACAGCTCGAGCGTAGTGCTGTTGCAGAAGCCCAATAAGGAAGTTCGGCTGTGCATTGATTACAGGTTGCTAAACGCTGTAACGGAATTCCAGCCCGAACCTCTCCAAACTGTTTCTGAGTTGTTCACCAAGCTCAGCAAAGCTAAGATCTTCTCCAAGATTGACCTCAGTAAAGGTTATTATCAAATACCAGTCAAGGAGGAAATTAAACCTTTGTTAGCTTTCAGCACTAGTGAAGGACATTACACATTTAACGTGATGCCGTTCGGTTTGCATAACGCACCAGGAGTGTTCACCAGGATGATGAGGAAGCTTCTAGAACCTTTGCAAAGTCCCCATATCCATAATTTCATGGATGACATCTTAATTGCATCGGAAACCTATGAAGAACATATTGCTACGGTTGCTATGCTCCTCAGGAGACTACAGGAAACGGGTCTCACAGCCAGACCTAGCAAATGTCTCATCGGGTTTGAACAGTTAGACTTCCTGGGGCACACTATTTCTCACGGATGCAGTTGGCCTATTAAGAAGAACGTGGAGAAAATAGTGGCAGCAAAAAGACCCCGAACGAAGAAAGACGTACGTTCCTTCATATCGCTATGTGCATACTATCAGAAGTACATCCAGAACTTCAACGGACTGACGGCACCTCTGACTGACCTCACAAAGAAAGGTTGTCCTGATAAGGTCATATGGGATCAAAAGTGCGAACACGCGTATAGCACTTTGAAAGGACAGTTGTCTGCATACCCCATTTTGAGGTTGCCTGACCTCAAGAAACCTTTTGTACTGAGAGTCGACGCGTCAGGTCAGGGCATCGGGTCAACACTGCTTCAAGCCGATGACAGTGACCTGAACATGCTATTTCCAGTTGCCTATGGCAGTCGGAAATTAAATAAAGCGGAACGGAACTACAGCGTAGTTGAAAGGGAATGTCTTGCTCTGATTGACGGTATCAGACGCCATCATGAGTTTCTTTATGGTACATCGTTCACGGTGCAAACAGACCACGCTCCGTTAGCATTTCTTGGTGCCAATAAAGAATTTAACGCTAGGATCATGCGTTGGGCCCTCCTTTTAAGCGTTTATTCTTTCAAAGTGGAATATATTCCGGGAAGACAGAATGTCGGGGCTGATTTTCTGAGTAGAAACTGGTCTACAGAGGAAGAAGAGCAAACTGAAGATACCACTCATCCTAAAATCACCAATCAGGTCACCTCCATTGTCAAAAATGAAAACATGAAAAATGGTTTCATGTCTAAAAGTGGGGACGATTGTGACGTACGTCTAGTTTGACTAGTGAATTTTCCCTGATATGATGGATGATTTAAGGGACCCTTAGCTTTTCATAACATTAGAACCCCTGAACATTTGTTGTAACTTTTCGTTTGCCAGAACGCATTCCACCGGGACTCATGTAGGATACAGCGACGAGATCAAAGAGACAGACCGAGGGATCTTAAGGGAGACTATCGGCGCTATCAAAGACAGTAGTTTTCCCTGATACGAGACGCAGTTGCTTGCCGCTAATTTCGCGTCTCGGTGTCAATCGAGGAACCGAGCGAACGGGGGAAAGCGAAACGGGCAGCAGCGAGCGGATACGAAGACCAGGGGGCGGCTTCTTCTCTTGATTTGGCGGTCAGATCCCCAAAAGTTCGTGAGATCAAATAAGTTGTCAAGTTTATCATGTCCCACTCAACTTACATTTCATTTTAGCTAAATAGACCATGTAGAACTAGACACGTTTTCACTCGCTGGCCAGATCTTTACAGAAGCACTAGCTTTATTGAAATCTTGTTATAGATTTTCCCCTGGATTTTATATATATTTGCAGTGATTTCTAATTCTGTGCAAAGCGAGTGATCGTAACCTGTGCGATCCCAGCATTAAGAAAGCAATAAAGAAATCAATCTAAGCAAGGCAAAGCATAAACAGTGTGTAGAGTTCCCCTGACGCAGAACTTGTTGAGACTGTGTAAATTTTTAATCTTTGAGGCGATTCTATGTTTGGAATTCCGCTATCTAACTTATAGCAAAGAAAGCACACCCAAAGACAAATTTAACGCACCATCAAACAACTTAAGTCGTAACGGGAAGAAGAACACTGGCCCGAGCTTTGTTAGTTTACTGACACAGAGAGATAATTCATAATTTCCTGAACAGTGATGTGACTAGTTTTCTCACTGGACTTAAACCATACCTCACGGATAAAGTGTACCAGCACGCGTAAGAATTTTATTATCCGCGGCATAGTCAAATAGACCACACCATCCTCACCCCGGTATCAGAGACCGTGCCCTCCCATAGAAACTGTTATTAAGAAAAGAGACACAACTACAGATTCATTTTCCAGCGATTACGGGACCCTTTTATGTGCTGACCGCCTACCCGATAATCTGGGGCTAGAACTTGAACAAACACTCATACATTTAGTTGAGGTGTAACTGCTTGTAGTGAAATTGACAGAGATACAACGGTAAAATACCTCCAAAGATAACATGTAAGGATAAAAACATAATGCGTAGGCTGCTGATAGTACATGATCGCCCAGACCGCGGGTCATCACCCTCCATAAAAATTGACTTGCTAGACAGGAGGGGAACGGCGGATAAAAAGGAAAAAATATGACTGGAAAGATTGCGTGAGACTAGAAAGGCTAAGGAGACGCAATTGGGGGGGATGGAGGAAAGTAAAAATTCACGTCCCCAAATTGACACGAGGTACGGAAATGGACGCTTTTGCGATACCAAGCCTTTGATTTGAATTCAGCGGCAGAACGCGGATGTTTGGAATATTACAAAAATTAAAAAGTAACTTTTTCGTAATATTAATGTTAGGAATATAAAAATTAGCTGGCCGGATGGCCCATTCTGAGCAGTGAACTAATATGTTCTTAATTTTACAGACGGATAGATAATATTGAAGATAATGACAAAAGACAGTGTTGTTCACATCAACGACAGACTGTATGGAATAAAAAGTGTCGCTATTTGCACAAAAAAACACGACCTTGAGAAGCAGGTGTTCAAATCAACTTAGTAGGGAAGCGAAGGGACATTGGTGGGAGCTGTGTCTAAATATAACTTTTAACGACAAAATTTTGGAGGGGAGAGAAAGGTTGGTTCAAAAATCAAGTACATTTTTGTAAAAACGCAAGTAGAGACGGACAGACTAACAGATAAACATCCATACTTGACTGAAGCATGACTGAAATGACTTTAGTGTAGGAAATTTGAAATTCAAAAAAACCTAGGCAGTGATTGGCCACAGACAAGCATATTGTCGGCGCTTAGACGCGGATTTGGGGTCATTTCTCAATAGTTGTTCAGTGATAGACACAGAAAACGCAAGTGTGGTGATTTCCAAATGAAATAAAGTGAAATAAGTTCAGGGACGCCATACTATAGCCAGCAGCTCAGCTGAGTTTTGCTAGCATTTCTGTGTTCTTTATTCATAATCTGAGCTGTGAGTTTCAGCTGTCAACAAGGCGGTGTCTATCCAGTTGGTGATTTTACTCGAGTGTATCTGTGCAGTACGTTGTGACAGAGACCACTATTATTGCCCGCCAGCACGGAGAGGTGGGACCACCAGATTTCAGCACCAGAGCTACTTCTTCAAGATGAGTGAGCCTCTGGTCTGCTGGAAGTTCACCAACGCCTTTTAGTTGCTAATACCCCATAAAATTCCTGCAATTTACTGGACACTGTGTAGTCAATATAGACAGGTGTGATGAGGCCACCCCAACAGCACAAGCATTAACTATCCTCCCAAGTAGATGACTACTAGAACATTTTAATAAAACTAACTAGTCTAGTACTTATATATGTACACTCTTGCATTTATTATGTAACATTCCATGCATTTTTTTCATTAATTTTAAATCCTTTTCCTAAAAAAAGTTCTGGTCAACATAAAACTTGATCCAGAACAAATAAATGTAATATAATTCTATCAAAAAATTTTACACACGTGAGTTAGTTCAGTGTATTTTAACATTTGTTAATATTATTAGTCTTCTTAAATATCTGTGGGTGTATTTATAAACTATCACACCACACTACATATCATTACCCTAGACACTTTACGTAGCCACATTCATTAAGAAAAAAATTAAGTGTGAGGTCGTAGTGGTAGCAAGAAAGGCCTTCTGACAATTCACAACTACATTTTATCTCAGGAGCCTTCACAGCTGGCCTCATACATTACATTTAGTAACATCACCATCATACAATACCATCAAACCCACTACATACATTGGGGTCTTGTCCAGGGATAATTAGCCCAACAGTAATATTAGGATCTCCTGGTTGGAGAAATAAAATTAGGGAAAAAAAATTGTGAAATTCCCTTTAAAATTAAAAGTGTCCCTGCAGATAAAAGTTGGTGAATCTTCACAGCCAGTGATAACTAATTAGTTAACTGGTTAGTTAGAATTAGTTAGACTATAGTCATAAGAAGTACTTAGTGTATTTACTGGTTAGAGATTTAGCTTGTATATTATTATATTGTCTAAAAAGTATGGCGGAGCTAGCAAAATTCCGATCAGCTGCTGTGCTGACCGCAAAGGAGATGGGAATGGATGGTCAAATTTTAATTCAATATGTAACGGCTGAATGTGATAAATATATTGAAAGGGAAGATAGAAAGTTAGCTGAAGAAAAGAGGTTACAAATTGAGGCTGAGATTAAGAGGCTGCAGATTGAGGCAGAAGAAAAACGACAGCAAAGGGAGGCAGAAGAAAAACGACAGCAAAGGGAGGCAGAAGAAAAACGACAGCAAAGGGAGGCAGAAGAAAAAAGGTTGACTGCCGAAAGGGAGGCAGAAGATAGAAGGTTGCAGAGGGAGCACGAATTACGACTAAGGGAGCTGGAATTACAAGGCCCGGCTCCTGAAAATGGTGCCAGCCCTTTTGCCTCAGATGCTACGCCCAGTCTGGGAGCCTCAAACTCAGCTATGGGGTTTCATTTAGACCATTTTGTTGAAAAAAGACGATGACATAGAGGGGTACCTAGGACGTTTTGAGTTATTAGCTACTACATATGGGTTAGAGAGAGAGAGGTGGAGTTTAAAGCTATCACAGGGATTGAGAGGTACTTCTTATGAAGTATTTGCCAAAATGAACAGGGAAGACCAAGACAATTATGACATGTTAAAGCAGGCTTTGTTATTAAGGTACGAGAAGAATGGTGAATTTTATCGTAAGAAATTTAGAAATGCCAAACTGTTGTCTGGGGAGACATACCACCAATTCTCTGCTAGACTAGAAACCTATTTGGAGAAATGGACGGCTCTGGGGAAGACCCAAGATCTTAAAGAAATGATCATGATTGAGCAATTGAGAGAGTCCATGGCTCCAGACATGAGAAAATTTCTCATGGAACAAGGTGCAGAGAAGTTGGGGGAAATTTTAAATGTTGCTGAGAGGTATCAGGCAGCTCAGGCAGAGGTAAGTGGTGCTAAAAAAAGAAGCACATAGACAATTTTAAAGCTCCACAGCAATTTAATAAATTTGATAATAGAGAGCAGGGAAATAAAGGTAGGGCAAACTTTGAGCGGCCAAGAAATGACTATCGCGACAGAAACTCACAGTTCAATGACCAAAAGTTCAATGAAAGAAAACCGTTGAACCAAGGAAAAAGATGGTGTAAATGGTGCAAGAAGGATAACCATAACACCGAATTTTGTAGAAGGAAACCTTCAAACATTGCTGCAATGAAGTCGGGGACGCGAAGATTAAAGGTTAATCCTAATGGACAACAGGAACCTTATCACCCCCCAGTTTGTGAGGATGTTATTTGTAATGGGGTCACCATAAGGTGCCTTTATGATACAGGTTTGGATTATGATTCAGTTGTGAAGTCTAGCCTAGTGGACCCAAGTCAGTATACCACAGAAACAGTGGAAATACAAGGGGCGACTAAGGACATACCACTCATGACACTTCCCATCGCAAGGATAACGGTGAAAACTCGCTATGTGGAGGGAGAAATCAGAGCAGCAGTGATAGATGAACCAATCTACCCTCTGATATTGGGGTGTAGATACGTCTTCTTGGGGAATCCCGAGAAACCTGTGATCATGGCGACAGTGCAGACCAGGTCACAGAAGAAGGAGGAAGAAGGTGAACCTATAAATGCTCATCCAGAGGAGATGAGGAAGGCGCAGGCTGAGGATAGGACACTCAAGCCCTGTTTTAAAAAATTGCCCAAATGTCACACACCTCCGAGCAAGGGGGAATATTTCATGAAGAACAAACTCTTATACAGGAAGGCCGGAACTGGAACAAATGGTCACAACCAGCTGGTTCTTCCCACTTCATATAGAGATAAAGTGATGGAACTCGGGCATGCGATTCCCTTCAGTGGTCACATGGGGATCAGCGCCACAGGACAGCGTATAGCTTGTCATTACTTCTGGCCAGGGATAACGGAGGATATAAAAAGATATGTCAAATCCTGCCCAGAATGTCAAAGGGTAGCTCCAAAGCACTGGACTGCTCCTGCAACTCTAGGGGAAATGCCCATAGTGGGAACACCTTTTGAGAGGGTTGCAGTGGATATTGTAGGACCTCTCACTCGGACCAAGAGGAGGAACAGTTACATCCTTACTCTGGTGGACACTTGTTCTATGTGGGGAGAGGCGGTAGCCCTGCCATCAATTGATTCAAAACATGTAGCAGAGGCACTACTTACAATATTTACCCGATTAGGATTCCCGCATCAAATCTTGACGGATAATGGTTCTCAGTTCAAGGGGAAACTAACGGAAGAAGTTTTTAAGCTATTTCAAGCCAGACACTTTCATTGTAGTCCGTACCATCCACAAGGGAACGGCCAGGTAGAGAGGTTCAACGGGACTCTCATTTCTATCCTGAGAAAGCTGGCACACGAAAAAACCGGATCTGTGGGATCAATTCCTGCCCGCCGCATTGTTTGCGTACCGGGAGGTACCACATAGTTCAACCGGGATGGCTCCCGCAACTCTGCTATTTGGGAGGCCAATAAAAGGTCCATTAGAAGCTCTATTAAGGACCTGGACAGATGAGAAGGCGGAAGAGACTGTTACCTCATCGTATCAATACGTGAACGAACTGACCACTCGTTTGAAAGCTGGATGGAAACTGGCAAATGATAATTTGAAGCAAGCCAGGAAGAAACATGCAGCATATTTTAATAGGAAGGCAAAGGACAGGGAACTGGCAGTCGGAGAGAAGGTGCTGCTTCTACTACCCGGAAGCCAGAATAAATTACAAATTGGTTGGCAAGGTCCATATACGGTTCTAGAGAAGGTGTCTAGAACAAACTATAAAATTGACAAAAAGGGGAAGGAGAAAGTTTATCATGTAAACCTGTTAAAGAAGTATCTGGACAGACCACTCCAGGAAAGCACCCCCTTATTGACCTTGGCTATTGCAACCCAGATGCAAAAGGAACCACTCACCTCACATGAATACCCATTACATCCTTGTGAAACCGCAGCACAGGTAAAAGTCAGTAAGCACCTGACTAAAAACCAGAGGGAGAGAGTTCAACAGGTTCTGGAGGAACATACAGATGTATTAACAGATAAACCAGGCCATACAAATTTGCTACAGTATGACATGAAACTGGTAGACTCAAACCCAATCTGTATGAGAGCCTATTCTATTCCGTTCGCGAAGGAGAAGGCATTGAAGGAAGAAATAGAGTATTTGTTGAAGGAGGGGATTATTTCGCACAGTGAATCATCTTTTAGTTCTAGTGTCGTTTTGTTGAGAAAACCGTCTGGGGAACACAGACTGTGCATAGATTACAGGAAACTGAATGCTGTCACAGAAGGACAAGTGGATCCATTACCACACACAAAACAGTTATTTGCCAGACTGAACAAGGCAAAATACTTTTCAAAGGTGGATCTTAGTAAAGGCTATTACCAGATCCCAGTGAAGCCTGAAGTGAGACCTTATTTGGCTTTTAGCACTTCGGATGGACATTATGAATTCAATATGCTACCATTCGGACTGAAAAATGCTCCGAGTGTGTTTTCAAGGATGATGCGCAAATTGTTGGATCCCCTGAATAACCCATGTATCACGAATTTCATGGATGATATTCTCGTCGCCACAGAGACATTTGAAGAACACATTGAAGCTCTGGAGATGTTGTTTGATAGACTTCGGGAGGCGAACTTAACTGCTAGGCCAACAAAATGTTGTATTGGATGCAAAGAGTTGGAATTCTTGGGACACACTGTATATCAGGGTAATATGACCCCTGATCCTAAGAACTTGGAAAAACTGCAGAGAGCACCTAGGCCGCAAACAAAAAAGGACGTGCGATCATTTGTGTCGTTATGCGGATTTTATCAGAAATACATCAAGAATTTTAACGCTATTTGTGCTCCTCTGACTGATCTGACTCGCAAGGGACTTCCAGATAAAATTATTTGGACTGCACAATGTGAACTAGCGTTCCAAGAGTTAAAGGAAAAACTCACTAGCAAGCCTATTCTCAAACTGCCTGATTTGACACAGGACTTTGTCTTAAGAACCGATGCAAGTAATGTAGGACTAGGAGGGGCTTTGTTGCAAAGATCATCTTCACCTGATGGGGAACTGAAACCAGTCGCTTATGCAAGCCGTAAATTGAATAAGGCGGAACAAGGATACTCCACAAGCGAAAAAGAATGTTTAGCGTTAATCTGGGCAATAAAGAAGTTTCAAATCTATCTGTATGGTAGGACATTTGTGGTGGAGACGGACCATCAGCCTCTCGTATTCTTATCTCAGGCTAAGCATGAAAACGCAAGATTGCTGAGGTGGTCTTTATTGCTTCAACCTTATCAGTTCAGTATCCAATATATCCCAGGCAAATTGAATGTCGGTGCAGATTTCCTCAGTCGGCACCCCTGTGATCAAAATTAGAGTAGTGGCAGACGTGAGGAGTAATTTTACCTATGTGTATCGCTGGTTTTGGAACTTGCCATAGGCATGTTTTCAAGTGGGGAGATGTGTAGTGAAATTGACAGAGATACAACGGTAAAATACCTCCAAAGATAACATGTAAGGATAAAAACATAATGCGTAGGCTGCTGATAGTACATGATCGCCCAGACCGCGGGTCATCACCCTCCATAAAAATTGACTTGCTAGACAGGAGGGGAACGGCGGATAAAAAGGAAAAAAAATATGACTGGAAAGATTGCGTGAGACTAGAAAGGCTAAGGAGACGCAATTGGGGGGGATGGAGGAAAGTAAAAATTCACGTCCCCAAATTGACACGAGGTACGGAAATGGACGCTTTTGCGATACCAAGCCTTTGATTTGAATTCAGCGGCAGAACGCGGATGTTTGGAATATTACAAAAATTAAAAAGTAACTTTTTCGTAATATTAATGTTAGGAATATAAAAATTAGCTGGCCGGATGGCCCATTCTGAGCAGTGAACTAATATGTTCTTAATTTTACAGACGGATAGATAATATTGAAGATAATGACAAAAGACAGTGTTGTTCACATCAACGACAGACTGTATGGAATAAAAAGTGTCGCTATTTGCACAAAAAAACACGACCTTGAGAAGCAGGTGTTCAAATCAACTTAGTAGGGAAGCGAAGGGACATTGGTGGGAGCTGTGTCTAAATATAACTTTTAACGACAAAATTTTGGAGGGGAGAGAAAGGTTGGTTCAAAAATCAAGTACATTTTTGTAAAAACGCAAGTAGAGACGGACAGACTAACAGATAAACATCCATACTTGACTGAAGCATGACTGAAATGACTTTAGTGTAGGAAATTTGAAATTCAAAAAAAAACCTAGGCAGTGATTGGCCACAGACAAGCATATTGTCGGCGCTTAGACGCGGATTTGGGGTCATTTCTCAATAGTTGTTCAGTGATAGACACAGAAAACGCAAGTGTGGTGATTTCCAAATGAAATAAAGTGAAATAAGTTCAGGGACGCCATACTATAGCCAGCAGCTCAGCTGAGTTTTGCTAGCATTTCTGTGTTCTTTATTCATAATCTGAGCTGTGAGTTTCAGCTGTCAACAAGGCGGTGTCTATCCAGTTGGTGATTTTACTCGAGTGTATCTGTGCAGTACGTTGTGACAGAGACCACTATTATTGCCCGCCAGCACGGAGAGGTGGGACCACCAGATTTCAGCACCAGAGCTACTTCTTCAAGATGAGTGAGCCTCTGGTCTGCTGGAAGTTCACCAACGCCTTTTAGTTGCTAATACCCCATAAAATTCCTGCAATTTACTGGACACTGTGTAGTCAATATAGACAGGTGTGATGAGGCCACCCCAACAGCACAAGCATTAACTATCCTCCCAAGTAGATGACTACTAGAACATTTTAATAAAACTAACTAGTCTAGTACTTATATATGTACACTCTTGCATTTATTATGTAACATTCCATGCATTTTTTTCATTAATTTTAAATCCTTTTCCTAAAAAAAGTTCTGGTCAACATAAAACTTGATCCAGAACAAATAAATGTAATATAATTCTATCAAAAAAATTTTACACACGTGAGTTAGTTCAGTGTATTTTAACATTTGTTAATATTATTAGTCTTCTTAAATATCTGTGGGTGTATTTATAAACTATCACACCACACTACATATCATTACCCTAGACACTTTACGTAGCCACATTCATTAAGAAAAAAATTAAGTGTGAGGTCGTAGTGGTAGCAAGAAAGGCCTTCTGACAATTCACAACTACATTTTATCTCAGGAGCCTTCACAGCTGGCCTCATACATTACATTTAGTAACATCACCATCATACAATACCATCAAACCCACTACATACATTGGGGTCTTGTCCAGGGATAATTAGCCCAACAGTAATATTAGGATCTCCTGGTTGGAGAAATAAAATTAGGGAAAAAAATTGTGAAATTCCCTTTAAAATTAAAAGTGTCCCTGCAGATAAAAGTTGGTGAATCTTCACAGCCAGTGATAACTAATTAGTTAACTGGTTAGTTAGAATTAGTTAGACTATAGTCATAAGAAGTACTTAGTGTATTTACTGGTTAGAGATTTAGCTTGTATATTATTATATTGTCTAAAAAGTATGGCGGAGCTAGCAAAATTCCGATCAGCTGCTGTGCTGACCGCAAAGGAGATGGGAATGGATGGTCAAATTTTAATTCAATATGTAACGGCTGAATGTGATAAATATATTGAAAGGGAAGATAGAAAGTTAGCTGAAGAAAAGAGGTTACAAATTGAGGCTGAGATTAAGAGGCTGCAGATTGAGGCAGAAGAAAAACGACAGCAAAGGGAGGCAGAAGAAAAACGACAGCAAAAGAACGCAGAAGAAAAACGACAGCAAAGGGAGGCAGAAGAAAAAAGGTTGACTGCCGAAAGGGAGGCAGAAGATAGAAGGTTGCAGAGGGAGCACGAATTACGACTAAGGGAGCTGGAATTACAAGGCCCGGCTCCTGAAAATGGTGCCAGCCCTTTTGCCTCAGATGCTACGCCCAGTCTGGGAGCCTCAAACTCAGCTATGGGGTTTCATTTAGACCATTTTGTTGAAAAAGACGATGACATAGAGGGGTACCTAGGACGTTTTGAGTTATTAGCTACTACATATGGGTTAGAGAGAGAGAGGTGGAGTTTAAAGCTATCACAGGGATTGAGAGGTACTTCTTATGAAGTATTTGCCAAAATGAACAGGGAAGACCAAGACAATTATGACATGTTAAAGCAGGCTTTGTTATTAAGGTACGAGAAGAATGGTGAATTTTATCGTAAGAAATTTAGAAATGCCAAACTGTTGTCTGGGGAGACATACCACCAATTCTCTGCTAGACTAGAAACCTATTTGGAGAAATGGACGGCTCTGGGGAAGACCCAAGATCTTAAAGAAATGATCATGATTGAGCAATTGAGAGAGTCCATGGCTCCAGACATGAGAAAATTTCTCATGGAACAAGGTGCAGAGAAGTTGGGGGAAATTTTAAATGTTGCTGAGAGGTATCAGGCAGCTCAGGCAGAGGTAAGTGGTGCTAAAAAGAAGCACATAGACAATTTTAAAGCTCCACAGCAATTTAATAAATTTGATAATAGAGAGCAGGGAAATAAAGGTAGGACAAACTTTGAGCGGCCAAGAAATGACTATCGCGACAGAAACTCACAGTTCAATGACCAAAAGTTCAATGAAAGAAAACCGTTGAACCAAGGAAAAAGATGGTGTAAATGGTGCAAGAAGGATAACCATAACACCGAATTTTGTAGAAGGAAACCTTCAAACATTGCTGCAATGAAGTCGGGGACGCGAAGATTAAAGGTTAATCCTAATGGACAACAGGAACCTTATCACCCCCCAGTTTGTGAGGATGTTATTTGTAATGGGGTCACCATAAGGTGCCTTTATGATACAGGTTTGGATTATGATTCAGTTGTGAAGTCTAGCCTAGTGGACCCAAGTCAGTATACCACAGAAACAGTGGAAATACAAGGGGCGACTAAGGACATACCACTCATGACACTTCCCATCGCAAGGATAACGGTGAAAACTCGCTATGTGGAGGGAGAAATCAGAGCAGCAGTGATAGATGAACCAATCTACCCTCTGATATTGGGGTGTAGATACGTCTTCTTGGGGAATCCCGAGAAACCTGTGATCATGGCGACAGTGCAGACCAGGTCACAGAAGAAGGAGGAAGAAGGTGAACCTATAAATGCTCATCCAGAGGAGATGAGGAAGGCGCAGGCTGAGGATAGGACACTCAAGCCCTGTTTTAAAAAATTGCCCAAATGTCACACACCTCCGAGCAAGGGGGAATATTTCATGAAGAACAAACTCTTATACAGGAAGGCCGGAACTGGAACAAATGGTCACAACCAGCTGGTTCTTCCCACTTCATATAGAGATAAAGTGATGGAACTCGGGCATGCGATTCCCTTCAGTGGTCACATGGGGATCAGCGCCACAGGACAGCGTATAGCTTGTCATTACTTCTGGCCAGGGATAACGGAGGATATAAAAAGATATGTCAAATCCTGCCCAGAATGTCAAAGGGTAGCTCCAAAGCACTGGACTGCTCCTGCAACTCTAGGGGAAATGCCCATAGTGGGAACACCTTTTGAGAGGGTTGCAGTGGATATTGTAGGACCTCTCACTCGGACCAAGAGGAGGAACAGTTACATCCTTACTCTGGTGGACACTTGTTCTATGTGGGGAGAGGCGGTAGCCCTGCCATCAATTGATTCAAAACATGTAGCAGAGGCACTACTTACAATATTTACCCGATTAGGATTCTCGCATCAAATCTTGACGGATAATGGTTCTCAGTTCAAGGGGAAACTAACGGAAGAAGTTTTTAAGCTATTTCAAGCCAGACACTTTCATTGTAGTCCGTACCATCCACAAGGGAACGGCCAGGTAGAGAGGTTCAACGGGACTCTCATTTCTATCCTGAGAAAGCTGGCACACGAAAAACCGGATCTGTGGGATCAATTCCTGCCCGCCGCATTGTTTGCGTACCGGGAGGTACCACATAGTTCAACCGGGATGGCTCCCGCAACTCTGCTATTTGGGAGGCCAATAAAAGGTCCATTAGAAGCTCTATTAAGGACCTGGACAGATGAGAAGGCGGAAGAGACTGTTACCTCATCGTATCAATACGTGAACGAACTGACCACTCGTTTGAAAGCTGGATGGAAACTGGCAAATGATAATTTGAAGCAAGCCAGGAAGAAACATGCAGCATATTTTTAATAGGAAGGCAAAGGACAGGGAACTGGCAGTCGGAGAGAAGGTGCTGCTTCTACTACCCGGAAGCCAGAATAAATTACAAATTGGTTGGCAAGGTCCATATACGGTTCTAGAGAAGGTGTCTAGAACAAACTATAAAATTGACAAAAAGGGGAAGGAGAAAGTTTATCATGTAAACCTGTTAAAGAAGTATCTGGACAGACCACTCCAGGAAAGCACCCCCTTATTGACCTTGGCTATTGCAACCCAGATGCAAAAGGAACCACTCACCTCACATGAATACCCATTACATCCTTGTGAAACCGCAGCACAGGTAAAAGTCAGTAAGCACCTGACTAAAAACCAGAGGGAGAGAGTTCAACAGGTTCTGGAGGAACATACAGATGTATTAACAGATAAACCAGGCCATACAAATTTGCTACAGTATGACATGAAACTGGTAGACTCAAACCCAATCTGTATGAGAGCCTATTCTATTCCGTTCGCGAAGGAGAAGGCATTGAAGGAAGAAATAGAGTATTTGTTGAAGGAGGGGATTATTTCGCACAGTGAATCATCTTTTAGTTCTAGTGTCGTTTTGTTGAGAAAACCGTCTGGGGAACACAGACTGTGCATAGATTACAGGAAACTGAATGCTGTCACAGAAGGACAAGTGGATCCATTACCACACACAAAACAGTTATTTGCCAGACTGAACAAGGCAAAATACTTTTCAAAGGTGGATCTTAGTAAAGGCTATTACCAGATCCCAGTGAAGCCTGAAGTGAGACCTTATTTGGCTTTTAGCACTTCGGATGGACATTATGAATTCAATATGCTACCATTCGGACTGAAAAATGCTCCGAGTGTGTTTTCAAGGATGATGCGCAAATTGTTGGATCCCCTGAATAACCCATGTATCACGAATTTCATGGATGATATTCTCGTCGCCACAGAGACATTTGAAGAACACATTGAAGCTCTGGAGATGTTGTTTGATAGACTTCGGGAGGCGAACTTAACTGCTAGGCCAACAAAATGTTGTATTGGATGCAAAGAGTTGGAATTCTTGGGACACACTGTATATCAGGGTAATATGACCCCTGATCCTAAGAACTTGGAAAAACTGCAGAGAGCACCTAGGCCGCAAACAAAAAAGGACGTGCGATCATTTGTGTCGTTATGCGGATTTTATCAGAAATACATCAAGAATTTTAACGCTATTTGTGCTCCTCTGACTGATCTGACTCGCAAGGGACTTCCAGATAAAATTATTTGGACTGCACAATGTGAACTAGCGTTCCAAGAGTTAAAGGAAAAACTCACTAGCAAGCCTATTCTCAAACTGCCTGATTTGACACAGGACTTTGTCTTAAGAACCGATGCAAGTAATGTAGGACTAGGAGGGGCTTTGTTGCAAAGATCATCTTCACCTGATGGGGAACTGAAACCAGTCGCTTATGCAAGCCGTAAATTGAATAAGGCGGAACAAGGATACTCCACAAGCGAAAAAGAATGTTTAGCGTTAATCTGGGCAATAAAGAAGTTTCAAATCTATCTGTATGGTAGGACATTTGTGGTGGAGACGGACCATCAGCCTCTCGTATTCTTATCTCAGGCTAAGCATGAAAACGCAAGATTGCTGAGGTGGTCTTTATTGCTTCAACCTTATCAGTTCAGTATCCAATATATCCCAGGCAAATTGAATGTCGGTGCAGATTTCCTCAGTCGGCACCCCTGTGATCAAAATTAGAGTAGTGGCAGACGTGAGGAGTAATTTTACCTATGTGTATCGCTGGTTTTGGAACTTGCCATAGGCATGTTTTCAAGTGGGGAGATGTGTAGTGAAATTGACAGAGATACAACGGTAAAATACCTCCAAAGATAACATGTAAGGATAAAAACATAATGCGTAGGCTGCTGATAGTACATGATCGCCCAGACCGCGGGTCATCACCCTCCATAAAAATTGACTTGCTAGACAGGAGGGGAACGGCGGATAAAAAGGAAAAAATATGACTGGAAAGATTGCGTGAGACTAGAAAGGCTAAGGAGACGCAATTGGGGGGGATGGAGGAAAGTAAAAATTCACGTCCCCAAATTGACACGAGGTACGAAATGGACGCTTTTGCGATACCAAGCCTTTGATTTGAATTCAGCGGCAGAACGCGGATGTTTGGAATATTACAAAAATTAAAAAGTAACTTTTTCGTAATATTAATGTTAGGAATATAAAAATTAGCTGGCCGGATGGCCCATTCTGAGCAGTGAACTAATATGTTCTTAATTTTACAGACGGATAGATAATATTGAAGATAATGACAAAAGACAGTGTTGTTCACATCAACGACAGACTGTATGGAATAAAAAGTGTCGCTATTTGCACACAAAAAAACACGACCTTGAGAAGCAGGTGTTCAAATCAACTTAGTAGGGAAGCGAAGGGACATTGGTGGGAGCTGTGTCTAAATATAACTTTTAACGACAAAATTTTGGAGGGGAGAGAAAGGTTGGTTCAAAAATCAAGTACATTTTTGTAAAAACGCAAGTAGAGACGGACAGACTAACAGATAAAATCCATACTTGACTGAAGCATGACTGAAATGACTTTAGTGTAGGAAATTTGAAATTCAAAAAAAACCTAGGCAGTGATTGGCCACAGACAAGCATATTGTCGGCGCTTAGACGCGGATTTGGGGTCATTTCTCAATAGTTGTTCAGTGATAGACACAGAAAACGCAAGTGTGGTGATTTCCAAATGAAATAAAGTGAAATAAGTTCAGGGACGCCATACTATAGCCAGCAGCTCAGCTGAGTTTTGCTAGCATTTCTGTGTTCTTTATTCATAATCTGAGCTGTGAGTTTCAGCTGTCAACAAGGCGGTGTCTATCCAGTTGGTGATTTTACTCGAGTGTATCTGTGCAGTACGTTGTGACAGAGACCACTATTATTGCCCGCCAGCACGGAGAGGTGGGACCACCAGATTTCAGCACCAGAGCTACTTCTTCAAGATGAGTGAGCCTCTGGTCTGCTGGAAGTTCACCAACGCCTTTTAGTTGCTAATACCCCATAAAATTCCTGCAATTTACTGGACACTGTGTAGTCAATATAGACAGGTGTGATGAGGCCACCCCAACAGCACAAGCATTAACTATCCTCCCAAGTAGATGACTACTAGAACATTTTAATAAAACTAACTAGTCTAGTACTTATATATGTACACTCTTGCATTTATTATGTAACATTCCATGCATTTTTTTTCATTAATTTTAAATCCTTTTCCTAAAAAAGTTCTGGTCAACATAAAACTTGATCCAGAACAAATAAATGTAATATAATTCTATCAAAAAATTTTACACACGTGAGTTAGTTCAGTGTATTTTAACATTTGTTAATATTATTAGTCTTCTTAAATATCTGTGGGTGTATTTATAAACTATCACACCACACTACATATCATTACCCTAGACACTTTACGTAGCCACATTCATTAAGAAAAAAAAATTAAGTGTGAGGTCGTAGTGGTAGCAAGAAAGGCCTTCTGACAATTCACAACTACATTTTATCTCAGGAGCCTTCACAGCTGGCCTCATACATTACATTTAGTAACATCACCATCATACAATACCATCAAACCCACTACATACATTGGGGTCTTGTCCAGGGATAATTAGCCCAACAGTAATATTAGGATCTCCTGGTTGGAGAAATAAAATTAGGGAAAAAAATTGTGAAATTCCCTTTAAAATTAAAAGTGTCCCTGCAGATAAAAGTTGGTGAATCTTCACAGCCAGTGATAACTAATTAGTTAACTGGTTAGTTAGAATTAGTTAGACTATAGTCATAAGAAGTACTTAGTGTATTTACTGGTTAGAGATTTAGCTTGTATATTATTATATTGTCTAAAAAGTATGGCGGAGCTAGCAAAATTCCGATCAGCTGCTGTGCTGACCGCAAAGGAGATGGGAATGGATGGTCAAATTTTAATTCAATATGTAACGGCTGAATGTGATAAATATATTGAAAGGGAAGATAGAAAGTTAGCTGAAGAAAAGAGGTTACAAATTGAGGCTGAGATTAAGAGGCTGCAGATTGAGGCAGAAGAAAAACGACAGCAAAGGGAGGCAGAAGAAAAACGACAGCAAAGGGAGGCAGAAGAAAAACGACAGCAAAGGGAGGCAGAAGAAAAAAGGTTGACTGCCGAAGGGAGGCAGAAGATAGAAGGTTGCAGAGGGAGCACGAATTACGACTAAGGGAGCTGGAATTACAAGGCCCGGCTCCTGAAAATGGTGCCAGCCCTTTTGCCTCAGATGCTACGCCCAGTCTGGGAGCCTCAAACTCAGCTATGGGGTTTCATTTAGACCATTTTGTTGAAAAAGACGATGACATAGAGGGGTACCTAGGACGTTTTGAGTTATTAGCTACTACATATGGGTTAGAGAGAGAGAGGTGGAGTTTAAAGCTATCACAGGGATTGAGAGGTACTTCTTATGAAGTATTTGCCAAAATGAACAGGGAAGACCAAGACAATTATGACATGTTAAAGCAGGCTTTGTTATTAAGGTACGAGAAGAATGGTGAATTTTATCGTAAGAAATTTAGAAATGCCAAACTGTTGTCTGGGGAGACATACCACCAATTCTCTGCTAGACTAGAAACCTATTTGGAGAAATGGACGGCTCTGGGGAAGACCCAAGATCTTAAAGAAATGATCATGATTGAGCAATTGAGAGAGTCCATGGCTCCAGACATGAGAAAATTTCTCATGGAACAAGGTGCAGAGAAGTTGGGGGAAATTTTAAATGTTGCTGAGAGGTATCAGGCAGCTCAGGCAGAGGTAAGTGGTGCTAAAAAGAAGCACATAGACAATTTTAAAGCTCCACAGCAATTTAATAAATTTGATAATAGAGAGCAGGGAAATAAAGGTAGGACAAACTTTGAGCGGCCAAGAAATGACTATCGCGACAGAAACTCACAGTTCAATGACCAAAAGTTCAATGAAAGAAAACCGTTGAACCAAGGAAAAAGATGGTGTAAATGGTGCAAGGAGGATAACCATAACACCGAATTTTGTAGAAGGAAACCTTCAAACATTGCTGCAATGAAGTCGGGGACGCGAAGATTAAAGGTTAATCCTAATGGACAACAGGAACCTTATCACCCCCCAGTTTGTGAGGATGTTATTTGTAATGGGGTCACCATAAGGTGCCTTTATGATACAGGTTTGGATTATGATTCAGTTGTGAAGTCTAGCCTAGTGGACCCAAGTCAGTATACCACAGAAACAGTGGAAATACAAGGGGCGACTAAGGACATACCACTCATGACACTTCCCATCGCAAGGATAACGGTGAAAACTCGCTATGTGGAGGGAGAAATCAGAGCAGCAGTGATAGATGAACCAATCTACCCTCTGATATTGGGGTGTAGATACGTCTTCTTGGGGAATCCCGAGAAACCTGTGATCATGGCGACAGTGCAGACCAGGTCACAGAAGAAGGAGGAAGAAGGTGAACCTATAAATGCTCATCCAGAGGAGATGAGGAAGGCGCAGGCTGAGGATAGGACACTCAAGCCCTGTTTTAAAAAATTGCCCAAATGTCACACACCTCCGAGCAAGGGGGAATATTTCATGAAGAACAAACTCTTATACAGGAAGGCCGGAACTGGAACAAATGGTCACAACCAGCTGGTTCTTCCCACTTCATATAGAGATAAAGTGATGGAACTCGGGCATGCGATTCCCTTCAGTGGTCACATGGGGATCAGCGCCACAGGACAGCGTATAGCTTGTCATTACTTCTGGCCAGGGATAACGGAGGATATAAAAAGATATGTCAAATCCTGCCCAGAATGTCAAAGGGTAGCTCCAAAGCACTGGACTGCTCCTGCAACTCTAGGGGAAATGCCCATAGTGGGAACACCTTTTGAGAGGGTTGCAGTGGATATTGTAGGACCTCTCACTCGGACCAAGAGGAGGAACAGTTACATCCTTACTCTGGTGGACACTTGTTCTATGTGGGGAGAGGCGGTAGCCCTGCCATCAATTGATTCAAAACATGTAGCAGAGGCACTACTTACAATATTTACCCGATTAGGATTCTCGCATCAAATCTTGACGGATAATGGTTCTCAGTTCAAGGGGAAACTAACGGAAGAAGTTTTTAAGCTATTTCAAGCCAGACACTTTCATTGTAGTCCGTACCATCCACAAGGGAACGGCCAGGTAGAGAGGTTCAACGGGACTCTCATTTCTATCCTGAGAAAGCTGGCACACGAAAAACCGGATCTGTGGGATCAATTCCTGCCCGCCGCATTGTTTGCGTACATAGTTCAACCGGGATGGCTCCCGCAACTCTGCTATTTGGGAGGCCAATAAAAGGTCCATTAGAAGCTCTATTAAGGACCTGGACAGATGAGAAGGCGGAAGAGACTGTTACCTCATCGTATCAATACGTGAACGAACTGACCACTCGTTTGAAAGCTGGATGGAAACTGGCAAATGATAATTTGAAGCAAGCCAGGAAGAAACATGCAGCATATTTTAATAGGAAGGCAAAGGACAGGGAACTGGCAGTCGGAGAGAAGGTGCTGCTTCTACTACCCGGAAGCCAGAATAAATTACAAATTGGTTGGCAAGGTCCATATACGGTTCTAGAGAAGGTGTCTAGAACAAACTATAAAATTGACAAAAAGGGGAAGGAGAAAGTTTATCATGTAAACCTGTTAAAGAAGTATCTGGACAGACCACTCCAGGAAAGCACCCCCTTATTGACCTTGGCTATTGCAACCCAGATGCAAAAGGAACCACTCACCTCACATGAATACCCATTACATCCTTGTGAAACCGCAGCACAGGTAAAAGTCAGTAAGCACCTGACTAAAAACCAGAGGGAGAGAGTTCAACAGGTTCTGGAGGAACATACAGATGTATTAACAGATAAACCAGGCCATACAAATTTGCTACAGTATGACATGAAACTGGTAGACTCAAACCCAATCTGTATGAGAGCCTATTCTATTCCGTTCGCGAAGGAGAAGGCATTGAAGGAAGAAATAGAGTATTTGTTGAAGGAGGGGATTATTTCGCACAGTGAATCATCTTTTAGTTCTAGTGTCGTTTTGTTGAGAAAACCGTCTGGGGAACACAGACTGTGCATAGATTACAGGAAACTGAATGCTGTCACAGAAGGACAAGTGGATCCATTACCACACACAAAACAGTTATTTGCCAGACTGAACAAGGCAAAATACTTTTCAAAGGTGGATCTTAGTAAAGGCTATTACCAGATCCCAGTGAAGCCTGAAGTGAGACCTTATTTGGCTTTTAGCACTTCGGATGGACATTATGAATTCAATATGCTACCATTCGGACTGAAAAATGCTCCGAGTGTGTTTTCAAGGATGATGCGCAAATTGTTGGATCCCCTGAATAACCCATGTATCACGAATTTCATGGATGATATTCTCGTCGCCACAGAGACATTTGAAGAACACATTGAAGCTCTGGAGATGTTGTTTGATAGACTTCGGGAGGCGAACTTAACTGCTAGGCCAACAAAATGTTGTATTGGATGCAAAGAGTTGGAATTCTTGGGACACACTGTATATCAGGGTAATATGACCCCTGATCCTAAGAACTTGGAAAAACTGCAGAGAGCACCTAGGCCGCAAACAAAAAAGGACGTGCGATCATTTGTGTCGTTATGCGGATTTTATCAGAAATACATCAAGAATTTTAACGCTATTTGTGCTCCTCTGACTGATCTGACTCGCAAGGGACTTCCAGATAAAATTATTTGGACTGCACAATGTGAACTAGCGTTCCAAGAGTTAAAGGAAAAACTCACTAGCAAGCCTATTCTCAAACTGCCTGATTTGACACAGGACTTTGTCTTAAGAACCGATGCAAGTAATGTAGGACTAGGAGGGGCTTTGTTGCAAAGATCATCTTCACCTGATGGGGAACTGAAACCAGTCGCTTATGCAAGCCGTAAATTGAATAAGGCGGAACAAGGATACTCCACAAGCGAAAAAGAATGTTTAGCGTTAATCTGGGCAATAAAGAAGTTTCAAATCTATCTGTATGGTAGGACATTTGTGGTGGAGACGGACCATCAGCCTCTCGTATTCTTATCTCAGGCTAAGCATGAAAACGCAAGATTGCTGAGGTGGTCTTTATTGCTTCAACCTTATCAGTTCAGTATCCAATATATCCCAGGCAAATTGAATGTCGGTGCAGATTTCCTCAGTCGGCACCCCTGTGATCAAAATTAGAGTAGTGGCAGACGTGAGGAGTAATTTTACCTATGTGTATCGCTGGTTTTGGAACTTGCCATAGGCATGTTTTCAAGTGGGGAGATGTGTAGTGAAATTGACAGAGATACAACGGTAAAATACCTCCAAAGATAACATGTAAGGATAAAAACATAATGCGTAGGCTGCTGATAGTACATGATCGCCCAGACCGCGGGTCATCACCCTCCATAAAAATTGACTTGCTAGACAGGAGGGGAACGGCGGATAAAAAGGAAAAAATATGACTGGAAAGATTGCGTGAGACTAGAAAGGCTAAGGAGACGCAATTGGGGGGGATGGAGGAAAGTAAAAATTCACGTCCCCAAATTGACACGAGGTACGGAAATGGACGCTTTTGCGATACCAAGCCTTTGATTTGAATTCAGCGGCAGAACGCGGATGTTTGGAATATTACAAAAATTAAAAAGTAACTTTTTCGTAATATTAATGTTAGGAATATAAAAATTAGCTGGCCGGATGGCCCATTCTGAGCAGTGAACTAATATGTTCTTAATTTTACAGACGGATAGATAATATTGAAGATAATGACAAAAGACAGTGTTGTTCACATCAACGACAGACTGTATGGAATAAAAAGTGTCGCTATTTGCACAAAAAAACACGACCTTGAGAAGCAGGTGTTCAAATCAACTTAGTAGGGAAGCGAAGGGACATTGGTGGGAGCTGTGTCTAAATATAACTTTTAACGACAAAATTTTGGAGGGGAGAGAAAGGTTGGTTCAAAAATCAAGTACATTTTTGTAAAAACGCAAGTAGAGACGGACAGACTAACAGATAAACATCCATACTTGACTGAAGCATGACTGAAATGACTTTAGTGTAGGAAATTTGAAATTCAAAAAAACCTAGGCAGTGATTGGCCACAGACAAGCATATTGTCGGCGCTTAGACGCGGATTTGGGGTCATTTCTCAATAGTTGTTCAGTGACAGACACAGAAAACGCAAGTGTGGTGATTTCCAAATGAAATAAAGTGAAATAAGTTCAGGGACGCCATACTATAGCCAGCAGCTCAGCTGAGTTTTGCTAGCATTTCTGTGTTCTTTATTCATAATCTGAGCTGTGAGTTTCAGCTGTCAACAAGGCGGTGTCTATCCAGTTGGTGATTTTACTCGAGTGTATCTGTGCAGTACGTTGTGACAGAGACCACTATTATTGCCCGCCAGCACGGAGAGGTGGGACCACCAGATTTCAGCACCAGAGCTACTTCTTCAAGATGAGTGAGCCTCTGGTCTGCTGGAAGTTCACCAACGCCTTTTAGTTGCTAATACCCCATAAAATTCCTGCAATTTACTGGACACTGTGTAGTCAATATAGACAGGTGTGATGAGGCCACCCCAACAGCACAAGCATTAACTATCCTCCCAAGTAGATGACTACTAGAACATTTTAATAAAACTAACTAGTCTAGTACTTATATATGTACACTCTTGCATTTATTATGTAACATTCCATGCATTTTTTTCATTAATTTTAAATCCTTTTCCTAAAAAAAGTTCTGGTCAACATAAAACTTGATCCAGAACAAATAAATGTAATATAATTCTATCAAAAAATTTTACACACGTGAGTTAGTTCAGTGTATTTTAACATTTGTTAATATTATTAGTCTTCTTAAATATCTGTGGGTGTATTTATAAACTATCACACCACACTACATATCATTACCCTAGACACTTTACGTAGCCACATTCATTAAGAAAAAAATTAAGTGTGAGGTCGTAGTGGTAGCAAGAAAGGCCTTCTGACAATTCACAACTACATTTTATCTCAGGAGCCTTCACAGCTGGCCTCATACATTACATTTAGTAACATCACCATCATACAATACCATCAAACCCACTACATACATTGGGGTCTTGTCCAGGGATAATTAGCCCAACAGTAATATTAGGATCTCCTGGTTGGAGAAATAAAATTAGGGAAAAAAATTGTGAAATTCCCTTTAAAATTAAAAGTGTCCCTGCAGATAAAAGTTGGTGAATCTTCACAGCCAGTGATAACTAATTAGTTAACTGGTTAGTTAGAATTAGTTAGACTATAGTCATAAGAAGTACTTAGTGTATTTACTGGTTAGAGATTTAGCTTGTATATTATTATATTGTCTAAAAAGTATGGCGGAGCTAGCAAAATTCCGATCAGCTGCTGTGCTGACCGCAAAGGAGATGGGAATGGATGGTCAAATTTTAATTCAATATGTAACGGCTGAATGTGATAAATATATTGAAAGGGAAGATAGAAAGTTAGCTGAAGAAAAGAGGTTACAAATTGAGGCTGAGATTAAGAGGCTGCAGATTGAGGCAGAAGAAAAACGACAGCAAAGGGAGGCAGAAGAAAAACGACAGCAAAGGGAGGCAGAAGAAAAACGACAGCAAAGGGAGGCAGAAGAAAAAAGGTTGACTGCCGAAAGGGAGGCAGAAGATAGAAGGTTGCAGAGGGAGCACGAATTACGACTAAGGGAGCTGGAATTACAAGGCCCGGCTCCTGAAAATGGTGCCAGCCCTTTTGCCTCAGATGCTACGCCCAGTCTGGGAGCCTCAAACTCAGCTATGGGGTTTCATTTAGACCATTTTGTTGAAAAAGACGATGACATAGAGGGGTACCTAGGACGTTTTGAGTTATTAGCTACTACATATGGGTTAGAGAGAGAGAGGTGGAGTTTAAAGCTATCACAGGGATTGAGAGGTACTTCTTATGAAGTATTTGCCAAAATGAACAGGGAAGACCAAGACAATTATGACATGTTAAAGCAGGCTTTGTTATTAAGGTACGAGAAGAATGGTGAATTTTATCGTAAGAAATTTAGAAATGCCAAACTGTTGTCTGGGGAGACATACCACCAATTCTCTGCTAGACTAGAAACCTATTTGGAGAAATGGACGGCTCTGGGGAAGACCCAAGATCTTAAAGAAATGATCATGATTGAGCAATTGAGAGAGTCCATGGCTCCAGACATGAGAAAATTTCTCATGGAACAAGGTGCAGAGAAGTTGGGGGAAATTTTAAATGTTGCTGAGAGGTATCAGGCAGCTCAGGCAGAGGTAAGTGGTGCTAAAAAGAAGCACATAGACAATTTTAAAGCTCCACAGCAATTTAATAAATTTGATAATAGAGAGCAGGGAAATAAAGGTAGGACAAACTTTGAGCGGCCAAGAAATGACTATCGCGACAGAAACTCACAGTTCAATGACCAAAAGTTCAATGAAAAAAAACCGTTGAACCAAGGAAAAAGATGGTGTAAATGGTGCAAGAAGGATAACCATAACACCGAATTTTGTAGAAGGAAACCTTCAAACATTGCTGCAATGAAGTCGGGGACGCGAAGATTAAAGGTTAATCCTAATGGACAACAGGAACCTTATCACCCCCCAGTTTGTGAGGATGTTATTTGTAATGGGGTCACCATAAGGTGCCTTTATGATACAGGTTTGGATTATGATTCAGTTGTGAAGTCTAGCCTAGTGGACCCAAGTCAGTATACCACAGAAACAGTGGAAATACAAGGGGCGACTAAGGACATACCACTCATGACACTTCCCATCGCAAGGATAACGGTGAAAACTCGCTATGTGGAGGGAGAAATCAGAGCAGCAGTGATAGATGAACCAATCTACCCTCTGATATTGGGGTGTAGATACGTCTTCTTGGGGAATCCCGAGAAACCTGTGATCATGGCGACAGTGCAGACCAGGTCACAGAAGAAGGAGGAAGAAGGTGAACCTATAAATGCTCATCCAGAGGAGATGAGGAAGGCGCAGGCTGAGGATAGGACACTCAAGCCCTGTTTTAAAAAATTGCCCAAATGTCACACACACCTCCGAGCAAGGGGGAATATTTCATGAAGAACAAACTCTTATACAGGAAGGCCGGAACTGGAACAAATGGTCACAACCAGCTGGTTCTTCCCACTTCATATAGAGATAAAGTGATGGAACTCGGGCATGCGATTCCCTTCAGTGGTCACATGGGGATCAGCGCCACAGGACAGCGTATAGCTTGTCATTACTTCTGGCCAGGGATAACGGAGGATATAAAAAGATATGTCAAATCCTGCCCAGAATGTCAAAGGGTAGCTCCAAAGCACTGGACTGCTCCTGCAACTCTAGGGGAAATGCCCATAGTGGGAACACCTTTTGAGAGGGTTGCAGTGGATATTGTAGGACCTCTCACTCGGACCAAGAGGAGGAACAGTTACATCCTTACTCTGGTGGACACTTGTTCTATGTGGGGAGAGGCGGTAGCCCTGCCATCAATTGATTCAAAACATGTAGCAGAGGCACTACTTACAATATTTACCCGATTAGGATTCTCGCATCAAATCTTGACGGATAATGGTTCTCAGTTCAAGGGGAAACTAACGGAAGAAGTTTTTAAGCTATTTCAAGCCAGACACTTTCATTGTAGTCCGTACCATCCACAAGGGAACGGCCAGGTAGAGAGGTTCAACGGGACTCTCATTTCTATCCTGAGAAAGCTGGCACACGAAAAACCGGATCTGTGGGATCAATTCCTGCCCGCCGCATTGTTTGCGTACCGGGAGGTACCACATAGTTCAACCGGGATGGCTCCCGCAACTCTGCTATTTGGGAGGCCAATAAAAGGTCCATTAGAAGCTCTATTAAGGACCTGGACAGATGAGAAGGCGGAAGAGACTGTTACCTCATCGTATCAATACGTGAACGAACTGACCACTCGTTTGAAAGCTGGATGGAAACTGGCAAATGATAATTTGAAGCAAGCCAGGAAGAAACATGCAGCATATTTTAATAGGAAGGCAAAGGACAGGGAACTGGCAGTCGGAGAGAAGGTGCTGCTTCTACTACCCGGAAGCCAGAATAAATTACAAATTGGTTGGCAAGGTCCATATACGGTTCTAGAGAAGGTGTCTAGAACAAACTATAAAATTGACAAAAAGGGGAAGGAGAAAGTTTATCATGTAAACCTGTTAAAGAAGTATCTGGACAGACCACTCCAGGAAAGCACCCCCTTATTGACCTTGGCTATTGCAACCCAGATGCAAAAGGAACCACTCACCTCACATGAATACCCATTACATCCTTGTGAAACCGCAGCACAGGTAAAAGTCAGTAAGCACCTGACTAAAAACCAGAGGGAGAGAGTTCAACAGGTTCTGGAGGAACATACAGATGTATTAACAGATAAACCAGGCCATACAAATTTGCTAAAGGACAAGTGGATCCATTACCACACACAAAACAGTTATTTGCCAGACTGAACAAGGCAAAATACTTTTCAAAGGTGGATCTTAGTAAAGGCTATTACCAGATCCCAGTGAAGCCTGAAGTGAGACCTTATTTGGCTTTTAGCACTTCGGATGGACATTATGAATTCAATATGCTACCATTCGGACTGAAAAATGCTCCGAGTGTGTTTTCAAGGATGATGCGCAAATTGTTGGATCCCCTGAATAACCCATGTATCACGAATTTCATGGATGATATTCTCGTCGCCACAGAGACATTTGAAGAACACATTGAAGCTCTGGAGATGTTGTTTGATAGACTTCGGGAGGCGAAC
The DNA here is from genome assembly GCA_024509875.1 of Oreohelix idahoensis. Classification (NCBI taxonomy): domain Eukaryota; kingdom Metazoa; phylum Mollusca; class Gastropoda; order Stylommatophora; family Oreohelicidae; genus Oreohelix; species Oreohelix idahoensis. Next base: position 37,813 of record JAMPIV010003283.1, read on the forward strand.
TTAACTGCTAGGCCAACAAAATGTTGTATTGGATGCAAAGAGTTGGAATTCTTGGGACACACTGTATATCAGGGTAATATGACCCCTGATCCTAAGAACTTGGAAAAACTGCAGAGAGCACCTAGGCCGCAAACAAAAAAGGACGTGCGATCATTTGTGTCGTTATGCGGATTTTATCAGAAATACATCAAGAATTTTAACGCTATTTGTGCTCCTCTGACTGATCTGACTCGCAAGGGACTTCCAGATAAAATTATTTGGACTGCACAATGTGAACTAGCGTTCCAAGAGTTAAAGGAAAAACTCACTAGCAAGCCTATTCTCAAACTGCCTGATTTGACACAGGACTTTGTCTTAAGAACCGATGCAAGTAATGTAGGACTAGGAGGGGCTTTGTTGCAAAGATCATCTTCACCTGATGGGGAACTGAAACCAGTCGCTTATGCAAGCCGTAAATTGAATAAGGCGGAACAAGGATACTCCACAAGCGAAAAAGAATGTTTAGCGTTAATCTGGGCAATAAAGAAGTTTCAAATCTATCTGTATGGTAGGACATTTGTGGTGGAGACGGACCATCAGCCTCTCGTATTCTTATCTCAGGCTAAGCATGAAAACGCAAGATTGCTGAGGTGGTCTTTATTGCTTCAACCTTATCAGTTCAGTATCCAATATATCCCAGGCAAATTGAATGTCGGTGCAGATTTCCTCAGTCGGCACCCCTGTGATCAAAATTAGAGTAGTGGCAGACGTGAGGAGTAATTTTACCTATGTGTATCGCTGGTTTTGGAACTTGCCATAGGCATGTTTTCAAGTGGGGAGATGTGTAGTGAAATTGACAGAGATACAACGGTAAAATACCTCCAAAGATAACATGTAAGGATAAAAACATAATGCGTAGGCTGCTGATAGTACATGATCGCCCAGACCGCGGGTCATCACCCTCCATAAAAATTGACTTGCTAGACAGGAGGGGAACGGCGGATAAAAAGGAAAAAATATGACTGGAAAGATTGCGTGAGACTAGAAAGGCTAAGGAGACGCAATTGGGGGGGATGGAGGAAAGTAAAAATTCACGTCCCCAAATTGACACGAGGTACGGAAATGGACGCTTTTGCGATACCAAGCCTTTGATTTGAATTCAGCGGCAGAACGCGGATGTTTGGAATATTACAAAAATTAAAAAGTAACTTTTTCGTAATATTAATGTTAGAAATATAAAAATTAGCTGGCCGGATGGCCCATTCTGAGCAGTGAACTAATATGTTCTTAATTTTACAGACGGATAGATAATATTGAAGATAATGACAAAAGACAGTGTTGTTCACATCAACGACAGACTGTATGGAATAAAAAGTGTCGCTATTTGCACAAAAAAACACGACCTTGAGAAGCAGGTGTTCAAATCAACTTAGTAGGGAAGCGAAGGGACATTGGTGGGAGCTGTGTCTAAATATAACTTTTAACGACAAAATTTTGGAGGGGAGAGAAAGGTTGGTTCAAAAATCAAGTACATTTTTGTAAAAACGCAAGTAGAGACGGACAGACTAACAGATAAACATCCATACTTGACTGAAGCATGACTGAAATGACTTTAGTGTAGGAAATTTGAAATTCAAAAAAACCTAGGCAGTGATTGGCCACAGACAAGCATATTGTCGGCGCTTAGACGCGGATTTGGGGTCATTTCTCAATAGTTGTTCAGTGATAGACACAGAAAACGCAAGTGTGGTGATTTCCAAATGAAATAAAGTGAAATAAGTTCAGGGACGCCATACTATAGCCAGCAGCTCAGCTGAGTTTTGCTAGCATTTCTGTGTTCTTTATTCATAATCTGAGCTGTGAGTTTCAGCTGTCAACAAGGCGGTGTCTATCCAGTTGGTGATTTTACTCGAGTGTATCTGTGCAGTACGTTGTGACAGAGACCACTATTATTGCCCGCCAGCACGGAGAGGTGGGACCACCAGATTTCAGCACCAGAGCTACTTCTTCAAGATGAGTGAGCCTCTGGTCTGCTGGAAGTTCACCAACGCCTTTTAGTTGCTAATACCCCATAAAATTCCTGCAATTTACTGGACACTGTGTAGTCAATATAGACAGGTGTGATGAGGCCACCCCAACAGCACAAGCATTAACTATCCTCCCAAGTAGATGACTACTAGAACATTTTAATAAAACTAACTAGTCTAGTACTTATATATGTACACTCTTGCATTTATTATGTAACATTCCATGCATTTTTTTTCATTAATTTTAAATCCTTTTCCTAAAAAAAGTTCTGGTCAACATAAAACTTGATCCAGAACAAATAAATGTAATATAATTCTATCAAAAAATTTTACACACGTGAGTTAGTTCAGTGTATTTTAACATTTGTTAATATTAATCACACCACACTACATATCATTACCCTAGACACTTTACGTAGCCACATTCATTAAGAAAAAAATTAAGTGTGAGGTCGTAGTGGTAGCAAGAAAGGCCTTCTGACAATTCACAACTACATTTTATCTCAGGAGCCTTCACAGCTGGCCTCATACATTACATTTAGTAACATCACCATCATACAATACCATCAAACCCACTACACTGCTGTTGTGTTATTCTATGGAGTGCAAGATTTTTTCACAATCGGTAAGTGAGAGCAAGATGAGTGAAGGCCTTTGCTAGCGCGTGTATGAATGACAGGAAATTAATTCTTTTGTGTGACCATTTTGTTAACTTGCTTACCTGGTAACATATATCTTTTCTGTATACCCTACATTGTTCCTTTAAGTGGGATAGTTGATAATTTGTTAACTCTGTTTAAAACCACCTCGTTTCCATTTGCTTAGTAAAGGGAAGAACAGCTGGGAAGAACAGGTTTTTTTTTCTATCACTTATACCTAACTTGGTAACACCTCTTTCAGAGTAATTAACTTTACTGTTAGGTTAACGTACCCGTGTTCCTGATATTATCTATCTTTGGACTGGGTTTGTCTTTGTCTAATGAGCGGGAAGGGCTTAGTCGATACCAATCTTCTTCACCCCCTCCCAAACTTGTTATTTGCATTTGTGTACTTATGATAATTTATGTAATATCTGATATTTTTAGTGATTGATGTTAAAGTGAATAAAATCACCTAAACTCATTTAGTTCTGTGTGTTGGATATACCCAAAGCCCAACATTTCCCCTATTCGTTTAATATAGTTTGTATCAACGTCGTGTGTGTGTTTGAAAACACCGAATCGGTGTGCGCGCAGATGCGAGTCTGGAAAACTGGCAAATAATTGTTTGACCAGGAGAGTGAAAGAGAAGATTGAGAGACACGATTTGTCGTAAATAAGTCTGTCTTTACTCTCCTCCAGCACGCTGTGAAGCAACTATTAAATCTCTACATTTTCTATCACTGAGCTTACCATCATCATTTTCCACTCTAAACCGGACCACTATTTCTACGACTCTTTTCTCTCAAAATAAATTTACGACAAATATGAACTGATTTTTTTTTGTGTGTAGCGTTATCCTTTTATATGGTTTCAGTTGTGTAGTCAGTGAATAGTGTTCACCCCAAATTTTGTTGCTTTCACGTGCGCGCAACATGAGCTGTGGTCAAAAATTGCGTCATAAACACTATTGACCACTGCGTTGTAACGATTACAAAAACGAACGCAATTCAGGTCAACACGTGCATTTGACACTGTAAAGAACATTTGAGGCTGGTTTTTATATACCCTAGCACCAAATTTTACTTACAAACTCATAAAAACGCGCCCTCGGATAGCTATGCGTTTCTTTTCTTTTTTTAACAGTATAGATTTTTTTTTTTTTTTTAACCAGCGGCACTTGGGCTTTTAGCCCTTCGGCCCAATAACATGTCATTGCGAGGCTGGGGAACCTGAGGACTTTCCTTCCAACCCGGTCAGGAGCTTCGCTCCTTCCCATCCACAGAGGGTTTATCACAGGAGCCGTTCAGGTTATTCAGTCAAATTTCCGGTCGTAAACATTCCTTCAAACGCTGACGCCCGGGTTTGAACCATGAACACCTGGTCGCCAGTACAACGCCGAAGCCATTACACCAGCGCGGCTCCCTAACAGTATAGATACACAGCGTATTTCAAAGGTGATCGCTTGCTTCCCACCCACCCCCGCTATTCCCGTATTTATTTTGTCTTTCTCTCTACATATCTTCCCAATTTTCTTGATTGTTTTTTCCTCCTTCTCGTTAAAAGGGGTAAAGGTATTCCCTTAGCAGGAACTGCCGTAGGGCAGTGAAATGTTAGAGATTTCATCAGATAAAGGCCCAGCTTTATGCGGTTGGTTGACCAGTTCCCTTCCTCACTGTTGTTGCCTTCTCTAACTCAAGAGAACAGTCAGGTATCCATATACAGCTGGGAAGAATGGAATGCGACTCAACCAGATTTGGACCAAGGAGCCCGGTAAGTGTGCTGTGAGAAGAATGAACTTTAACCCTTAACCAATCGGACACTATTTTCTCCATCAGGTTGGTCTAATATATATTTTTTTAAGTGTCTCTGCCTGTTGTTGTCCGTTATAGAAACTAAGTGGGAAACTATGTAGACGGCTCCAAAGGGGTCTAACGGGAGTAACTGTTTACGAGGATTCTTACAGTGTGGTTTAAAGTTGCTATAGTGGCGCCCATGGTGGCCAAAATTAGAACTAATGCTTATTTTGCTTAAGCGGCCATAAGTATGTGTCCAGGTAAGGGAAGTAAACATGCAAGGGAAATAACCAGACCATAATAACATTAATGAATATATGTGGTTAGCCACTATAATTTTCCTTATTTAACAATGCAGCTAAAAATCATCAGTAGCTGTGGGTTATATAACAGCCTTAGTATGTGTTTTTAACGTATTAATATTCTTGCATAATCACCGATTTCAGCTCAAAAAGGATCCCGTTACACGCCCATTGAGGCATATTGGGAATATGTTGTTAGGCCCATATTTTCTTGATCGTCGGCACACTAAGGGTGATGTGGTCAGCATCACGCCGGCTGCCTTAACCTTCCCAGAGTTGCTCTGGTACCCATTTGGGGCTGGGTCGACCCAGGAGCTGTTTGTGGCCTAAAAAAATCCCACCTCATCTGGGGATCGAACCATAGACTACTGAGCTAGGAAGCCAGTGCACTAACCACTATGCTACCGCGGCTCCTATTTCAGCTAAAAGCAGGAGCACAAATCATGCTTCTATGCAACTTAGACCAGCCTCAACTTTGCACTGGCACGAGGCTTATGGTTAAAAAACTAATGCTTCGTGTAATCGAGGCTATTTTTTTTCACTGGTTATAACAAGGGAGAAAATGTTTTTATACTACCACTCCATACCATCTGACATGCCCTTTCGATTTAAGAGACTTCAATACGGAGGTGCTCAGTAACAATGTTAATCATTCCTAATTATGCGTATGTATCTTTCTGAGAATCTTTGACTATGCATTGATAAATAATACAGATCAATTTAAACACCCCCCCCCCCTCCTTTGGCATCTTTATTATTAACCAGTGGAAAATAATATTAAAAGTTTGGTTACTTTTAACCGGGCAACACCAGGTATCGCCGCTAGTCTAATGATATAATGACACAGTACGGCCCGGTATTAAGATCTCATAGACTACTACAGTCTTTCGTTCAAGGCACAGTTCCAGGCCGAAAGAAGGAAGGGCGGGCAGAAAAAAAGTTAATTGACATTAGCCGAAAGCAAGAAGGGCATACGGAAAAAAGTTAACTGACAATAGTGTGACGTATAATGGAAAAAGAGCCTACAGTAATCTGACAGTCTTTGTAACCTAGTAGCGCTCTATGATTTGCTAGCTAAAACCATGCATTTACTGCCTGTCTTTACTCACACAAGCTTACTTTTTCGTCCCCGCCCCTTTTCTTTGTACTCAAGCAAACGAAGTGTTAACAAACTTTCGTGACCTGCCCGTCATAACAGGTAGCGAATCAGGTTTGTTTACCTCGTCTTCTCACGCGAGCTTATCTGTCAATCATACGATGCCTGAAAAAACACAGGATCTTTTTGAAGTCTACGAAGAGAAATCCAAAATTCCCCGAGTACGCTTTGATGTCGAGTGGCGGGCAAAACCTTTGAGAGACCCGTTACACGTAATAAGTCTTTTGATGCCGGTCGAAAACGCCCGACGGAAGACCGACTGTAAGCCTTTATCTTGTAACTCTGTTTCTGATTCTCCGTTACACACAGTATCGCGAAAATTAACAACATCTATAGATCACAGAAATATAATTATATATAAACTGTGTTTTCTTAAACCTGCCATCAGTGTCACTCAGAATTTTTGAATACTCTAAGCACGCAGTTCTATAACCATTATTGTGGAAAATGTGTTATTAGCATTCGTGGGGATATTTCATTCTGATTTTCTGACCTGATCACCAGAGCATCCAGCGGTATTTGTTGTTGTTTGTTTCACTTTTGGTTTTTCTGGGTTACGTGTTCCTCTACTTGGTTTGAGCGATACCGATTTTTCATTTATAAAACGTGTACTTGCCAAAGATACATGAGAAACATTTTAACTTATAAGTTTAACTGGACTTACAAAACCCAGATATTTTTTCCAATTTTACCAGCCCACTTGGGTGTACAAAATAACATTATTGTTCCCGACTTCTGACAGTATGCAAGCGGATTTATCCAGATTTTACGCTGTGCAGAATCGGTGCTCTAACATAGAGTTGTCCGATAGGATTATCATCATCATCATTTGTAACATTATTTTTAGCAACCAGATGTTTCCCAATACTGGAAGTATTTTCCTTTTTTAACTGTGAACCCTAAGAATACGTTCCTACACCAACTATTCGCGGTGACATTTTGTTCATCCGGGAAAAAAAAACACCAGATTCGGCGTTCACCTCACTAGTCTTTGTTTGTAAGAGGGTGAACTGGGGCCAAATTGGGAAGTGAACCGGATTATATATATATATATATATATATATATATATATATATATATATATATATATATATATATATATATATATATATATATATATATATATATATATATATATATATATATATATATATATATATATATATTCAGGGACCATTGTATTTCAAAGGGATATCACCCAGAGTAGGTAAGAGTGAGTGAGTGGCCACTGTTTGAAAGTGTGTGTGTATTTTTCTTTGTTTCAGGGAATTTACCAACACTGGATTTGCTTAAACTTGTTTACTTTACTGGGTAGCATATAGTAGGAACTTGTTTACTTTACTGTCTACTCTGTAACATAGTGCTAACCTTCGACCTTTGGGTTATTAACTTTGGGTTCTTTTCTCCATAGAGGGAGGGCGCATTTATTTTGCTATTTCCTATGAATGTAAATCTGATTTTATTTGATCTTTTTCCTTTAGATATTTTGATTTTGTCGAGTTTAAATGATAATTTCACATCAACACATTCAAGACAAAACCGATAGACTGAATAAGTATGGCCAGCAGGTTGGCCTGAACATCAATTTGAAGAAGACAGAGGTCATGACACTAAATGTGGGCAATCCTGAGCCAATAACAGTAAGGAACCAGAAGTTAGAACAGACAGACACATTTACTTACCTAGGAAGCATATACCTGATAACACCTGATGGCGGAACAGCCTTTGCTGTTCTCAACAAGGGTCTTCCCATTAAACACAAATTAAACAGAACTTTCTGTGCAAAGCGAAAGAGAGGCCGACCAAAAACAACTTGGCGGAGAACTGTGGAAGCTGAGATGCAAAGAATGAACCACAGTTGGGGCACTGTACGAAGGATGGCTGCCGACCGAGCAAAGTGGAATCAATTTGTTGCTGCCCTACAAGACGCCACCAGGCGTGATGGCCGCTTACTGCTTTGACGGTTGGTGGTTATGGATCAAAGAAGAAGAAATGATAATAAACTACAAAGAAACTTACCTTTGTGTGTTGGTCAGACCCATACCCATTTATCCGTAGTTTTTCACGTTTGTGTGTGTGTGTGTGTGTGGGGGGGGTAAACTTATCTATTCTGGATAGGGAGACAAAAGCTGTCTTGCACTAAAAGCACAGTCGTACGGATAGGCTGGAATTGGAATAGATTACCTAATCACTCCAGAGAGAGATCTTTTTTTTTCTCAATTCTACCACCTGTGAAAAATCTATTTCTATACCTTCTCGCGTATCTGTCGACATCCACTCTATATATTCAGACGGACAAAATCAAACAATTAACCTTCCGTACGACAAATAGCCGAATGAAGGAAGGGCGGGCAGAAAAAAAGTTAAGTTACAATAGCCGAAAAAATAAAGGGCGGGCAGAAAAAAACAATTACTGACAATACAGCAAAACAGACAAATCTATCCGGCGCTGATTTGTACAGCTTTACAATCGATAGACGAGAGTGGCAATTGCTAGTCAAGCGCTCATCGACGGTAATGCCTCAGTGACCAAGTATTATGGGACGCGAGACTAATAAGAAGTGTTGTTTTAAGTGTAACTGGTTCCCGTTTGTCCGCTGACGCAGTCATGTTTGCCGATACGATCGAATATTCTGTGCATGTGTCTCAGTCAAGCTATTTTATTTTAAAATTTGTCTTAATTCTTGGTTAACACTTGATTAATTCATGACGTCCGATTGACAAGAGTGGTTACAGCGCTGGTCTCTCGCAGCGTAGGTACCGGGTTAGAATCGCGTTATCGTCACGCTCCAGTCTACCAAGCTGTAAATGGGTACTTGACTCTGCTCTTGAGTTAGGTGAGGAAAAGGCAGCGAGGAAGGGAGCTGGTCACCCCACCACTCGATGTTGGACCTAGTATAGTGAAGTCTCTAACACTTGGTATCTGCTATGGAGCCACATTTTTACCATAATTCTTATCTGACACTGTGCCTATATACGGGACTATCATCATCATTTCCCTGCTACTGTCTCTGAAAAATAGATCATCAAAAAGTTCGAGTCTTGCCTTCCTGTTCAGTGTTATCAGAGAAAGGTCTTTGTTTTTAAACTCTCTTTAAAGTCTGTCTCCAGTCCATGTGTTTTTCTGTGGGGAATCCTTGGATGTGTGTGGATGGTTTCAAGAGTCAATGAGGGTGTAATTAGCCTCACAGACAGAGGTTCACTTCCACATATGTATACTGTAGCATTGTACTTAGTTGGTGTGCATATATGGATGACTCCAGATATGCTTCCGTGCATAAATATCCAGGGTAAAGCGAAGAATCAGTTCCGAGCTATGTTATACTATTATGAGGATTTGATTATCTACTCTGTACAGGATCAGCTTTGTTGAAACACTTGTTAGTTTTCTCTCAAGTGTCTATCTGATGTCTCTCTTGGTCTTTCAAGGATGATCCTGTTGAATTCGTTTGTCATTGCGCTGATTGTATCGTTATACCCACGTGAGTGTGCGCTCTTGTACATCCCACTTTCGTCTGCAACTTCATCCGCGCGGTTTTCCTTGTATGTTTGATGATTGAACGTTTTAAACGCAGTGCCTGTGAATTTTCCAATTTAAAAAAAAAAAGATCTGTGATTATACAGAAGCCTAATTTTGCAATACAGTAGTATTTAGCAGTTATACGCCACAAGAGTGCAAACATTAATTCTTTTAGGGTATTGAAGTTCGTAGTACTTAGGACATCAACCTATTTGGATTATGGTTAATTTTTGATGTAAAATTAATTGACTCCATATATTGAGTAGGGAGGTCACTGGCCACTTATCGTTTGATCGAACATAATTAGATCTAATAAAACGGAAGAAGTTACCACTGACTGGAAGCTGGTGCAAATTTGTCGGGGAAAAGTTGGTAATTTTGATAAGAAAAACGTGATGTAGAAATGCTTAGAGTGAACAAATATTTGTACAAATTAACAAGAAAACAATCCAGGCGTATGCGAAATTAGCCTTGACGTGAGTTAGGAAAATTGTTGTATATACAAAATCAGTGCCTAAACTCAGAGCAAGTGAGTTCGTAAGATATTACCATACAACACAGTGCTCTCCGTTTGCAGCCTCGTGAGAATTCAGACTGTTACTGAAATCACTAGTGCAACAGGGGGAAAAAACACCTTGTGTGCAAACTTTATGCATCGGGCTGCAATGCAATTGGGTGGGTTCCGTGGGTCAATTTCTAAAAATGTGTTGTTAACAGAGCAAAAGAAAAGAGCTAGGAAGGCAACAGAGAAGAAAGTATAAATGTTTATGGCAGGATATGCACTAAGGAAACCTCCACTAGTATATCTGTTCCGGCATTGAACATGAAACCAATAGGAAAAGTGGAACACGGACAAATGAAGGACTTCGTGGAATAACAGGGCAGCATTCAGAATGGGAGGGGGCAGCACTGGAGGACAGAAAGACGAGATAAATAGGAAGTAATTTACTGCCACACACAATCAAGGTAGCTGACACACCTGGCTGAAGTTACTTTGTGTATTTTGCTGACAAGCAGGTGGCGCTGGGGATGCGGTGTATATGTTGGGTTCTGAATGTTTACAACTATATTGGAGGCCCAGGACTACTGTGCATATTTGTGCGTGGCTCTGTGTATATGTTGGATTCTAAATGTTTACAACTATATTGGAGGCCCAGGACTACTGTGCATATTTGTGCGTGGCTCTGTGTATATGTTGGGTTCTGAATGTTTACAACTATATTGGAGGCCCAGGACTACTGTGTATATTTGTGCGTGGCTCTGTGTATATGTTGGGTTCTGAATGTTTACAACTATATTGGAGGCCCAGGACTACTGTGCATATTTGTGCATGGCTCTGTGTATATGTTGGGTTCTGAATGTTTACAACTATATTGGAGGCCCAGGACTACTGTGCATATTTGTGCATGGCTCTGTATATATGAAAGACATGTATGTATCTATTATGAGTACAGTATATGATACTGAGTCGAACTGTAAAACTTTTACCTAACTTGAGACTTTAGCCTGCTGATAACATCACTAGCTCAGCTCAAGAAAACAAAAACGGCGGACGGTATGTATTTTTTTCCCTTGCTCCATACGAACAAGTACACAATTTATGCATCACGTCCATTTAATTTCCTCTGACAGACGTCCCTAAAAGCAACGAGACTAGACCAATGAATTTCCTAATCTATCAGATGTAATGGTGCTGGAGAACGTGACATCTCAAGGCCGTCAATTACAACGAACGAGAAAAATCGAAGCGATTTTCTGCATTGGGACAAGCCTACAACAGACAGTAAAAGATGGGTGGACGGGCATATAGATAAACAACCAGAGATGGATAAGTTATAGAAGACAATAAAAGTGACAGTCTGGGTCGGAAAGACAAGATAGCAACAGTGGTAGTCTGAGGCGAAAAGACAAAATAATAATGGATGTGTGCCAGAAATCATCGAGCAGTGTTTGGTAATTGCGATAATCATAGCTTAAATTTGGTTGGAATATACGCTGCCAAACAGGATCCTATTATTGTCATCACGTTTTTTTTTTTTTGGTTTGTTGGGGGGGGGGGGGGGGGGGGGGCGGGGGGGGGGGGGGGGGGGGGCGGACAATTAAACACGCTTTATTCCCCTTTCTCTGCATCCACTTTTAGGTGGCAGCAAATGAAAAGAAGTGTTGGTACACATTTAAGAGTGAATGTGAAAACCTCTGTGAGTTCGAGGGCAGACGCTGTTAAAGTAATTTATGAAAGATTTGATGAACTGGCAGATCTACTGGAAAGGCTGTCGGAAGATACAAGAAGCGAGGCATACAGTCTCCTTCAGAATGTCTGAAATTTCAATTTTATAGCTCTGCTTTATTCTTTATTTATAAAATTCTTAGGAAAATTGATCGCGTACAAAAACGTTTACAAGATCCATCAATTGACATTAAAGATGCGGTACCGGTATATAAACACACAATTTGTATTTCTTCTGAACAATGATGATCTTTTCAAGACAGATAATGCTGATGAGATCGGTCAGACGTGCACTGATCTGGCAAGACTTTATGACACAGACACTGATGGCTAGAAACTGTTGTCGGAGATAGACTATTGCAAGGTGCTACAGAAATCGCGAAATGATTCTGTTCCAACAACCGCTTTGGAACTACTTTCATTCGTGGTGTCTTACGGAAATGATGTTTTCACAAACTTACACAATCACTGCAAATTCTGCTGACGATTTCAACTTCAGTAGCCAGCTGTGAGAGTTCTATAAGTAAACTAAAACTGATTCTTTCGTATGTAACAGGGTGCATGAGAACACCAAAGTAATCAGGCGCTTCTTAGTACCGGTACTGGAAGAGAAGCTCTTGAGAACATTGATTTTGATCAAATAATTAATCAATTTGCAGGAATGAAAGCGCGATAAATCTATAGTAAAAATAGATATATGCAGTGTACTGTTTCACAAAAAATGTCCTAACAAGAACCTTTTATTTATTTATTTATTATTATTTTATTTTTGATTGTTTAATAACTTCTGAAATAAATATTTTCTCAGCAATTCATACTGCTTTTCTCGTTACAATATTAACTTCACGACAGCGCATGATAGTCCCTTAAACTTACATTTGATTCGTCAACAAAATGAGACTATTTTATCTAGCGGTGACCGGAGTGCATTTTTCGTGGGTCGCTGCGGGCGCCGAAACTCCTCGGTACGCCACCGGGTCTAAGGCAAAGATAAAAGGCAATAAGCATAGTCTGATGTGATAAGATAACAACAGTCATAGTCTAAGGCAAGAAGTTAAGATAACAATTATAGTCTGAGACAAAAAGACAGGATAACAACAGTGATAGTCTAAGGTGTCACATAATTTCGGTCAACCTTTATGGGGCGTGCGAATTTTGTGCACTGTTCAATGGTCGGCACATTTTCTTCTCCTACCTTCCGACAGGTAACTGGTATTTTCAAGTCATTCTTTGCACTTCTTCCTGCAATAATTCGTCACGTTTGTTTATCTGTTCATCCCTGCTGAAAGAGTAGACGGATGATGCAATCTTGACCGACAGTTATGTTGGTAAAATTCTCGTGTGCCAGACTTTTGGCGCCGGATTCACACGGAAATGGCCAAGCGAGCTTGCTTATCGCTGATATGGCTAGTGTGACCTTCTAATTACTGTCGTGAAGAGTCACAGCCCAGATGGTCAAACGAGGGTCAGTGTTTGCACAAGTACAGAGAGATAAATTACCCGTCTGCGGACATATTACATACATGCACCTCAAAGACGGAATGTTGTAATAGCTTCCGGGCAGAATTGTTACGAAGACATTATTTGTGATAATGTAGGGAGTTGTGGTTGCAATCATTACCGCGAGACGGCGGATATAACTATTCCATATTTGGAAAGTGGCCTTTTAAATAACACGCAGAATTTTCCTATGAGGGAATTTTTTGAATAAACCCCATCATAACACACATGATTGAAACTACTGGCCGGCATTCGAGATATAAACTATAACAACATTTCTGACTGGAGCCTGGTCTAATAGTAAACAACGACGTGCGTGGGACGAAAGTTGTAATATAACCTGACACTTTTGCCGGAAAGAGCACTGTGAACATTCAACTCGTCAAGAGACAAGCCAGAGTAAAGAATAGGATCAGCATTCCATTTATCGGACCAGACTTTGTTTGAGCATATTGAGGGCTTATATCCCAGGACAACTCTACGCTTATTAAAATGGAAAAAAAAAGGAATCCTAGGAATCTGAAAATACAAAGTCACAGTGGGAGCTTATTGTAAAGTAGCACCCCAGAACCCATGGAAGAAGCACCTTAAACAAAGCTGCCTTAACTATTTCTCTGAGCTAGAAGTATGTGATCCGAAACACAATTTGGGGTGAGTTGTACATTTATAATTCTATATTTTACATTATTAACACGTGACATAATATGTATATATTGACATGTGAATATTAATATGTGAAAACTGCTAGTGGATGCCCAAGTCAAACGAAGCTGGCAACCTCAGCATACTGAATGATGATTTCATGAACCACCCCTACAAGGGCTGGTGACTGCTTTATGCGAGTTTCTTACACAGAACCAAAAGCAGAGGTAGTCCCTAGTTTCACATGGAACAGTGAGTGATTGATGAGAGAAATGATGTACATACTTATTATATTGTTAACCTTTTGAACCAATGTAGAGATAAATGTAAACCTATTCAATCTAAATGTAATGAAAGTTCCCACTCACTGGGATTAAGATTAATTATCAGAGAGGGTAAAAGTTCTGAGGTAGATGGGATGGTGGAATGAAAAGAGGAGGGCACGTGAGTGTGTGTTGGGAAAACTCAATACTCAGGAGGGTATTTGTTCTCTTCTTTTGTGACACTAGTCGGCGGTACCAATTGATGGTACTATCTCTGGAATAAGTGAGAGTATATGTGGCCTGAAATCGACACCCTCATCAGAAGGGTCAGAGACGCTGGACCAGCTTTGTGATTACTCCCTGATACTTTTTGGAACGTGTCACAACATTCAGACTTGACCGGTGACGATTGAACCAGTCATTTACTTGCAAAGAACCAAATATCAGCAGTAGCAGAACCAATAAAACTTATTGGCAGATAAGTACAAACAAAAAAGCTGCCACGTGAACTGTCAGACCATTTCCTCCAAATTCATAACATCACCCTGTGATGATTACCTTTTTTTAAAGAATTATTCACTTTTTACACTGTTAAACATAATTGATTATTAAATTTGTTATTTGTGTATATACAAATTTAAAGTTGATTTAATCATTTTGAATGTATGCACCCGTATCTCTCAGTCATCTTAAACACACTTAAAACAGAGCTTCTAAATTAAGATTTCGCTGAATTAAATCAGCTGGGGGCTTGCACGAGCTAAATTAAATCATAATCTATTTTCCCAAAAAGCGGCGGGTCAGATAAAAAGTTAACGTGCTCAGACTCATTCAGCATTGTTCTTGACTTCTGAAATATCTTATGAAAACTACCTCGAGGTAGAAGCATCATTATCCTTCTATCTACAACTCTGCCAAGAGTAATCTTGTGCGAAGGTAGACACCTTTAAAGACCCACATTAGATACTAGGTTTTGGGCATCTGTTGGACCACTACTGCAAAGAGGGGAGGCAACCCGTGACATAAGGCGAAATGACAGATAACAACAGAGTTGTTGTCAAGTCTTTCCTAACGAGTCTCAAGTCTCATAGTACAAGTCTCAAGTCGAGTCGCAAGTCCTTAACACAGCCTTTAAGTCGAGTCGTAAGTCGAGTCCCGAGCCGAGCCTCATTTTAGTTCTAACACTGATTTTAGCCACAATCGGGCTTTATCAAACAATAATATGGATGACTACAAATAATAATGAAAAATATTAATAAATTTAATATTAGCACTTTTACTATTTTATTTACTGACTTTTTAACAATTAAAGAGTGAATGAGGACGGCGAGTCGTTTCACCAAAATAGGCAAATCTCGAGTCGAGTCGCTAATGCTTAAATCTCAAGTCGTCTTGACTCGAATCGCTATGGTGACTCGAGTCGACAACACTGGATAATAACAGTGACAGGTGTGATGAAAACAATTATAACTTAGGACAGAAGATGGCATAGTCTGAGCAAAAGATAAACGTTTTACGCCAAAACCAAATATGACAATTCACAAACAAGTTACTGGCGAACTAAAACGAAATAATATTTTTTTAAATATGGGGAGGGATCCTAAGCTACAGGTACATTTATTCAATAATTCAAACAAAAGCTCGGTTTACTAGATCCATAACCTAAGATAGCTCTCTGACTCGTGTCTATCAACGCAAGGAAGTATCACAGTATGCCATTTATTCTCCACGGATCAAGGAATGATGACAGACAACTTTGTACAGAGCATTACTAACTTACTTAGTCGTTCAATAAAGTTCGTTCGTTCGTTCTTCTTCTTCCCTGGGGTGTAGAGGTTTGCCAGAGACAGCGCCGTACTACCCTATCAGCTATCTCCCTCTTGTCCTGGCTCCAATCAAGTCCTCGATCGTTCAGAGAAAGTCTAATGTTGTCCTCCCAGCGAAATCTGGGTCGTCCTGGTTTCCCTTATTTCTCGCGGTAGCTGATCTTCTCCCATTCTGCAGACACGGCCAAACCATCGTAATTGGAACTGTTCCACTTGGGTCTGCAGGTGTTGGGTTTTGAGGCCATGACGTATCGTCTGGTTGCGAAGCACTACAACAAGAAGTATTCAGATCATCAGGCAAGGGTGACCTATCAGCGTTTCATCCCTTTTACCTTGTTAATACTCAAGAGGGGGGAGGGGGGGGGGGGGGGAGAAACAGGACACTTGGGTCATAACTTCCACGTGCGTCATCCTCATGTTGATGTTTTATTTCCCCATACACTAGGAACTAGAAAGGAAACTCTGCCGTGGTTACTATTTACATGGTGCCTATTTACTTCTGGTTATAGCGCTTGCATCTTTAGGCAAAGTTACCAAGTTTGAAACCTGGTTGTGTCATGCTTCAGCCTACCCAGCTGTAAATGGGTACTTTACTCTGCGTTTGAGTTAGAGAATGCAAAGGTAGCGAAGAAGATAACCAGACACCCTACCTAGTAAAGTTGAGATTCAGTATAACGAAGTCTATTTACAGACTTTTAATTAAGATAAAAATCGATGTGTAAATGTGTAATGTGTCAAACATATGACGCTCAAAATCAAATTTGTTCCACTCGTCGTAGAGGGCTGAAACCTGTGAAAGCAGTTCCTCTTTTTTGTTCATTTTGAAAACGCACAGCCCAATTTTGCACCCCATGTGCATAAAATTCATTGATTTATTTTCATAGCAAGGCGATGGCACCGTTTTGATGGTTGTCACAGCGCTTTTTCGCAATGCATCGTATGTACTGTGTTCAGCGAAAAGTCAGCCGGGCGATGCCGAGGAGAGCCGAACCAGTGAGTCATGTGACTACCGGAAGCCGAGAAATCAGGCGCAAATTTAGTCAGTCAGAATCTAGCATTGGTCCAGGATGGACGGATTTCCCTTTTGGTCAGCAAGTTTGCTGTGTGGTTCATTTTATGGACTATTATGTGAGCGCTTGCCATATTTCGGTCCTGGGTGATAATCATGTTGTAATTCTAGAGAAGTGTGGTTTCTAGTTTGTATAACTTTCAGGCCGTAGGTTTATAAGATGACAATGATTTGACTGTGTCATTGTCACAGTTTTGCCGCTCAGGTGAGCGATAGTCATGGCAGGGTATTTTTCAGTGTAAGTCATACTGTCGTGTATGATGCTGATAGTTTACGCTGTTAAGGCAAGTTATAGTGGCATTTCATTATTGTATTTGACGCGTTTGTTGGCCGTGTGAGGCCTTATTGCATCGTGCATAGTATTAAAGGGAAGTTCCTGTTAAAGGTGTTATTTCTTATGTCAGCCATTGTGGTCTGGTTGTATCCTGGGAAGAACGAGCCTTACTTATTATCATAAATCCACATTGCAGTGGTAGAACCAGTGGAGTGTTATCCACAGTAAATGGGTTCCTGACAATGGTCATCGGTTCCATTCCCTTGGTAAGCCTATCACTTATATTTCTTTTCTGTTGTCAGTTGTCCTCCTTTCTGTTCAACGAGTGCTTGTTAATTACCTTTATTTGCTTATTACTCACAGGACTCAGGAGTTCCTTCATTATTCATACATTATATTGCACAGATAAAAACTGCATGGTCAACTGTCATTTACTCGTTATATCGTTTAGAAATGGATTTTTTAAATTTATTTAACATTTATATTACTGACCGATTTATAATAATAATAACTAACTATCCACTTTTCTTTTATGCAATAGATAGAATATGTGGTATATTTATTTTCTGCTTTCTAGTGCATTTTGGTAATAATAATACAAGTGGGTAATTAAGACGTGATTTCCCCTCTTAACTTGTGTCGTATGTAAACGTACTGTTCTGAATTCCATAGTCTTATGCGGTTGTTTCGCAGCCGACAAGACGCTTTAGGAAACATTACAAAGTTTCTTAGACGAAAACAGCTTAGAGATTATAACAAATCTTCACATCTGTGAAGTACAAATCTTCACATCTGTGAAGTTTAAAAATTAACATCGGGATAGAATAGATAAGTAATGAGTATGAGTAGATATATTTTCTACATTTTCTGAAAATACATGCTTCCTGCGTTCAAATGGGCGGCATTAACAACGATCGGTTTCTACACCAAAACATTTTTTATAATTTTCACCTCTGACGAAATGTCTGTCCCTGTCCTTTTGTGTGATCTCTCACACCTTCAGTCCTCCGGCCGTAAACTTCGTTTCTTCATTATTCGCTTGTTATTTGGCATTTCATTTGCCCTTTCATTCATTTTACTCTCTATGCTGAACCTAGTAGGGGAAAGTCTCTAACACGCCACTCCCCTATGACAGTATTTGCTACGGAAGTATTTACTATAGGACTGTCTTTATCTTGTTTACCACTCCTGAGACGTATTTACGTTCCGCCAGGTGAACTGTGGTATTATCGTAACAATACCCAGTCATCAGACCGGTCACCCGCTTTCCTCTTTGAATCCATCTGACCACCTGTGTAAACGTGTCGGTCCAACATTTGACCCCAGTGAAAAGCTGCTGATCGCGTATTGTGCGTACGATGAAAGAAAAGTACATTGTCTGACCAGACATCTGTCTGGCGGAGGCACACAGATAAAGGCGATAAGTAGATAATCTGTCGGGGTAGACATCTGGGCGGAAAACATTACGTCAGGAAAACAAGGTCACAATATTGTGACAGACAGAGGTGCGGCCGGAAGTCTTATGCAACGATATGACAGCACTGTTGTAAGAGGCCACGCGTGTATATTAAATTTAATATTTATCAAATACGCGTGGGATGAGTAATGATAAACAAACCGACCCCTCTAGTGCCAGAGAGCGATTGGTTTGCCAGAATCTACAATGAATTTAACTGGAACATTTAGCGGAAATCCCGCTGGATTTGAACTGGAAACTGTACAATATAATGTAGTGAAATCCCAGACACAGAACTGTCGTGGAATATTCTAATCCACATATATAAATTAAAAGGTAAATGTAAAGCGTAACAAATAAATTCTAATAAAGAAAAGAGCAATGGTAAAATAACAGTGCTGTCACAAGGAATGTACTCGAAATCCCCTTTGTTTTATGCTTCGTCTGCAAATTGTAACGCTTTCACGTTGATAGTAAAAGCCTACTATATTATTACCCGCTTTCTTCAATGAAACGTGTGCTGTATTTCTTGGAAAAACATTGAGAGGCAGACTGCGTAATGACCTAAATTAATCCTAACATTAATTATACTGCGTTACCAAAACGAACGAACAGATGGACTCAAATAGAAAGAGAGAGGGAGGGCTGAAAATCAGGAACGCATGCAACACGCGTCGCGCGATACACAATTACTACTATCACGCGTGTAAGGCCACATGCACTAACTTTTTTTTTTCAGATGGACAGTGATAAATTCACTACCCTTCCCAGAGTTAGGTTTTAAAATCACGAAAAACGCTTATTAGAAAAGATAACATTAGATGGGTTTACGTTTGAAAACATTACAGTACCCAGACAGCACATCTTCGAAACAGGAGGTCGAAGAAATTGCATATTTTGAACGCAGCCACTTAGCTCTTTTAAATTTGTATATTTGGGTTCCTTAGGGTTTGCTGACAAAGAATATGTAAAACGTTACGCAAATAGTCTAGGAATTAACAAGTTATAACCAAAATAAAATAGTGGGGATGCCTGACAGCATGAAATCATTTCTGCTCATAAAATTTTTTTATAACGTGTTTGAAAAAACCTTACGTACAGAAATAGCCTACCATGTAAACTCCAAATTGATTGGAGCGCAAAAAATATAAGACTAAACACGATTGGTCGGACTATAAATACTATCTTTGGTTGTTAGGGGAGACGTAGGAAGGTAAAATTTTTTCAAACACTTGTCGAAACGTGGCTCCATTGGCCAGACTCGCTGATATAATCACTTAGGAGCGTTAGTTCGAGACCACTAGTTCAAATAAGCTTGATAAAGCAACAGTGCGTTGAAGCCAGCTCATATTTGTGCTAAATAAAAGCCTGGAACATAAGCAGATGGGAATTTGTGCCAGAATTCATTGCTAGTCAACGTATCTGTGTTTATTCTATGAATTGTGGTAAGCGTGAAACATTCAGTATCTTTTAATGAAAATTGAATGTGAATTGTTAATTTATGCCTGTATATATGTGTAGTTCAGTAGCAAACATGATGTAAAGCCTATAATGCTCCAGCCTGAACAGAAGGTGTCGGAGGAAAGTAAAACGGCATGGAATGGCCAAACAGTACACTGACACCTAGATGATTGATTAGAAGAAATAATGCTGGAATTGCAGAGGCGTAGTAACCATTAAGGAGGTTAATGCTGGTATAAAGTATTTCAGATGAAGCTGACAGTTGGCCTAACGCTCTGAACTCAATGTTTGTGATGTATTGTGCTCAGTGTAGAACTAGAGTATCAATTAGTTATGAAGTAGAAGGTACATCCTTCTTGTTTTCAGGGACCGTGGTCTTGATGGTATTGAGCAGCACCTGGTCAGAGCTTTGCTGAATCCAGAGTCGGACAGCATACTCCTTGGTCCATTTAGCTATCAGTGAGGTGTCTCCAGAGCACAGGGGAGAAATCGAGCAGAGGAGTCTTTTCCTGCCGCCATCACGCAAGATAAGCTGATGTGGCCAGCTGAGCTCAAAATTATGTACCCCATCTTAAAATAACATTGTAACATAAACTTAAGAGGGGAAGTAAATTGTTTTAATAACAGGAACTGAGAACATCTCCAATACTAGCTCCCATAAAGACAAACTATTGAAGTCATGATGACAAATACCAACAGAGCTTGAACAAAACAAAACCAGTATTACCTCATATTACTACTACACAACTGACACACATAGGATACTTTTAATAATATATGTCACTACAATATTCATATTGAGAAATTCTGTACATATAACTTGTAATTAAAATTGATTGTGATTCCTGGTTCCCTTTGTATTTGAATCAGGACACATATTCATTCATAACAGCAATGAATACATATTGTTATTTGAAAAGTTATCAGTGACTCCTTTAAGATATCCTTTAGAGTGTTATATGTATGTGAGTGTCACAGTGTTGTCAAGTGTGGTGGAATAAATTAAATTGTTTATCTGTCTGTTGTTGTTATGACTTACACTTCATCATACACATACCCTAGACATACAACGTAGTCATCACACTATTCCAGAATAATTCTGACTGAGATATATATATATATGTGGCAGCAAGTAAGGTTATCTATAATACACTACTCTTATTAGATATAGATACCTTCACAGCTGATCTCAGTCAGTACACTAAGTCCCCTATAAATATTTATAACATCCCACTTCACCACAAGAACACACACAGAAAGATCGCATTGTACAGCGAACAACTCCCCAAAGCCAGTGAGATATTGGACTTAGTATTCCATACTTATATGTGACAGTTCAACGTATTTGAGCAACTCTGAAAACTTAAGAGTAAAACCCGCATATTTAAATACACGACTGAAAACTTAAGGGGCCAGGACTTTAATATAACAAGACTGGAAACCTAGGAATCAGATTCACCAGTCATAAGAGGACTTTAACTCAAGTTTTCCCAGGTAGTGATTTCGCAGAGACACTCGTCGTCAGAGGAATTAACTCTAATTTCTCAGACCCAGTCGTAGGAGGAATTTAACCCAAGTATTTCCAGCAAGTGATTTCGCAGAGACACCCGCCGTCAGGGGAATTAACTCTCCCAGACCAAAGTGATTCGAACAGCATCTAACCTAAGCGCTGTGTGTCAATTCTAATATGTGCAGGAGATTGTGTATACCTATTATTTGGGGTAAGTGTAAACATTTCTATTACAAACGTGAATTTTTAATGGTAATTCAGACAAATCATTATTCACGCACTCCAGACGCAATTTCCTAGTTAACTCCCAGAAGGATATGGGTGAATTGTCATCATATTCCCTGAGTTACACTGTGTGCTCGGGAATTTAATTCTTCTGAGAGGTTAACATTGGTGGTTGGAGCGCATGACACTGGGCCTGTTAGTTTGCAGCAAACAAATGTACTCAGCAGTTGTTTCTTCTATTTGTCTAAAGTTCGTGGTTACAAGCCATCAGACGATTTGTGGTACTAACGCAGCTAGTGTGAGAGAAAAGCATCCATCCTAACCGCCGACAGTGGAAGAGAGTATGGAGAAGGCTTTCGTCATCACAGAATTGATGAACCACAGCTGCAGGACTCCCTCATAGAAGCTAAGTGCTAACTAAAAGGCACCAGCAAAAAAGGGACAACTTCAGTTAAACTTTAAGTATAAAGTTAAATTTCTACCTACGTCTCAATGATGAGAAATTTATAACTATCAAAATTCCACTAATCTTTCCATATTTATTTTAACCTGTTAAAGACTATTTCACTATTAAATTTGTTACCTGTTGTTTTAAAACAACACAATAATAGTTGATTCAGTTATATGTATGAAAGCAAACGCATCAACCAGAATACTTAATCTATATATATAAATACCTAGACATATATTTACACGAAACAGAGCTATACCTTATAAGAGGGATTTCGTTGGATTACACCAACTGGGGGCTTGAAAGAGCTAAACCATTGCTTAAATCCTTCACAAAAGGCAACGGACCAGATATAATGTGTTAACAATTGTTCAGCACAATGCAACATTGTTCGTGACTTCTGGTAATATCTTGTGAATCGCCCTTCAGGTAGAAGTATTATTAACCTTCTATCTACATCTCTGCCAAGAGTAATCTTGCGCGCAGGTAGATACCTTGGACGCCAATATTAAATACTCTTGAGTTTTGGTCACGGCCTAAAATGCCACCCCCTACAGACCCAAGTAGAACAGTCCCAACTAAGATGGTTTGGCCATGTCTGCAGAATGGGAGAAGATCGGCTACCACGACAAGCATGGGAAACAAAGAGCCAAGGATCCAGACCCTGAGGACGACCCAGAGTCCGCTGGGAGGACAACATTAGACAATCTTTGAAGGACCGAGGACTAGAATGGAACCAGGCCAGGAGGAAGACAGCCGATAGAATAGTCTGGCGCTCTCTCTTCCAAACCTCTACACCTCACGGTAGAAGGGGAACGACTAAGTAAGTAAGAGTTTTGGTCACTGTTGGACCACTACTGTAAAGCAGGGGAGGCAATCCATGACATCACCACACAAAACAAAAAATAATAATACGTACAGCCGTCTAACAAAATTAAGAAGCAATGTAATAAACTTTATAACAAAATCACTAGCCAATGTACATTTATATCACAAAATAAATCAGTCAATCAATTAATCGAATTATGTGTGATAAATCAGTCTCCTTATTACTACAATGTTGCAGTGTTCTACTCCGGCGGGCAAAGTGACAGTTGAGTAAATCCCTCAGTCTACGCTTCAAAGACGTAACTGCTAACAAACGGAGCTTGTTATCGTCATTAAAGCAACTGTTGCAACAAATGCTACAATTAATTCAGCCTTTAGGCACATAAACAGAATATGACTACTTTATGAAGAGTAAGCATAAGTGACCCGAAAGTTTGTATTAAGAACTCCACTAACCAAACTAGAAATGAAATATGAACGAATTCACTGATTTGTGACAGTAATGGCGCATCGACATTTAACAATCTGAGATTGCAGAGACAAGAGACAGGAAAAAGAAAGAGTTAATACTATATGAGAACAAACATATTTTAAATCTAACATAATGGCAACTAATTATGGAACAGCTGTGATAAAGTTATAACGAATGAAGCTCACGGATGTTTTAAACAAGATAGTAAGTGAAAGTCCACACGCGAGCAAGACTCACTGTTTAAATTCTGCTCACGACAGGCATTCATTCAATCACAGATTATTTGTGACTTGTACCCAGGAGAGCGTCCGATTGACAGAGTGGTTAGAGCGCTGGTCTCTCGCGGCAAAGTTGCCGGGTTAGATTCCCAGGATCGACGCGCTCCAGTCTACCAAGCTGTAAATGGGTACCTGACTTTTCTCTTGAGTTAGGGAAGGAAAAGGCAGCGAGGAAGGGACCTAGTCACCATACCTCTTGACGCTGGACCTAGTATATTGAAGTCTCTAACACTTCACTCCCCTACGGCAGTATCTGGTATGGGACTACCTTGACCTTTTTTACCCAGGGCAGATCCTTTCTTTGGCCACCCCCCAATAAAACACATAAAAATACATTATGCTTGCAAGTAGATTTTAAACAACACAGTAGTCACAATATAGTCCGAAATGGCACCCCCTTCTGGCTGTCACTCGTGTCGGACCGCCTCTTGCACCCATTTAATACGCCCCTCGTTGTACCAACGTTGCTTGACAGCTGCAGAGTTAGCTACATGATCCATAAGGAGAGAAAACGATAAAGAAGAAACAATACCAAAGATAATTTACTTTTTAAACATAATTAAGTAACCTGTTTTTGGTTCTGTGATTGCTGTTCTTGTTGTAGATACGTTATTTCTCTGTTGTGTTT
Source organism: Oreohelix idahoensis (assembly GCA_024509875.1). Classification (NCBI taxonomy): domain Eukaryota; kingdom Metazoa; phylum Mollusca; class Gastropoda; order Stylommatophora; family Oreohelicidae; genus Oreohelix; species Oreohelix idahoensis. Next base: position 62,341 of record JAMPIV010003283.1, read on the forward strand.
GTTCAAGGTTAGACTACTTAATTTGTAAATAGTATATGTATCTACTGTCTGTGATTGAGATGTTAAGTGTTGAAGCAAAACCAAGACGTATAGTAGTTCTCAAATTGCAGCGCTATGTGTAACAAACAAAAAAAGGTAAGCAAAACCACACACATACACACAGAGACACGCACTTTGACCGAGCGAATTCTATACTTTCAAAACAAGTAAGATACAAATACTGGAACGGTTTTGTTCCTACTTACAGGAGCATCGACAAACGATACTTGTAGCTATACCTACTTAGGAAGGAGCATCGACAAACGATACTAGTAGCTATACCTACTTAGGAAGGAGCATCGACAAACGATACTTGTAGCTATACCTACTTAGGAAGGAGCATCGACAAACGATACTAGTAGCTATACCTACTTAGGAAGGAGCATCGACAAACGATACTTGTAGCTATACCTACTTAGGAAGGAGCATCGACAAACAAGGAGAACTAAACAATATTGCCAATGCCATGTTAAAATGAGACAGATTTGCCTTCAGCTCTATCAAACAACTACGGAACTCCGCAGCTTTTATTTCCACAAAACTAAAATTAGGCTGTTCAAAAGCAACATTAAACCGGCCCATCTTTATGACTCAGAATTGTGGTAAATCGCCCAGAATATCGCGTCCAAGTTCCAGAAATGTACCACGAGATGCCCCCCTCACATCCTCCATATCAAATGGCTAGATGTATAAGAAATACAGACCAGTGGAACAGAACCAAACAACAACCAATAAGGTAGCTATAAATTAAAGACAGAAAGTTCAGATGGATGTGAAACACTCTCAGAAAACAAATGAATGCGAAATTTCGAAGCACTGGAACACTCCAGACAATTGTATAGGAGTAAAGAAGTGCAGGAAATCTGGATATGGCACTGTGAAGTATAGAGCGCTCCAAACAAATGTTTAGGAAATTATGAAGTACTGCATCGTTCCAGGCAAATGTATAGGCAACTGTGAAGAACTAGAACGCTCCAGACAAATTGTCGAACTAGAACGCTCCAAACTAATGTGTCGAGATCTGTGAAGTACTGGAACGTTCCAGGAAAATGTATAGCTAATATATCAATGTCACTAGGCATGACACATGATGATTTCTCAGTGCAGTGAAAACAAAGAGTTAATACAGTCACATCAATCCCAGGTTTTTGTTTCAGGTGCGCTGAAAAGGCAGAAAAGGGAAAGTGAAACAGGAAGTTCTGACAAAGTTATAACCACCGCATCACTGATTTGGCGTGTGTCAAGGTTTTTACGAACACCTGGGAACGGTATTTACCAGTCTATAAATAACTGAAAACTTCTAAACAAGAAACCGCTGTGGGAAATCTTTAAGTACAACTTTCGCCAAAGGGTGACTGCCACAAAGTGACAATCGATTATTCGTTATTTTTCTATTTTCCACCCTTCTTTTTACCGTCATCTAACCTGTCATTCTTTTCAATTTTTTCTCTTCTTTGTCGGGGTTTTCGTTATTAAATCTGGAGAAAAAAATCTTTGATAGGAGGAAGGAGTGGACATTATCTGGCATTCCTGGAAGACACGCATAGAACACATACTTGCTGGTAGATCTACGTGCAAGGAAAAGTGTTCCCATGCGTCTTTCGACCCCTAATTATGTGAGAAAAGTCAGCGATTCCACTGAGATCCAGCATCAGCAAAGCAAGGCTTCACCTGTAATAAAGAAAAGAAGAAATAGATGTTGTCACAGAATGGATTGGGGCGACCCCTTCTTCTTCCTAACCTCTGTTTCACTACGGCAGTATTCGATACATTTTGTATTGATTTTATTTCGATTTTTTCGAGTCGCACCCTTGTCTTTCTGTCCACTGGAGCAGATATTTTGTATCTACATTCTTTTGCTACTTCCAGTATATTGTGTCTTGTCTGTTTATCTGACACTCCTTGTGGATGATAATACTAAATATTTGCAGGAACGGCTGAGAGAACATTATCGACAACCAAGTTGGTTAATCGCAGGCGCGGCCGATATCAGTACACAGATTAACACGTACATTGCCCAGCGCAATCTGCTTAATCACTGATAAGGCACGGGTGCGTCTCCGCCAAGGCTGTAAAGAGACGGATTTTGTGTGTGCTCAAGCAACAGATAAGACATTACTTTAGCGAAAGTAATAATTTGTTACATCTGATACACGTTGTCGTATGAGGTTAACGACGTGTTCGTGAGTCGGTACACAACGCGATCGGATATTTACAGCCCATTTTCAGAAAAGTAATGTTTGAAATTTTGCACTAGATGAGTCATGCAAAATATTAAAATCAGACTCGCTGATCATCGGAGCTTCATAACAACAAATGCGTGGGAAGGCAGTGAATATAAACCGACGCTTCAGTGAGTCAAAACTACTGTGAAGATGGCTTGCCAAGACACCAGACCTTGCCAGAGTGAAGCCTAGAATTCAGAATTCTATTTTATCAGACCGGACACCTTTTATTTGAGTATTTATCAGGACTTATAAAAACAGCCCAGGACATCTCTATCGTTTTAATAAGGAAAGCCGCTGTCTGAGGAAACTGAAGGAAACACACAAAGTCAGAGAGGGAACTTATTAAATTAACGACACCATAGACGCGTGTAAGAGGCCGATTCAAGTCTCTTTTATTCATCCGAGCAAAACGTCTGTGAGCCAGGATTTGCTTATTGGTGGTACCAGCATATAGTACTATCTCTGGAACAAGAAGGGACAAGTGGTCTACGCTTTAAGATGAAGGACCAACTTTGTAGACTCTCCTTGACAGTTCTGGGAAACGAGCTACACCCTACAACCTTGACCAGCGACGAGCGAGAGCAGTGTAAACAGAACCCATCAGCGGGAGCAGGGACTACTATTGGGCGCTATATGAAAAATATATGCTGCCAAAGTGAACTTTTTTCATCGTCTCTATTATCCATCGGCCGTCATGATAACTTTTCTTGATCCATAACTATTCAAATTATTTTCAAACTGTTAAAACTTAAGTGATTATTAAATTTTGTTATTTGTAATTTTAAAACTTTTAACTTCGATTTAATCATTTTAAAGTTACTGCATGTTTGTCTCAGTCAATTTACTACACACACTCTAAACTGAGATATACCAGAATAATAAGAATTTCCCTGAGTTAATCAGAGGTGGGGGCTTAAACGAGCTAACATAAACCATTGCTTAATCCTTCACAAAATTTGTCGGCAGATTCTAGAATTAACGTGCTCATTCCAATGCAGCATTGTTTTCGCTTATCTGAATATCTTGTTAACATATCTTTGTGGTAGAAGCGCCATTAACCTTCTATCTACATATCTGCCAAGAGTAATCTTGTGCGAAGGTAGACACCAATGAAGCCGATATTAGATACTCTTGAGTTTTGACCACTGTTGGACCACTACTGCAAAGCAGGGGAGGCAATACCGTCACATAAAGAAGTGTGGCGTGGATAAAAACCTTGCAGAAGCAACGTACATCTCAACTTTTTTTTTTTTTTTTTGCAGTTGATACTCTTCATCCATCAGTGCTTCCTACACAGTGATACTTTCCTCCTATCTATTCTACTGCCAAGAGTAATTCTTGAGTAAATGTTTTCTACCTTTATGAGAGCGTCCGATTGACAGAGTGGTCAGAGCGCTGGCCTCTCGTGGCAAAGGTGCCGGGTTTGAATCACAGTACTGACACGCTCCAGTCCACCCAGCTGTAAATGGGTACCTGACATTGAGTTAGGGAAGGAAAAGGCAGAGAGGAAGGGAACTGGTCACCCCATCTCTCGATGCTGGACCTAGTATGGTGGGACTACCTTTTTACTTTTATTCTAAATATCTGGCCACATTTTGTGGACCACTGCGGAAGATTTGGGTGCTCCATGCTATAGTGACCCACCAGTGATAACCAAACCAGAAGGTAATTAAACGAGTCCTTTCAAAGATTCTTCTTATTCAAGTACTATGCCTAGTGGCATAGCAGATCATGTCTCTCCACAACTTCCTGCCTCCAGTACAGTTTATCAATTATATTTTTGACTTATTTCCATGGCACGATGTCAAATTGTCCAGCATTTGCTCTCTTTGTCTTCCCCTATCTCTTTTTCCTTCAATCTTACCTGTTGTTACGATATATTCCAGCTTTCCTCTTCTCATAACATGCCCCAAAAAACGTGGATTGTTTCTTTCTAACTTGTAAAATAAGTTTCCTTTGTGCACTGGCCTCTTTCAGGACATCCTCATTACACTTTTTGGCATTTTAAACATTCTTCTGTAAAACCACATCTCTGTGGCCTCTAGTGCTTTCAAAGATATTAACATGAAAATTCAGATGTGATACGAACGAGAGGACTGGTGTGAGGTCACAGAAACTGTGCCGTAATGTTTAGTACTCGCAAAAAGCAAAAACCGAAAGAGGAAGCTGTAATCCATAAAAAGCTTCAGAATGTGCAGCTCAAAGCAGAACAAAACATGATTGAAGGGTGAGATTCAGCTGGTTTTACTGAATAACAAGTTTTTGACACTGCATAGCAAGATTCGTCATCGACACGTTACAAGTTTTCTTATCTATTCTTCAGTCACGTTTGTTCCATCTGTTCCCACCAAAGTTGCAATATTTTTTTTCACGGTGCATTTTTCGGGCGGGGAACTAAGTGCGCGCCTGTTGAAACAACCATGCCATTTTTGACATGTTGCTTCGCAGCTTCAATACCAACGCATCCAGATGAATGACCACAGAAAAATTAGTGATGTCATGAATACAGGTAGCAGAAAAAGCTGAACATAATTATGTTCTGTAAATAAATATTTGCTGACATGTTTTAGTGGATGATTTACTCGGAATAGTTTCTAAATTACTAAACGTTTGACATTTATATTATGTACAGGCATACCTCGCTTTATTGCGCTTCGTAGATATTGCGCTTCGCAGATATTGCGCTTTTTTTTCAAATTATTCATGTTTATTTATTAGAACGTGCCTTCTTCTTCCGGTAGATTTTGGCTCCCCACCAGCAAAAAGATTACGATTCGCTAAAGGCTCAGACGATGAAGATTAGCATTGGTTTTTAAGCAATAAAGTATTTTAAATTTTACAGTACATTGTTTTTTAGACCCAGCGCTATTGCACATTTAACAGACATAATGTAAACATGATTTTAGGCTTTTATATGCCCTGGAATGCCAAAATATTGGGTGCGACCTGCTTTATTGCGATATTCGCTATATTGCGGTGGTCTGGAACCAAACCCGCAATATCTCTGAGGTATGCCTGTACTGTGTAATAAATCTTGAATGGGGTACTTTCTTAAAATCACCTCCTCATAGATTGTTATAGCTGCTGTGGATAAAGAGTTGAGAGAGAGAGAGTAAGCTGAGAAATCTGATAAATTAATATGAAACAAATATAAAGGTATGTTATCAGGCACTCGCAGGAAATAAAGAAGTAGAACACCAGACAACAGAAAAACAACAGACATGAGTGGCTTACCCAGGATTTGAACACTGGACCTTCCGGCTGTTTGCGAGCGATCTTTTAGTTATTTCCCCTTTTTCCCCGACCGCGCTATTTATAGCCCACTTGACAGAGGTCACGTGGTCAGCTTCCTAATGGGAAAAACATGTGGCGATGTTTACTTTTGATAGGGCTTAATTAATGCTTTTAGGCTACTTTTTTATTATAAATACCGGCTTTAATTTTGCGTAAAGCTAGACTAGAAATGATAGAGTAAATTTTAGAACAAGAACAAACATTTTATCACAATTAGAACAGAAGATATAATAGTCTGAAATAGTGTAAAATTTACGTTTTTTTTATATTTTGTTATGGTTTGTTTATAATGCAATTTTCACTAAATCGGTCACAATCAACATGCATAACGAATTACAGAAATCAAAAGTAGAAAACCTGCAGAAAATGGATATCAAAGATTTGTTTTGGTTTCATGCGTCAAACATTAATTATTGAAAGTTTAAATTGCAAGTCCACATTTATTACCTTAAAATAACACACCCAATTGTCCCCAAAACATGTTTGAATTGCTTTTATGCTACTTTATTATTATAAATACCGGCTTTAATTTTGCGTAAAGCTAGACTAGAAATGTTAGAGTAAATTTTAGAACAAGAACAAACATTTTATCACAATTAGAACAGAAATATATAATAGTCTGAAATAGTGTAAAATTTACGATTTTTTTTTTTTACATTTTTGTTATGGTTTGTTTCTAATTCAATTTACACTAAAACGGTCACAATCAACATGCATAACAAATTACAGAAATCAAAAGTAGAAAACCTGCAGAAAATGGATATCAAAGTTTTGTTTTGGTTTTCATGCGTCAAACATTAATTATTGAAAGTTTAAATTGCAAGTCCACATTTATTACCTTAAAATAACACACCCAATTGTCCCCAAAACATGTTTGAATTGCTTTTATGCTACTTTATTATTATAAATACCGGCTTTAATTTTGCGTAAAGCTAGACTAGAAATGTTAGAGTAAATTTTAGAACAAGAACAAACATTTTATCACAATTAGAACAGAAGATATAATAGTCTGAAATAGTGTAAAATTTACGGTTTTTTTTTTTACATTTTGTTATGGTTTGTTTCTAATTCAATTTACACTAAAACGGTCACAATCAACATGCATAACAAATTACAGAAATCAAAAGTAGAAAACCTGCAGAAAATGGATATCAAAGTTTTGTTTTGGTTTCATGCGTCAAACATTAATTATTGAAAGTTTAAATTGCATGTCCACATTTATAACCTTAAAATAACACACCCAATTGTCCCCAGAACACGAGAGCTAACAATTATCTCAATCATACATCATGAGTTCTGATCCAGTCTGCGCAATGTTTTTTTCTAATATGTGCTGTTTATGAATTGTCTTACTAGGGAATAGCTTTCTGAACAAAGACATATAAGTCTCTATCGATGCTGTTATTGATTCTTTACTAATTGGTTTACTGTGTGATATTTTGTTGTGTACTTTCTCAAATGCTTCTTTCAGTGAGTTGAATTGTTCTTGGGCAATAAAAGCTATGTTAGTTACCGGTATATCTTGTTTGTCTGTAATTTTCAGTGTTTGTGTAATGATTGCTCTTGTAAGATCTTTATAAACTTTTTGTGTGAGATATCTGTGGCAGTGATTCCCTATAAATGCTCTGCTATTATAAGCCTGTTGTATGATTTTGTGTTTGGCTAGTACCTTGTCCATGTGTGAGCAAACTGGACCAGACCTAGTACACAGATCTTGAAACTGAAGTTTGGCCAGCGCATCTTGTGCATTTTCAAGTCTAACTTTAAAATTATCTGTCTCCTCCTTATCCTCACAAAGTTCAATACCTACCTGAAAAATTCAATTTTAGCTCCTAATTCTTCTGCCTATTTCCAGTTCCTACTAAATCTCTTCAAGTTCTTAAAAGTACTAATGTTTGCATGTATCTCTTGCGAATTCTCAAATATCTTTGCGTCTATTGTATCAGCTACCTGTTCTAGAAGTCTGTGGTGTTTCAAAACAATGCCTAATAAAATATGAAGGTAAGGAGGAGCTACATTTTCAATTTCAATCTCTAACATTGGTTTGTGTAAACAATTATGGTAATGTGCCACTTGCCTTTTATTCCCTTTCCCATATTTCATATATCTATTGTAATCTCTTATCAACATGGCCAAACTTCTTGGTTTGCAAGTTGTATGCTCTCTGGATGTCTTTGATGAAAATGTTTGGTTTGTCTGGAGCTCAAGGAATATACCCATGTCTGTGGTGTCTCCAGCAAAACAAGGAAATAATCCCCGAATAAGAAAACAACAACTTGTTTACCATCCCACTCTAAATATTTTAGTGACTCTATCTGAGCTTTCATGCCATTCACAAATATTTCTAAATTATCATATGTATCTCTGACTCTAGCCATTGATAAAAGGATGGTATTAGATTTAGAATTTGGTTTCTCTAAATTTACTACCTGCATTGTAACTTTGAATGAAAGAAGATATACAAACAGTTACTTAGAATTCGCTGGCAGCCGTCGTGTGCACAGGATTGTCTACCAAAGAACACCAATGGAACAGTCCTTATCTCACACACAATAAAAAAAAAATTCATATTATAAATAGAAGATTAACAAGACTTGAAAGATAGATCAAATTATGTGGAAGTAATCTATCTATAGCTTTACATGTTTTCTGACGCTTATATACGTAGCTAAATATCATTATAAATGAATGAAAATGCAAAAACAGATGGTGCTTTACAAAAAGTTATTTTTTTACTACCTTATTTAAGATTTGTGGGTATCAGGAATGCGTTTAAAGGGATTTAAATGCTATAAAATCTGGTGACAATATGCTTGTTCTTGTAATGCCACACTCACAAAACTGACTACCACACATTCTCAAGATATGAAACCAAAAAAAAAAGTATGTGGAAATAATCGTTAGCTTCCCTTCGAGAAGTCTTTATAATTATAAACTCAAACGAATGGGCCGATTTTTTAGATATTAAATTAATAAAAAGATTACTTATTTTATGAATTTCCTTAAATGATGACGCTGTTTTCAAAAGTCTGTAACTCCGTCAAAACTAATTTCAAACAAATAAAAATGCAATCAAAAATAGAACACAGAACAAAGTTATAGTACACAAAAGAATTTTAGCGCTGTGTTTATCCAGAACGAGTGTGTAATGATTTATATTTTACTGATTTTCCCCGCCAAAAACTTAAATAGTCTTTTACGGTGCACACAAAATTTTATACCCGGTGTCAGAATTCCTGTCACCGAAACTAAAAGAGCGCTCTGGTATAGGGCACAAACAGCCGTGTGCTGTCACTGGCTATGTATTTTTTTGTAATTCACATCTTACTCTACGTTAGCTCATCTCGTACCCTATTGGACTATCTTTTCGGGGGTCAAAGTTGCAGAAATATTTTAAATAATAAATAGAAAATATATAGTAAAGTGTCAAACATCTAAAATATATTTTACTGTCATTAATTTTCGTTGCCGTTAAAATTGTTTCCCTTTGATACATGGGAATAAAGGAGAAGGTAAGATACAAAGGGGAGGGAAAAGATATGGAAAGACCTTGAGATTATAGCACAGGACAGGTAGACTTGGCATAAAGCATATGGTCCTTAGAGAGTTGAAAGGTCAGAATGATAATGACGATTAGGTAACTAATTTACATTCGCTTACGTTAATTGCATGATGTCATATGTGGACGACCCCACATAGCAAGATTAGTCAAGTAGTTCTAGATTACTGTAACCAAGGCCGGATTGAAACTGACTATAACAGTAAAAAGATGACTAACATTACAAGAGAAAAAGGTTAACTACAAAAGTTTACTATGAAATACTGAAAAAAGTAATATAAGTTATATACATACATATATTTATATATTTGTGTGTGTGTGTGTGTGTGAGTGTGATTGTACATAGAGAGAGAGACAGTGAGAGAGAGAGAGTGAGTGTGAGTGAGAGAGAGTGAGTGAGTGTGAGTGAGAGAGAGTTAGTGTGAGAGAGAGTGAGTTTGAGTGAGAGAGAGAGTGAGTGTGAGAGAGAGTGAGTGTGAGTGAGAGAGAGAGTGTGAGTGAGTGAGTGAGAGAGAGAGAAAGAGATATATATATATATATTGCAGAACGAACACTGTAGGACGTAGTGTAGCGAAACAATAACAATTTTAATCAATCAAACTTATGTTAGTTTGACTTCAATTAAGCGATTTTATATAAATCAGTTTCACACTTCAAATGCATACCTAAATTACAAACCCCACCCACCCACCCACACACACACACACACACACAGTTTATGAAAATTTTAGAACATATTGGTTGTAAGAACGACCAGTGCTTGGGCTCATATTCAGAATGCTCAGATTTGGAATTCCCCCCCCCCCCCTTTTTTTACCTCAACATCACGTAATTTTAATGTTATAATACTTTCTAAATGACATTTGCTATATCATCTAAATGGTGAATTAACATCCTTTAAAACAAGTGTGTAATCATACATATATAAATACAATACAACACAACACAAGTTGTCTGCAACCCAGCAGACACGATAATTTTGGAGGTGTAGAAATAAATCTTGCTATGATAAGATTTTGATCTCCAATAGTGTTCACTAAAGTTTTCTACTGATGACAGTTGTTGCTATGTTTAATATGCTCAGCACTAAGGGATTTCAATACGAGGTTTTGATGTGGCTGGCAACCCTATCATGTAAAACTATTTGCTACAGAACTTTAAGTAGCATACATATGCTTGGTAAAGGCTTCCTGGAGACAATGCTGCATTTCTGACTCCATGCTCCAATAGGAACACATGAGTTAGAGCAGGCTGTCTAAGAACAACTTCAGTGCTGGCTCCATGCTCCGTAAGGAACACATGAGTTAGAGCAGGCTGTCTAAGAACAACTTCAGTGCTGACTCCATGCTCCATAAGGAACACATGAGTTAGAGCAGGCTGTCTAAGAACAACTTCAGTGTTGGCTCCATGCTCCGTAAGGAACACATGAGTTAGAGCAGGCTATCTAAGAACAACTTCAGTGCTGGCTCCATGCTCCATAAGGATCGCATGAGTTAGAGCAGGCTATCTAAGAACAACTTCAGTGCTGGCTCCATGCTCCATAAGGAACACATGAGTTAGAGCAGGCTGTCTAAGAACAACTTCAGTGTTGGCTCCATGCTCCGTAAGGAACACATGAGTTATGGTTATCTTGCTTACATTTGTTCAATAATGAATTCAGGATTTTAAAGCAAAGGGAAAACATAATTTGTTAACACTGTTTAAATGTTGGAAAATTGCTGTCACAATTCATTGATGATTGATTACGATGAAGCATAATTGAACAAGCCCTGCAAGAGATAGACAACTCTTACCAACAAGCAAAACAATTGAAAATACCCTACACAGCAGATCTGACAACAAATTAGAACCACACAGTTTCACTTTATGGCATTAAAATCACCATTAGTCAAAAACAAGACAATTAAACAAGATCATTTATATTTCTTATTATTATATTCCTTCTTCTACAGCCAAATATATAATGAAATAGTAAAGGATACATAAATAAGATCCTTTCTGTACCGAACTTTGAGGTTTGTGTTGATTCCATTTTCATTAATATCACTAATATGGATCATATCCCTTACTCCATCTGCTGGCCTTAAGCCTGAGGAGAAACAAAAATGACAAAAGTTAAAATTTACTGCCATGACTTGCAAGATCTTAAGAAACAGTATTCTGTTCAGTGTAATAAATATAAGCTCCCATCATTCATTTCATTATAGAGATGGTTACTTGAGCATAATTTCTTTGAAAAGCATACTTGCTTGCTTCAAAATGAATGTCATTTTTTGTTAGTTTTTAAGAGCATAAGAGAATCACTACTGCTGGTTTCCATGCTGAAAACCTGGACCCAAAAACTACTACACATTCATGTATGGGTGGTTTATGTAAGTTTATGTTCGAATTTGTTATGTAACATTAAGTAATCTCTTGTCTGCTTTCACATGTCTATGTCACTGCAAAGGTCACTCTTGTCAATTTCCTGCCGTCTGCCAAGAATTTCTTTGTCTGCCTGTTCAATGTTTTTGTTATCCAAGGACTGTCTCTTGTAAGGAAGTAAGTCTTTGGTAAACTATTTGTTTCTGTTACATACAACAACAACAACAACAAAAAGCAAGCTCTCATATGACCGTGATTTAAATGTGATTTTGTCAGTTTATCTTGTAATACTACTTTCATAGCATGAATTCCTTCATTAATTTGTGTTTGACATAATATTTTATTATTGTGACATTGTGGATATATGTGTACGAAGAAAAAAAAAATGGCCATATGCAGGGCCGGATTAAGCCTAGAAGGGCCTCTAGGCTTTTTGGTGTTTGAGCTCCGAGCCCCTAGGCTTCAGCCTAATGGATAAACCGGCACTGGGTCATATGACAAGTAAGTATACTGTCACTCAACCTCTTGACCCTTCAAAGTGATGAACAACAATTGAAATAATATGAGACACAGTTCTGATAACTAAGAGTGAGGGAAAATTGTAGGCAATGCTGGATGCACCAGTAAATTGACAGTCAACACATATAAAAGGAAAACTCATCTCAAAGAAGAAGATTCCACCAGACCACAAAAATAAAAATAAATGGCACAAATGTGAACCAACACAGAAATTTAAATCATACATGAACATAATATTGTCCAGTATAGTTCCTTGGGTTCTCTTAAGAGTCAAAGAAAGAACAGGACTACTGTGACTAATATGAGGGGGGACTGGCAAACTCATCATGTAAAACAAATAGCTCAAGAAACCACAGCATGTCAACACTTTTTTCAGGCTTCTTGCAAACGGGGGCAGCTGCAGTGGTGGGTGGCTATATGCTCCATAGGGGGCAAACAGGAAAATGGTGATGAGCATAATATTAACATGAAATGAAAGATGCCTCACACAGAAAACAGCCCTGCCACAAAGGGGCATTTCAGAAAACGAGAAACGTACAGACCAATTAACCAGCTATAGTGAAACACTAGTCATTCATGGAAGTAAAACATGAACACTGAACAAACAAATACAAAGGTTCTTTGAGACCACTGAGATGAGGTTTCTTAGACGGATGATGAAGTATACGGTACCACAGACAGCTAAAAATCTAATAATGAAGTCTCGAGGGAAAAACAAGTTTATACAGGTCTATAACATTTTATCTGACCACCCGAAAACTGAAATATTCTGAAAATTGAAAGTTTCTTTGAGCTACTTTTTCATCACAATTTTGGTGATTTCTGACTATTTGGGCAACATCTGAAAACTGTAAAAATCCGGTTTCCACAACAAAAATCTGTCCCTGAGGATTTTCGGATAAAGGGTTACAGACCTGTAGGACATATTCTGAAAAGAGGAAAACTTACACGCATGATAAGAGGGACAAATTTAAGAGAGAAGGGACAGAGAGAAAATATTAAATTGATTGACAGAACAGCATAATAAGCAGGTTTTTGACAAGACTGACACTGTACAGATCAGACAGCCAGACTTCACTTAACAGTGGAACAGAACTTTGAACTGGACACTTCACTTCATACTGGATTTGTGGACTATGAAAAGGTCTTTGAAGATTTAGACACAGAATAACTATGGAGACTGCTGAAACATTATGGAGTCCCCCTTGAGTTGTTAACCTGATAAAGAAAATCTATGACGACATGAAATGCAGAACGTGTCATGAAGGATAGCTTGCAGAACACTTTGAGATTAGAACTGGAGTTTGGGATGAATGCCTCTAGTCACCATTTCTCTTCTTACTGGCAACAGACTGAATTATAAAAACAATGGCATCAACCAACAAAAATGGTATGCAGTGGACTCTGATAAAACAGCTCAGCGATCTAGACTGTGCTAATGACCTGGTGTTTCAGTACAACATTTGTAACCAGATGTAGTGGATTTGATGGTACTGTATGGTTGTGATATTACCTAGTGTGATGCATGAGGTCAGCTGTGAAGGCTCCTGAGATAAATGTAGCTGTGAATTTACAGAAGGCCCTTCTTGCTACCACTTACGACCTCACACATATCTTTTTTACTAATGAATGTGGCTACGTTAAAAATCTAGGGTACTGATATGGAATGTGTTGTGGTAGATTACATACACACACACACAGATATTTAATAAGTCTAATAATATTAATATAATTTATAACACACTGAACTAACTCAAGCTGTTTAAAATTTTGATATTAAATTTTCTTTAAGTTTATTTGTTCTGAACCAAGGTTTTATTTTGGTCAGAACATATGAAAGGTTTTGAAATTATGAATGAAATGCATGAATATATGGCATAATAAATGAAAGGTGTGTACATATGTATTTTACAAGACTAGTTAATATTACTACTGTTTATATTTGTAATTTCTCTGGAAGAACGATTAATGGATGTGCTGTTGGGGTGGCTTCATCACTCCCAGTCTATGACTACCAAACATTGTCCATTTACTGATGGGAGGAATACAAGTTTATTTCCCAACATGGTATGTTCTAGTTGATGGGAATATAGTTGGGTGTTAGTTATTAAATAAGTTGGTGAATGTCCAGCAGGCCAGACGCTCACGTATCTTTGACTGAGTAGTTCTGGTGCTGGAATCTGGTGGCCCCACCTCTCCGTGCTTGGGGGCAATATAGGCTGCTCTGCCAAAATACTATACTGCACGGGTCCACACTTGTATTTTTCAACATAGCATTTGACACCACTTTGGTGCCAAATAAAAAACTCACAGTTCTGAAATAAAAGTATTGGGGCATGTGTCAGAACTCTACCTCCTGAGCCACTTCTACACTCAACACTACACAACAACACCACATAGATGGGGTCAGATCTCTCTGACCATACAGCACATCTTACCAAGTTGGTTTCACATAGTATAAGTTCCCCAAGACTACCTATTCTGAAATATGTTCATTAGCTTCCTGCCATTGAATAGGATAGGTGATATGTTCCACTGATCTCAACACTTGATCCGCCCTTCATAATCCTTGCTGGCGTTTATGTATTTTGTTTGTCTCTAGATCCTGAACTGGGGCTGGGGATCTAGAGCGAATCCTTACTTGTTGTAAGGGATAGATTATGATATGGCAGTATCAATTCACTCGAAACATTAAACAATATTAAAATATACAAAGAAATACTTTCAGTCTTACCAGAATTATGAATAGAGAACACAGTTATATGCTAGCAAAACTCAGCTGAGCTGCTGGCTCTAGTATGGCGTCCCTCTAAATATTGCAATTAGCTTCTGGGAATCACACCACTGAAGAATTACTGTGTCTACTACTGGACAACTTATGATGAATGGCAAAGATGCGCGTCTGAGCGCCGATAATATGTTTATCTGTGGCCAATCACCGCCTTTTTTCCTTTTCAAATTTCAAACCTCCTACCAAAAGTCAATTCAGTCATACCTCAGTCAAGTATGTATTATTGTCTGTTGGTCCGTCTGTCTCTACTTGCGTTTTTTACAAAAACACACTTGTTTATACATGCATTTCCTACACGAATCTGCCTCTAGAGTTATTTTTAGCCACAACTTTCCACTAATTCCCCTTCTCCTTCATTCATCTAGATTTTAGCACTTGCATCTCAAGGCCGCAATTTTTTGAAAATTAGTGACATTTCTTTGTTTCAATGCAGTCGCTCGCTGATATGAACAACACAGTCTTTTGTCAATATCTTCATTATTATCTATCCGTCTGTATTAATGAAAGCATATTATTTCTCTGCTCAAGATGGGCCATCAGGCCAGCTAGGTTTTATATTCCTAACATTATTATTAAGAAAAAGTTACTTTTCAAGGTTAGTTGTTTTTTTGAAATATGTTCGAGCATCTTCTGTAATGCGTTTGCCGCTGAATTCAAATAAAAGGACTAAGTATCGTAAAAGCGTCCAAGAAATGACTGTTGCGTATAATAGCTAAGGTCCCTTTTGTCAATTTCTTTACCTTGTGTCAACTTGGGGACGTGAATTTTTTCCTTTCCCCACCAATTGCGTCTTTTTAGCCTTGCTAGTTTCAAGCACGTGTTCAGTCATATTTTTCTTTTTGATCTCCGTTCTCATCCCGTCTACAAGGGTTAACGTTTTGCCTTCACGTCTAACAAGTTAATTTCATGGCGGGTAGTGACCCGCGGCATGGGCGATCATGTCTTCTAGTAGCTTACGCATTATTTTTATCCCTACATTTTATCTTTGGAGATATTTTAACGTTGTATCACGGTTAATTTTATCACACATCTCCCCACTTGAAAACATGCCTACGGCAAGTTCCAAAACCAGTGATACACATAGATAAAATTACTCCTCACGCCTGCCACTACTCTAATTTTGATCACAGGGGTGCCGACTGAGGAAATCTGCACCGACATTCAATTTGCCTGGGATATATTGGATACTAAACTGATAAGGTTGAAGCAATAAAGACCACCTCAGCAATCTTGCGTTTTCATGCTTAGCCTGAGATAAGAATACGAGGGGCTGATGATCCGTCTGGACCACAAAAGTCCTACCATACAGATAGATTTGAAACTTCTTTATTGCCCAGATTAACGCTAAACATTCTTTTTCGCTTGTGGAATATCCTTGTTCCGCCTTATTCAATTTGCGGCTTGCATAAGCAACTGGGTTCAGTTCCCCATCAGGTGAAGATGATCTTTGCAACAAAGCCGCCCCGAGTCCTACATTACTTGCATCTGTTCTTATGACAAAGTCCTGTGTCAAATCAGGCAGTTTGAGAATAGGCTTGCTAGTGAGTTTTTCCTTTAAGTCTTGGAACGCTAATTCACTTTGCGCAGTCCAAATAATTTTATCTGGAAGTCCCTTGCGAGTCAGATCAGTCAGAGGAGCACAAATAGAGTTAAATCTTTGATGTATTTTTGATAAAATCCGCATAACGACACGAATGATCGCACGTCTTTTTTTGTTTGTGGTCTAGGTGCTCTCTGCAGTTTTTCCAAGTTCTTGGGATCAGGGGTCATGTTACCCTGATATACAGTGTGTCCCAAGAATTCCAACTCTTTGCATCCAATACAACATTTTGTTGGCCTAGCAGTTAAGTTCGCCTCCCTAAGCCTATTAAATAACATTTTTAGAGCGTCAATGTGTTCTTCAAATGTCTCTGTGGCGACGAGAATATCATCCATGAAATTCGTGATACATGGGTTATTCAGGGGATCCAACAATTTGCGCATCATCCTTGAAAATACACTCGGAGCATTTTTCAGTCCGAATGGTAGCATGTTGAATTCATAATGTCCTTCCGATGTGCTAAATGCTAAATAAGGTCTCACTTCAGGCTTCACTGGAATCTGGTAATAGCCTTTACTAAGATCCACCTTTGAAAAGTATTTTGCCTTGTTTAATCTGGCAAATAACTGTTTTGTGTCTGGTAATGGATCCACTTGTCCTTCTGTGACAGCATTCAGTTTCCTGTAATCTATGCACAGTCGGTGTTCCCCCGACGGTTTCCTCAACAAAACGACACTGGAGCTAAAAGATGATTCACTGTGTGAAATAATCCCCTCCTTCAACAAATAATCTATTTCTTCTTTCAATGCCTTCTCCTTCGCGAACGGAATAGAATAGGCTCTCATACAGACTGGGTTTGAGTCTACCAGTTTCATGTCATACTGTAGCAAATTTGTATGGCCTGGTTTATTTGTTAATACATCTGTATGTTCCTCCAGAACCTGTTGAACTCTCTCCCTCTGGTTTTTAGTCAGGTGCTTACTGACTTTTACCTGTGCTGCTGTTTCACAAGGATGTAATGGGTATTCATGTGAGGTGAGTGGTTCCTTTTGCATTTGAGTTGCGATAGCCAAGGTCAGTAAGGGGGTGCTTTCCTGGAGTGGTCTGTCCAGATACTTCTTTAACAGGTTTACATGATAAACTTTCTCCTTCCCCTTTTTGTCAATTTTATAGTTTGTTCTAGACACCTTCTCTAGAACCGTATATGGACCTTGCCATCCAATTTGTAATTTATTCTGGCTGCCGGGTAGTAGAAGCAGCACCTTCTCTCCCACAGCTAGTTCTCTGTCCTTTGCCTTCCTATTAAAATATGCTGCATGTTTCTTCCTGGCTTGTTTCAAATTATCATTTGCCAGTTTCCATCCAGCTTTCAGACGAGTGGTCAGTTCGTTCACGTATTGATAAGATGAGGTAACAGTCTCTTCCGCCTTCTCATCTGTCCAGGTCCTTAATAGCGCTACATCTGGATTTTTAATTTTCCATATTTATTTTTCATGGCACCCATCGGGTCCCGTCCATTAGAAGCATTATAGTGAGGACTTTTCTTCCTAGAATCATCACTCACAAATCGACCACTACCAATTTTTTTCTTGGGTTTGTCTCCCCACTTTAGATTG
This sequence comes from Oreohelix idahoensis, assembly GCA_024509875.1. NCBI lineage: Eukaryota > Metazoa > Mollusca > Gastropoda > Stylommatophora > Oreohelicidae > Oreohelix > Oreohelix idahoensis. Next base: position 80,291 of record JAMPIV010003283.1, read on the forward strand.
CTTATGAGAGATCTTCGCTCTCTTTTCTGTTCTTCCAGTTTATATAAGTCTGACCGAGGGATTGTCATCTTATCCTGGGTAAAATTTATTCTTTGTACTCGTCGCATAGTGGCCATATTAATCCATTCAAGTGAAGACTGGGTGTGAAAAGGGGGCTCCCATTCCACTTTGTCTACCTGAGTATAATTAGTTTTCCTTCCAGGCCTAATTTTGCCCCGTGGCGTTTCTAGGTCCTGCACATATTTTCCCTTTGTGGGTGTTCCCTCATGAAATACGCCACATGCTTCTACAAAGTTTTCAATATCGACATGTACGTCGGGCCAATAGTATTTGCGAGCAACTTTTTGGCAGATGGTACCGACTTTTTCATGGTCCCCATCTTTTCCAACATGTAAGCTCCTTATCAAATTCGCCCTATATACCTTGGGAAGAACCAACTGTCCGTGACCAGTGGATCTAGTTCCTGTCTTCCTATATAGCAATCTGTCCTTCATAAAATATTCCCCCTTGCTCGGAGGTGTGTGGCATTTGGGCAATTTTTTAAAACATGGCTTGAGTGTCCTATCCTCAGCCTGCGCCTTCCTCATCTCCTCTGGATGAGCATTTATAGGTTCACCTTCTTCCTCCTTCTTCTGTGACCTGGTCTGCACTGTCGCCATGATCACAGGTCTCTCGGGATTCCCCAAGAAGACGTATCTACACCCCAATATCAGAGGGTAGATTGGTTCATCTATCACTGCTGCTCTGATTTCTCCTTCCACATAGCGAGTTTTCACCGTTATCCTTGCGACGGGAAGTGTCATGAGTGGTATGTCCTTAGTTGCCCCTTGTATTTCCACTGTTTCTGTGGTATACTGACTTGGGTCCACTAGGCTAGACTTCACAACTGAATCATAATCCAAACCTGTATCATAAAGGCACCTTATGGTGACCCCATTACAAATAACATCCTCACAAACTGGGGGGTGATAAGGTTCCTGCTGTCCATTAGGATTAACCTTTAATCTTTGAGTCCCCGACTTCATTGCAGCAATGTTTGAAGGTTTCCTTCTACAAAATTCGGTGTTATGGTTATCTTTCTTGCACCATTTACACCATCTTTTTCCTTGGTTAAACGGTTTTCTTTCATTGGATTTTTGGTCACTGAACTGTGAGTTTCTGTCTCGATAGTCATTTCTTGGCCGTTCAAAGTTTGTCCTGCCCTTATAACCCTGTTCTCTATTTTCAAATTTATTAAATGGCTGTGGAGCTTTAAAAGTTTCTATGTGCTTCTTTTTAGAGCCACTTACCTCTGCCTGGGCTGCCTGATACCTCTCAGCGACATTTAAAACCTCCCCCAACTTCTCTGCTCCTTGTTCCATGAGAAATTTTCTCATGTCTGGAGCCATGGACTCTCTCAATTGCTCTATCATGATCATCTCCTTAAGATCTTGGGTCTTCCCCAGAGCCGTCCATTTCTCCAAATAGGTTTCCAGTCTGGCAGAGAATTGGTGGTATGTCTCCCCAGACAACAGTTTGGCATTTCTAAATTTCTTACGATAAAATTCACGATTTTTTTCGTACCTCAATAACAAAGCCTGCTTTAACATGTCATAATTGTCTTGGTCTTCTCTGTTCATTTTTGCGAAGACTTCATAAGAAGTACCTCTCAGTCCCTGTGATAACTTTAAACTCCACCTCTCTCTCTCTAACCCATATGTAGTAGCTAATAACTCAAAACGTCCGAGGTACCCCTCGATGTCATCGTCTTTTTCAACAAAATGGTCTAAATGAAACCCCATAGCTGATGTTGAGGCTCCCAGACTGGGCGTAGCATCTGAGGCAAAAGGGCTGGCACCATTTTCAGGAGCCTGGCCTTGTAGCTCCAGCTCCCTTAGTCGTAATTCGTGCTCCCTTTGCAACCTTCTATCTTCTGCCTCCCTTTCGGCCTTTTTATCTTCTGCCTCCCTTTCGGCAGTCAATCTTTTTTCTTCTGCTTCCCTTTGCTGTCGTTTTTCTTCTGCCTCCAACCTCTTAGCCTCAGCCTCAATCTGCAGCCTCTTAGTCTCAGCCTCTAACCTCTTCTCTTCAGCCAACATTTCAGACTCTAATTTTCTTTCAGCCTCTTTTTCTAATCTTCTTTCTTCCCGTTCAATATACTTATCACATTCAGCCGTTACATATTGAATTTTAAACCCTGACCATCCATTCCCATATCCTTTGCCGTTAGCACAGCAGCTGATCTGAACTTAGCTAGCTCCGCCATCACACAAAATACAATGATCAAGGTAAAATTTCCAACCACTAAAGTAATTCTAATTACTATAGTCTAAAATAATTCTAATTAGCCAGTTAACTAATTAATTACCACTGGCTGTGAAGATTCACCAACTTTTAATTTCACTTTTAATTTTAAGGGACACTTTTAATTTTTTCAATTTGTTCCCCTAATTTAATTCTCCCACCAGGAGATCCTAATATTACTGTTAAGCTAATTATCCCTGGACAAGACCCCAATATATGTAGTGGATTTGATGGTACTGTATGGTTGTGATATTACCTAGTGTGATGCATGAGGTCAGCTGTGAAGGCTCCTGAGATAAATGTAGCTGTGAATTTACAGAAGGCCCTTCTTGCTACCACTTACGACCTCACACATATCTTTTTTTACTAATGAATGTGGCTACGTTAAAAATCTAGGGTACTGATATGGAATGTGTTGTGGTAGATTACATACACACACACACACAGATATTTAATAAGTCTAATAATATTAATATAATTTATAACACACTGAACTAACTCAAGCTGTTTAAAATTTTGATATTAAATTTTCTTTAAGTTTATTTGTTCTGAACCAAGGTTTTATTTTGGTCAGAACATATGAAAGGTTTTGAAATTATGAATGAAATGCATGAATATATGGCATAATAAATGAAAGGTGTGTACATATGTATTTTACAAGACTAGTTAATATTACTACTGTTTATATTTGTAATTTCTCTGGAAGAACGATTAATGGATGTGCTGTTGGGGTGGCTTCATCACTCCCAGTCTATGACTACCAAACATTGTCCATTTACTGATGGGAGGAATACAAGTTTATTTCCCAACATGGTATGTTCTAGTTGATGGGAATATAGTTGGGTGTTGTTATTAAATAAGTTGGTGAATGTCCAGCAGGCCAGACGCTCACGTATCTTTGACTGAGTAGTTCTGGTGCTGGAATCTGGTGGCCCCACCTCTCCGTGCTTGGGGGCAATATAGGCTGCTCTGCCAAAATACTATACTGCACGGGTCCACACTTGTATTTTTCAACATAGCATTTGACACCACTTTGGTGCCAAATAAAAAACTCACAGTTCTGAAATAAAAGTATTGGGGCATGTGTCAGAACTCTACCTCCTGAGCCACTTCTACACTCAACACTACACAACAACACCACATAGACGGGGTCAGATCTCTCTGACCATACAGCACATCTTACCAAGTTGGTTTCATATAGTATAAGTTCCCCAAGACTACCTATTCTGAAATATGTTCATTAGCTTCCTGCCATTGAATAGGATAGGTGATATGTTCCACTGATCTCAACACTTGATCCGCCCTTCATAATCCTTGCTGGCGTTTATGTATTTTGTTTGTCTCAGATCCTGAACTGGGGCTGGGGATCTAGAGCGAATCCTTACTTGTTGTAAGGGATAGATTATGATATGGCAGTATCAATTCACTCGAAACATTAAACAATATTAAAATATACAAAGAAATACTTTCAGTCTTACCAGAATTATGAATAGAGAACACAGTTATATGCTAGCAAAACTCAGCTGAGCTGCTGGCTCTAGTATGGCGTCCCTCTAAATATTGCAATTAGCTTCTGGGAATCACACCACTGAAGAATTACTGTGTCTACTACTGGACAACTTATGATGAATGGCAAAGATGCGCGTCTGAGCGCCGATAATATGTTTATCTGTGGCCAATCACCGCCTTTTTTCCTTTTCAAATTTCAAACCTCCTACCAAAAGTCAATTCAGTCATACCTCAGTCAAGTATGTATTATTGTCTGTTGGTCCGTCTGTCTCTACTTGCGTTTTTTTTACAAAAACACACTTGTTTATACATGCATTTCCTACACGAATCTGCCTCTAGAGTTATTTTTAGCCACAACTTTCCACTAATTCCCCTTCTCCTTCATTCATCTAGATTTTAGCACTTGCGTCTCAAGGCCGCAATTTTTTGAAAATTAGTGACATTTTTTTGTTTCAATGCAGTCGCTCGCTGATATGAACAACACAGTCTTTTGTCAATATCTTCATTATTATCTATCCGTCTGTATGAATGAAAGCATATTATTTCTCTGCTCAAGATGGGCCATCAGGCCAGCTAGGTTTTATATTCCTAACATTATTATTAAGAAAAAGTTACTTTTCAAGGTTAGTTGTTTTTTTGAAATATGTTCGAGCATCTTCTGTAATGCGTTTGCCGCTGAATTCAAATAAAAGGACTAAGTATCGTAAAAGCGTCCAAGAAATGACTGTTGCGTATAATAGCTAAGGTCCCTTTTGTCAATTTCTTTACCTTGTGTCAACTTGGGGACGTGAATTTTTTCCTTTCCCCACCAATTGCGTCTTTTTAGCCTTGCTAGTTTCAAGCACGTGTTCAGTCATATTTTTCTTTTTGATCTCCGTTCTCATCCCGTCTACAAGGGTTAACGTTTTGCCTTCACGTCTAACAAGTTAATTTCATGGCGGGTAGTGACCCGCGGCATGGGCGATCATGTCTTCTAGTAGCTTACGCATTATTTTTATCCCTACATTTTATCTTTGGAGATATTTTAACGTTGTATCACGGTTAATTTTATCACACCAGATGCAAGACATAATGAGAATATTTGATGACAGGTTATTGTTTTTTAGTCTGAAAACACCTAGAGAGAAATGAAAACCATTATGAGATTAAATATGAGAAATAACAGCCAGGCAGAACTTGGGGACACATCTCAGCAAGATGTGAACAGACACATATATCTAAAAAGCCACACAAAGTTTGAGTTATGGACATCAAATTAGCAGTACAAAAGGCAAGATGAACATTCATTCATCATCATGTGACGTATTCTTTCCAGAAAGTTGTCTCCATTACAGCTGCTCTGAACGCATCACGATTCTGGGCAAGTGGACCTGCATCAGCCAAAGACAAGTTCAGACTCTCTGTGATGTCCTGGGTCCACCGTCGTCTAGGTCGACCCCTTCCCCTTTTTCCAGGGACCATGCCTTCCATCACTATTTTTTCCAGACTATTATGTCTTTTTATATGGCCGACAAATTTCAGCTTCCTTATTGCGATGGTATTTAGGAGCCAATTTTCCTCTACGTTTACTGAGTGCAGTACTTCTCTGTTGGTATTTTTTTCTGTCCAGGGTATTCTCAACATCCTTCTGTAGCATTTCATTTCGAATGATGTAACCTGTTTGGCAAATGTTTTATTGAGTGTCCAAGTCTCGCAGCCGTATGCTGCTACTGGGAATATACATGCTCTGATCAGTTGTAACTTTGTTTCTTTGCTTGTGCCTTGCCATAGGTTTTTCATCTGTATTATTTTATGTGAAGCAATTGCAAGTCTTCTTTTAATTTCTCCCAACATTCATTACATCAGGAAAATACACAGAGAGACAAGAAAACCATTATGAGAATAAATGTGACAAATAAAGCCGGACTGCCGTAGAGGAAACATCTCTACCACATGTGAACTCACACATATATCTAAATAGCCACATAGTCAAAGTTAGAATTATGGATAGTGAGATTAAAAAATAGGAGTACAAAAGGCAAACGAAACATTCATTATTTCAGGAAATATAAGGAAAACAACAGAAATCAAGTTCAACCTAACAATAAGAATTTTCTTCCAAATGCCAGGGCAGTCCTACTGTAAGACTCTGAAACAAAGACAAAAACAAAGCCCAATGAATTGTAGACTCTCATAAATAGATGCTTGCATGTAACAGAGGCCTCGAGTTCTATATACGGTATGGAAATTTTTTTTCAGAACCTGTGGTCCTAATGATGTCATACTCTCCTTCTCCCCCACCCCCCCCCCCCCCCCCCCCCCCCCCCCCCAATCTCCTGGGTAGTGAGATCGGATACCTAGCCTTCTCGGATAAGGGCGAAAAAATAGGAGGTCCCGTGTGCAAGTTGCGCACGTTAAAAATCCCACGGCAGTTGGAAATCGTAAAGAGTAGGCTTATCAGGCCAATCCCAATCATTAGGATTCTCTCCGGTGCTACGGAGTTCGTGCACTGTGCTGAGATCCTCCTTGTGTGATCTAAGGGCGGAGATCGGAGCACTGATGGAGTAGTCCGTAGTCATAAAAATTCGAATTGCTATAATTTAATTCGGGAATGCTGTTGACTGGTTATTATATGCAATAAATTGAACCATTTTTAACGTTTCCAAGACTTAACTAAATAGGCCTACAGTTCATACTTCTTCGTTTTCCCGCACTAGTTTCGCGTCTGTGATTGCCTTCCGCGGGTCCGCTTCGGGTGGTTTCGCCTGACGGCCCTGGTCCGTTTATAATTTCTTCAATTATAAATTGTAATTCATATATGGCAGTTTACTGCTTGGTAATTTTTAACTGCAGGGGCAATATTCATTGCCATTACAAAGTAATATAGAGTGTTCGTACAGAAACTATCTATGTGCAAACATAAATATTAACATTCGCTAGTCTAACTGTTGGGTTATTTTCTACGAAACCATAGCAGACGTCTGATGACCCCACGGTTGGGTCAAACTGAGAGTGAATATGTTGACGTCTCTGTACATTTAAAATGCAAACCAAAATGTATAAAAAATTGACAAGTATGTGAAAATGCTTACCTTGAGATGCCAATTCAGGCCGTACTAATACTGAAGACATTTTGATTGTCTTTGGCGAAATTAATCCTAAAGTCTGTTGAAAGCTATCGGTACCTTCGCATTCAATCCATGCTTCTTACTCAGCGCCGCTGACTCACTGAATGAACCCAAACATCGCGGCTGTGTGTCCACACCAAGAGATAGCACAAAGTATGGAATCCCGTTTGGGACTTGTTTCAAAATTAGAACACTCATCTTGTTAACACTGACAGCACCGTTTTAAAATGCAAAACACGTAACTAATAAGCTTCCTGGGCTCGTATTCAAAATGTATGTGTGTATGTTCTTCTTCTTCTTCAGGTACCATGCCTAGTGGCGTAGAAGATCATGTCTCTCCACAACTTCCTGTCTCCAGTACAATTTATAAATTCTGTTCTTTCCAAGCCACGATGTCAAACTGTTCAGTATTTGCTCTTTTTGTCTTCCCCTGTCTCTTTTTCCTTCAATCTTACCTGTTGTTACGATATATTCCATCGTTTCTCTTCTCATAACACGCCCAAATAAAAGTGGATTGTTTCTTTCTTACTTGGCCTCTTTCAAGACATCCTCAGTACTCTTTTTGGCTTTCATGGTGTCACAGAATGTATTGGGGCGACCCCTTCTTCTTACTAATCTCTGTTTCACTACGGCAGTAATCGGTACATTTGTTGTACATATTTTATTGCGCGCTTTCAATTGTCGTACTTTCTTTCTTTCTCTGCTAAGTAGCAGATATTTGATATTGTCAAATCATGTTGACACTTCTTGTAGGTGATAATAATCACATTTTGCTTGATGCGGCACAGATTTGCTGAGATTAGAGCAGGTGAAGACCAATGTTGGTTTGCTCAATTTTGCATGATTCTGTTTTCTCAAGCTAGGCCGGGAGATAAAATTACTCTCCTGTAGTCGTTTTTCGTTTGCTCGTGCAACAGATAACACGATTACCCGTCTGTGCGACAGATTTGGGACGGACACGTATGATATACTCATTTCCTGTCTACGACATTACTTCGTAAGAAAGTAATAAGTTTTACATCTGACACACGTTGTCGTATGAGTTTAGTGACATGTTTGTGAGTTCGTACACAGGGCAATAGGATATTTACAGCCCATTTTCAGAAAAGTAATGTTTGAAATTTTGCACTAGATGAGTCATGCAAAATATTCAAATCAGAATGGCTGATAATTTGAGCTCCATAACAAACAGAGCGGGGTAGGACCGTGAAAATAACCTGGCGTTTGTTACATCACTGTGAAAATTCAGGATTTCCATTTATCAGACCAGACTTTTATTGGAACACCTTGTAAGACTTAATACAGCCCAGGAAATCCCTTTTATAAGGAACCGAACTCTGGGGAAACTGAACACGCAAAGTCAAAGATGTAAGTAAATAAATAAATTCATAATTGTTCCAGTTTGTTCCTCTTCGTTCTATCTTTGACAAATATTCTTTGCTTCAAGATGTTCACAGCTTCCATCGCCGCATGCGTCTTAAATATTACCATCGCAAGGGTAAAGATTCTACCAGGGTTTCCGATACTGATGACATCTTTCGTCGTTTTGGCAAACCTAAAAAAGACTGGACTCCAGCTCCAGGAGCTTCTCGTGCTCTGGATTTATATATTGCCAATACTTTGCATGACATTGACCAGCTCAATCTACGCCGTCTCCGTCGATCTAACCTCACGTCTTCTGAATGGCGAGCATTGTCACGCCTTAAAAACCGTGATGATATTGTTATCAAGCCGGCAGACAAAGGTGGTGCTGTGGTTGTTTGGCGTAATCTTGGTAAGCCTTCCTTTTACATGCTTCCGAAGGTGCATAAAATTGCTAACCCTGGTAAGCCTATTGTTTCAGCCTGTTCTTGTCCCACTGAACGTATTTCTGAATTCCTTGATAGTATTTTCCAGCCTTTAGTCGCCAATCTGCCTTCTTATTTGAAAGACACTACTCATGCTATCACTACCTTTGATTCTATCAGATTCACGCCTGATCGTACTTACCGTCTTTTCCTCCTAGATGTTTGTTCCCTTTATACTTCTATTCCACATGCCGATGGTCTCAAGGCACTACAATTTTTTCTCGATCAGCGTACTGATCTTACTATAAGTACAGGTCCGCTTCTTCGCCTTGCTGAGTTGGTTCTTATTCTCAACTCTTTTGAGTTTAATGGCCAATTCTTCAACCAAATCAGTGGCGTCGCTATGGGTACTAAGATGGGCCCTAGTTACGCTTGCCTGTTTATGGGCCACTTTGAATATTTAGTCTTTCAAAATTATGATGGGCCAATACCCGAGTTTTACCGCCGCTACATTGATGATGGTATTGGCATTACTGACATGTCTGAGGTAGACCTCAGTCGATTTATTGACTATGTTGGTAATTTCAATCCTGCCATCAAATTCACTTCTGAAATCTCTACGACCTCAGTGAACTTCCTTGACATCACTGTGACTATTAGCCCTATTGGTCTTAAAACGTCTGTCTATTATAAGGCTACTGACGCTCATGGTTTCCTTCTTTATACTTCATCGCATCCTCTTAGTTGTAAAAATTCCATTCCCTTTTCTCAACTTCTTCGCTTGCGTCGGTTATGTCACGATGACGATGATTTTCATGAGCGAGCTCAAGAGATGCTTGAGTTCTTTCGCCGACGTCTTTATCCAGAACATGTTTTATCTGATGCCCTTAATCGTATCACACGCGTCACTCGTCAGACGGCACTCACTACTAAACCTTCTGTCCAATCTGACAGACTCAAACTTGTTCTAACTGTCCATCCTCACTGTCTGGCGGTAAAGAGAATTCTGTTTCGACATCTGTCTATTCTCAACTCTGATCCTGATACCAAAGAGTTGTTTCGTGATACACCTTTGGTAGCTTATCGTAGGGATAAGAATTTTAGGGATATTCTTGTACACAGTCGCTTGCGACATTCTAGCCCATCTTACTTTGGTACTAAACCGTGCCAACGCCGGATATGCAAGACCTGTCCGTTTGTACTCCAAACTCAGACAGTCACTTTTCCGAAAGGAAAATTTATCATTAGAGAGTCTTTTACGTGCGAATCCAGAAACCTGATTTATGCTATCATCTGCAAGAGGTGTGGCATGACCTATATTGGTGAAACTGGTAGGCGTTTGGCAGACAGGTTTCATGAGCATTTGAATGACATCTATCATGACAAACATTTACCGGTGGCCCTTCATTTCAATAGGCCTGACCATTCAGGTAATTCCGATATACATGTCACTGCCCTCCGTTCATGTGCCGGTAATGACAAGACTCGCTTTTCGTTGGAGAATCGCCTTATTTTTAAAATGGGCGTTTTAGCTCCCGATGGTTTGAATATACAACATCATTTTGCATAAATTCTGGTAGCTTTTCTCTTTTTCATTCTTTATTCGTTGTCTTTTAGATCTATCTTTTTATGTTTTTGTTTTGGTTCGTTTCGTATCTTTTTATATCTCTTGTTTTGTCGCTATTGTACGTCACTTCCTTGTGATTTCTGTGACAAGAGACTACCACTTTCTTCCACAGATTCTTTGGATCGAGCTAAGCTAACTTTTACTAGTTCCACAGTTTTGTTTATTCTTCTTTTTTTCGTTTCGTTGATTATTTACTTTCTTGTTTCAGTATTTCTTTTAGTTTTTACGGTTTTCTTGTATTATTATTGTTCTTTTTTTCTCTCATCACTTTTTCCATCTGCTTGTATCGCCCATTTGTTGTATATTTCTCATCATCGTATAGTTTTGTAGTACCTATATGTAATTTTTGTCTTTGTCACCTGTTTGTGGCTGACGAAGGGTAAAACCCGAAACGTCCCTTGTTTCTTGTGAACCGTAATTTGTAAAACTGATTAAATACCGTGTTATGTATTTAAATACTTAAAGTCAAAGATGGAGTTTTAGTGCTAAATTAACGACCCCATGTACACGTGTAAGAGGCCTAACCCAGTGCCTTAACTTATTCATCTGAGCAAAAACGTCTGTGAACCACGATTGGCGTAAGTTATGATTTTACATTCTATATTTCATTATTAACATATGAACTAACATATATGTATATATTACCATGTGAATTTTAATGTGTGAAAAGTGCTAGGAATGTCCAAGTCATTTGAGGCTGGCAACGTCTGCATATAGAATGATGATTTCATGAACCACCAGTGCAAGGGACTGGTGACTGCTTTATTGCTAGTTTCTTAAAGAGAACTAAACACATAACTAGTCCCAGGTTCCATATGGAGCAGGGAGGGAAAGATGAAAGAAATGATTGTACATCATTCCCCATTGTATAATTGTAAAGAAAACATATTCACTTTAAAATTAATGGAAGTTTCAAACTTTTCAATCCGTGTAAATATAAATGAAAACATATTCAATTTATATTGTGAACACTTTTCAAACAGTGGAAATGTAAATGTAAATATATTCTATGTGTATTATTAACCTTTTCATTTAAATGTAAAATCAATATATATAACTGTTCAATTTAAATGTAAAGAAAGGTTTCTCTCGAGAACTTAAGTTTAATACTCAACGAGAGTAATTCTGAGTTAAATGGGATGGTGAAAAAGAAATAGGGGGGCACATAACTATGTGTCGGAAAACGCAATACTTAGGAGAGCGTTTCGCTTCTATTCTTTCATCATAGTTATTGGTGGTACCAGCAGAAAGTACTATCTCTGGAACAAAAAGGGAACAGTGGCCTAAGCTTTAAGATTAAGTAAGGCTGTTGGGAAAGTTGATGATGCAATTCTACCTATGATTACATCACCTTTGTGTATAAATATCTTATCTCTGATAAAATGTTGCCATTAGTTAGTGCATTTGTCCTTATCAAAAGTATCGTAGTTAGAAATGCCTAGGACATGTGTGAACAGTGCTAATAATTTCTGTTATATATGTGGTGAGGTGACATTTGTATCACAAAAAATGAAATATAACTAAAGTGATTAAGAAGGCGTACAGTTTGTATTTTGGCTGCAGAATAGGAGATCAAGATAAGAGCTGGGCGCCACACATATGCTGCAATACATGTGCAGCACATCTTAAACTGTGGTTGACTGGCAAAAGGCAAGCTATGCCTTTTGCCGTCCCAATGATTTGGAGAGAGCCCACTGATCATCTCAACAACTGTTACTTTTGCATGGTCCCTCCAATTGGGAAAGGCATATCAAAGAAGAAAAAATGGACTCTGGAATATCCAAACATCCCCTCTGCAATACGTCCGGTACCACATGGCGATGACCTACCAGTTCCCAAAGTGCCAGAATCATTTTCAGCTGCTTCCACTGATGAAGAAGAGGACATTGGTGGTCCTGAACCATCAACCTCAAGCGACCCAGAGTGGAATCTCCTGGCAGAAGATGTTACAATTTCTGTGCATAGGAACCGCCAGAAGTCGCTTATTACATTCTTTTTCAAAGAGGGTGACCTTTCTGCGTGCCACAACATTTCTGGTTTAATGGCAGCCTTCAAAATCAATTACATACCGGAAGAGTGGAGGCTTTTCATTGATTCATCCAAGACGAGTCTTAAAGATGTTTTGTTGAATAATGGTAATTAGTTACCGTCAATTCCAGTTGGTCACGCAGTTCATATGAAAGAAACTTATGAAAACATTAAGCAGCTTTTGAAGTGTATAAACTACGATCATCATCATTGGTCACTTTGCGGTGACTTAAAAGTGGTCGCTCTTTTGCTTGGACTACAGGGTGGATACACCAAGTACTGTTGCTTTCTCTGTGAGTGGGATAGCTGTGCACGAAGTGACCATTACATCAGAAGACATTGGCCAATCAGGCAGTCATTGCAGCCTGGCAGTAAGAACGTTGAGAACCCAGCACTTGTCGACACCAGCAAGATTTTGTTGCCACCCTTGCACATTAAGCTGGGTCTCATGAAAAACTTTGTCAAGGCAATGGAGAAAACAGATGAGGCTTTCAAATACCTCATCAGAAAATTTCCAAGACTGAGTGAAGCTAAAATAAGAGAGGGAGTATTTGTTGGTCCGCAAATTTGAAAACTTCTTCATGATGACGAGTTTCTTTGCGTGTTGCATGGCAAGGAAAAAGCAGCATGGCTAGCATTTAAGTCAGTGGTGGACAATTTTCTTGGAAACAACATATCTGATAATTACTATGAAATTGTAGAAAATCTCCTTCTGGAGTATAAGAGTCTTGGCTGCAACATGTCTTTGAAAATTCATTTTCTGGATTCTCATCTGGATTTCTTTACGTCGAACAGCGACTGAATAATGACGGAATGGGTTCAAATATGCCTTTTTAAAACATGATATGTGAACTTTAAATAATGTTTTTATTTTTTCTATCATTTTATGTTGAAATATCAATTAATTGATTATGTAACCACAATTTTTATAATGCTAAAGTAGAAAGACTAGCTGTTCACCCCAGAGAATTAAACAAGCATACATTATTTGTATTACTGTAATGTAAATTCATCATTAAAAAAAAAATCAGAGCCAATTGGTGAATTTCATTATGATATTTGAAATCAGCATGTCAAAATCAATAAGAAATGGTATACAGTAGAACTCCATTTATCCGAACCCCATGGGACCGAGCATCGTTCGGATAATCAAATGTTCGGATAATTGGATTACATAATGTATCGAGTACATGTGCACATATTTCTAAAAATAATTAACCATCACAAGGAAATTACACTATAAAACATATTTACTTGTACTGTAATAATAATACCCACACTGTATTAGATCACTGTATCACCAAAATCTTTCATTACACTGCAGTGCATGTACTACTTGTATTAATTATTTTTTTTAAGAAAGAGAAATGTTTTCAAAATAACATTACAAACGATTCAAAACCAGGCGCAACTTACGTATACATGTACTTGCACAGATGTAGCCCACTATTTAAAATAATGAGGAATCCTCTTTTGCACCAAACTGGATAGTCTCCTTTTGGCTGCTAAGTCCCGCATTCTCTTCAACAGCAGAAGCTGTATAGGACAGCTGTCATCTTCTTGCTCGTACCAAGCCATCGCTGTTTCTAGTGCTATAAAGGCCTCTTCAGGACTTGGTCGACGTTTTGGGTTTTCCTCATAATCTACAAGTACATCATGTACTTCTGAGGTGTCTTCATCATCGGTCACTACATGTATTTGGTTTTCTTCTTGCACAAAAAACAAAATTTCTTCGTCATTCAAAAACTGAAAACCAGAATCATTATCATCTTCTAGCCACATGTGTGCATCATCTTTGTCACAGGCCGAAAATCCGGGCATTGCTTGAAACACTTCCACAACTTCATTTATACAATCATCATTTGTGTCCACTACAGTAGTTTCATTTCCTCCTTTTTTCCCAAGCAATCTATTCCAAGCCTTGTTGAGATTATCTTGTGACACGGTGGTCCAAGCATCAGCTAACATATATCAGTAGTCTTTGAGATTAAGCTTTTTGGAAAACGCCACCACACTTTCTTCCAGTGCTGTTACATTGGGAGGCAGAAAAATTACTTTAAAATTTGCATCAACTGCATTCAATGTATCCGTCTCTGGATGAGATGGTGCATTGTCCAGTAGAAGAATTACTTTTCCAGTTTTCTTTTCTTGTTCTCTCAACCTCTTCACATTTGGGATGAACTGATTTGTATACCAATCAAGAAATATTTCACTATTCATCGAAGCACTCTTCTGTGCTTTGTAGCACAATGGGAGACATGTCACATTCTTTAAACAACGTGGTTTTTTGGCTTTGCCGATCATTAGCACCGGTAAACGATGACTTCCACTGGCATTCGCGGCTACCAAAATTGTTACTCTCTCTTTGCACTTTTTAAACACAGGGGAAGCTGCTTCGCGCTGAGATGCAAGTGATTTTTGAGGCAATGATTTCCAGCATAAGCCAGTCTCATCGGCATTATACACATCGAGTGAATAACCTTCTTCTTCCAAAAAAGCCAAGAATGTTTCTTTAAAATTTTCAGCGGCAGTTGCATCGCTAGATAAGGATTCCCCTTGGATCTCCAATTCTCGTATGCCATGACGAGATTTAAAGTTTCTTAACCATCCCTGGCTAGCCTTAAAGTCAGGAGGACAGTCAAGTTGATTGTTGAACTGAAGTGCCTTTTCACACAATAGAGAACCAGAGATAGTTTCCCCTTTGCTTCTTCTTTGCACAAACCATATATACAAAGCCTCTTCCAATTTCAAATCTTTCGCATGTCTCATGGTTTACGTTTCTTCGACCCATTTTCACTATCCAATTTCGGTGCAAAACTCATAATTTTATCCTTGTTACTTTTGATGTCAGAGACGGTAGCTTTCCCAACATTGAAAATCCTCGCAAGTGAAGACACAGTTTCACCTTTTCCTAGTCTCTTGATAATTTCTGTTTTCGTTTCAATTGACAAAACATTGCGGTTCCTTTTATATGCTTTAGGCCTTCCGGAAGATGCCATATCGCACAGAGAAATACTTGCACACCAAAATTATTCTGCTGTAGTAGCAGACACAATTATTTTAAGTTGAACTGTCTGTTTAGCCAGTGTTCTGCCTAGAACGCACACGTACACTAGATTGGTAAACCAGATATTAACTGACTTTATGATCTAACTGACTTCCTGTACGTAAGCGACCGACAATTAGCCCATTCCATCCTCTACAAATTGTTCGCACACATTTGAAGCTTGCAGCATCAAAAGATTCAAAAATAAAGTCTAACATGACTGGTAACGCCTGATTTTTTTTTTCTCGAAAAAGTGTTCGGATAATTGGATGTTCGGATAATTGGGGTTCGGATAAATGGAGTTCTACTGTATTTAATTTCTGGTACAAATAACTTTTGAAAATTTGTTGACTAGTGTAATATGGCAGCACACTTCTTGCCCAATTACTATAAATGGAGTAAATTTAAATTTCGAAATGGTGTGTGTGCTTGTTTGTGTTTTTCTTTAACCTAAAATGGTAGTCTCTTCATAGGCCAATGTGAAAGTTTAAAGTATTTGGGTTGATATTTAATGTAATCTTTATTTGTCATCAACGGTATGTAGAACAAAAACCTCATTAAACTTTCCCTTTACCGCGACGCCCCCTACATACAAATTGTCTGAAACAACAATGAACAAATTCCGCCACCTTTTCGGGAAAAGATGGAAAATGTGCGCTTTTGAGGCATGAAAGCTAAATTGAACATTCATTAAAAGAGCAGGCAGTTGTTTCAATTTGTTAACAGTGAATTGATCATAAATTATGATAATTTTGACAACAAAGACCCAATGAAGCCGAAATGGAATGGGGATGAATAAAATGGTCACATGAGAAGTAAGGCCTTCATCAGGACGCAGCAGAAAGAGTTGCACTATCATTCATTTTTGGCAGCTTACTTGCTCGTTATATATCTATTTTTGCTCTTGAGAAATACGCTTGACTGTATTGTGCAGTTCCCTAGGTCTCTATATTATCGCATTTTGGGATTCTAAGCTGTTGATTCCTCTTACATTTGAATAGGGAATGCTCTATTTTATTTTATTGAAGACATTCTGTAAAGTAAGGCTCGTCTATTCTGAAATACGAAACATGAACGAATTATCAACGCAAAGAAAATAACTGGAACAACCCAACAAAGAACAAAATTTATAATAATTGTTTACTCTATCAATGACCTGCTTTTCCTCACCATATTTCCTTCTTTGATTACAAATAAAAAAACTGAATCCTGTTCTGACCGTTTAAATTCATGTTTTTTTTTTTCCGTCTCTGGCTTTCCTTATTATAGTATTGTCGGCTCGATTCGATGAACTCATAACAAAGACTCGATTCAAGACTCGATTTAAGTTTGTTTTATTAAAGACTGGGACTCGACACTTGCCAAATGTTGTCGAATCAACTGTGTAAATTGTTTTTGTTTTTTTTTAAATAATGAAGAAAAATATTCCGTTCAACCTCTGATGTGTTATAATTAGGATATACAGGGTGGTCATAAAGTCTTTCCCTGATTTCAAATTTTTTTTGCAAAAAAAGTATCATGCGCAGAAACATTGGGTTTTTTGGAAATTGCAACAAAGAGCATTAATTTTTTTTTGCTACCTTTGTAGGTTGCGCACAACTCATCTTTTTCAACATGGCGTCAATGAAGGAGAAAGCGCAGTGTGTTTTATGGTATCACGAAAGTAAATCGCCGTTGACAGTGCAAAGAAAGTTTAAAAGGGAGTATGGACGAGATCCTCCAGATGTTAAAAGCATCAAAGCTTGGTATATAAAGTTTACGGACACTGGCAGCGTCGGTGACATGCCCAGAGCAGGTAGGCCTCGTATGAGTGAAGAAACTGTGGACGCAGTGCGCACGGCGTTTCAACGCAGTCCTCAGAAATCAACCTATCGTGCCTCAAGAGAACTTGCAATCCCATGGCCTCCACGTTCGCCGGATATTACACCTCTAGACTTTTTTCTGTGGGGTTACACTAAGGACAAAGTGTACAGTTCACCAATTTCAGATATTGACACTTTGAAGGCAAGGATAACACAAGTGCTTGCGACGGCGACTGAGGAGATGTTATCAAACACATGGCGAGAAATTGAAAAGCGTTTAGACATTATCCGTGCAACAAACGGCGCAAATGTTGAAATCTACAAATAGCATTTAAAAAACTGTTTTAGTTCTGGAATAATTTCCAAAAAACCAAGTGTCTCTGCACAGAATACTTTTTTTTTTAAAATCAGGGAAAGACTTTATGACCACCCTTTATATTGAAGCACATTAAAAACGCACCACCTGTATAATCCAGGAACAGAGTGTGAAATGTAAATATAAGTGTTTACAAGTTTACATATTTGGAATCTTTATTCATTTTCCTATGAATCCATGCTGGTCATTAATTTGTACATTTGATTGTTATGAAATTCACTGCATTCTGTGCCGGCAAGGGAGAAAACCAAAAATGCAACCAATAAAAAAATGCATTCACACTATCCTCAGTATCTGGTATGTCCACCGTGTGTGCTTGCAAACTAAGCTTGGCAGCGGCTCCGCATGGAACGCACAAGTCTCTGAAGGAAATTCCGGGGAATCAAGTCCCATTCACGTGTAAGAGCAGCTTTGAGCTGTTGCAGATTAGCTGGAGAACCTTGCCTGTAGACTCTGCGTCCAAGCTCGTCCCACAGAAGTTCTGTAGGGGACATGTCTGGTGATAGGGCAGGGCCCAATCAATCGTCACAATGTTCTGCTGCTGTAGATATTGCTGCGTAATGGCATGCGGTGTGCGCACGTGCGTTATCCTGCTGGAGAAGCCGCAAGTCTGGATAATTTGTGAACGCAGGAGCAACCAATGCATCCAGAATCTCATCTCGATATGTCACAACATTAACATTTTCACGGAAGACGTGAAGAGGCAAGCGATGGTGAAAACTGAATCTTCCCCAAATGTGAATACTGCCACCTCCAAATCCGTTGTGCTGACGAACACAGCAATCTGCAAAGCGCTCTCCATACCGTCGCCAAATCCGCATACGTCCATCAGCAAAGGGTATGTTGAATCTGCTCTCGTCTGTGAATAGGACAGCATTCCACTGCAGTCTAGTCCATCTGACATGTTGCTCTGCCCATTGCAGGTGCTGCTGACGATGTCTGTGAGTCAAGTTTGGCCCAACATAAGGTCGTCTTGCAGTAAGGCCTGTATCTCTGAGTCGTCGTATGACTGTCATTCGAGAGACTTGCCCACGTCTACCCACTATTGCTCTTGCTGTTTGACTTGCCGGGAGAGAACGATTCCTTAGGTGACTCAGCACAATATAGCGATCTTGCGCAGCGGTAGTAACTCGTGGTTGGCCACTCCGAAGTCTATCCCGGGCACTGCCAGTGGTTCCGTAACGTTTCTTGAGACGTACAATAGTGCTGTGGTGGCAATTCATCCTTCTGGCAATGGCCCGCGAGCTCATTCCGGTCTCCAACATACCAATGGCTCGTTGGCGGTCGTTTTCAGATAGTCGTGGCATTTCAAGCACATGTACTGGGTGTTTTATCTCAACGGTCTTTTTATACCGAGTATACTGCCACAACGCGTACACATTTTCAGGGTCATAGCTGTTGGGAATCGTGTTGCACGTGTAACTTTCATTGTTTTCATGTAGTCTGTACACAAACCCATGGGTTGAATCATGCACTTTCCATTCCAGCAGCCATTCGCTCTCTACCTCATGACAAACACGGGGACAATCCATTCCCACACTTTTTTTCCAGCTTCTCGGTATCAGTATATATAATAATGGTGCGTTTTTAATGTGCTTCAGTATATATTGTTTTCAATTCCAAATAATATGAACAACCGCCGACATGAGAAAGTGGCATCACATTTGTCAAATCACCTTATTCATAACAAACTCATAGGGAGAAACCGAAATTAGCTGTAACAAAAAAATACACTTACACACACGCACATGTCCATACAATTTGACACTTTTAAATTACTCTATTTACACTAAATGGAAAGCGAAATGATACAATAATCAGGTATCGACAATCAAAATTATTATCTGTAATTAGCGACACTATATATCCTAATTATAGCCCATCGGAGGTTGAGCGGTGTATTGTTCATCATAAATGAAAGAATAAATATCTGGCTATAAATTAAGTATTTTGTGTAATAATAATAATAATAGCCCCCTTCAGTCATAACTGACTATGGGAATGCGCCCCTGAGGTGGCAGCCCTCAGCTGCTTATTTTCCTGGTGCTCCTTTCGACGTTTTCTCCCCTCCTCTGCTTGTTGATTGAGCCTCTTTTTGCCCAATCTGAGGTGGCGCCGTAAATAGCATCGCCACTTAGTGCGATCGGCAGCGTCATCCTCCCATGTTGCTGGATCCATGTCCAGTGCCCCCATATATCTCTTGCACACATCTTTGAACCTCAGCTGTGGTCGCCCAACTGTTCTTTTGCCATCTGCTAATTGTCCGTAGAAGATATCTTTTGGGATGCGACCATCTTCCATGCGGCGAACATGGCCAAGCCAGCGAAGTCTGCGCTGTCTAAGCAGTGTATATATACTTTGAAGGCCAGCACGTGACAACACCTCGACATTTATCACTTTATCTTTCCACGAGATTCCAAGGATGTGGCGTAGACACCGTAAATGGAAGGTATTGAGCCTTCTTTCTTGCTTAGCATAGGTCGTCCAGGTCTCGCTGCCATATAGGAGTGTGCTGGTGACGCAGGCGTTATATACCGCAGCTTTGGTCTTCGTTGTGAGTTTGGAGTTTCCCCAAACACGCGATGTGAGGCGGGCAAAGGTAGCTGCAGCTTTGCAAATGCGGCTGTCGATTTATGTGTCCAGTGAGAGTTTGTCATTAATGGTAGACCCTTGGTATGTGGAGTGGTGCACCACTGCCAGTTCATAGTTATCGATAGTGATAACTGGTGCAGCACCCACATCCTGACTCAGCACATTCGTTTTCTTTAGACTTATTGTGAGGCCAAAGTCCTTGCATGCTTTAGTGAAGTGATTCATCAAGCTCTGAAGCTCCTGTTGGCTTTGAGTGGCGACTGCAGCATCATCAACGAACAACAAGTCTCTTATAGTGACCCTTCTGATTTTTTGTTTGTGCCTTCAGCCTTGAAAGATTAAACAGACGGCCATCTGACCCAGTGTGAAGGCATATTCCTTCAGTTGCATCTCTGAATGCATGTTTCAAGAGTAAGGCAAAGAAGATCCCGACGAGGGTCGGAGCCAGAACACAGCCTTGTTTAACGCCACTTCGTATGTCAAAGGGCTGCGACATGCTTCCAGCATATTGGACTGTTCACTTCATGTCGTCTTGGAATGACTTTATAATTTCCAGCATTTTAGAAGAAGGGCATCCTATTTTCAGGAGGATTTTAAAGAGTCCATCCCTACTAACCAGGTCAAATGCTTTTGTGAGGTCTATAAAGGCGATATATAAAGGCGATATATAAAGGCCTTTTCTCTTGATTTTTCCTGAAGCTGGCGGAGAGAGAAGATCATGTCTGTTGTTGATCTG
The DNA here is from genome assembly GCA_024509875.1 of Oreohelix idahoensis. NCBI lineage: Eukaryota > Metazoa > Mollusca > Gastropoda > Stylommatophora > Oreohelicidae > Oreohelix > Oreohelix idahoensis. The sequence continues at coordinate 101,184 of JAMPIV010003283.1, forward strand.
CCAGCTCGGAATCCACGCTGTGACTCTGGATATATGCGCTCAGTTAACTTGTGTAGTCGCATTAAGATGACTTTGGCAAAAACCTTATCAACAATACTAAGAACAGAGATGCCTCTGTAGTTATTGCAATCACTTCTGTCTCCTTTATTTTTATACAGTGTTACAATCTTAGCTTCTCTCCGCTGATGGTTTTTAGCGGCGCCGTCTCACTTTTTTGGGGGCCGAGTGCTTTCTTTATACCGTCATACATTTGTCTAATGTTGCCTGTTTGGTAGCACTGCGCAATAGCTTCAATGACAGGTTGAACTTTGCTTCTCGTATCAGTTCTGGCATCTGATGAAGCATCAAACCAGTCATTTGAATTTGCTGTTTTCTTACCAAAGGTGGCAAGTGCAGTACGTTGAATGGTGTTCCGTAGATGCTCCCAGTTTTCTGTAATAGTATCACCATGCTGAGGGCTACTGAGCACTTTCTTGAAGGTCGCAGTAAATTGAGCGATCATGACAGGGTCTGACATCTTGCTGGTATCAATGCGTGGTTTCCCTTCATGTCTGACACTATAGAGTTTTCTTGGTTGTGCTCTGATTTTGCAGCAAACCAAGGAGTGATCTGCATCACAGTCTGCACTATGGTACGAGCGCGTGGAGAGCACGGACCTGAGAAGTGGCCTTCTGACGAGAATCAGGTCCAGTTGGTGCCAGTGCTTGGATCGTGGGTGTCTCCATGACACCTTATGCTGGGATTTTGTCTGAAAGTAGGTGTTGGTCACGCAGAGGTCTTGGTGGACACACAACTCTAAGAGCCATTGTCCATTTTCATTCATCTTGCCAATACCAAACCTGCCCAGACATGAAGGCCATGAAACATTATCGGTACCCACTCTAGCGTTAAAGTCACCAAGGAGAACACGCTGTTCTTGCCTAGGTATGCTTTTGATGACTGCTGCTAGATTCTCGTAGAACTCATCTTTAGCTTCTGAGGCAGAGTACAGAGTAGGAGCATACACACTGACAAGGGTGATGGGACCTTTTTGTGTATCAATATCATTATCCGTTATATGACTATTTCTTCAGAGATTGTTACTCTTTGTTTTATTTGCTTTTCTTTCTTTCTTTTCTTTTTGGTTTTGTTTGTGTATGTGTGTGTTTTTTTCAATAACGAAATCGATTCTATTACTTACTTACTTAGTCGTTCCCCTTCTACCGTGAGGTGTAGAGGTTTGGAAGAGAGAGCGCCAGACTATTCTATCGGCTGTCTTCCTCCTGGCCTGGTTCCATTCTAGTCCTCGGTCCTTCAAAGATTGTCTAATGTTGTCCTCCCAGCGGACTCTGGGTCGTCCTCGGGGTCTGGATCCTTGGCTCTTTGTTTCCCATGCTTATTGTGGTAGCCGATCTTCTCCCATTCTGCAGACATGGCCAAACCATCTTAGTTGGGACTGTTCTACTTGGGTCTGTAGGGGGTGGCATTTTAGGCCTTGACGTATCGTCTGGTTGCGTACCATGTCTCTTCTTGTTACTTCAACCACCTTCCTCAGATACCTCATTTCTGAGGTTTGGATCTGGCTTTCTATTTGTTAATTGTTATTGTTAATCAGAATCGACATCACTGCACTCCGGGTAATACGTAAGATGAACAGACTAAAAGTTTCCGTAATATTTCAAACTGTGTTCTCAAACTGCATTGAAAGAGCATATATGCGTTTAAAAAAAGGTAAAAAAGTTGTTTATTTTTGTGATTTTGTGTGTGTTTGTTTGGTCGTTTACAATGCCATTATAAGAACCGAGTTTTAAATGCATGAATTTTGTGTGGAATAAATAATTAGAGCCAAAAAGAAAAACAGCTGAATGTTGCAGCTTGTTTGAAAACGCAGCGCACATTTTATAACTGCAGACAAATTTATTTCAAAATAATCAACATCCGGTTTAAGTCAGATAACTACATAAAATGGACGTCCTAAAAGCAGAAATCGAGAGGAAGAAACGTCAGTTACAAGAAAATAATTTGATTAATGTACGTGTTGAACCTTTTGAATAGTTCTACATTGTGTTTTGTTTGATTAAAAGAGAATGTTGTATTTTGTTTTGGAGAAAGCTGTTGTTTTTTAGTAGCCTATAGAAAGATCATGTAGGTAGCATCTGAGACATGTTTTAAAAATGCTATTTATCTAGCCTAGCCTAATTATAATCATTAGGCCTATTGATTAATTCATTATCATGTGGTATTATATGTCGAATTGTAAATGTACTGTCTGGCTTTCGACTCTGCGTTGTGATGTAGAAAAGAGTAAACTGAATTAAGCATAATGTAAACGCATGCTTGTCGCGTGTAAGGCAGGTTGAAATAAAGAACAGTAGGCTAGGCAGTGTTTTTGATTTGATCTAAAAAAAAAAGAATTGAGAGACGCAGTAATAATGGTTAGGTTTTGGAATCCTAACCATGACCATAATCCTAATGACGTGGGTGACTTATTTGAATGGCACTGAAGAACACGTCCAATGGTCAGTTATTTCTACCACTAAAGCAACTGGTAACATTTTCATAATAGCAGAATGGAGCAGTTTATAATTGATGTGTGCAGCTAATCAACAATAATTAATTTTGTAATGCAGAACGAAAGACAAATTATAAAAGGCCTGGGTTGATTATCATTTTAACGTGCATTATCACTAGGCCTATGTCACTCAACTAGAGATAGATACGTTTTTGAATTCTATCTGTACATGTGTGCACTCATTCATCTGCAATTACTTTTCCTGATGTATTGCATGCAAGTTTTCACCTTTCTTGTGTTATCAATAATTTGTCACACCATATTTTTGGAATAGCTCGAAGCAGGGTTAGGGTTAATGCTAGCATTATCAGCTACATATCTCAGAACATTAATCATTAATGCTCATCTTTACCACTTTACCATAACCCTTACTCTATATCGAGCTTTTTAAAAAATGATTATTGACCCAAAATTTTTAAAAAAGAACGATTGGGGTGTTAGAAATTGAGAGTTGTTCTCACACATGCGCTGAATGGCTTCAGCAATTTATGACCTTTTGGCATGTGTACTACAAACTATTATTCAACCAATTACCTGTTCTGAATGTCTTAACACAAATTAATAGTTTCAGTAAAGTTATGTCAAACTATCATAACTTGAAAGCATAATAATAATAATTTTTTCATAAACTGCACTAGTCAGTATTAGCTCAGAACACAGTATAACAAATGTTTACATAGTCATCCAGATGGCAAGTCTGTGATTGGAAGGAGGGTTGGGAAAGATCAGTTTGAGAAGCAATTTTGAAGCTGAAATTAAAATCACTTGCATGTTTGCAGAAGAATCCACAGCTGATTACCAGTGGTGAAATTTAACACAGAAATGTCTGCCAATCATATTTTTCTCTACAGGAAATGAATTTCTGTTTTTGTCATTACAGTGCTTGTTGTGCCCTTATGAATGCTGCATTGGCAGAAATGTCAGCACTGTTTTTCCGTATGATGAAAAAATAAACTACTTGTTTATGTTTTAATATTATTATGCAGTTATTCATTTCATTTTTTTGTTTTTTCTGCTCCCTCTGGAATATAGGTCTTCATTTGCTTCATATACCTTCTCCTGTGTGCACATCTGTTCAAGATCCTGACTTGTTTTCTCCTTCTTATATAAAGATGAATATACGCTCCAGACGTCCATTAAAGACCTGTCTTAATAGATGCATATGGTAATGAATGAGAAAAGCGAAATAAAATCATATGTGTAATTATCTTTATTGTCTGATTCTGTCATCAGGATCCCAAAAGGAAGTATTTTAAGCGATCAGATCTTGCAGCCAAACAAGCAGAGGAGTATTGGAAGAAACATAGTAACACAGTAAAATCTGAGAATGCTTCACAAGTAAGACCTTTGTTATTGTTATTAACATTGAAATCAATACTACGCTCATATAAATAAAACTTATTTGTTGTTTGCTGTTATTTAATGACATTTATCTCTGTCATGAAATAGCCGGCCTTTTTTCAGGCTTCTCTCATCGCCATACAGTATCTTACTGAAGGAGGTTGGTGGATGAAACTGGTAAAAAATATTGAAAGGAATTGAATTCCAGTAATACTGAAATTTAAGTGAAATACTTTATAGGACTAATATATAAGATATGATCTGGAGTGCAGCGGGGATGTGTCTTGTTGTCCTTTCTCATCTTATTGGCTATACAGGTCTATATCCTTTTATCCGAACACTCTTACTTAGTCGTTCCCCTTCTACCGTGAGGTGTAGAGGTTTAGAAGAGAGAGTGCCAGACTATCCTATCGGCTGTCTTCCTCCTGGCCTGGTTCCATTCTAGTCCTCGGTCCTTCAAAGATTGTCTAATGTTGTCGTCCTGGGGGTCTGGATCACTGGCTCTTTGTTTCTCATGCTTGTCGTGGTAGCCGATTTTCTCCCATTCTTAGTTGGGACTGTTCTACTTGGGTCTGCAGGGGGTAGGATTTTAGGCCTTGACGTATCGTCTGGTTACCCGAACACTAAAAAAACCGAAATATCCTGAAAACTAAAAGTTTCTTTGGGTTACTTTATTATCACAATTTGGGTGATTTTTTAACACGTTTTGGTAGACTTTGGGTTATCTTCGAACACGTTTTGGCCAACATCTGAAAAATAAATGGTTTCCGAAACAAAGCTGTCTCCAAAGATCTCAGATAAAAAGGACGCAGACCTGCAGATTGGATTACGAAAACTTACTTACTTAGTCATTCCTCTTCTACTGTGGGGTGTAGAGGTTTGAAAGAGAGAGCGCCGTACTATCCTATCGGCTGTCTTCCTCCTGACATGGTTCCAATCTAGTCCTCATTCCTTCAGAGATTGTCTGATGTTGTCCTCACAGCAGGCTCTGGGTCGTCCTGGAGGTCTGGGTCCCTGGCTCTTAGTTTCTCATACTTGTCATGGTAGCCGATCTTCTCCCATTCTGCAGACATGGCCAAACCATCATAGTTGGGACTGTTCAACTTGGGTCTGCTGTGGTTGGATTTTGAGGCCTTGCAGTATCGTCTGGTTGCGGACTGTGTCTCTTGTTACTTAACCACCTTCCTCAGATACCTAATTTCTGAGGTTTGGAGCTGGCTTTTGTGGGTTGTAGTCATTGCCCATGACTTGCATTCATAAGTCAAGACTGGAACATAGGTGGAGCCATCTTCGTCTTCTTGCCAACTTCTATTTTGCTGAGGAATCCTCAATTTATGGCCTGAAAAAGTCTTCCAGCTGCTGCTCTTCAAGTAGCCAACTCTTCTTTGATGCCTCCCTTCCAGTCTGTGACAGCTCCAAAGTATTTAAAGTGGTTGACCTGCTCCAAGGACCTGTTCTCCCAGCTTAATCTGATACCTTCCTTCCTCTCGTGATATCACCATGGTTTTTGTTTAGGAGCTGCTAATAACCATCCTTCTTTTCTCCAGTTCTTCCTTCCAGACTTGCAAGTTGGATTAAAGATGAGCCATTGATTTAGCAATCAGGGTAACATCATCAGCAAATGCCAGCTCTGAAATACAGACCTATCTCATCTTCCAGTACCCCACTGAATACTTTCTTGTCTTCTCCTTACATGCTTTGATGACATCGTCCATGAGGAGTATGAAAAGATAAGGGGACAGAATATCACCCTGCCGTACACCAGTGGTGGTCCTGAACTCTCTGACTTATGGTTTGCCATCCTGACACAATTTCTGCAAGACTTGTTGTATAGCATGGATCAGAAGTGTTGGAATGTTTTTCTTTCCCATTCAGCCCCAAAGTTTGCTCCAGGGGACCTTGTCAAACGCCTTTTCCAGATCCAAGAAACAAAGATGCATCTCACCTTTATACTCCTTTATGCATTTTCACTCAGCTGCCTGAGTGGGAAGATAAGGTCTTAGTACTTCAGTTGGTTCGGAAGCCACATTGGACCTCATCCATTTGTGGCTTAGCTAGGCGTCTGAATCTCTGCTCCAGGATTCTAGACTAAATTTTACCAGAAGAGATATGCCTCTATGATTTCCACATTGTTGGCTGTAACCCTTTTTGAAAATGGGTGTTATGATGGCAATCTCCCAATCCTTTAGTATGGTCTTGTGGCACCAAGCACCCTGTTGGACCCTCAGAATTAATAGGCTGCCTGCTGCTCCCATGTACTTAACCATTTCTGGTGTTATACCATCATGTCCAGCTGCTTTGCCCATCTTGATTTTTGTCCAGTGGTGCTTTCAGTTCTTCCATCTTGATGCCATCTTCACCACTATTGGTTTTCTCTTCTGTGATAGTGCTTATCATTTCTGAGGCTTTATCTTGCTCACCACCAAGGAGCTCTGAGAAATAATCTCTCCATCTTTCCATTACTTCCTTTGGGGCAGTGAGCAATTTGTTTTGTTTGTCCTTTTTAAATTTAATAGGCCACTGTTTTCCCTTCCTCATGTTCTTTAGTGAATTCCTGGTTTTCTTGAGCATCTTTTTCTAGCTTTTCTCCAAATTATTCCCAGGATTTCTGTTTTGCTGCAAGCACCTTGTTCTTTGCTTCTGTTCTGGGAATCACATATTCTCTATATTTCTGCTTTTCCTGCTGTGTTTTTAGCTTCTAAGTATTGTTTCCTTGCCTTTTTCTTCTCTCTTATTTTCTCTTTAACGTCCTATTTCCACCAAGGTGTTCTCTTTCTCTTCTTCCCAAGTCAGACCTACCACATACTTCTGCTGCAGCTGGTTTTATGATGTCCTTGAATTTAAGCCAGAAGTGTGGGAGGACTGTGACATAGGTGGGCACGGAAAAAACCCTACAGAAATTCTGGTCCTTCCAGCGAAGAATGAATAGGAAAAGTGCAAGTCAACCCATCCCCAATATCAAAAGCTCTACAGGACTAAACCTGAAGATGGACGAAGAGAATGGAAGAGCATTATTCAATTGATATGTGGAGCTTACGGATAATAAAGGACAGTGTTCTGGAAAATGCCCTAATGGACCAGATATACTTCGATCTCATTTCTGAAGAGGTCGTGGTGTACACATTGAAAACCAGCAGAAACACTGCCCTGGGTCCTGATGGTGTACAATACCATCACATTAAACAGCTCGACGACACAGCCATTATAAATATGATGAGCGATTTCAATACTAGCATACAGAATGCTGAGGTGCCAGAAGACTAGCTACACAGTTACCTTCGGCCACTTCCTAAACCTGGCAAAGACCCTACACTGCTCAGCAGCTATCGAATTATCACACTACAGAATGTCTATGGTAAATTACTTGAAAAGATAGTTGCAAGACAAGTAATGAACCACCTCAAAAATGCACACATCCTTCCTGATACCCTGGGTATTAGGCCTATGAAAACAACATGGGGTAACGCTGGAACGTTTGTGTACAAGGGATTCCAGGGTAAAAGAGAAACGGTGACTGTCGCAGTTGACCTAGAGGATGCTTATAACAGTGTGGACTTTGCAACCCTAAAAGACTGTAAAATGGCATGTGGTAACGCTGGAACGTGTACAAGATTTCCAGGGTGTGACTGTCGCAGTTGACCTAGAGGATGCTTATAACAGTGTGGACTTTGCAACCCTAAAAGACTGTAAAATGGCATGTGGTGTTTGATTTTCTTTAATTGACTTGTCCATGTTTGTTGAAGTTTTTTTGTGGTTTAAATTTTTTACTGGATGGAGTAACCGGCTCCGTGCCCAACCCTCCTTAGTTGCTTTCTACGACATGCTTGGCAGGGAACAGTGTTACTATTCTTTGCTCCCCTTTCGGGCCCCGGTAACACACGGTGAAAGACCAACGAAGGAAGAAATAAAGAAAGCCATAAAGCTTCTAAGAGATGGAAAAGCGTCTGGACCTGAAGGCATTCCAACAGAGGCCATCAAAGCAGATATCGACACGTATCGATGTTATATAAATTACTTGGTAAAGTCTGGGAAAAGGAAGAGATACCAGCAGAATGGAAGGAAGGATATCTGGTTAAGTTGCCTAAGACAGGAAATTTACAAGAGTGCACAAATTATAGAGGAATAATGTTACTATCAGTGCCAGGAAAAGTATTAAATAGGATTATCCTTGAGAGATTAAAAGAGTCCATAGACAAGAAACTGAGAGATGAACAAGCAGGTTTTCGACAAAACAGATCCTGTACAGACCAGATAGCCACTTTGAGAATAATAGTTGAACAAAGTCTGGAATGGAATTCACCATTATACATCGGATTTGTGGACTACAAAAAGGCATTTGACAGTGTAGACAGAGAATCACTTTGGAAATTGATGAGGCATTATGGAGTTCCCCTGAAGATCATTAATTTAATAAAGAAAACATATGAAGACATAACATGCAGAGTTCTTCATGAAGGACAGCTTACAGAACTATTTGGGATAAGAACAGGAGTGCGACAGGGATGCCTCTTGTCTCCATTTCTTTTCTTATTAGCAATAGACTGGGTTATGAGAACATCAACAACACACAACAGAAATGGAATCCAGTGGACTCTGACTAAGCAGTTGGATGATCTGGATTTTGCTGATGACTTGGCTCTTCTGTCCTATAACCGTAATCAGTTGCAGGACAAATTGAAAACACTCGATGAGAGGTCACAGCAATTGGGTCTGAAAATACACAGGGAAAAGACAAAGATAATGAGAATAAATGCAGGTAATGAAAACAGGGTTGAACTTGAAGAAGCACCAATACAAGATGTAGAATCATACACATATCTTGGCAGCAATATAGACAAAGTTGGAGGGACAGACAGTGATATCAAAATAAGAATACAAAAAGCAAGAGGAGCTTTCATTGTTGCATTGGGAAATATATGGAGATCAAGAGAAATTGGATCCAACACGAAAATAAAAATCTTCAACTCAAATGTGAAGTCAGTCCTATTGTATGGCTCTGAGACATGGAGAACAACAAAGACAACAACCAAAAAGCTACAGACTTTCATAAATGGGTGCTTGCGTAGAATAGAGGGATTAAAATGGTATGACAAGGTTACCAATGTGGAACTAATGACAAGAACTAGACAAGTTCCAGTGGAACAAGAGATGAGAAGAAGACGATGGGGATGGATAGGACACACACTGAGGAAACCTGTTGATAGCATTACAAGGTAGTCCTTGTTCTGGAACCCCCAGGGTAAGAGAGGCAGAGGTAGACCAAGAAGCACATGGAGAAGAGAGCTGGAAACAGAGATGAAAAGGATAAGGAGAACGTGGAAGGAACTTGAGATGATGGCACGTGACAGGAGGACTTGGCATGTGTTTGTTGAAGGCCTATGCTCCTTTGGGAGTGGAGGTTTATGAATGATGAATGAATAAAAGGTCCGGTTAAAAAAAGGAATTATGAATCTAATCTTCACTCTGGCGAGGTCTGATGTTGTCTTGGCGAGCGTGAAATTCACAGTGAAATAAAACTGTGAAATGGTCAGACTATATTCCTATCTTCCCACACATTGTAGTTATGAATCTAATCAGAAAGATCCAATCATTTCAAATCATGCAGATAGGGTGCAAAATAGTCCCACGTGAAATAAGGTGCATGCCTGCAAAGGTCACGTATTACCATATATGAACATCTGATGCCTTGCATACACTCTCACAGGCAGATTGGTAGACACACATGACAACATAGGCAAGCTATAATACTTATTACTTTATTAAAAAGTAATGTTGTCATAACAAGTCGGCCCGGAAGCTGTTATGTCACACTTGTCTGCCCACATGTGTCACACAGACAGTAATCTCATTATCTGTCATATGAGTACGCAGAAACCCCGTGTTTGCCCAGCTTGTTAACAAACGAGTCGCTTATCAGCGGTTTAATCTAAACACGCCGGCGTTCATCTTATCTAATTGCTTCTCACAGGCTGGGATAAACATTATCTGCAAGGAGTGTCACAAATGTTTGAACATACAAACCACTTGCTCCTTAGCCGATAATGAGAAGAAATTGGTACTTTTAAAATTACACAAATAAAAATTAGTACAAAATATGTCTCTGATCCTGTCGGAGTGAAACCGAGATCATGAAGAGGTCGTCCATTTCGTCACAGTGCTCGTTCGTCACCTTTAAGATCAGTCTGATTTTCTCTCTTGCATTACTTGTAATCGGGTTTTAAGGCAAACAGGTGATTGGCCTGATGTGTCTTTGCAAGGTTGAGGGGCTGCCTCCTTACAGCCTCCATGCATGCCACCCTCCTCCTTTGAGAAATGGAGTTTAAAGGACTGAAACAAAACAGCTTGATAATCTAGATTCTACCACTGACCTGGCTGTTCTGTCCCATAACTGTAACCATAGACAAGATATAAAAATAGATGCTTGATAAGAAGTCACAGCATTAGGGTCTGAAAATACACAGATAACAGACAGGGATTATGGGGGGAAATATGGCAAACGATCGCCAGACTGCACTAGGAGGAACATTACTACAAGAGATGGACATACATGAATCTTGACAGGTCAATACACACATTTGGGGGAACAGACAGGGATATCAAAATAAGATCTTACAAAAGGTACGAGGAGTTTTTACTACATTGGGAAATATATTGAAATCAAAAGAAATCAAGCCCTGTACAAAAATTAAGAATCATCAGGAAACTGTATCAAAAATAAGAATGGTATAATCTTACTTGATGAGAAAGACGTATAAAAAAGATGCAAAAATAACTTTGAGAATAACAGAGGCAGTAAACCATTACCAGATTCTAATGAAGGCACAAACATTCTCAGAAAGAAGTAGAGAAAGCAATAAATATTATATGTATATATTATAAGGCGGTGCTGTAGTGGGATTCTGAAACATGGAGAACAACAAAAACGTTATGGACCACTTCACAGAAGAGGATTACTACGGTAGGAAAAGATTATCAATGTGGACCTGATGGAAACTACCAGTGGAACAGTAGGTCAGGAAAAGATGTTGGCATTAGATAGAACACACAGTGAGGACATCAATTGATAACATTACAAGGCAGTCTATTGAAAATGAAATGGAGGGACACCTAAAAACATTTAGAGAAGGAAATTAGAGACAGGCGTGCAAGGGATAAAGAAGATGTGGAGAGATCTCATATCATTGTTATTTCCCTTGCACCACGTCACCCCTAGTGTGCCGATGGTTGTGATGGACGAACTCGGCTGACCCTGAACTTTGTTGTAATTCTTGTAAAACGGGACTTCTTTCACGTGGATTCATTAGCTATGCAACTGTTCCACACAGAGGGCAAACACGTTTGCTGATTGATATGCGGAGAGTTTACCTATCGTTTATTCTGGTCATCGCATTGATTTAAGGAGAGATTAAATCACGCCCACTAACATCTCTTGAACAATCATAGGCAGTTATTTTCATTAACTTGGCCAGTGGGGGGCGTTGCCAGAATCAAACAGATAATGCGACCACGATCAAAGAGACAGACTGAGGGATTTCAGGGGAGACTATCGGCGCTATCAAAGACAGTAGTGGTCCCTGATACGAGGAGCAGTTTCTTGCCGCTATTTTCGCGTCTCGGTGTCAACCGCAGAACCGAGCGAACGGGGAAAGCCGAAACGGGCAGCAGCGAGCGGAGATACGAAGACCAGGGGGCGGCTTCTCCCCTTGATTTGGCGGTCAGATCCCCAAAAGTTCCTGGGATGAAATAAGCTGTCAAGTTTTTCATGTCCCACTCAACTTACATTCCATTTTAGATAAATAGACCATGAAGAATAGACACTTTATCACTCGCTGGTCAGACCTTTACAGAAGCACTAGCTTTATTGAAATCTTGTTATAGATTTTCCCCTGGATTTTATATATATATTTGCAGAGATTTCTATTCTGTGCAAAGCGAGTGATCGTAACCTGCGGTCCCAGCTAAATAAAGAAAGAAATAAAGAAATCATCCTATAAACTTCCAGTCATATTGAAGAAACATTTCTTTTAAATATAATCTTTGTGGCGGTCCTTTGTGACCTAGCTGTCATAATTAAATGAAATAAAGCCCACCCAAGAACATTTAAAAGAACAATCGTCAAATTACCATTACAAATCAGTAAGACAAACTGGAAGGTAATCATCGCCAGTAGCGATAATACATTTACTGTTTACTGTGAGAGAGTACATATTTTCCTGACTGTGACTGAGCCTAGTTTTTCCTCAATTGGATTTAATGAAACTTTCCGGTCAGTTACTATCATCACGCATTGAAGGAATTTTACCATAGCGGAAGATTAAAAGAGACCACTTCATTTTCACCCCTGTGCCGAACTGTGTCAGTGCCATCCCATAGACTCCTTTTTTTTATATAATAAAAACACAAGAACTCTTAGTCTTCAAGTCTTGCGATAAGTGAGAATATTTGTTACCAGCAAAACCTCGCAAACATCTGGGGCGGGACATCGAAGGACTAGACAGTTCACATGTCAAGAGAATACTTGCTGTTTTATATATTTTATGGATCGTCTGAGGCTGCATTCGGTAAGTGTGTGAGTATATGAGTGTGGATCCTCACGCGTGTGTATGAATGACAGGAAATTTAATCTTTTTCTTTTGTAACCCTGTTGTTAACTTTCTTGCCTAGTAATATAATTTTTCTGTATTCCCTGCATTGTTCCTTTAAGGGGGAGTTGATAATTGGTTAACTCTGTTTAAACCCCCCTCCTTTCCATTTGCTTAGTAAAAGGAAGAACAGCTGGGAAGAACAGGTTTTTTTCTATCACCTATACCTAACTTTGTAACACCTCTTTCAGAGCAATTAACTTCACTGTTAGTTTAATGTACCTGTGTTCCTGATATTATCTATCTCTGGACTGGGTTTATCTTTGTCTAATAAGCGGGAAGGGCTTAGTCGATACCAATCTTCTTCACCCCTCCCAATCTTGTTATTTGCATTTGTGTACTTATGATAATTTATGTAATACCTGATATTTGTTAGTGATTGATGTTTAAGGTGAATAAAATCACATAAACTCATTGAGTACTGTGTTGGAGATACCCAAAGCCCAACTTTTCCCCTATTCGTTTAATATAGTTTGTATCTACGTCGTCTGTGTGTTTGAAAACACCAAATCGGTGTGCGCGCAGAGGTGTGTCTGGAAAACTGGCAAATAATTGTTTGACCAGGAGAGCGGAAGAGAAGATTGAGAGAAACGATTTGTCGTAAATAAGTCTGTCTTTACTCTCCTCCAGCACGCTGTAAAGCAACGATTTAATCTACATTTTCTATCACTGAGCTTTCCAACATCATTTCACTCTATACCGGACCACTATTTCTAAGACTCTTTTCTCTCAAAATAAATTTACGACAATGGTCAAGAAAATATGGGCCTAACATCATATTCCCAATATGCCTCAGTGGGCGTGTAACGGGATCCTGTACCTTTTTTGCACCAAAGCACTCATATGCTGTAATGGTGGTGGGCACTCATATGCTGTTATGGTGGTGGTTTCTGTAACAATTTGTTTCACATGTTGAGGTTGCCATCCCGGTGCTGGACCTCATGTTGATCACCCTTGGCAACATGCCTGAAGGAGTGTCCTATTCTTTCTTTGTCGTCTCAGAGACCCACTGGAACTTACACAGGACAATTTGGTTAATGGGTGACATTACGTCGCCTCAGTACTGCTTTATTCCATCTCCACTTTAGCTTGTGTTGAGAAAAACTTGTTTCAAGTTTTTGGGTTACTAGTTGAAAAGGATATATCACATTAAAATGAAATTTCCAATGATGATCCAAACTGTTAACTGTAAGATATTGTGTATTTAATGATAGATTCAACTATTTTATATCAAAATGTGACCTCATGTCAATTTTGGCCAAAAGTGGGGATAGAATAAAGCAGTACTGATGCGACTATAATATAACAAGAAGGAGACTTATTGTATAACATCTGTATATGTAGCAAACTGGCCATTTGGAAGATTATTCTTCAGTGCATGAGAACCAGTATTCCCAGTTTTAAATGAAAGTTCCCATATTAAAACAACAGAAAGCCAGTTCACCTCATACTTATTAGTAGCACATAAAGACAGTTATTGTAGGATGTTCAGTCTCGTGGTGACCACTACCTCCAGGTGGTCAAGATATATAAGAGACATCAGGGAAGGCATAACTTAATTAGAGTGTTATTTGTGAGTGTGTCAGGTACTGTTGCTTACTAAGTTACATAAATTTAAAATTGAGTTTTCTTTACCTATAGGTAGATGAGGCCCATGGATCAGCAACAACTGGAGACGGGAAGACAGCAGACAGAGTAGCTCAGCTGCCGAGGAAGGAGGTAATAAGAACAAAAAGGGCTTGTTATAAGAACAGAGATCATAGTAGCCTTGAAAAACATGGACAAGCCTGGAATGGCCAGGAAAGACTAAGGCCTTGAAATATTCGGAGAAAGGGCAATAGCCTTAAATTTCCCACAACAGACCTAGAAAAAAATAAAGCGAAAGTTGGATGCATTAACTGTTAGGTTATAAGTGGTATTTGGCATTTTTTTAAAGGTATTATCGGCACTGCAGTCTGTTTATTTATTTCCTTTTCACTAAATCTATTTCCTTTTTTTTTTTTTTTTTTTTTTTTTTTTTTTGAGTTTTCGTTAAAGTTTTGAATACGCTCTTTTACTATCATTGGTTTGACCAAGCGTTAGAAAGATCGCCATGAAGAACATAAGAAAGAGATGATTTGAATTTGGAAATCATTGCCTGGTTGTCAGTTTAAAAATAAATTGTTTGAAATGCCAATAATAAAAATCGGATAAAAAGTTACTATTCTGCAAGATGTAGATTATGTTTAAATTAAGAAAAAAAAGATAAACAGATATTTGACAAGCATGAATGATACAAATGATTGTGTTTCTGGAAAGAAACATTAAGTACTTGCTTCAGTGCACTTCGACAGCATTAAATCATTCATTTCAACCGAAGTATATAATAAAGTGAATTTTCTTTACTTTAGATAGATCTAGCTTATGAATAAGTTTAAATAATCATAATTAAGTACTGTGGCTATTATGACGACAATTGTTTTCTCTTGATGCCTAACTCAAATTAATGGAATAGTTATTTCTAGTATTAGTTATTACATCTCCAGCTTTTAGTACGTAGACCACAAATTGAGGAAAGAACAAGCAGGATTTAGAAAGAACAGAAGATATGTAGATCATATATTCACTCTCAGGAACATTATAGAGCAGTGCTCAGAATGGCAAAAACAGCTGTACATTAATTTCGTTGGTTTTGAAAAAGCTTTTGACAGCATACATAGGGACAGTTTATGGAAAATACTGAGGGCTTATGGAATTCCAAGCTGCATAGTGTAAATCATAAAAGGCCTCTATTCCAACTTTACGTGTAGTGTAGGGCAGAGCAACCTAACCTTTGAGGTGAAGACAGGAGTACGACAGGGATGCCCCATATCAACCACTCTATTTTTAACAGTCATAGACTGGGTGATGCGACAGACAACAGAGGGCAGTCCAAGGGGAAAAAGATGGACTACGTTTTCTACATTGGAAGATCTGGAATATGCAGATGACATTGCACTACTAGCACATTCACATCATCACATCCAGGAAAAAACGGATAGACTTAATAAGTATAGCCAGCAGGTGGGCCTGAACATCAATCTAAAGAAGACAGAGGTCAAACACTCAATGTGAACAACCCCAAGCCCATAATAGTAAGGATTCAACAACTGGAACAGACAGACACCTTCACATACCTAGGATGCATAGTAACACCAGATGTGGAGCAAGCAAAGACATCAACAACAGAATGACCAAAGCAAGAACAGCCTTTTTTAGCCTAAACAACATCTGGAAGTCCTCTCAGTACAGCACAAGGACAAAATTAAGATTATATCAGAGCTGTGTGCTTTCTGTGCTTCTCTATGGTGTGGAAAGCTGGAGAGTTACAGAGAAGGAAATGTTGAAATTGTCCTCTTTCCACACAACCTGCCTAAGAAAAATTCACCGAATCTTTGGCCGAATACCATCACCAACCAAGATCTGCTTACTCGGAGCAAGCAAGAGGACATGCACACCATCATAGCTGGCAGACGCTGGAGTTGGGTTGGCCATGTCCTCAGAAGAGACCCCGATGCCATCACAAGAACAGCTATGCTATGGACCTCTGAAGGAAAACGAAAGAGAGGCCGACCAAAAACAACTTGGCGGAAGACTGTGGAGGCTGAGATGCAAAGAATGAACCAGAGTTGAGGCACTGTACGAAGGATGGCCACCGACCGAGCAAAGCGGAATCAATTTGTCGCTGCCCTACAAGATGCCTCCAGGTGTGATGGCCACTGATTGCTTTGATGGTTGGCAGCTAAGGATCAAAGAAGAAGAAGAAGAAGCTTTTAGTGCAAGTTGCTCCTCTTATATTTATCATACTTATAAAACATATTAAACAAGGTCTGGGATTTGTTCAGTCTATAAACACACCCACAATATCTCAGAGTGTAGTTTACTTCCAATTTTGTTTTTTCGACATGGCCAGATCCAGAATTGTATTTTTTAAATTACATTTCTTAGTTTATGGCAGCTGATGGGAAAGAGAAAAGTGAGGAAACTAAAGAGAACATTGAGTAGTACAAAAGAGAAGGGGGCCAAGGAAATAGGAAGTCCAGAAAATATAATACCTCAGCTTATGACTCTGTTATATCAGAAAATTCTCCTTTATTAAATCCATTGCCTTCTGCTGCAGTTTGTTATTGTTAATCAGAATCAACGTCATTGCACTCTGGGCAAACCCATAGGTGCTCAGTCTCCCGCAGCAAATGTCGAAGGGTATGAATGCTAATTGTTCCTGTTGCGCACTGGTTGTATACACGGCGGATGCATCCTCTCATACGTCCATCCCTGCTGGTCTTACGTTTGATGCCGAATTCCAGCAATCTTAGTCTTGATGATTCATCGATTGCAGCGTCATTCTCCAATAAACGAACATGAATCGCCCTCAGTATTTCTTCCTGATCCATGGCCAATGCACCATTTATGGGTGCTCTTGAAGCTAGTCTGTCAGCTCTTTCATTGCCACATACCCCGGCATGACCAGGACAGTAGATCCATATCAGTTCTTGAAGATTCAATGCTTCTATGGAAGTTTTCCATTCATGTCAAAGCCAACCATTTTGGACCGTTTGAAGCATGGATTGTGAGTCTGATACAATAACTGCTTTTGTTAATAAAGTCTCAGACAGCCATCTTAAGGCAGGAGAAACTGCCTCTACCTCCATTCTCATGCTGGAGGTTGTTATCATGTAAGCCCCGCTATGTTCAGCAGCGATTCTGCCCTTTACTCTAGCAGAGAAGCCCCACCCTGATTTATTATCACAGATTACAGACTCATCAGTGTACACAATGGCATCATCATCCCCAGCATTATCATTTATAAGCTGATCAACTTCCAGCTCTGCTCTCCCATTGGCACAAGTTCTGCATTCTCTACCAAGGCTGATGATGACTTGCTGGTAGTTCATCCAGCTCTCATCTGACTTACTCCACTCTTCTCCCTTGAATATACTTTCAACAGGGTCACCTGTCTAATAGTTTATATTGCATGATAACTTTGCCAGCCTCATATTAGTCGCCTGTTAGGACATGCCTCAGAGAACGATAGCCTTGTTATTTCTTTGTCTTTTCAGAGACCTCAGGGAACTCTCTGGGGCATGAACCTCAATTAATTCAGAGACCTCAGGGAACTCTCTGGGTCATGAATATCTATTCCTGTATACACACATTGGGATTCTCGCCGGTACTACGGAGTTCATGCACTCTGCTGAGATCCTCCTTGTGTGATCCAATGCAGGAGATCAGAGCACTAATGGAGTTGTCCGTGTGCAGTGAAGATGAACCGTAATAACAAAACAAAACCAATTACAAGTCTGCTGAAAATTATACCTGATTATTGACTTATTGATCAGCAATTGGAACATATATTTTGGAATAAAAAATGCCAGAACACCTTAGATGATGGAAGCTAATTAATAACCCCCTTTTTCATGGAAGCTAGATTGATCTGCTTGTCTGATTCAAGTTAGCTGAGACTCTTTCTTTCTCATAGAAGCTAGTTAGTATCTCCATTAACTCATGGAAATTAATTTTAATTTCCCTTCATCACTAGTTTGAATATCTTTCTTGTGGATGTTAGTTGAAACTCCCCCTTGAAATCTAGTTAGTTGCATCATATTTTCATTAAAACAATATAGTTAGGGGTTCCCTATTTCTCTTGGAAGCTGGTTGGGATCTCTCCCCCTCCCCACACCCATCTTCATGAAAGTTAAATGGGATCATCATTTCTCATAAAATGTAATTAGAACCTCCATTTTTTATAAATCTAGTTAGAACTTCCAGTTCTAATCCATGCTAGAAAGACCCCATTTTTTATAAATCTAGTTAGAACTTCCAGTTCTAATCCATGCTAGAAAGACCCCATTTCTCATGCTACTTATTTAGGTACTAAATATTTGTATTCTAATTGGGGCCCATATTTTTCACATATGCTGGTTGTGCGCCCTAACTAATGGAGGCTAAATAGTAGAACTTATTTTACATCTATTTCAAATTGCTTGATACACTCAGTCTTGTCCAGGTGATTAGGAAGCTTCGAGAGCGAGGGGAACCCATCAAACTTTTTGGGGAAGATGATATTGATGCATACAGGAGACTGAAGAAACTGGAGACAACAGAACCAGACATACAGGTTGGTTGAATAGCAAGAAATTATTGTTGAGTGACATGTAGTATTTTAATTGTTCCGTATGTTAGGTCAGAATAGCGAAATTGGAACGAGTCCATTTTCTGATAAATCAGGATTCCCCATATCTAATAAATCAAAATGAGTTTTCAGAACACACTTTAAAGCAGGTGAAAAAAAAGCATGCTCTTATGAAGAAATTTGTTTCATTTCTCAGAACTTTGAGATTGATGTTATTATAACTTGATTATTTATTCATCAATCAGTTTGTATTTGGTACACAAACTTTTCATTGCATTATAAAACTTTTGTTCACAACAGATGTCTGATATCTAATCACAAGTCGATTTATTGCAAATAATGTAAAATTTTGCAAAATCTGTTACTAATTTTGAACACTGAATTCAAAGTCTTATAACTCTGTACCAACGAAAGTATTTTAAAATCTGATATTGGTTTTTAAATGTTATGGTTAGCTTTTTACTCAAATTTAGTGTAGATAACTCTTAAATAAAATATTAAAAAAAAACACTAATAAATTAATCTTAAAATCTAATATGGTCACAGTTTCCATGGCAAAGTTTCCATGGCAACCATTAGCATCGTGCCATCAGACTCATTATTACATACAATTGTTGTTGTTGTTGTAGATTTAACTTGTGCATTTTAATTGAAGGATGACATTTATTTATGACTATAGCATTTCTTACATTATTAACAATAGCTTGTTTTACGATAGTGAATTGATCTATAGCTCCGATTCACCGTCAGCTACTCTGGTGTATCTCTTTCCCACTTAAGTATAAAAAACTGGAAAAATAATTCAGATGATGTAGCATTCTTCATATCTAAAACTAAAGCTATGATACCTTTGATTATCATCTTGAACGGGGAAAAACTACAGGGACCCAAGACGACACATCAAGAATTGCTTTGGCAGCTAGGAATGCAGTAAGCTGAGCTTGGTTGACTGCCTGCGTTCAGGGTCAGCTAACCAGAGTTCCTGAGGGTAAGCGGAAAAAGGACCAAGACGTTGGGCCTAAATAATGTGCCCTAGCACTCCACCGTAAGCTACTCCCTTAAGAAACCATTCTTCATATCGATATCCGGGACCCAAGACGCATCAAAAGTGTGGTGCTGGAAACAGGCTCAGCAACCACTGCAGTCCACGTGGTGGTCCTGACAGGCTGGAGTCTGGTAGGGAGGGATCGAAGAGGGAAGGCAAACCCGGTCCAAAAAAATGCCGTGCGGAAGTCGGATGTGTCGGCCGAAAGGCATAAATACCGCAGCTTTGCTGTAAACGGACATAACGCAACCAACGTCCTTTTCAGGATGAACGAGGAAGAAGAATATCGAAATCCCTAAATTTTGATTGTCAGTTATTACTTAAAAATTGGTCTTTAAAATCTTTAAATCTTTTTTAATCTTTAAAACCACTACAGGGAGAAGGATATGAAAATGATTTCCAAGCAGCCATGGAGAAAGTGGACCAGGACTATCTTAATGAGATCATAAAGTCTACAGGTGGAGATGAGGCAAACCAGTCCATTGATGTATCTGTCAAGGATGATGGTACCACACAAGAAGACATAGCTGTAAGTCTAGTACATTGTTACAAAAATATTGAAATTAATTTGTTCCATGAGGTTGTTAGTTATCTTAATTTTTCATTGTGCACACCTTTATTTTAATGTTTTAAAAAGTTTGCTTCATTCCCTCATCATTATCATTTCCTTTATCACTCCTTATGGAGTATCCAGCCACTACTACCACTGCCCCCCCCCCTTTCCATGCAGAAAGCCTGCACTAAAGCATCCAAATACTCTTGCAGCAGTGGTTTCTGTAGTAGTTTGTTTTATGTGATGAGGTTGCCAGCGGCATTCCCAACCACATGTTAGTCAATTTTTTTAACAACATGCCAGAGGGAACAGCTATTATTCTTTCTTTGAATTCTCAGAGACCACCAGGAACTACATAAGATGTTTCAGCCCCCCCACAAACCTGGTATTTTCACTTACGACTACTGGGTCGACCCAGCCCCAACTGGGTACCAGAGCAACTCTGGGAAGGTTAAGGCAGCCGGCGTGTTGTTGACCACGTCACCCCTAGTGTGCCGATGGTCAAGAAAATATGGGCCTAACACCATATTCCCAATATGCCTCAATGGGCGTATAACGGGATCCTTGACCTTTACCTGTTACTACTGCTTTCTTACTTAGTCATTCATCTTCTACCCTGGGGTGTAGTGGTTTGCCAGAGAGTGTGCCATAATATCCTATCGGCTGTCTTCCTCCTGGCCTGGTTTTAATCTAGACCTCAGTCCTTGAGAGATTTTCTAATGTTGTCCTCACAGCTTACTCTGGGTCGTCCTGGAGGTCTGGATCCCTGGTTCTTAGTTACCCATACTTGTTGTGATAGCCGATCTTATCCCAACCTGCAGACATGGCCAAACCATCATACGGTATTTTCACACGAGGAAAGATACAATTCTTATTTTGTGTCTATGTGTATGTGTCTTGAATAAAGAAAGAACAGCCTTCACCAACCTAAACAAAATTTGGAAATCTTCTCAATACATCACAAACACCAGATTAATATTATACGAGAGTTATGCACTTTCTGTACTTTTGTACGGTGCGCAATGCTGGATAATAACAGATAAGGAAATGTCAAAATTATCCTCTTTCCATACAGCCTGCCTATGGAAAATTCTTTGAAACTTTTGGCCAAATACCATCTTCAACCAAGAACTGCTTAAACGGTGCAGCCAAAAAGATAGGCACATCATCATTGCAGGAAGACGCTGGAATCAGTTTGGCCATGTCCTCAGACGAGACCTTGACACCATCACCAAAACTGCTGTGCTCTGGACTCCAGAAGGACGGTGAAAGAGAGGCAGACCAAAGACAACCTGGTGGGTTACTATGGAGGCCGAGATGTAAAGCATGAACCAGAGTTGGGGCACTGCATGAAGGATGGCCACCGACTGAGCAAAGTGGGGACAGTTTGTTGCAGCCCTACAAGATGCCATTAGGTGTGATGGCCACTGACTGATTTGTCAGTCAGGGATCCAAGAAGAATGTGTATGTCAAATATATATATATATGTATATACGCGCATGCGAGTGTAATCCACTGAAGCTCAACTGACTTGAATTCAATTTTCAATTGAACTCACTCAATTTTCGCTTGAACCATTTCTGGAGGTTCCAGCAAAATGTCTTCTTTGGCTTTGTAAAAAACAAAAAAGTATCTGGGTGTCCGAGTAGCTAAGAGGTATGGCATCTGCCTTTAATTCTAACAGCACCGTGTTCGGTTGCCAGTACAGGAAATATATATGATTAGAAATTTGTTCAGAGCAAGTGGGTTATTATCTTAATGATGTCATACTACCCCTGATCTCATGGGAAGTGAGATCGGATGCCTACCCTTCTCGGATAAGGGCAAAAAAATAGGACCTCCTGTGTGTGAGTTAAAAATCCCTTATCAGTTGGAAATAGTAGGCCATACAGCCGCTGCCAAGGTGAAATTTACGAAGTTAGGAAAAACCTACACGTCACAAAAATATTAACAGAGCATGTGATTGCTGTATAGACACATTGGGATTCTCACAGGTGTTATGGAGTTTGTGCTCTGTACTGAGATCCTCCTTGTGTGATCTGAGGGGGGAGATCGGAGCACTAGATGGAGTTGTCCCTGTGCAATGAAGATTGATGGCCCTTAAAACCCCCCAAAAAGACCACTGGTTAAATTTATATATCTATGTGTGTATGTATGTATATATATATATATATATATATATATATATATATATATATATATATATATATATATATATATATATATATATATATATATATATATATATATTGATAATTTGTCCATTGTATTCGATGAGGACCATCAACATCTCTCGTAATACAATTCGTTCTAAGAGGTTAGGTGGGTGCGCATATGGCTGATCAAGCCAATGTGTGCAAGAAAATTTCTGTTGCACGACCAACATACAAGGCCCAAAGACAATACAGGCTGCACATCCATGCTTGACTTTCGAGCTCCACGTTACTTCTGGGCTACCCTCACACGGTTGGCCTCGCTGACTGTAACACCCATTTTGATAGCAACTCTCCAGGCTGTGCAATCCTGTGCCAGTTGCTCCCAGGTAGTTATATATATATATATATATATATACACACCCACACAGTGTCTAAAGATCTGCATTTAACTGATGTCTACAAATTCAGCAAATTAAGATTTGTTTACAACAAATGTTGCTGCTTAGATAACACTTGCTTGTTGTCATCATTAACTTCTGTGGCAATGTTTGAAGTTTTTGTTATTTTCTGTGTTGTTATTTTGTTAGAGAATGCGGCTAGAGCTTGGGCTAGGAAACAAGGACAAAGATCATGAGATTGTGTTGAGTTTCTTTAAAGTAAGTATCACAGATTGTTTCAGATTTGTCAGTCTATATTTAGGGTGAAATGTGGATGTCTTATGGTCAACAAAAGGCTGCTGACTATCTTGAATTACCAGCTGTTTCAGATGGTCAGCTGGAAGTAGTTTACTCATTAAGTGTCAATCAACCAGTCAATACCCGTTAGCTCGCCAAGGAGCATAGGCTTTCAACAAATGCATGCAAAGTCCTATCTTGTTCCATCAGCTCATCCTTTCCTTGTATTTCTCATCATTTTCACTTGTCTCCAGTTCTCTTCTCCATGTGTTTTTTGGTCTACCTCTGTCTCTCTTACCCTAGAGGTTCCAGAACAAAGACTGCCTTATAATGCTCCTAACAAGTTTCCTCAGTGTGTGTCCTATCCATTCCCAGCGTCGTCTTCTCATCTCTTGTTTGTTGCACTGGCACTTGTCTGGTTCTTGTCATCAGTTCCATATTGATGACCTTGTCATACCATTTCACTCCTTCTGTTCTTCTCAAACATCCATTTATAAAAGTCTGTAGCTTTTTGGTTGTTGTTTGTGCTCTTCTCCATGTTTCAGAGACATTAAGTAGGACTGACTTGACATTTGAGTTGAAGATTCTTATTTTCATGTTGGACTTGATTTCTCTTGGTCTCCATATGTTTCCCAATATAATGAAAGCTTTTTTGTATTCTTATTTTGATATCATTGTCTGTCCCCCCAACTTTGTCTATATTACTACCAAGATATGCCTGTGTTGCGTGTCTTTTATATTGTGAATGTCATTATTGAGTAACAGGATGGTTACTGTGTCCAAGATCACCCCTAGGGTAGAACAAGCAGACACATCAACAAGCCAATATCAATGTGAAGCAATTGAGCCACAAAGGACGAAGTGGACAACATACACACTTTTTATTAACAATTGACGCTGTTCCAAATTCAGTATAGTTAAAGCCAATATACCAAATGGCATAAAATATGCAGTCGTCGATATAACACTAGGCAGTCAGTTCATGTCTGGAACACTGTCCTTTTCAATTTCCACATTTTTATTATATCTGTCGCACTCGACATTGAGAATCCATACTCCCTTTAAACGAAGATAGCTAGATACACCTCACAGACGATCTTGATGTACTAGTGATGGAACAACATAGGGATGTATAATAATTATGTATTTTTCAGGAGCTCAAACACATGCATCCACTCACCATGACACACAAAGGTAGAAGTCCCTGCAGACGATCTCTGCCTTCTGCATTCGTAGTTTCACGTCTGCCAACCTACACCATAGAGGCATGACGTCACTTCCAGTATTAATAAATAACTCTGTATAAAATAAACAAACAAGGAGCCCTGTTGAGCTACCTAATGATATCGACACAATCGTTATGAATTTTAATCATAATATTACTCCCCCCCATCCTGCAAGAATAATGGAAACAAAGTTTTCATTATTCCCGTGGTGTGAATATAACACCACCAGAGTGAAATATGGTAACATCAAATTTCACTGTAAGCACGAAATAGCAAAGCACCCAGGTTTCTGCCCTATGGCAGGCAATTTAACACTAAAAGTGTGGTCATAGTAAATACCAAAGCCAATGTCTACTTTTGGACACATTCCTTTTTAACAGCAATGTGAGGTCGCCATAACTACTAGTACTCAACATATAAAAAGAATGATGGTAGCAATACATGCACTCACATACCTCACACCGTCCAAAAACACCTATCAGTCAAGCCCAGTATCAGTTTTCAATTAAATAACTTATTGATCAACAGAGATAATGCAAAGCATTAAAGAATAAACAACTATGAAAAAGCGTAACTAGATGACATGAGTCAGACAATCATATTAGGAAAGTGAATGAATGCAACATCGTATGCTAACAGATTAAAGTCATGTGTACAACTTAAGTACTTGTCAGAACAATTGTATTGTGGTGTCAATACAAAAATGTTATCTTGCACCTAACAAAATTGTGTGTGCATTTAGGTAAGAATATGCTGATGTATGGTACAAATTGACAATAGTATTGAGAATCCCAAAATGTTCACTCAATAATTAGTGTGCATGCGGTAATGTCTTGTATCAAAGACCGAATCTTATCTCGTGAATTAAAATTGCTTAACAGTAAACTAAAGCACTGTAGTGAAAATAAGTAGTGTAATAGTATTATACACACTAGTAAAATAATAAATAGCTAAAGTCCAGCAAAAATATTTCCAAACAAGAACAAAGTTAGTGTCCATGATTCTCTGCTATATTATAGTATGTTCCTTTAAAAGTTCATTTTAAGTACAAATGTTTCCTGTCCAACAAAAGGCATGATAGGATTTCAGTAGTTATGTCCCTTTGACCATGCAAAGCATTCTCAAGTTATGTCTCTCAATATGTAGACACAGTTTCAAATAATCAAATAAACCAAGAGTTTGCATTCAAAATATCCAAATATCACATTGTTCTTAAAGCTATCCCGATCAATCATGGATACATGCCTATACAGATGGATCAGCAACTAATGCTGTTAGGAATGGAGGTGCCGGTATCTTTATCTCATATCCTGACAACCACTATGAGACTAGGCACATTCCCACTGGTAAATTCTGTTCCAACTATACAGCTGAGGTTCAAGCTCTAGAGCAAGCTGCAAATATGATTTATAACACCAACTCTGACTGCCACCAGGTAGCCATCCTCACAGATGCACTGTCTGTCCTGCAAGCTCTCAAGGGTGGTAAACTCCCGCATCTGAGAAATGAACTAAACAAGGTAGCTGCCAAAAAGAGAACCATACTTCAGTGGGTACCATCTCATTGTGGTGTACCCGGAAATGAAAAGGCAGATAAACTTGCAAAAAAGGGAGGAGAATGTGAACAAGAAGATAATGAAGTCACATACTTTGAGAAAAAGAGAGCTATCCAGACTATAAGAAGAGAACAGAACCAACCCAAAGACGACTATCACACTCTCGACCGGCAGGGACAGATAACTATTTTTCGACTCAGGACAGGGCATAACAAACTGAATAAACACATGCACAAGTTACGATTGTCTGCTTCACCACTGTGCACATGTGGATTAAACGAACAAACTGCTGAGCATGTTCTACAGGACTGTCCTCTGTATGACCAGTTAAGAAAGATATACTGGCCCAATGACTCAACACTAAATTCAAAGCTATATGGAGTTAAAGAGGAACTTCAAACAACAGTCGAATTCATCATGAGAACTCGTCTGACGGTGTAATCATCAAAGATGCGATCGCAAGAAGAAGAAGAAGACATTGTTCTTAGATTCTTAATGAATGTGTGTGTTTTAGCACATAAACCAAGTATGACCACTGTTAATAAGGTACAAGACATCCACGTAATGTGCTGAGTAGAAAGATTTACAACTTGAAATTGGCGATATCAATATTCATCATCATCAGGTGCAGAGTGAACCGATCAATACCTGTAAGTACGGTCAAAAGAGTCAATGAGCAATTTGTTTCAATTTTCGATGAACATTACGATAGTGTTCAGGTTTGGCATTCCACACAGAGTTTATGTATATTTTATCCTTGGATAGCAGCAATAAATCTGGAAATTCCAGCACTGTCAGCCAAAAAAGTTACTAAAAATGCAATGTTCCACCGGTCAACAGGTGACGAAGTCAGTTAATAGGTTAGCTGTAACCTCACAAGGTACATGTATTTGTCGAGTTGTCAGGTGATAGTGAGTTTTTTATACAACGTGATAATACATCTGCAACCACGTTCTGACTGCCCTTGATGGCACGAATTACATAATCGTAGGGTTAGAGCGCAAGTGATGCTCTGGCAGCCCTTTCATTATGAAATTTTGCCGTTTTCAGATAGGACAAAGCCGTCTGATCTGTCTCCAAGACAAACTTTGCTCCAATTAGGTATCTCTGGAGTTTCGAAAAACAATATACAACAGCAAGCAGTTCACTTTCCACAATCGGATATTTTTGCTCAGTGGGTGTCAATTTTCGACTGACGTACAGAATTGGATGTAGACAATCATCAAATTCCTGCATAAGTGTACCACCGATTCCTGATCCAGAGGTGTCGACTAAGGATAAAAGGAAATCGAGTATCCTGCAATCTTAAAATTGGTGATATTGAAAAGCCAGCTTTTAATAAATTTAAAGAAACATCGCAAGAATGGGACTAAACAATCTTATTTGGGGAGTTCTTTCTTAATAACGAAGACAGAACTGAAGTAATTTCTGAACCATTAGGCAAGAATTTCCTATAGAATCCGACAAGACCTAAAAGACTGCAAACCTGTTTTTTTGTATAGTAGAATCTTTAGGTTTAAGAAAACCACCTCCTACTTTATGACCAAGAAAAGAAATTTCGGTGAATCCTATTTTAGTTTTTGAAGGTCTAGCAGTAAGGGATGGATACGAAGAGTATTCAACAAAGACTGAATTCCAAGAACAAGTTCTTCCTAAGATTGATGGAAAAGACAAATATCATCAATATAGGTAATTATGTCATCACGATCAGAGAAAATCTTTCGCATCATGTGAACAAAAGTCGCAAGAGCATTAATGAGACCGAAAGACATAAAATTAAATTGGAACAATCCCAAAGTTATAGCGAAAGCAGTATAAGGTTTTGCTCTCTCCGACCAGGGGACTTGCCAATAACCTTTAGACAAATCAAATTTACTGAAAAAAAGTAGCTGTAGATAGTCTATCCAGTAGAGAATCTAACAAAGGCAGAGGTGCAGCATGGAAAGTAGCATTCAAATAGTTAAAGTATAGTCTCAAGATGTTTGCGCACAATGGGCTAATCACCTGTTTGCCAGACACTTCGATTACATGTTCTGCCCAGGAGCTTGTGCTCTTTGGGTAACCTCTACACCTCGTTTTATGGGGTAGAAGAGGTTCCGATTATGAGATGAGATGAGATGTTTGCATCCTACATAAGAATGACCTTGAAAATGTATAACATTATTAGCCTCCTCATAAGTACCAATGGGAAACAAGACCTCCTGTACATGATTAGTGGAAAGAAAACATTCACGTCCCTGCATAGGAACAAGTATGAAGTTATTATGTTCTGTAAATGGTGTAACATGACCTGTAGCACCTGAAGAAAAAAATAACATTGTTAAAACCACCACACTACCCAATGTATTGACTAGCACATACCACATGAAGTCATGGTATGTCAGCATCTGAAAGAAAAAAGCTGAAGTATAATTAACTCTTAGTATACGAGCTAATTTCGTGACTACCATTACAGATTTTGCAATAAATAATTTATTTATAAAGATAACATAAAGTGTTATATATCAAAATGTGAAGAAATGAAACCCCTATATCATGCACGTAACTAAATTGTTCAGTGGTTTTAAATATGCATTCAGCTATAAATTTTCTCTATTGACGGGGATCGATCATCGGCCTCTCTAGAAGGCCGCTCGTATACTAAGAGTTAATATCCATGAAGTTTCTACATGAAAAGGAAGAATCATATAGTAAAAAGACAATGGAAAAAAGGAAAACAAACAGCCAAATATACAGTTTTGACTGAAGAATATACGACCAAACCAAACTCTCTCTCTCTTTGATCCTTAGCCGCCGACTGACAAAGCAGTCAGTGGCCATTACGCCTGGTGGCATCTTGTAGGGCAACAACAAATTGATTCCACTTTGCTCGGTCGGTGGCCATCCTTCGTACATTGCCCCAACTCTGGTTCACTCTCTGCAACTCAGCCTCCACAGTCCTCTGCCAAGCTGTTCCTGGTCTGCCTCTCTTTCATTTTCCTTCAGGGGTCCATAGCATAGCTGTTCTTGTGATGGCATCGGGGTCTCTTCTGAGGACATGGCCAACCCAGCTCCAGCGTCTGCCAGCTATGATGGTGTGCATGTCCTCTTGCTTGCTGCGAGTAAGCAAATCTTGGTTGATGATGGTATTCGGCCAAAAGATTCGGTGAATTTTTCTTAGGCCTGTTGTATGAAAAGAGGACAATTTTGACATTTCCTTCTCTGTTACTCTCCAGCATTCTGCACCATAGAGAAGCACAGAAAGCACACAGCTCTGATATAATCTTAATTTTGTGCTTGTGCTGTACTGAGAGGACTTCCAGATCTTGTTTAGAATAAAAATGGCTGTTCTTGCTTTGTTCATTCTGTTTTTGATGTCTAATTAAGAAACCAAACTCGACATCGGATTAACCTCAGCATCAACAATGCCAGGTATCACATCAACAATGATGGAAGTGGATGGTCCCACAATAGCAACATTGTCATCAACAATGGTAGGTATCACATCATCCATGATGCATGTGGGTGGTCCCATATCAGCAGCAACCAGTGATTCACTCGAGTCAAAATAGAGATCTGATGATTTCTCACCATTTTGGAAATCAACAAGAGACTCCTCAATGATGGGAGGAAGAAATTATGTATTATCACCATCATCATTACTCAAAACAGTGTCACTCTGAGACCGATCATGTGATCGTGCATGTCAAAAAGTCACCACTTACTGAAGACAGCACTTTGTCTCTTAAAATTAAATCAGCCAGCTCATCAAATGTTTTATCAATCTTTGACAAATCAACCCATCTAGAAAAGCAAAGCTTAATTGATGAACCATTTGAGCTGTTGCGTGTCTTTTATATTTTGAATGCAAACTCTTGGTTTATTTGATTATTTGAAACTGCGTCTACATATTGAGAGACGTAATTTGAGAATGCTTTGCATGGTCAAAGGGACATAACTACTGAATTCCTATCGTGCCTTTTGTTGGACAGGAAACATTCGTACTTAAAATGAACTTTTAAAGGAACATACTATAATATAGCAGAGAATCATGGACACTAACTTTGTTCTTGTTTGGAAATATTTTGCTGGACTTTAGCTATTTATTATTTCACTAGTATGTATAATACTATTACACTACTAATTTTCACTACAGTGCTTTAGTTAACTGTTAAGCATAGCTGTGTTACTGACATACTGTAGTAACCACAAGGTAGAAATGAGTGTAGAAAATCTCATAGGCACAAAGAGCCCTTCAGAAATGCAAAAGTTAATAAAACACTATATTACAAAAACTAAAGCTAACATATAAAAATCAAATAAGGAATTGAACCAGTAGTCCAAACTGGTGAAAGACTCGCCCCAGAAACATACAGATTAACCAAATAAACCATCCAGTAAAAATCAAAAACATACTAACTTAGAAAATAGCATATATTGGAATTTTTTTTTAAAAACCATGTTGAACTATAACTACAAAAGGAAAAATACCGACTAGAGATAATATAATATAAAACAAATACAAACAAAAACATATTACAATAAAAGAAACACGTCCTGATATAACCAACAAATCCATGTACATGGTAGATGGTTGAAAGGGGCGTGCTACAAAATGAAGTAGCAAACACATTAATAAAAAAAAAAAAAAAAAAAAGTTACTGCCTTGAGTGAATTAACCAGGTTCATTATTTGTCTAGTTGTGAAGGTCCTGTAATTTTGTAATTGTTGTCAAGTTAATTGTATTTTATTTAGTTTATTCTCCATTATTGTTTGTAAATTTGTTCATCTAATCTTGCTATCCCTCAGTTATTAGATGTAATATATGTTGTGAAATTGTGCTTGTATTGTCATAAGTGTGGTAGAGCCAAATTTTTTAAATTTTTCTACAGTTCATAAATTTCTGCCTTGTTTAATTATTGGTTATTTGAGCTGTTGCGTGTCTTTTATATTGTGAATGTCATTATTGAGTAACAGGATGGTTACTGTGTCCAAGATCACCCCTAGGGTAGAACAAGCAGACACAGCAACAAGCCAATATCGATTTGAAGCAATTGAGCCACAAAGGACGAAGTGGACGATATACACACTTTTTATTAACAATTGACGCTGTTCCAAATTCAGTATAGTTAAAGCCAATATGAATATAATATGCATAAAATATGCAGTCATCGATACAACACTAGGCAGTCAGTTCATGTCTGGAACACTGTCCTTTTCATGGAACAACAATAGGGATATCATAATAATTATGTATATTTTTCAGGAGCTCAAAACACATGCGTCCACATCGCCATGACACACAAATAGAATTTATTTACTTTTTCTACTGTTTTCTCTGGTCATATAATGATATTTACTTATTCCACTGTTTTCTCTGGTCAAATAATGATATTTACTTATTCCACTGTTTTCTCTGGTCAAATAATGATATTTACTTATTCCACTGTTTTCTCTGGTCAAATAATATTTAATTACTCCACTGTTTTCTCTCGTCAAATAATGATATTTACTTACTCTACTGTTTTCTCTGGTCAAATAATAATATTTACTTATTCCACTGTTTTCTCTGGCCAAATAATAATATTTACTTACTCCACTGTTTTCTCTCGTCAAATAATATTTACTTACTCCACTGTCTTCTCTCGTCAAATAATAATATTTACTTACTCTACTGTTTTCTCTCGTCAAATAATAATATTTACTTACTCTACTGTTTTCTCTGGTCAAATAATATTTACTTACTCCACTGTTTTCTCTGATCAAATAATATTTACTTACTCCACTGTTTTCTCTCATCAAATAATGATCTTTACTTCCTCCACTGTTTTCTCTCGTCAAATAATATTTACTTACTCCACTGTTTTCTCTCGTCAAATAATAATATTTACTTACTCCACTGTTTTCTCTCGTCAAATAATAATATTTACTTACTCCACTGTTTTCTCTCGTCAAATAATAATATTTACTTACTCCACTGTTTTCTCTGGTCAAATAATATTTACTTACTCCACTGTTTTCTCTGATCAAATAATATTTACTTACTCCACTGTTTTCTCTCATCAAATAATGATCTTTACTTCCTCCACTGTTTTCTCTCGTCAAATAATATTTACTTACTCCACTGTTTTCTCTCGTCAAATAATAATATTTACTTACTCCACTGTTTTCTCTCGTCAAATAATAATATTTACTTACTCCACTGTTTTCTCTCGTCAAATAATAATATTTACTTACTCCACTGTTTTCTCTCGTCAAATAATATTTACTTACTCCCCTGTTTTCTCTGGTCATATAATGATATTTACTTACTCCACTGTTTTCTCTGGTCAAATAATAATATTTACTTACTCCACATCTTACTCCACTGTTTTCTCTCGTCAAATAATAATATTTTTATCTTTACTTGCTCCACTGTTTTCTCTCGTCAAATAATAATATTTACTTACTCCACTGTTTTCTCTCGTCAAATGAATAGTACAAATTTTTTTTTAATAGTTTATCTTGAAAAAATGGGGAGAGAAGCTCAATCAAAGATCTGAGGAGGAGAAAAGGACAATCAAGGGGAAGATGGCCAGTGCAACACATTCACAAACTGTCTCTTACCTGAAACCATTGTTCAGGAAACTTAAAAACAAGGTTAGAGCTTTTGTTATTTGTTTTAGTGCATTGTTAAACATATGATTGCAATGCTGTGATTTCTGTATGCTGACATAATGGATACTAAGGATTATAGAGATCACAAGAAATCAATTCCAGCACAAAAATTGGAAGGCCTATGCTCCTTGGGGAGCTGAAGGTGTGATGATGATGAAGGGTTATAGGTTATGTTACTCACTAGTTATAGTTATGTTACACACTAGTTATAGTTATGTTACACACTAGTTATAGTTATGTTACACACTAGTTATAGTTATGTTACACACTAGTTATAGTTATGTTACACACTAGTTATAGTTATGTTACACACTAGTTATAGTTATGTTACACACTAGTTATAGTTATGTTACACACTAGTTATAGTTATGTTACACACTAGTTATAGTTATGTTACACACTAAAATGTCATTACAAACCTGTCTTTGTATTCATTTTTTATTCATATTTACTCATATACATCCTTTTCTACTTTCTTCTGTTAAGCATATGACAAATATTCTAGTTTGATTGTTAACCCACTTTTTGTATACATCAACCATTCAAGCAGTCCTGTCTTTACTAGGTCTTTTGTTGTTGATGTTTAACTAGCTAGGAACTTCTGAGCTTCTCGCTCTTTTGCAGCCAATACCAAGTTGAAGACTCCTTGGTATTATCTACACTGTAGATCTAGGCTTTTCCTGTGGCTTTTCTGCCATTCCAAATGTGTTGAGTTGAAGTCATGAGCTCCAGTTTCTCCAGCTTGGCTTGGAGTTAAAGGAAAGTCACATCTGGTCCCAAGCTAGGAGGATGAAGTGTTTGGCATACTATGCATTCCCCACCATCCATGGGGGCTACAATATTTTCTTGTTACATCTACCCTATATTTTCTTGTTACATCACCCTATATTTTCTTGTTACATCACCCTATATTTTCTTGTTATATCTACCCTTATTTTCTTGTTATATCTCCCCTATATTTTTATGTTATACCTTAAACGCAAGAGGTGCCGACATCTGTTTTCTGAGCAGGTTTCTTTTTAAAATAAACTGAAGTGTTTTATCTTGACAGGATGTTGATGAAGGCTTACTTGGAAGTATTGTTGAGATTGTTCAGTTTATGATGGACAGTAATTACATACGAGTGAGTATTGTTGTGATTGTTCAGTTTATGATGGACAGAAATTACATACGAGTGAGTATTGTTGTGATTGTTCAGTTTATAATGGACAGAAATTACATACGAGTGAGTGTTGTTGAGATTGTTCAGTTTATGATGGACAGAAATTACATACAAGTGAATGTTGTTGAGATTGTTCAGTTTATAATGGATAGAAATTACATAAGAGTGAGTGTTGTTGAGATTGTTCATTTTATGATGGACAGTAATTATGTAATAGAGAATTGTTGAACAGCCGATAGGATAGTCTGGCGCTCTCTCTTCCAAACCTCTACACCTCACGGTAGAAGGGGAACGACTAAGTAAGTAAGAGTATTGTTGAGATTGTTCAGTTTATGGTGGACAGTAATTACATACAAGTGAGTATTGTTGAGATTGTTTAGTTTATCTTGAACAGAAATTACATACGAGTGAGTATTGTTGAGATTGTTTAGTTTATAATGGACAGTAATTACATACAAGTGAGTGTTATTGAGATTGTTCAGTTTATAATGGACAGTAATTACATACGAGTGAGTATTGTTGAGATTGTTTAGTTTATAATGGACAGTAATTACATACGAGTGAGTATTGTTGAGATTGTTTAGTTTATGGTGGACAGAAATCACATACGAGAGAGTATTGTTGAGATTATTTAGTTTATGATGGATAATAATATTATTATAAAACAATGAGAATCCACACAGAACCCTAAAACTCATACAAGAGCAGCATGAAATCCTTTGCATCCAAATCAGTTGGTATTTCTTGCCACAACTAAGGCTATCAACCTCACCTGAAATGAGCTTTATTACCTTTGGGTCAGTCCTAAGGGTACGAAAATAAAAGTTTCTTGGTATAAGAGACAAACATCCTTGATGGCAACTTTTATATGTATCACGTGACAAAGATAAAATAATTTATAAAATAAATTGTCATTTAAAAATTAATAACAGTTTGAATTAATAAAGTGCATTAATGATATAAACAATATACTCCACATTGTTACCTATCACTTTGCTCACAGGCTGGTAATTCATCGCTGTGCGCAATGGAGCAGAACGCAAATACGCTCCGATTGTAAAAGCGTGCGAGTTGTGGTATGTGTGTGACACAGGTATTTAGTGTATGACGTGGACAGGGTCTTCTGCGGGGGGGAACGAAGGTGATCGTTAGGACAGTTGTGTCTGGCTGGTGTTTTTCGAAGTGTATGGATTTTTATGTGAGAGCGACAGACCAGTGTTTATTGTTATAAAATATTTCAGAGTCAGGATAATTGACTCAATTCATTAAGAATGTGTGCCTGATTATGTGTGGCTTAAGGAGATGGACAGTAAGTGATTTGAATCAATACGGATTTGTAAAGTATGAAGGCGTTGTAGACGATACATAGACATTCTGACTTTAAACCGGCACAACGACATTATTGCTTATGGCTGCTACTGATCACATTTGTATTACTAGTGTAACGTCATATCATCATATGCTCTCAAAAGAAGTGAAGTACACTTATGTTGTATTGTGACATATTAAATGTGATAAAACGTACAACAAGCTGTTGATCAAGATCATTCAAGTTGGCCATTCCGTACGTTACTGTTGAGACTGTTGTCTATTATATCAAAATATCTTACAAGACCAGTGCAGCACATTAATATACTCGTTACCCAATAGCCTTCAATAAGTATAAGGTAACAGTATAAAGTGGTGGCCAGTATACACGGGATTTCGTTCTACCCACAAGATTTTATCACATGATACTACTGTCCCTAGCCACATCGACGAATTTTACAGTATCGGAAAGCAATAGAAATTTCGGCGCAACCTATGCCAACCGGTTTTCTTCAAACCAGGGCCGGCAAGAAGAAACTTAAAGAGTAAACAGCACACTTCAATCATAATATTTGCTGAACTTTACCAATAGAAGTTCGTATTTTCTTCATCAACATTTTTGAGACGAAAGTTATCACCACTCTACGCAGTTCCAGGTTGGATTCGTCAGGAAAAATTAAAGTAATCAAACAACATTTCTGCAGTCAAGACAAAGCACAGTCATTCAACCAGGGAAACAAGATGGATAGTTCTACATGTGGGAGCAATCTGCATCAATGAAATTTCGCTCTACCTATTGCATATGTTGGAGGCAACAATACTGTCACGTGCATTTATACTTCGGAGGAAGGATCATAAAAAGATAAGTGGACTAGTTTGTTGTAGCCTTAGTCTTACACAATTCTATAGTAGAGCCTTTTTGTTTATCTGTTTTATGTTTGTTGGGGGTTTGTGGGACCTTGATAAGCAGAATTACATCTCATCTTCGGACGGGTCTGCAATCAAGGGTGTCAGTAGGGAAATTTATGTAATATTTTCTCAAAGAGGCCCGGCTCAAAATGCTGTGTGGAAAGCGCTCTTTGTGAATATACTATATTTACTTTATGTTATAGACGTGCTGTCCTGTTTTTTCACTGTTGTTTGTATTTGTCAGTTGTTTTTTTTAATTCAGTTTTTCTGCATTTTTGTACGTCTATTGTTGGTCTTCTCTAGCTATCATTATGTTGATATATGGATTTTTGTTGTCTTCTTCTTCTTCTTCTTGCGATCGCATCTTTGATGATTACACCGTCAGACGAGTTCTCATGATGAATTCGACTGTTGTTTGAAGTTCCTCTTTAACTCCATATAGCTTTGAGTTTAGTGTTGAGTCATTGGGCCAGTATATCTTTCTTAACTGGTCATACAGAGGACAGTCCTGTAGAACATGCTCAGCAGTTTGTTCGTTTAATCCACATGTGCACAGTGGTGAAGCAGACAATCGTAGCTTGTGCATGTGTTTATTCAGTTTGTTATGCCCTGTCCTGAGTCGAAAAATAGTTGTCTGTCCCTGCCGGTCGAGAGTGTGATAGTCGTCTTTGGGTTGGTTCTGTTCTCTTCTGATAGTCTGGATAGCTCTCTTTTTCTCAAAGTATGTGACTTCATTATCTTCTTGTTCACATTCTCCTCCCTTTTTTTGCAAGTTTATCTGCCTTTTCATTTCCGGGTACACCACAATGAGATGGTACCCACTGAAGTATGGTTCTCTTTTTGGCAGCTACCTTGTTTAGTTCATTTCTCAGATGCGGGAGTTTACCACCCTTGAGAGCTTGCAGGACAGACAGTGCATCTGTGAGGATGACTACCTGGTGGCAGTCAGAGTTGGTGTTATAAATCATATTTGCAGCTTGCTCTAGAGCTTGAACCTCAGCTGTATAGTTGGAACAGAATTTACCAGTGGGAATGTGCCTAGTCTCATAGTGGTTGTCAGGATATGAGATAAAGATACCGGCACCTCCATTCCTAACAGCATTAGTTGCTGATCCATCTGTATAGGCATGTATCCATGATTGATCGGGATAGCTTTCTTGGATCATACTCAATGTAGCAGTTCGTTTTTGCAGATCATTATACTCACATCCACTTGTGAGACCACTGACTGTTGTATTAATTTGGAGGGCACTGCTGGCCTGCTCCCATGGTACAGGGTATAGGGTGGGCTTCAGTGGTGTTGTCTTCATGGATAGGTCTTCTTGATGCTGTCTTATAAGTCTTTTCCCCCGATGCACAAAGCTGCTACGCTTTAGACGTCCCAATGCCAGATCATCTAGTCTTGCCTTCATTGGTGCATTGGCATACTGTTGTACTTTTCCATCTGGATCATGGTTTTTGTGTCTCTTCTATGGGACAATGTCTGTAATCCAGCAACCTTCTGCATCTCTGTTATTGGTGTAGTTTTCATGGCTCCTGTAATGAGCCTGAGAGCTTGATTTTGCACCTTGTCCAAAGACTGCAGATGTGAGTTAGCAGCTGATGACCATGCTGCTGAGCTAAACTCTAAGTGTGGTCTTATTACTCCATTATAAATCTTCTTTAGATTTCGTTCATTTGCTCCCCAGTTGGTACCTGCTAATTTTCTGAGTATGCCTAGTCGTCTTCGGGCCTTTCCTTCTGCATTTTCAATATGCTTTATTCCATGTAAGCCTTTGGTCAAATGTCACCCCAAGATAGGTGGGGTAGCTTTCTTCCTTGATCACGGTTGTCCCTAGGTGTATGTTAGCTGATTTGTCCTTGGGGGCGAGGGAGAACAGTGTTGTGGAGGTTTTTTGTCTGTGTTTATTGTGATAAGCCATTTCTCTGCCCATGACACTAGCATGTCTGCTGCCCGCTGCATTCTATAATTTGCTGTGGTGACATTTTCATCAGCGCACCAGAGTACTAGGTCATCTGCATATAAGGCAGCTTTAACTCCTGCAGGGAGATCTTTCACCAGGTCATTGATGTAAACAAGGAAGAGTGTTGGGGAAATTACTCCTCCTTGAGGTACCCCCCTGATGGAGCAACACTTTTCTGCTCTGCAGACCGTCAAGAGTGACTCTAGTTCTCCTGTTATGCAAGTATGACTGGATCCATTTCATCATGTTGCCTTGGATTCCACTTCTCCTAAGTTTTGCAATGAGGCCATCTTTCCACACCTTGTCAAAGGCCTGCTTGAAGTCGACCCAGATCGTTAGGACCTTTTTCTTCTCCTGGAAGGCATCTTCTATTGCTTGAGACAAGTAAGTAACTTGGTCTTCTATACTGTAGCATTCTCTAAATCCAGCTTGTTCCGGCACCAGGATCTGCTCAGACTCTAAATACCATTTCAATCTGTGGTTGACTATTCGCTCCATAGTCTTCCCAACACAGCTTGTGAGACTGATTGGCCGGTAACTTGCAGCCTCGGTCTTACATTTCCCTTTCTTTAGTATGGGTATTGTGATGGCTTCTCTCCATACTTGGGGTACCGTTCCTTTCAACCAGCTGTGGTTGAATATCTCAAGCAGTTTTGTCTTTGCTGCTGAGCTCAGATTTACTAGCATTTCGTTGCTGATTTTGTCTGGGCCGGGTGACTTTTGAAACTTAAGCTTGGAAATAGCCTTCTGTAGTTCTCCTAGTGTGATGGGTTCCCTCATTGGGGCAGGAGTATCTGTCTGTCCCATGGTTGCCAGTATTTCTTTTCTTATCTCTCTCTGATGGTCTATGTTAATGGGTAAGTTGCTTTCTGAACTGTATCTTCTAGCAAACAAGTCTGCAGCTTGTTTTCCTCTGAAAAGTTTGCCACCTTCATCCAATGTGATAGTCTGCCTTGGTGAGGAATGCTCTTCATTTAGAGACTTGACTAATCTCCAAAGTTTCCTGCCGTCTTTCTCAAGGTTCAGCGATGCCGTTTTAGTTCTCCAGCTTTTCCGCTTTTCTTCTAGCTTTGTTCTCTGAAACTCTGCTACAGCCTTTTTCCATTTGTTGTGAGTTTCAAGTGAAGGCTGAGACTCTGCGTCCTTTCTAGCCTTGTCCATAGCTTCCTGACGTTCTTGGAGTGTGCTGGACCAGTATGGTATGTAGTTACGCCGGCATCCTTTGGGAATGGTTTCTTTTGCAGCTTGTAGTATGCATCTGTTGAAGTCTTTTACCACTTCATTAATGTCTCTGTTCTGTACCTTGAGGGTAGACAGCAGCGTGTTCACCTGATGCCTGAATAAACCCCAGTTGGCTTTTTTGTAGTTCCATCTTGTAATGGCTGGGCCTGTACTGAGAGTTGCACTCTGGACAGTAAGAAAGATTGGGCGATGGTCGCTTCCCCCTAGTTGGTCTCCTACTTCTCTACTAATAGATCCAGCTATATCTGGTGTGGAGAAGGCAAGATCTGGTGTTGAGGTTGTGTGCCATCCTCTGGAGTAGAAGGTAGGAGTATCTGTGGCATTATTGACTAGGATTAGGGAGTGATCATCTTGCCAAGTTTCAACCTCTTCACCTCTGTGATCCAGATGGTTATAGCCCCAGCTCTGGGAGTGGCTATTAAAGTCTCCAACTGCTATAAAGTTGGTGGCTGGTACCTGTATAGAGCTGAGACTCAGGGGTTTGTTGTTCGGACAGTAATAGTTCAGGAGTTCTATTTCCATCTTGTCTACCTTTATCTGCAGCAGCTGATATTCTGCTCCATCCATGAAGGTTTTCCTTTCGTGTGCAGGAATGTTATTCCTTACAAGAGTAAGTACTCCTCCTTTTCGTCTATCTTGTCTGTCGGATCTGAAGCATTGATATCCCCTTATTTTAAAGGTTTGATCTGCTTTCAAGTGAGTCTCTTGGATACAGCAAACACTGACTTGCTTCTCATACAAGATGTTTTCCAGCTCTGTCTTTTTGCTGTATCCAGCCTGCTTGCTGTTCACTCCCTCTGCATTCCAGTGCATCATGACAAGTGGCACTCTGGGTTTCTCTTTTTCTGTTTTGTTTTGGTCAGTAGTTCTCCTCCGCCGTCTGTTGACTCCACAAGACGGTCTAGAGGGTCCTCCAGTAGCTGAGGGTGGGCTCTGTCGAGGCTCAGAGCCCGGCACTGCACCTGCCTGGTGGAGCTCCACAGGGCGAGCACCAGAACGAGTTTTATTTGACGGTGTACTCTCCATAGAAAAAAAAAAGCGAGTTGCATGATACTGTGGTTTCCGGTGCACCTTCTGGCCCAGTATCTACGACTTTAGCACCTGTTCAACGGGAGAGTGGGCTCATCCCTAATCTGTTTATGTTCCCAGTAGTAGACTATTCGCAAGCAGCCTGGGGGTGTCACTGCTCTGCGCGGACCTTGTTTACCGAGGCGGCGTCCGAGCTCGTATGGTGAAAATATGGTTGCGTTATCTTCAAAATAGCCCTGTCTTTCCCGTGGCTTTTCTGCCATCCTGCAACTTTGAGTTAGGGAGTTCTGAGCTCCAGTCTCTTTCCCAGGCATTTTATCCTGGCCTGGCACGCATACAGAGGACCCCACTTCTGGTTCTAAGTTAGCAGTTGGGGATAGGTGGGGTAGCACACTGTGCATTCCCCGTCATCCAGGGGGCTCTCCAACTATGCAGAGCTTGCACAATGCTGTGCTCTGGTTCGGGGCTCTCCCAAGGAATCCTCACGTCCTGCACAGAGCCACTTCCCGATACCCACCACCTGCCAACCCTCCATTGTAGAAATCTCCTGCATGCGGCCATCCAGTCAAGAGCCAGTAATAAGTCTGGTGCCCAAGTGATCCCCCCAAGCTCAGTGTGCAATGCTGGGTTCTCATCATGCTGCAACACAGGAGGGATTGTGATGCTCAGCCATCTCTCTCAATTCTGCACCGATAAGTGACATCGGGGACTTAACTTTGCCTCAGTACTGGGAGGCCCCGTTTCCGGGTACACCACACACAGCCAATTGAGGCAACGGTCGCCATGGGCGTGATAGACGACAAACAGTGAAGAATGAGGCAAGAAAGCATTTAACCCATGAAGTGGGGGTGGATTGGTGCAGACCAGAGCATGTACCACTCGCCGGTGGGTTCTGCATCTACACCTATAGGGTTCCACCCACTCCTCAGCCCATTTAGTCTGGCCCCTCACCCAG
The DNA here is from genome assembly GCA_024509875.1 of Oreohelix idahoensis. Taxonomy (NCBI): domain Eukaryota; kingdom Metazoa; phylum Mollusca; class Gastropoda; order Stylommatophora; family Oreohelicidae; genus Oreohelix; species Oreohelix idahoensis. The sequence goes on from JAMPIV010003283.1 coordinate 142,283, forward strand.
GACCTGTCCGGCTTGGGTGACCCTGCCAGGAGTAAAACTCCCGCCGGCATAGCTCCCGGGATCATTGAGGCGCTCAAGCTCTCCAACCACGGCAAGGTAGGCTTACATGTGGAGAGGATTTTTGTTGTAAATTCGTCTTGTCTAGTCTAACCTTATAGTGTAAGCATATATTTCAAACATTATCCTTTTTTTCTACACCTTAGTATTTTCTTCTGTTGCTACACTATTGTACTACGTGTTCTGTCTTATAGTGTACGACACTAATTTTTTTGTTTGCATTGATTACTTGCTAAGTCACATTTGCAGAGTACTGAATTTTAACGAATTGGCATCGGTGCTGTTTATCGCTCATCAGTACCCATATTCATATTCAGACTAAGTAACTTATATATATATATATATATACTTAAACTTACATAATGTCTAGTCTGGAGCATTTTATCCAGCTAGGTAAAGAGATGGGAATGCAAGGCCAGGAGCTTAAAGAGTTTGCCATGGAGCAACTGGAAAGAGAAGAAAAGAAACTGGAGAGGGATGAGAGAGCAAGAATAAGAGAGATCGAAAAAGATGAACGAATTCAGTTAGAAAAAATAGCAGAAAAGAAAAGACAAGAAGAATTTGAAGAAAAGAAAAGACAAGATGAAATGGCAGAAAAGAAAAGACAAGATGAGATAGATTTAGAGGCTAAGAAAGCCCAATTTCTGCATGAAGAAAAAATGGCTTCTGTAGAGTTGGAGAGACTCAAATTGGAAGCTAGTAATAAACAGAGTAATCAAGAAGGGGCAGGTTCGGTCAAGAGAGAACATGCTTCATCATTTAAACTTCACTTACCTAAATTTAATCAAAATATAGACAACATTTCGTGCTTCCTAAACAGATTCCAGACAGTGTGTGAGGAATACAGACTGGAAAAATCATCATGGGTGATACATTTAATGTCATTACTGACAGGTGAAGCGTTGACAGCTGTGTCAACAATGGATGAGGAAAACATAAAATCTTTTGAGGCAGCTAAAACATTACTTTTAAGAAAGTATCAATTAGACGAGAATGGATACAGGCTAAGATTTAAAAAACTCACACCCGAAAGCAACAAGAACTTCAGTGAGTTTATTTCAACTATAAAGTTATGTTTCAATCGTTGGATTGAGTTGGCTAAAATCAAACATACATATGAGGACTTGATGGACCTTATTTTGAGAGACAAAGTACTTTCTTCCATTAGCCCTGATTTTTTGGCCTATTTACATGAACGGAAGCCAGAATCGTTACAATCCCTTGAGTTGTTAGGGCGCCAGTTTATGACGGCACACCCAGGGAAGAGTGTGAACAACTCTACTATTAAAGAGGCATTACCTGTTGCATCAGCTCATTCAGTGCAGATAAACAACCCTAGAGCTCGATCGCAAAGTATGGATAGAAATTTTGGCAGGAATAATGACCGAAATAGTGGATCTTTCCGAGGACGGTACAATTTTGGCAATCAACCTTATCAATATCAGAGAAACTCCCAACGATATTTTGATGGAAATAGACCATCACAGGGTTACTTTCAATCTAACAGAGGATGGCGTAGATCTGATAATACCTACATGAACAGAGGAGACAGATCCTATTATACAAAGAACAACCAAAACTCTCCTCCATCTCAACACTGTCCAGGTTGTACGTGTCCTCAGCATTCAAATAATCCTCAGAATGGTAGAGAGAGTCGGAATTATTACCGGGGTAATAACAACTTTAATCGCTCTCGGAGCATGGATCGAAAAAACTCGAACTGGAATCATAATACGAGTAGTAACACAGGAGCAGTTAATCCCAATGGGGAAAACACAAATATTGCAAATGCGTGTGCAGCTGATTTATTTAATCCATCAAATTGTTCAGAATGCAGCACTCTGTTTCAGCCAGATGTGGTCTCCAGACTTTCCTGCGGTCATCCTGTGCCCGCGTTGTTACCTGCATTAGCCTCTCATGATGGAAAAGGCTCGCTAATGTTTCACAGGGGTTTTTTAAATAATCAACTAGTTTCAGTCTTGCGTGATACAGGATGCACAACTGTTGGAGTACGCAAATCGTTGGTAGACCCATCTTGCTGCACCGGGGAGAATGTAAAATGTGTCCTATTTGGAGGCACGGTGGAATTCTATCCTGTGGCCATTGTGCACATTGATACTCCATTTTTCTCAGGTCAAGTGAAAGCATGTTTATTACAGGAACCAATTGCTGACATAATCATGGGCAATATTGTGGATATAAAAGCGTGTTCACTCCAAGATATAGAAATCTGGGAACGTCAGCATATACTACTCGCTAATATGGTCGTTACAAGAGCACAGGCACAGGCTCAAGAGGAAGAAGAAATGACTAACAATCATGACAAGGAGGAAGATCAACATCTTATGCCGATGTTAACGAAGACATCATTTATTGATATGCAAAAGAATGACAATTCTTTAAAAAGATTTTTCAAATTGGTAAAATCAGATGATGTCGGTTGCTCGGAAAGGTCACAACCTTGGTATACAATTAAAAATGACATATTAATTCGTAATGCTAGAGATGCTACATCGGTACAGCAGCAAATTATGGTACCAACCAATATTCGACCTTACATTCTCAGACATGCGCATGATACAAACTGTGCAGGCCACATGGGCTTTGCTAGGACGAAATATAGAGTCTTACAGCATTTTTATTGGCCTGGAGTAGTCAGGGATGTCAAATTATTTTGTCGTTCGTGCAAGACATGCCAACAAGTGGCTACAAAGGGTGCTTACCATAATGCACCTATACAGGCTGCGGATATTTCGGTGCGACCATTCGAAAAAATGGCCATAGACTTAATAGGTCCACTGTCAGTTCCGTCAGCCAGAGGTCATAGATATGTCCTCACCTGTATTGATATGTGCACCAGGTGGCCGGAGGCAATACCTCTTAAACACATTGCTACCACCGATGTGGCTGATGCACTATTCCTCATTTTTACGAGAGTGGGGTTCCCTGACAATATTTTATCAGATAGGGGAACACAGTTTGTGTCAGATGTCATGTCGCATGTCATGAAACTATGCAATATTGATAGATCTCTTAGCTCTGTTTATCATCCTATGTCCAATGGCATGATAGAACGTTTAAATAAAACGCTGAAACAAATACTGGGGAAAGTGACCACGACGTATCCACAAGACTGGGATAGAGTGCTCCCAGCAGTGCTGTTCGCTTATCGGGAAGTCCCAAACGAACACACTGGGTTCTCGCCTTTTGAGCTCATGTATGGTGCTCCACCACGAGGACCCATGTCGATAATAAAACAATTACTTACAGGTTCGGAGATGACTCAGGAATGCCAGTCATCCTATGAGTATGTGGTGAATCTACGAAAGACACTTATAGACGCTTGGAAAATAGCGACTGATTCATCTGAAAAGGCAAAAGAAAAAGCTAGATCTCTTCAAAACCGTTGGAAAAAGTTAAGGAAATTACTTCCTGGAGACAAAGCTTACGTCCTGCTACCAACGAGAGAGAATAGCCTTCTCATTTCGTGGAGTGGTCCATATGAAATTATTTCAAAATTGACAGATGTTGATTACATTCTTGACGTGAAAGGCAAGAATAAAACCTTTCACATCAACATGCTCAAACAATTCCATGATAGACCTGAATATCTCAAACCTATCTTAGATGCGGTTAATGAAGTAATCACTGATCATCCTTCATCTTACTCTTCATTGTCAGTGATTCAAGAAGAACCCACTTCTTTTCATGATGTACCTTTGCAACTTCCTGTCATGTCTCTTTATCCGACAGAATCATGGGTAAATGTATCTATTTGTCCGGATCTATCCAACGAACAACAATCTCAAATTCTTTCTATTCTAGAATCATATCAGCAAGTTCTGTCTAATATTCCAGGCCGAACGTCTATAATCACTCACGATATTAGACTCACAGATCACAAACCTATTAAATTAAAGCCTTACCCTATCCCTATCCACTTTCAGGATCAGGTTGAAAAAGAATTAGGTCAAATGTTACAGCTTAACATTATTGCACCATCAGAGTCTGCTTATTCTTTCCCAATGGTTATAGTCAAGAAGAAGGATAATAATATCAGATTATGCATGGATTTTCGTAAACTCAATTCCATAACGGAATCTGACGCAGAGCCAATGCCAGTTCTTGACGAATTACTGTCAAAACTTTCTAAAGCAACCTACTTTAGCAAATTTGACTTAGCCAAAGGTTATTGGCAAATACCTCTCACGGAAAAAGCAAAACCTTTCACGGCTTTTGCTACCCCTAAGGGTCTCTTTCAGTATAATTTCATGTGCTTTGGCTTGGTAAACGCACCAACGACTTTCGTTCGGATGATGAGGAAACTATTTTCTCATAGGTCTGATATCATCTCCTATATAGATGACATTTGTTTGTTCCACAACTCTTGGGACGAACATGTTTCTGGATTGAAATCTCTTCTCGAAATTCTTCGCTCTAATAATCTGACAGCGAATCCTTCGAAAGTTCAAATAGGTTTCAAAGAAATTTCTTTCTTAGGTCACAGAGTGGGCCATGGATTTCTGAAAACTGAGGATAAAACTATCTCGAAGATTCTTAACCTATCAATTCCTAAGACTAAGAAGCAGGTGCAGAGTCTTCTCGGCCTTATACAGTTCTATAATAAATGTATGCCTCATTTATCTTCAGTTACGTCAGTCCTGTCTGAGTTAACTACGAAAGGCTCCCCTAATAGAATTGTCTGGACGGAGGCCTGCAACATAGCTCTAGTCCATTTAAAGCATTACTTTTCATGTGCACCAATTTTAAAACTCCCTGATCCTCATCTCCCATTTATTCTCAGGACAGACGCTTCGATGTACGGTATTGGTGGCTCCTTGATGCAAGAAGTAGATGGAATGCTTCATCCAGTGATGTATGTGTCGAGGAAGCTCACAAAGACAGAAACCAGATATCCAATTATTGAGCGCGAGCTTCTCGCGATCATATGGGCTGTCACAAAGCTTCAGCGTTTCCTTCTGGTTCTCGTTTCATCATTGAGACAGACCAGAAGGCCCTGTCGTTCCTTCAAAAATCCAACATGAAAAACGCACGAGTCGCACGTTATGCAATTAATTTGCAAATATATGACTATATCATTCGACCTATTGAGGGCAAGTCCAATGTGCTTGCAGATGTTCTGTCGAGATGTACACAGACAGACCTGCCCGATTCTCAAGGATATGACATTGCTGCGACCCATTGACCAAGGTACACTTCTGATAGTCTACAGATACCTCGATAACTTAAAAACGCTATCTTGACAATATCCATAACCAGATACATATTACCATCGTTATCAAGAGAAACAACTCAAGTCATTTGAAGACAAGATAAGAGACGGTTTGTGTGGATACATTCAAATCGTTTCACACTACATCAAGTTCCATGAACAGTACATAAGATCTGATTTCCGGACAGTCATGACGTATGCGGTAAAGGAACCAAATCAAACAGTATCTCAAGTAAACAGTATAAGGCTCTTTGTCATATCTTAATGGCAATCCTTCACAAAATGACTGGGATGCAGAACTTTAAAAAGATCATATGTCCTATTCCAGCAAACGAACTTCAAATATTGGGGCTCAGAGACTGTGACACTCAAGAGGCAACATATGAAAAGAAATCTCACACAAGAAACAATCGATTCGATACGCCTATGGAGAACTTCGCCATTTGAACATTCTTTTTTGTTATTACTTAAACCAGTTATGTGACTCTAAAGTGCTAAAATTGCAAATAGTAAGCTTTCACACTAATGAAAGAAGAACCTATCATTGAAGACACTCAGTAACTATAGTTAATTAGTTTTACACAATGCTAATGACAGCACACACACGATCATGTGGACATTTACATTAACGTAATTATTATACTTACTTAATACTATTTAATTAGTTAGATCTTTCATTTCATTCATCTTTTAATTAAATGCATTCAGATATTTCATTTTCCAAAACTTCACAATTTCACTATCATATTTCTTCACATTTTCATTGATTTTTCTCATTTTTCCATGATGCTGACTACATTCCATAGACTGTTGCTCAGGTATGAAATAGACTGGACGGTAACTTCTCGCATTTTCTAAAAATGACTTCCTATATGGAAAACTTTCAGTTTTCGCTGGGGGGCGGGGTAAAAGTGTTACCTATCACTTTGCTCACAGGCTGGTAATTCATCGCTGTGCGCAATGGAGCAGAACGCAAATACGCTCCGATTGTAAAAGCGTGCGAGTTGTGGTATGTGTGTGACACAGGTATTTAGTGTATGATGTGGACAGGGTCTTCTGCGGGGGGAACGAAGGTGATCGTTAGGACAGTTGTGTCTGGCTGGTGTTTTTCGAAGTGTATGGATTTTTATGTGAGAGCGACAGACCAGTGTTTATTGTTATAAAATATTTCAGAGTCAGGATAATTGACTCAATTCATTAAGAATGTGTGCCTGATTATGTGTGGCTTAAGGAGATGGACAGTAAGTGATTTGAATCAATACGGATTTGTAAAGTATGAAGGCGTTGTAGACGATACATAGACATTCTGACTTTAAACCGGCACAACGACATTATTGCTTATGGCTGCTACTGATCACATTTGTATTACTAGTGTAACGTCATATCATCATATGCTCTCAAAAGAAGTGAAGTACACTTATGTTGTATTGTGACATATTAAATGTGATAAAACGTACAACAAGCTGTTGATCAAGATCATTCAAGTTGGCCATTCCGTACGTTACTGTTGAGACTGTTGTCTATTATATCAAAATATCTTACAAGACCAGTGCAGCACATTAATATACTCGTTACCCAATAGCCTTCAATAAGTATAAGGTAACACACGTGAGGAAAAATAACTTGCTTATAGTCAGTGCATTGTTACATAGGTGTTTTCAGGCTGTTTTCTTGCCTTGTTAAATAGTGTAAAAGACTAATATGTTTATATTGTTACATGAATGTTTCTGAAGAAGTTGTTACTTGTTCTTTTTTAAATTAAATTTATTATTAGTATTGGCTGTTTGTGATTTTTCTAGGCAATTTTTTCATTCAGTAGTTTGCCATTGCTTTCTGAACGGTACAGCGCTTATACCATTGTTAAAAATCCACACAAAGCGATCTGCTACCAAACCGCCTGCAGCAGGTTTCGAACCTGGTATATCTGGATTATGAAACTGCGTTCATATCCATTAGGCCACAGACGCCGACATTATTAGTATGGCAATATACTTATTTAGATGAAAGCATGAATGCAACAGATAAAGATAACATTCCACATTTTAAGTGAAACCTGATGTAACAGAAACTTAAGAGTGTTGAATAAAGAATATTAACTTCAACGTGATATTGAGGACAGAGAATAGGAAATCTATGCCCTGCCAGGTTTTCATAAAAAATCAGCTACGGATGGTTGTGCATGAGGATAGCAACTTGATCATGCAAAACAATTCTGTTCAGACACCACCGCCAGAGCATAACTTTAAGTTCTTTGGTGCAGGATTTCTGCAAGGGGGAAATGAGAGATGGCATCCTGATCTGTAAGGAACAAACAGAGACATTCCTGTATGGAAATGACAGACTATTACAATAAAATGAAAACTGACGGTAAAGAGAATTCTCAGGATTTTACAAAATAAAATGGTGAATAACAGCATTTATGACAGCCATGTTCATTGTTTTCATGTCTGTGTCATTCACTAATTACCCTTCAACTTCCCAGGGAGCATAGGCTTTGTCCAATCGTTGGCCATGTCCTCCTGTCATGTGACATCAGCTCAAGGTCTTTCTATATCTTCCTCATCATTTTCATTTCTGTGTCCAGTTTTCTTCTCTGCGTGTTTTTATTTGTTGTCTCCTCAACTTCTTTTACCCTAGGGGTTCTAGAGCAAGGATTGCCTGATACTGCTGTCTGCAGATTTCCTATCCACCGCCAGCGTCTTCTTCTCGTCTCTTGTTCCACTGGCACTTGTCTGGTTCTTGTCATCAGTTCATCATTGGTGACCTTGTCATACCATGGCCTTGTGGAGCATAAGTGTTCAGTTAGTTAATGTCAAGGTCTCTTCTGTCCTGCACCATCCATTCAAGTTCTTTCTATGTCTTCTTTATTCTCCTCATGTTTGTCTCCCAGTCCTCTTCTCTGTAGTTTTTGGGTTTGCTCGTATTTCCTTTAGCAAAGGGATTTGCAAACAAGGACTTCCTTGTGATGCTGTTATTGATTTTCTCCATGTGTGTTGTGTCCATGACCAGTGTTTCCTTCCCTCTTGTTCCACTGCTATATGTCTGGCATTGTCGACTTCTTCACCTTGTTGTCTTTTGTGATATATGTTGAAGGAAAAAACCAGTAACAAAACTTATGGTAATAAATACGCAGTGTTATGGATATGGAAATCAGTTGGTAAGTTGGGCTGTCAACAGTTACCCGAAACCATGGTTGACCCTTCACATCTCTTCAACTTGATAAATTATTTACCAGTAAACCTTTGAGTATCACTCCTTACTAATTTAAAGACACATCCAACACATTAAACCCACAACACTAGACAAATAAATCTGTTGAATATCCAACTTTATACTCTTGCCTCACCCACTCTTCTCTGGTTACACAGTGGGTCAGTTTAGGCTGTTCTTGGGCGAGTGGGCATATTTAATACAATACTTTGATACTTTTTATCCTGCTGGCCTGTTATTTTGTGTCATTATTTGTCCCCTTTGATAACCTAGGAATGTCTACTGTAGTCATAAATGTACTACTGTGAGACAGGTCCCACATTGTGGCATCCATCTGCTCCTTGGAGAGCTGAGAGACGATGAAGGTGATCTCCTGCCTGCCTTTTCATTTCTTAATTTGTTGTTACCAAATTCTGAACTCCAGCAGAATCTACTTATTCATTCTGAGTCATATGGTCTTCGGACTGGCATGGCTTGCAGAAACTGTGTTTCAGTTAAGCTATGTGTTTCCATTTTATTATGATTTCACTAATGCCTCCAGGAACTTGACAATACTGAGTGCTACCACTTTATGTCAGAGACTTACACTCTCACTAATGACCAGTGGTTACTCATAATGAATAGTTAACTGGCAGAAATTTGTCTCAATATATCACAGCCCTTTTGATAAATCACTACATCACACTAAGAATTATCAGTGACTCCACTGCTGAGGCATCTACACATCTTGACAGCTGATAAATAGTATATTCATATCACCTCTTAGCTGTCAGTGTTAAACATGGTCCCTATCTAAAGCACAGGAAAAAAAGTCAACAACGTGAGATGAGATATGAGAAAAGCTGCAAGTGTTACATAAGAGACAGCATGAGAAATGAGAAGACAAGGCATTTGGTGGGTATAACATCAAGCGCTAGCTACACCGAGAGACTGAAAATAAAATCGGGTCAGCACTGTGTCAGAGTAAAGTTAGATCAGCTACCATTACAAATCTTCAACAGCAAAAGATATGAGAAAAGGGGTTAAACATTATAGCAGAAATCCAAAGAAATAAAATGAATGAAAATGTCAGACATAAAACATGTTTCATCACTTATTGCTGGAGGAGCATAGAAATGAGGAAAATAAGAAAAATAGAGCTAAATACAATATACAGACGACATTTTAAGAAAGTAGAATCTAGGACTGAGAGAAGTCACCTGACTCGGCAGAAATTTAAATCTACCCAGCTGTTCTTTGAATCCATCTTTGTACAACCCAAGAACCCGGTGTTGGGGAGCAAAGAACAGTTTGTCTTAAAACCTCATGTTCAACAAATTATTGCAAAAGCCACCACCGCAGAGAGCACATAATGCTTTGGTGCAGACTTCATACAAATTGGTGAGCAGCAATGCAGGCCCCATACTCCTTAAGGAGTGAAAAAGGGCCAAGATGGAAAAGATTCCTTGTTCCTTTAATGACAAAAATATGGAGCCGCGCTAGCGTAGTAGTTACCACACTGCGCTGGTGACCAGGTGACCCAAGATCAAACCCGGGCGAGGACATTTTAAGATTTTTCGTCAACCGGGATTTGGATTGGATTAACTCGAGACCTGGCGGGGACATTTGAAGAAGTGTCGTCGACGAGGGACTGGCGGCTCCTGAGCCGATCCAGCTCTAATGGGTACCTCCGAAATCGGCGAGTATCTGCCTGAATGGCGAGGGACACCTGTCTCTTTGCAAGAAAAAAGGGATACTAACGTAAAATCAGTCTCAGGTTAGACATAATAACCTGAGATTTCGCCTCGAGTATTAGCGGGCGTACGAAAAAAAAAAAAAAGATAAAAATGGTGTTTTAAATCTTTGACAGGCTAATGATGCATACTTGGAGATGGCTATTGGAAATGCACCCTGGCCAATTGGTGTTACCATGGTTGGTATCCATGCTCGTACTGGTAGAGAGAAAATTTCATCCCGATATGTGGCACATGTTTTGAATGATGAGACACAGCGAAAGTACATTCAAGTAAGTGTGTATGTATGTAGCATAGCAGAACAAAATCTGCAACATGTCAGCATTTAGAAATATTAACATTACTAGGATGGTTTTTCAGAGACCTTTGTGGTGGTGGAAAATTTTTTTATTAAAAATGTTAAATCTGATGCATGTTTCAGGATGATGCAGCAGAGGTGTCAGACTCTAAGAAAATTGTGTTTAGTGTTCAGCATCAATTTAGGAGCTGCGGTAGCGCAGTGGTTAGTGCACTGGCTTCCTAGCTCAGTGGTCCATGGTTCGATCCCCAGTTGAAGTGGGATGTTTTAGATCGCAAACGGCTCCGGGGTCGACATAGCCTCATGAATTGAGTGCCAGAGCAACTCTGGGAAGGTTAAGGCGGCCGTCGTGGTGCTGAATACATCACCCCTAGTGTGCCAATGGTCAAGAAAATATGGGCCTAACACCATATTCCCAATATGCCTCAGTGGGCGTGTAACGGGATCCCTTTTTTTCCTTTTCAACATCAATTTGAAAGTAATGGCACTGAAGTTTTGTGGAATATTAAAATCTCAAAATTATTATATGTAATCAGATTGTATGATTTTTTTTTTGGGTCTAAATCTGATGTTGACCTGTTACAGATTTTTTCATCTACTGTCTACTCTTAGCCTTTCTACATTTGTTATCTTTCTTGCCTGTTTGTGACTGTGGTTGAAGAAGGGAAAACCCACAATGCCCCATGATTCTGTTGTATTGTTAATTTGTAGAACTGACTTCAATAAAAAAAATTTTCAGTGTTTTGTTACTGTCTGTTATGTTATAATGCAGCCCCATTTATTATTTACACATGACATTGTTGGAGACGGAGTTTGATATTATGAGCTCCTCATTTCCTTGTGGGAATCATCAGTGAGTTGTTGTCCTTATTTTTTTGTAGATGGTTGTGTGTAAGTATGTCTCTACTTGAATCTGTTGTCTCAACCTTTCATGTGAATCCTACTTCTCTCTTACCATACTTGGATTGTCTTCTCAGCATATTCCTAGGTCTTCTCTTTCACTGTGGGTTCTACCTCACTGATGATCACTCATTGTTATGCTCAGATTGTCTCAGTGTGTGGGTACTGACATTAATTTACTGGTTTACTATTGCAGGCAGTGAAGAGGCTGATGACACAGTGCCAGCTACTTTTTCCAACAGATCCATCGCGCAGCTATAACTTTCTCAGACCGTCAACCTAATCAAGCTGATGAAATTTCAAAACCTCAGCCCTCTCTTCTTGCAAGAATAGTTATCATACGACTCAGTAATTGACAAGTATATTTATACAACAGCCCAATTCATTGAAAATGCTGCTAACTTATCATATATAATGGTGTTTTATTTTATTTCATATTACATTGTCAATTTCAAGGAAAGTTGAAGTGAAGAATAGGGTCAAGAAAAATAAGAGGTTTAGATGAGTAGAATGGAAATAATGCTGTTCACAAGTGATCTAAATGGAGAAGCATGGCTGACAAACTTATTTGAGAGAAGTCATGTTATGAAGACATGTAATGGTTTTTAAAACTGAGTTAACCAGTAGGTAATGCTGAATTTATTGTTGTTTAATTATAAACAGCTGTTTGTTGTGAGCACAAAGAAAAAGTGAAAACGATCATTGATAACATTCTTTGCCTCAAATAGTTTCCATGGGTCTGAGGAGGCAACTAATTGGGGCTGGCTACCTCATCATGTAAAATAAATTGATATAGAAACCAACCCCTGCCAGAGTACATGACAATGTCTTGATGCAGCCTTCCTATAAGTGGTGGCTCTATAAAGAGTGAAAAGGAAAATGGTGATAATATGCATGATATGTTGTACCAATGCTCTCTGCCTTGATTCTTCCAGCAATGCTGCTACGTCATCATCACGGCAACATATATAACAGAAAAATGACTGCTGGGGAAGCAGTTATTAAGCACTTTAAAAAAAGTACAGCACGCCAGACAGCAGGAAAGAGGGTATAGTAGTGTGCTGTCTGGAGATTTGAACCAAGCCTGTCCATGCGATAACATTCACTTACTGCTTGAAAATTCAATTATTCATTGAACTGGCATCCCTGGGGCATTGATGCAATGTCATCTGTAGAAAGGACTAGGCTTAGACCTCCATCGAGCCTATTGTTCCACTCTTTTTTATTATGTGTAGAGTACTTTTTCTTCCAGATGCTTTAAACCTACCTACTCTAGCAGTTGTTTCATGATATTCTTTTAACAGTTGACTAGCCTTTGGTTTCACAATTTCTTTCCTTATGAGATAATGCAATGGACTTCACACATATGCATTTCAGATGACTAGTACAGTGGCACTGTACAAAAGTGGGAAATGTTATTGTTAATCTCTCTCCCCTTCCCCTTTATGATCTTATGGAGCATGGGTCCACCAGTTTATTTGGCCCTCCACTGAAACTTTCAATAAAGTTCTTATGTGCTTTTATAGCTGTGGTTGTGTAGCCCTTTGTTTTACATGGTGAGATTGTCAGACCCATGTGCAGCCTCACCTTAACTGACTCTTACAGTGTTCATGGTGGGAACACATCTTTTTCATTGTCTCCTCAGGGCCACGGGGGAACACGCAGAGCTGTTTTTAGTGTAATGTATTATAAATATGTTGTTTTCTTGACATTAGATGTCAGATAGCTGGACTTTATGAGTTCATGCCAAGTACGTTAACTTTGTATGCACTTTAATATCTCACTGACAGAGATGGCAACAAACATGCCAGTTCATCGGTAGTCAGAAGACACACCACACTTAAGGCAACAAAAACAGTTAATAAATAAAAATGACTTCAGACCCAGCAAGTTGAGATGGCACATTTCCTCTCACCATAAAAAACCAGATTGCATATTGGTACAGATCTATAACTTTTAATCGAATACCCAAAAACCAAAATATTCTGAAAATGAAAAGTTTTTGTGGGCAACTTTTCTATCTCAGTTTGAATGATTTTGATTATTTTGGGCAACTTTTGGCTACTTTTTTTTTTAATGCAGACTGGGCGACTTGGACTGTTTCTAGTGAATATGGGCTACTTTTCAAATTATTTGGACGAGATTTGAAAACTGTTTCTAGTGAATATGGGCTACTTTTCAAATTATTTGGATGAGATTTGAAAACTGCAGGGAAAAAAATCAGTGTCTGAAACAGCTGTCCCCGAGGATTTGAGATAACAGGTTGCAGACTTGTAGTTTGCTAATACTTCACCAAAAACTGTTTAACTCCCTTCGTCCCAAAATCAAGAAATTATAATCTTATCTCCCATATAGTAAAGTCTAATATTGCATTATTATAGTACACACATTTTCCAAACCAGATTTTCCTACTCGACCTTATACATACTGGACCAGTTGTTGCACAGGAATGACGATACGGTTTATTACGAAGAAAGACGTTGACATCATGTACAATTACAGTTCATCGATATGGTTCTGACAGCATATACATTGAATATATAATAATCAACATGGACGTTGATTGACAGCACTCACCGTTACGACGTCAAGGTTAACGGCTTAGTAGTATACATGGTTCTAACGAATTGACCATGTTAACATTATTTACGTAGATATATGTTTCTTTACGCTTCAATCAGCTCCTAGCATTAGAGGGGACGCACTAGCAATTTGACACATCTGGTCAAATTGAAGCTCTGCCATAACGCTTTTCAGGAGACAAAGTATTGGAGGCAAGATACTTGAAAATAAGTTGTTTACTGGCTAAATATTAGACATCAAACAAGTCTTGGTATTTTCCATCAAGAGTGACATCTTCATCTTATAGATGATTATAATGACTATATGACCGTGTCTTTCCTGGACTAAGGATAAGCACAAGAAAAATTCACGTCTGTACAAGACAGAGGATATCGGAATCTGCCTCAAGTACGTTTACTGGATAACAACAGCTCACCGCAACAAACCGCACCATACCCGTTTAAGAATGGTGCACGGTCTTACGCAAATAATACAATGAACCTACAGTTAACTTAGATGTGCTCAATTTAGTTATTTTATGTTCATAGAGGGGGAGTTAAATGTTTGAGATCCTCACATGTGAGTCTCGTATTTTGTAGACGCACATTTGAGCGCATCTAAAACATTTTACTCCCCCTCAATGAATATAAAATAACTTAACACTCACTATTACACTAGAGAAATGCACCCAGCAAGTCCAAGTGGCATCCTGCATTGAGTGTCTTGATAATTGTTACTTTTTATTTTTGTATGATCTACAGCCAATGATTGCTACTATTACCATCAGTTACATGTTCACTTTATGAAAGATGTGATATAATGAGTTTCCAAATGTGGCTGAGATATGTAAATAATAGTGTACAGTAAATAAAACAGATTATGTTGCTTTCTTCTCTGTGCTGTGTTTGGTCAAGATGTCATCTGTGTGTTAGACCAAGATGTCATCTATGTGTTTGACCAAGATGTCATCCATGTGCTTGACTAAGATGACATCTATGTGTTTGACCAAGATGACATCTGTGTGTTTGACCAAGATATCATCTATGTGTTTGACCAAGATGGCATCTGTGTGTTTGACCAAGATACCATCCATGTGTTTGATCAAGATGTTGTTCCTTTGTTTGACCAATATGACATCCATGTGTTTGACTATTAAAGATGTCATCTGTATGTTTCACCAAGATGTCATCCATGTGTTTGACCAAGATGTCATTCATGTTTTTGACCAAGATGTCATCCATGTGTTTGGTCAAGATGATGACCATGTGTTTGATCAAGATGTTGTCCCTTTGTTTGACCAATATGACATCCACGTGTTTGACTATTAAAGATGTCATCTGTATGTTTCACCAAGATGTCATCCATGTGTTTGACCAAGATGTCATTCATGTTTTGACCAAGATGTCATCCATGTGCTTGGTCAAGATGATGACCATGTGTTTGATCAAGATGTCGTCCCTTTGTTTGACCAATATGACATCCACATGTTTTACTAAGATGGCATCTGTATGTTTCACCAAGATGTCATCCCTATGTTTGACCAAGATATCATGCATGTGTTTGACCATTGTCCATCTGCTTGACTAAGATATCATCCATGTGTCTGACCAAGATGTCATCAATGTGTTTGACCATCGTCCATCTGTCTGACCAAGATGCCATCCATGTGTTTAACTGAGATGTCATCCATATATTTGACCAAGATGCCATCAACATGTTTGACCAAGATGTCATCCATGTGTTGACCAAGATGTCATCCAATTGTTTGACCAAGATGTCATCCATATATTTTACCAAGATGCCATCAACGTGTTTGACCAAGATGTCATCCATGTGTTGGACCAAGATGTCTTCCATGTGTTGGACCAAGATGTCATCCACGTGTTTGACCAAGATGTCATCCATGCATTTGACCAAGATGTCATCCACTTGTTTGACCAAGATGTCATCCATGCATTTGACCAAGATGCCATCCATGTGTTTGATCTACATGTCATCCATGTGTTTGACCAAGATGTCATCCACGTGTTTGATCAAGATGCCATCCACAAGTTTGATCAAGATGTCATCCACGTGTTTGATAAAGATGTCATCCAGGTGTTTAATCAAGATGTTTGACCATACATACTACAGAATTTAAAACAATAAAAAAAATTAATACATTCTTTGTGTAGACAGGCAAAAGATCAGTGGATATAAATAAGATACAAAGAAATAGAAGACATGGAAGCTAAGCACATGTCAAGGGAATTGCATGAAGAAATAAAAAAAAAATGGTCAAATAAGTCCAGGATTGCCCAAGGAGGAGGCTGCATCAAAAATAAGAATATTGTAATCTTGAGAAAGACATCAAACAGATGGGCAGAATATATGACAGGACAGCACAGGTAATAAACCATCACCAGATATCTAATGAAGGCTCAAACGTTTTCAGATCAGAAATCGAGAAAGCAATAAATGTGATACAAAAAAGAAAATCGGCATCATGGACAACATAAAAATAGAAATTATAGATGCCATGCAGAGCTTTGGTATAGGTATAATCGCAGCCTGGTTAATTAAACACTATTTTACTTAAACGATTATTTTGTCTGCGCTAGTAAACGTACAGTTTACAATTTTGCTGATGAACTGGCTCTTCTGTACATAACCGTAATCAGATGCAAGACAAAATGTAAATACTTGATGAGAAGTCACAGTTACTGAGTGTGAAAATACACAGGCAGAAAACAAAGATAAAGAGAATAAATGCAGGAAACCATTGTACAACTGTACTAGAAGAAACACCAACGCAAAATGTAGATTCATACATATCTGAGTACATTAGCAGCAACAGTCAGTGATATCAAAATAAGAATACAGAAGGCTAGAGGAGACTTCATAAATCATAGGATTAGGAAATATATGGGGATGAAAAGAAGCCGTCCAGCACAAAAATCATAATCTTAAATTCAAATGTCAAGTCTGGCCTATTGTATTGTATGGCTGTCAACATGGAGAACAACAACCAAAAAGCTTACGACTTTCATAAAAGAGTTACCAAAAAAAAGGTGGTCCCACAGCAAATACTGCCATAGGGAAGTGAAGTGGATGGTGAGCAAGGTCAAGCATCAGAAATGATAACCACTAGCACAGAAGAGGAAACCAAAGGTGATGAAGATGACATAAAAATGGAAGAACTGAAGGCAGCACTGGAGAAAATCAAGATGGGCAAAGCAGCAGGGCATGATGGTATAACACCAGAAATGGTTAAGTACATGGGAGCAGCTGGCGACCTTTTACTCCTAAAGGTCCTACAGGCAGCGTGGTGCAACAAGACCATACCAAAGGATTGGGAAATTGTCATTATAACACTGATTTTCAAAAGGGTGAGAACCGACAATGTGGAAACCATAGAGGCATATCCCTTCTCAGTGTCCCTGGTGAAATCTACTCTAGAATCCTTATCTTTTCATACTACTCATGGACAATGTCATCAAGGCATGTAAGGAGAGGACAAGAAAGTATTCAGTGAAGTACTGGAAGATGAGACAGGTCTGTATTTCAGAGCTGGCATTTGCTGATGATGTTTCCCTGATTGCTAAATACAGCATATGCATAGTAATTATATTAGTTGTTTGTGTGAAAATGGTGCGCAACTTGTATGCCTGTGACATCACTGAGTTTTGTAGAGCACCGTGCGGTGCGAAAGAAAAGGAAGGAAGCTAATATAGAGGAGACCAGTGCTGTGTGTATATTTGGTAGTTTATAGAAATAGACCTGGAATACAGGGTCTGAGGAATGTTATGCCATGATTGTTGACCTGACCTGGAATTTTGGGTCTGAGCCATGTTATACCACGAATGTTGTATGCCAGGAACATTCATTGCTGAACATTCAATGTTATGTTAATATTAAATTGTTACAAATTTTCGAGGTGACTGTCTTCTTGATTCCCCGTCATGAAAGCTGGCAGTTGTATGTGTTGCCTCAAGAGAACGTGACAAAGGACACAGTGTGGTAGACACAGTCCACACATGTGTCCTTGATATTCTGGGGGCTCGTCCGGGATATTCAATCCATAGAGAAGCAGTATCTGACAACTTTGCTGCTTGTATAGCTCAACGTGAGATTGATAGAAAACCTTATGGTAGGCCGGGATCCCGCAGTCTGGATCGGACAAGTGACCGGTTGTCTGGTGTTATGAGAGGAAATGCCAGCCGGCGAAAAGTTGATTCACGTGATACTAAAAGCCATAAGGATTGGTTCCTGGGGAAACCAATCAGACAACAGAGTGTGAGCAACACTAGGGGTAGATGCAGATACTGTGGATCATGGCTTCACGCTACCAGGTTTTGTGGTACGTTACAAGCCCCTCCTACTGATACTTCTCAGTCGAATGCTACGAGTAGTTAGGAAAAGAGTGGCCTACGGGGTTTTCGTTGCTACTTATGCAATGAAACAGGTCACTTCTGGAAAGATTGTCCAAAGAGGAAAGTGAACCACGCTAATGCAGCATGCATCCTTGAAACTAATAATAATAACGAAGATTGTGAAGGTTGCAGGCCGCAGTTTGAACCTGATAGGAAACCACTTTTGATTTGTGGTCATGCTTTCCCATGCTTGTCGGTGTTACATGATAATGGTAGGTTGAAATTACATGGGGGTTTTATTGATGATAAGCCATTGACGGTGTTACATGATACTGGATGCACAACTATCGGTGTGAGACGTTCATGCATTCATGAAAGTTGTCTTATTGGAAAGACTGCTAAATGTATCCCATTCAGTGGTAAAGTGAAATATTACCCACTGGCTGTTGTGACAATCAATACGCTTTTCTTGTCAGGAAGAGTACGTGCCTGCGTACTTGAATATCCTGTGGCAGATCTTATCGTTGGTAATGTCCCTGATGTTAAAGCGTGTACTACAGAGGACATTCAGGCGTGGTCTGTCCGACACATTGAGTGTGCTAATACAGAGGTTACTAGAGCCATAAAGAAGGATGATGATTTCGTAATCCAACACAATACCACAACACCACTGAACACTGTGGTCATGCAATTCTCCCCTGTTGATCAACAACCAACTTTAGATTTTCAGATCATACAACGTTCCGATATTACACTTCAACGATTCTTCATCTTTGCTGAAAACAAAGATGTCAGACATACTAAATCTGCAAAATATTGGTTTGAAGTGAAAAATGACATTCTGATGAGATGTTTCTTGCAACAGCCTTATTTCCATCGTCAGATAGTTTTGCCACAACCACTCAGATCCACTGTTCTGCGGATCGCACATGAGTCCCCATTTGTGGGACATATGGGAATAGCCCGAACTCGCTACAGGGTGTTAGCTGAAATTTATTGGCCAGGCTACAATAAAGATGTCAAGCTTTATTGCAGATCTTGTTTCATATGCCAGAGCATGAGTTATGAAGGTAAATCTCCTAAGGCTCCTTTACAAGTAACTGACCTATCAGTTCAGCCTTTTTCAAAAGGTAGCCATTGATATTGTGGGCCCATTGTCGGTCAGGTCCGATAGAGGATTCCAATTTATTTTAACAATGGTTGACCTGTGCACTTGATGGCCGGAGGCAGTTGCGATGAGGACAATTACATCAGGCCGTTGCTGAGGCTCTGATGATGATATTAAGTTGACTTGGTTTTCCGGAGGAAATCTTGTCTGATAATGGCCGACAATTCGTGTCTGAAGGCATAAGACAGATCACTAACATGTTGGGCATCTCACAATCTTTTACAACACCGTACCATCCTCAGAGCAACGGTACTTGTAAGAGATTCAACGGTACATTGAAACAAATGCTCGCGAAAGTTACATCTGATTTTCCGCAGGAGTGGGATAAATATTTACTGGCTGTTTTGTTTGCCTACTGGGAGGTACCTCAGGAAAGTACTGGATTTTCCCCCTTCGAGCTTCTTTATGGGGCTAATCCACGAGAACCCTTGTCGGTTTTTAAAGATCTTATTTTAGGAAGATATCCGGATGCTGACATGAGGTCGACCTATGAGTATGTTACGAGTCTGCGTGAGCGAATCATTTCCTGCTGCACCACAGCTCGCAAATCTTTAAAGCTTGCTGGATCAAAATACCGCTCATACGCGAGCCATAATAAAAGGCTTATTTCATTATCTCCAGGTGAAGAGGTTTTTTTGTTGTTGCCCTCAAGGGTTGACAGACTTCTGATTGGTTGGCAAGGTCCCTTCCGTGTTGTCCGTAGGGTCACTTATGTGGACTACGTGATTCAGTAGGGAAATAAACATAAGTTGTTACATGTAAACGTGCTGAAGCCCTATATTGAGCGTCCTGCTCAGCTACAGGCAGTGACTGACTCTATTTCCACCGATAACACCCGAGTTTCATGTTCGGTGGTTGTTGAAGAACACAGCTTGGAAGGAGAAGATATTCAGCTCCAACTTAGTCTTCTTCCTTTACGTCCTGCTGAATCATGGAGGGACGTTGATGTCTGTTCTTTGCTTCATGACGAGCAGAAACTTCAAATCTGTAAACTCCTTCAGGAATTTTCTGATGTATTGTCCGACATTCCTGGTAGGACGGATCTGGTTAATCATGACATCAAGCTCACTGATCATCACCCTATTAAGCTCCTTCCATACCCTTTACCATTACATTATAGGGATAGGGTTGATAAATAAATTTCGGACATGCTCCACTTGGGAATAATATCATGTCCCCATACACATCCCCTATGGTGATAGTTTGAAAGAAAGATAACTCCCTGCAGATCTGAAAGAAGACATCAGATTAAGCTGGGAGAACAGGTCCTGGAGCAAGTTGACCACTTTAAATACCTTGGAGCTGTCATAGACCAGAAGGGAGACATCAAAGAAGAGTTGGCGACCCGAAGAGCAGCAGCTGGGAGACTTTTTCAAGCCATAAATCAAGGATTCCTCAGCAAAAGAGAAGTTGGTAAGAAGACAAAGATGGCTGCATAACGCTTCACCTATGTCCCAGTCTTGACATATGGATGCGAGTCATGGGCAATAACTACAACCCACTAAAGCCAGATTCAAACCTCAGAAATGAGGTATCTGAGGAAGGTGGTTGAAGTAACAAGAGACATGGTATGCAACCAAATTATACATCAAGGCCTAAAAACCCAACCCCTGCAGACCCAAGTAGAAGTAGAACAGTCCCAACTGAGATGGTTTGGCCATGTCTGCAGAATGGGAGAAGATCAGCTACCACGGCAAGCATGGGAAACTAAGAGCCAGGGATCCAGACCTCCAGGACGACCCAAAGTCCGTTATGCAGCCATTGTCTTCTTACCAACTTCTCTTTATTTGAGGAATCATCGATTTATGGCTTGAAAAAGTCTCCCAGCTGCTGCTCTTCGGTTGTTCTGTTCTCACTAGTCTCTGGCTATGCTAATAATTCAGTCTTTATCATCATCAACTAACACTGTCCTTGACTGCTCACATATGCTGCATGAATTTGGTCACAGTTTATACTCAACTAAGAGTTAATGTCTGTCCTTATCTGACTGACACACCACTGTATGTTGAAGATCTTTGCTCTAGACCACCAAATGCTGATGGGGACTAAGGCTGATATCCAGATGACAATATATATATATAGGCTCTTATTGAACTGGATTCAAGACCTTCAGTGTATGCTGATACATATGAACCTGCGGACAATAATAGACGTGGCTAGTCCTTGTTTATGGAACCCACAAGTCTAAGTGTGTATGAGATGAGTGTGTTTCAGATGGTTGCATGTATACGAATGATACATGGCTCAGTATGATTAGCAATAGCGAGACAAGACAGGTGTCTATCTGCAGAACATTTTCTAAAATAATATAATACATGAATAAACAGAATACATTTTACACATATTTATGATGCTACCCTTGCCTTTCCCATTATGGAGTGCCAAGTCTCTGATTCCAATATAATATTATAATTGACTACTCCATGGGAGCCGCAGTAGCATAGTGGTTAGTGCACTGGCTTCCAGCTTAGTTGTCTATGGTTCGATCCCTAGATGAAGTGGGATTTTTTTAGGCCACAAACGGCTCCTGGGTCGACCCAGCCCCAAATGGGTACCAGAGCAACTCTGGGAAGGTTAAGGCGTGATGCTGATCACATCATCCCTTGTGTGCCAACCGTCAAGAACATATGGGCCTAACACCATATTCCCAATATGCCTCAATGGGCGTGTAACGGGGTCCTTTTTTTTTTACCTTTTACTCCATGTGTCCATCCAGATAAACACTGGTAAGCATCTAATTCCTTTTTCAAATTTACAATAAAAGTGTAGTTCAGTTTTCCGTTCTGATCCGGACACAATTCTATTTAATTAAAGCTGTAATAAAACAAATTAATACATAAATTCTACATACCCTCTTAGGATAGATGTTAAGCACAGACTAGACTTGATTTGGTGAAGTGGAACTGCACAGCAACACAAATAGCAAAGTTATAGCCTTGGCAAGCTTCCCTCTTCAGTCTATCTTTGGCTTCTGATGCGTGTGTGTGTTTTGAAGTTGTTGTTTTGAAAAGGTGATGGGTGGAGGGCGGGCATTTAACAGCTGACCATTATTGCCTCTTCTCGTTCCATCTTGGGCTACCCAGTTAAACCTGAAAATTGGTTATAATGTGGGTATTTAGTGTCATTTTATGTACTAATTTTGTATTAAATTTAAATAACTATTGTCTTTTGCATTGCTGGTTTTAATTTATATTAGTATTTTATTTTCAGTTTTGTATTGTATATAGATAACTATTGTCCTTTGCACTTGGTTTTAATTTGTATTAGTATTTGTTCTTTTTGAGTTGGTGTTTTTTTTTAAACCTCGTTGTCTTTCCTTGTCCTATGAGTAGTTAGTAAGTTTGCTAATTTTTCCTTTTTTTTTTTTTAAATGATTTGTTAGTTTTTGTTGCTATAATGTGTTTTGAAAATGCCGCCAGGCCTTTTTAATAGGCTCGCATCCGGCGTACGAAAAAGCAAGGTCTGGCAGTCTGTTTCGGTCCGTCCTTTTTGAGCAGTCTCGAGTGAAAATGTGCGAGCTGGGTGTCAGGCATCTTCTTCGTGCATCTTAACCCGTTTTTCCCTGGCTTTTCAATATATATCCTTCAATTATCCAGACTTTGAGCTTTCTTTTCTTATGTATTTGACTATAATTGGTTCTTGTATAGATTACCGGGTATTTATCAATTTTTTAAGCCGCTCAACACATCAGTTTTAGTTATGCTGACGCCTTAAATTTCATTATTCTCCGTAAGTACTCCTTCCATCCATTATTCCTGTGGCATGCATAAAGTTGGAATTATCCTTTAAAATTGAACTATCTTCTATCACTCTCTGACACTGCATTATCCTGCACGAGTCCTAAATTCATCTGAGATTTAGTACACTCTATTTCCTATAGTAAAACGCCATAACATTATCGATCGTCTTGTTGCAAGCTCGAGGGTTCAGATTGGATGACCCAATTCGTAGTTTTATTTCCATTCATTAACTCGGCGCAGTTTATCACGCTATAAGGTACTTCTTCGTTCGTCCTGAGAAAACAAGCTCACCGCCTAAAGTGGCGGCGAAAATCGTGACAAGTCGAAGATCTACATGCCAGGCAACCTCTACAAAACGTGAACAGAAACAGACAACAAACTAGAACGTGAGTCCGTCCCACAGACCACACGCTCTAACGGAGACAGAAGTCAGAGTGTGCCATCTTCGCAAGCCAGGCAAGGACGTTTCTCACGAGGCACTAAAGGAGAGGATCATTAAGATCACCCAGTTGTCTTGAGAAGAGATCACCCTCAGATCTCTGCCAGACAACAAAGTAATCTGTCTCTTGGAGGGATTAGTAGGCAGAAGAGGAGTAATAAGTGTCAAAAGACACCATAACCCTTAATACAACGGACAAGAACAAGTCTCTGATGGCTACACTAGAGAATTTCAACTGCCTCACCAGATAGCAGCAATAGCTGAGATTCACAGGGAAAGCAAGAAGCTGGTCATCAGAGGGATCGACACACGCTTGACAGATCAGCAAGTACTCAGGTACCTGCAGGCCGAAAACTCTGGTATCGTAACCACGCACGTTGAGATGCTGAAAACTTGGAACCTGTAGGAGACTAACCTCATGATAGTGACGGTTCAAAATACAACTTTGCCGCCGACGCTCACCATACAAAACAGAGCTCGAAGGACACAGGCATATATCCCTCCAATTATACACGTCCAGGTGCCAGGGTTTTTCGCAAACCAAGAGCTCCTGTAGAAAATAGGTAACCTGCAGGTACTGTGCGGGAAGCCACACATACTGTGACTGTCCAAAGGCAAAGAAGGACGCCGACTACAAAGCACCCAATCTAGATAGAACCTGTGTGAATTGGCTGGGAGGCACGGGGCAAGATACCGCGGTTGCCCAGCATATCAGGAAACAAGAAAGATAATAAAAGTATCAATCAGTAAGGGAGTATCGTACGGTGAGGCAAAGAATAGAGTAACAGCAAATGCTCTATGTCGTCCAAAACAAGAACAAGGCCTTACTACTCAAATCAGACAACCGACGTCTGAGGAGAAACATCAAAGAAAAACTACGAGATGGAGAAAAAAAAAAAAAAACTAAACTAAACTGTTGATGTGTATGGCGAATTAAACATGTCGAGTTTGTTGAACATTTCCAGTCCTCCAGAAGTTGATCCTTCAACCCCAGCTACTTCTAGTCCTGGGAAAGCTGGCAAAGAACAGAAACATTCTCTCCTACCATCTTGTTCTAAGAGACCTCAAAGAGATCGCAAGAAACCCTCTTGGATGAATGACTTTGTTCACTCACAAAGAAGGGGGGATGTTGATGTGTATATATCTTGTTTCGATGTTTAGTTTGTTTCCCACTAGAGTTACTTGCCCTTAGGCTAACTCTTCTACTTCCTCCTACTTCTATGATGGCGAATTAAACATGGCGAGTTTGTGCTTGCTTCAGAAGGTTGTACTGTATTATTCATCTCTCTTATGTCGTTTCCAGTTTGCTCGAAGACTCTGCATATGTGAATGGCTTTCTTTAGATCGAGGTCAGCTTCTCTCAAGAGCTTCTCTTGTAATCTTTTGGTAACAGTAAAGACAGTTTTGTCTCTTATCATACGATCCTTGTCGTTAAAGTTGCACAAAAGAAGAAATTACCTTCATGGGTCACCTCATTACTGCTCGAGGTGTTGAGCCAGACAAGAAAAAGGTTGAGACAATACTAAACATGCCCGTTCCCAACGACTGTCATGAGGTTCGCAGATTTTGCGGCATGATACAGTATCTAGCAAAGTTTCTCAACAATCTTTCAGAAGTTCTTCATCCAATAAGAGAACTTACCCGTAAGGATACTCCCTTTATCTGGTCTGCTGAATGTGAACAAGCTTTCAAGAGAGTCAAGAAACTGATTACTTCTACTCCAGTACTCGCATACTATGATCCTGATGAATCTTTGTGTATTCAAGTTGATAGTAGCAGCTATGGACTTGGGGCTGTCCTCCTACAAAATGGTCATCCAATAGAGTTTGCTTCAAGAACTCTAACTGAAACTGAACAACGCTGGGCTCAAATTGAGAAGGAACTCTTAGCTGTTGTATACGGTTTGGAACGCTTTGACCAATACACTTATGGAAGGAAAGTTACAGTCATCAACGACCATAAACCTTTGGCAGCCATTGTCAAGAAACCTCCGAGTCAAATTCCTCGAAGACTGCAGAAGTTAGTATTCATAATGTCACATTGGATTCCTTAGCGGATAGAGAGAGCAATGCAGGAGCTGATGCACCTGTAAGATTACCTGAAATACCAGATGTGATGATGGAAAAGATTAAAGCTGAAACTCTCAAAGACAGCGTGCTCCAGAGGTTGAAGTCGACCATTTTGGATGGGTGGCCTAAAAGAAAGTCTGATGTACCAGCTGAACTTATGCCTTATTTTGACATTCGTGACACTCTGACAACAGAACAAGGCATTATACTTAAAGGAGAGCGTATTCTTATCCCAAAAGCACTGAGGCCTGAAATCAAGCAGAAGCTACACGCTGCTCATCTTGCATTTGACAGCATGATGCGCCGGGCCAGAAGTTGTCTGTTTTGGATCGGCATGACAGCTGAGATTCGACAGATAGCTGACAGTTGTCCAGAATGTCAAGAAATGAAGGCAAGGAATACTAAAGAACCTTTAAACCAACACTCAAGAGGTTTATCACCCTGGGAGAAAGTTGGCACTGACATCTTTATTATAGAAGGCCGATATTATTTAGTTCTGATTGACTATTTTTCCAACTTCATTGAAGTAGACTTTCTACCTACAATGACAGCACAGTTAGTCATCAGGAAATTGAAGTCTCATTTTGCTTGTTATGGTGTTCCTAAAGTTATTGTATCTGACCAAGGTACTCAGTTTACGTCTGCACAGTTCAGATCATTTACTGCTAGATGGGGAATACTTCATGTCAAATCAGCACCAGGTCACCATAAAGCCAATGGATTAGCTGAATCTGCTGTGAAACTCATTTAGGGTATGATGAGTAAGACTGTTCAAAACAACACAGATGCATATGAGGCACTACTTGAACTTCGTAATATGCCGAGACAAGGGTTTGATCAAAGTCCAGCAGAAATACTGTTCAACAGGAAACTGCATGCGCTGATACCTTCTGCAGTGAAACCCGTTGCATCTCACAGTAGAGTTATTGAAAGTAGAGGCAAGAGAGACAGATAAGTGAAAACGTATTATGATAAAACTGCTCATGATCTGCCCAAGTTGTCTCACCAGCCAGTCTACTATCAAGACCCTGAACAACCAAACTGGCAACCTGGAAGGATTGATAAGAGGCTCTCTGAAAGATCTTATCTAGTTGAAGGGGAGAATGGAGGTCAATATGTCAGAAACAGAATTCATCTAAGACCTAAAACAACACCTTTCACACCTGATCCCGAGGACCTGGAAATTGATGTCTCCTCTCCAGTTCTACCCGAGCAACAGGTTGTTTTGCCAGACATGGAGAACACTAGTGAAGTGAACATTTCCAATCCTCCAGAAGTTGATCCTTCAACCCCAGCTACTTCTAGTCCTGGGAAAGCTGGCAAAGAACAGAAACATTCTCTCCTACCATCTTGTTCTAAGAGACCTCAAAGAGATCGCAAGAAACCCTCTTGGATGAATGACTTTGTTCACTCATAAAGAAGGGGGGATGTTGATGTGTATATATCTTGTTTCGATGTTTAGTTTGTTTCCTACTAGAGTTACTTGCCCTTAGGCTAACTCTTCTACTTCCTCCTACTTCTAAGATGGCGAATTAAACATGTTGAGTTTGTATCCTGTGTTCAGGCTTCGTGATTATGCTTCGTAACGTGAGAATGTATGACAGCCAGCCACGTCTCATTATATCTTACAATATTTACTACACACAGCAGTAAATATCAACATAAACAAAACCCCAACTGTCATGCGGAGAAATCCAGAGTGACTTGGCACTGCACAAAAAAAAAAAAAAAAAAAAAAGATCCGCGAAATGAAATCAATACAGCCAGAAATCCAAGAAGACAGCAAAGTTGGCTGAAATGAAAAAGGGCAACGAAAAAATCCTTAAAAGAATTGAAGCAGGGAGGCAAGTCATCACAGAAATAAGAGACGAAACTACACAGACACAAGCGCCAACCAAGCGAAAAAACACTGGAAGAAATTCTAAAGGACATTGTCCCAGCTATAATCAGCAGAACCATAAGACAGCTGGAGATATGGCTGGGCAAACCTGAAGCTAACACGAAAGTAGATCCCAGCTCTTAGTCCTTTTCAGGACTGCCAACAAAGCTAGAACAGGTGGGAAAAAAAAGGACAACATGATTGCAGAAGCGCAATATTGGTATACGAGCAAGAGACGACTCCAGACAGTAAGCTAAGGGTCCTTCTCAGGGCTAACAACGTTGCTTGAAAAGGAAACAAAGTACTCAATATACCCCAATTATAACCAAAATGGCTCATTTTGGATCTGGTTGAACGGGATATAGAAAGCGCTATACCAAAGCAGAAGGGGAAAATAATACTCTTCGACATTTACCGAGGGAGACTGAGCACCTATGGGTTTGCCCGGAATGCAGTGATGTCGATTCTGATTAACAATAACGCCCCACTCCCGTTGGTTGAAAGGTTGCTACTTTAGCTGTGTAGATATTAAACAGCACTGGTGATAGTGGAGAACCCAGGTGTAGTCCCGGGCAAATGCGCATTCGTTCCCAAGCGAAATGCAACTGATCTCTCCAATAAGGCAGCTGCTATCCACCTTGTTATCCAATTTTGTTTCCCAAGATCATCATCATGTGACGTATTCATTCCAGAACGTTGTCTCCATTACAGCTGCTCTGAAAGCATCACGATTTTGAGCGAGTCGACCCTTTTCATCCAAAGACATGTTCAGACTCTCTGTGATATCCTGGTTCCACCGTCGTCTAGGTCGCCCCCTTCCCATTTTTCCGTAATGGCCACTGACTGCTTTGACGGTCGGTAGCTGAGGACGGAAGAAGAAGAAGAAGATCGTCCATTACTAATTTTTCCTGGCTATTATGTCTTTTTATATGACCGACAATTTTCAGCTTCCTTATTGCGATGTTATTTAGGAGCCAATTTTCCTCTACGTTTACTGAGTGCAGTACTTCTCAGTTGGTATTTTTTGTTTTTCGTCCAGGGTAAGTTTCCCAAGATGCATTGCGAAATTAAGCTGCGGGGTGGCATGTGTCCTGGGAGTCTGAGAGCCAAAATATATGTGTATGGTTGCTGAAATATTCATTATTTTAACCACAAAAATTAGAACAAAGCTGCAAAATTAGAGTCAATTATTATATGCATATGGGCGAATTTGGCTATGAGATAAATTGTCACGGCTGGTATGTCCAATGTAAAAGGTTAAATGAAATAAATATTTGTATCCTGACTTATTCTGCACACAAAATGTGGCAAACGGAAGTGTCGGAAACTAGGCCAAAATCCGTAAAGTCTGCATAATTCGTACGACAGAAGAAAAAAAAAATAAGGAATTTTGTTATACAAGACAAGAAAATATATTAAATAATGACCACTGCAGTCGAAAATATCGCCAGATATATTGAAAGCTGATCGTTGGACATTTCCTTAAAACTCAGACATGTCTTATCAGGATACAGGGAGAGGTTCGGGTCCTCCAACTGACGGATGCAGAAATGATGGGTTCCATGGCAGCAGAGGATATTCTGGTCCGCAGCAGGGTAGCGGGGGATATTCAGTTTCGCAGCAGGACAGCGGAGGATATTCTGGTCCGCAACAGGACAGCGGAGGATATTCTGTTCCGGAGCAGAGTTATCCTTATGGGCATGGCTACGGGCAGTATGGCTACTATTCTACACGAGATACCCAAGGATCACCACCAAGCTTTCCGGTCGCAGGCGTACCACCATCTAGCCTGCCATACCATATGGGAAACATGGCACCCCAAGATGTCCCCCCACCACATACATATTATGTAAGTATTCTTTACAAAATAATGTTTTCTTTTAAAAATATTTAATGTGTTGATTAATACATAACGCAGATTGTATGTATGGAAAAGGACGTCAAAATAGAGCTTTTATAATGTAGGCTGAAATGAAGAACAGTGGGATGTAAATAAATATTAGACAAACATAAAGGTATGTTTTCAGGCACTCGTAAGAATAAAGAAGTAGAACATTAGACAACAGACGTGAGTGGCTTACCCAGGACCTTCCGTGCGACAACCCCGCCTAGCTATGCAAGCGAATCGCACTATCCTCCCTGCCATCTAGGCATCACCAATAAATGATGCTTCGATGACGGGTCTTTAGTGCCAACCGCAAGACAACACCGGAAATTAACCATGGGCAGTCCAGCCTATTAACAGTGGGATGTGTGTTTCATACCGCCGTAAATAAAAATTCATAGACGCAGTAATAAAGGGTTATCCTTATGGAACCTAACCCTAACGTTGTGGACAACTTATTTGGATGCCATTGAAGTACATATCTAACTTTTTTTCATTTCAAAGCTGCAGTATTTAATGCCTGCATCACCAGCATGCTTCTTTATAGGAGGGAGACATGGACAACCTATGCTAAGCAAGAAAGGCTCAATACTTA
The DNA here is from genome assembly GCA_024509875.1 of Oreohelix idahoensis. Lineage (NCBI taxonomy): Eukaryota > Metazoa > Mollusca > Gastropoda > Stylommatophora > Oreohelicidae > Oreohelix > Oreohelix idahoensis. The sequence continues at coordinate 172,403 of JAMPIV010003283.1, forward strand.
ACTATCTACAGTGTCTCTGCCACATCCTTGTTATTTCTAGGGAGGGCAAAGTGACAAATGTTGAGGTGCTGTCCAAGCATGTATACACTGCTTAGACTATGCAGGCTTGGCCATGTCTGCCGCATGGAAGATGGTTGCATCCCTAAATATATCTTCTACGGACAACTGGCAGATGGCAAAAGAGCTGTCAGGTGACCGCATCTGAGATTCAGAGATGTGTGCAAGAGAGACATGAGGGCACTAGGCATTAATCCAGTAACCTAGGAGGATGAAGCTGCCTATCGCAACAAGTGCCAGTGCTCCCTACGGTGCCGCCTCAGATTGGGCGAAAAGAAGCTGTCACTACAAGCTAAAGAGAAGAGCAAGCCGAAAGGAGCATTAGGAAAAAAAAGCAGCTGAAGGCTATCACCTCAGGGGCGCATTCCCATAGTCAGTTATAACTGCAGGGCCTACTACTTACATATAATAATATAATAGCCTCTTCAGTCATCACTGACTATGGGAATGCACCCGAGGAGGCAGCCCTCAGCTGCTTTTTTTCCTTTCCATAGGGCGTCCAATTAACAGAGTGGTTAGAGCGCTGGTCTTTCACGGCAAAGGTGTCGGGTTCAAATCACAGTGCCATCATGCTCCAGTGTCTTCTTCTTCTTCTTCCATCCTTAGCCACCGACCGTCAAAGCAGTCAGTGGCCATTACGCCTAGTGGCGTCTTAGGGCAACAACAGATAGGTTTTCTTTGCCATTGTTTCCCATCACGCCTAATGGCGTCTTTAGGGCAATGGCAAATCAATCCATTAGCTGTTGTTTCCGTAATCGAAGTAACTGGCAAACGGGTGATCAGCTCCAGTGTACCCAGCTGTAAATGGGTACCTGACTTTGAGTTAGGGAAGGAAAAGGCAGCGAGGAAGGGAACTGGTAACCCCACCTCTCGATGCTGGACCTAGTATGGTGAAGTCTCTCACATTTCACCCCCCTATGGCAGTATCTGCTATGGGACTTCCTTTTTTATATAATATGTATATATAGTGGTGCAGTCCACTTAAGAACTCGCTTAAGTTTAAGCGATTCTTTAGATCCTGTTCGATCCCCAGTTGAGGTGGGATTTTTTAGACAGCGAACGTCTCCGGGGTCGACCCAGCCTCATGAATTGGGTACCGGAGCAACTCTGGGAAGGTTAACTCTTAGTATACGAGCGGCCTTCTAGAGAGGCCGATGATCGATCCCCGTCAATAGCGAAAATTTATAGCTGAATGCATGTTTCAAACCACTGATCAATTTAGTTACGTGCATGATGTAGGGGTTTCATTTCTTCACATTTTGATATATAACACTTATGTTATCTTTATAAATAAATTATTTATTGCAAAATCTGTAATGGTAGTCATGAAAGGCAGCTCGTATACTAAGAGTTAAGGCAGCCGGCATGATGTTGACCACATCACCCCTAGTGTGCCGATGGTCAAGAAAATATGAGCCTAACACCATATTCCCAAAATGCCTCAATGGGCGCATAACGGGATCCTTTACCTTTACCTTAGATCCTCGGCCAATTGTCTCCTTTGGCTTTGTTAAAAAACTTCAGTCAAGTTGAATTCAGTTAAATAGAATTTTTGGATTAGTCAAGGTAATTTTTTCAGTCCCAGCTCAAATTTTGTCTCGCTTTAGCAGAAGCTCTGTCTTTAACCCCCTCAGAAGACCAAGCTATGATTGTGGGCAGCAGTGCGTAATATTTTTTTTTTTTTTTTAACAAAGAAGGTGTTCGATTGTTAACAATTGTTTGACGTCGGGCAGCAGTCTTTAGATGTTTGTGAATGACCACAGTTAGTCCCTCCCTGGCTGTGAATAAAGTCTGTGTAGAAACCGCAGTTAATATTTAAAAAAAGAAAATTATAATCATAGTCCAGTGGCAGAAACTGCTGCAAAGGGGTGGGAACCCTGCATCAAAGCATTGATGTACTCTTTCAGCAATGATTTCTTTAGCGATTTGTTGTACATGATAAGGCTGTTAGCCATATGTACAAGCACATATTAGTTGTACATGATAAGGCTGCCAGCCATATGTACAAGCACATATTTGTTGCACATGATAAGGCTGCCAGCCATATGTACAAGCACATATTTGTTGCACATGATAAGGCTGCCAGCCATATGTACAAGCACATATTAGTTGCCTCTTGTGACATGTTTGAGGTAGTTATCCTATTCCTTTTGTGTCACACCAGAGACCTCCATGAACTGCTTGGGGCTTATTCAGTGTTACAACTCTGGCAATACAGTACAGGATCCAAGATTAGTGAATTAGGACACCTGGACTTTAAAGTGGTTTGGTACTTGCAACCATTAAAGTAAGTCGAGGAAGATGAGGGGAACTGCGGTAAGACGTGGAGTACAATGGATGGGTATGAAAAAAAAAAATGCTGCCAGTCACTCCCGCCTCTTATCGGCATAAACTATCCCATCTCCTCCCTACCCCTCATGCTGCCCCTCCATCCCGAACTCAGGTAATCTGCATCCCCTCAGATCTGCCGCTCTCTGAAGGAGAGCGCTATGTTCTCAGTAAGGGCCTACACTTTGTTCCTCTTCGTCTGACCCTAGACCAATATAATCTCCTCCAGGATGTTCATCGGTTTCACCGCCGCATGAGGCTGAACGAACGAACAAACTTTATTTTCAAAGGGTTCAGAATTGGGCACGCAGGCCCGTCTTACATTCTGCCCTTCTTCTCTCTGTCATCTTACATACCATATCCTTTCAATAGCACATGTATTTTGAGCATTATTTAAGCATACAACATTATCAAGGTAAAATAATAACATACATTTGTAACATCCAGTCATAATCAAATTTAAGTATGTTAAAAAAAAGAGGGAGAGAAAAAAATTAATTAATTAAAATAAATTAAAAAATTAATTAAAAAAAAACAAACATACAAACAAAATCTAAACCATTCAAACAGTAAATTAGACATAATTTTAAACGTAATCAGATTATGGTGGCATATAATAACTCGTGACATTTTGGAAATCTGCTGCTGAATGACCTGGGACTTTGTATGTTGTCAGTGCATGCGGAAAATGTTCCCACAGGTGAGCAGCTTTGAGTCCCAAGCAGATACTGCCACAGGGAGTGAATTGTTGACATCCACTATACGAGATCCAGCTTTATGACCTATGCTCCTTAAAGGAGGTAAAGGGTATTGACTAGTAGATGAGAATCGTGCATATAGGCCCATCTTGCATTTTGCCCTTCCTCTTACTTATCTTTTATTGCTAGTTATCCAGACATTCTCCAACATACTTAAGGTATTAGTTTAATGGCGATGCAACATTATAAGTAGTATAAAAGCATACATTTACAGTATCTGATTACAATTAAGAAGTAAGGTATATTACAATGAAAAACTAGATTATCAGACTCTCCATACAGTATATTAGATAATAATTCGAAACATAATCTCTTAGGGCGGCATATAATCCGCACTCATAATGTATTTGAACAGCCTACGATTATATGAGTAGGGACTGTGCATGTTTTTCAGGTCATGTGGAAGATTGTTCCAAAGATGAGCAGCTGAGTAAGCCAAGCTCTTCTTGTACAAATCTAGCCTGGGCTTGGGTACCTGTAACTGGTTTAAGCGCTGACTATGTTTTTCATTGAATTTTAAAAGTGGCAACAGATACGTTGGAGCATTCTGTGACAAGATTTTGTGAGCGAATTTAGCTTTGTCAAATAGGAAGCGCTTTCTAAGGGGTAATATTTTAAGATAGTTATTAGATCTATACAATGTGTTTGGTGTTTATCAGCAACTAGGCGCATTGCATGTTTTTGAAGTGAATGAAGCCTTTTTGTGTTGGATATGGAACAACCATCCCAGATTGTGGAACAATAGACTAGGTATGTTTGTATATGAGATGTGTAGAACATTTTCCTTCCAGGAAGTGTTTGATTTTGGCTAATTGGTAAACTCTTTGTGCCGTTAGCTTTGTGAGTGCACTTACATGTGAGTTCCAACTTAGGTGCTGGTCAACAGTTAGACCTAGAGTTTTATGTTCATTTATGTTTCCATTGTAGAGCTGAAGTGTTGTTTTCTGCGAGTTTTGTAGTTTTTGTCTGGTTGATATTAACATACATTTCGTTTTACTAATATTTATTTGCATTCGATTCTCGTTGCTCCACTTAAGATTATGTGTATCAGTTTGTAAAGATAGTTCTAGTGAGGTGCAAGTCCCGATGAGTTATTATCTTTAAGATCAAAAAGATAGTTATAAACTTCGTTAACTGTTATAAAAGGAATATCGCATGGAATGGTGTTAGAACACTTGTTCTCGCAGAACGTAGATAATTCGCTGAAGTCACAAGGGGAAGAAGGTATGGCGCATTTTATATTGTGGATGTCTGCCTGATAATGATTGCTGAAGTCTGTACAAGTAAATGAAGTATTGGGATTTTGTGAGTCTGGGCGAATTTCTTTTGTTCACTAAGGTATTGATTGCCTTCCATATATTTCTACTGTTGCTTTTGCTTTTAACTAAATTACTAAAGCAGTTTTTCTTTTCTCTGCGAATTAAATATCGTACTTTGTTCCTTGCTGCCCGATATGTAATGATGTCCTTATTTTTGTGTGCTCGATCCCTCTGCCTCATAGCGGCAAGTACTTCTTGTGTGATAAATGGAGATTTTATTTGTCTTTTTACGCGGATTTCTTTAGTAGGTGCATGCTTATTAAAAATACTATAAAATGTCTGTGTCCAATATGCAATGGCGTCATCAGGATCAGGAAGTTGGTAAACATTGGCGAAAGGCGCATTTAGCAAATCATTTAAAAATAATTCTTGGTTGAAATTTTTTAGACTTCTATATTCAATCCTGATGTGTTTATTTTTTGGAGATTTGTACCCATTTTTTGCCCAAGTGCAACATATGGGATAGTGGTCACTCATAGCAATAGTAGGGATGGAACATTCTATAATGTTTTCTGGACAAGCTACATAGATGTGATCGATCAGTGTGGATGATGTTTTTGTTACTCTGGTAGGTTTGTTGACTATTTGTTTCATGTTATACGATGCTATGATGTTGGTCCATGTTTGATTTGGCTTATGCATTTCAATATTGAAATGACCAAGAAGAAAAATTTCATTGACTGTAGTGATAACTTTATCCATCATGTTCGTGAAATCTTCAAACCATGTTGTTCCTACACTGGGATTCCGATAAAGATATCCTATTACAATGGGTCTTTGCTTTTGTGGCTTTACCTCTAACCATATGCATTCTATATCTATGGTCTCTAGATCGTTTCTGTGGTGATAACTGAGAGAAGTGGAAATATAAACTGCTAAACCTGTCTCTAATTGTCTACTAGAATCTCGCCGAATAGTCCATTACGTGCAATGTCACCATCAGTTATTTTCTCATTCAGACAACTTTCTGAAAGCTCAAAAACATGGAAATTTTGATTGAGAACTTGTGTGAGTTCTAGAAGTTTACCTAAAAGATGGTTTACGTTCAGATGGCCAAGTCGTAAACCATTCATGGTTAGTAACTGTTCATAAGTACCTGGCATTTATGTTATGTAAAGAAGCTTGCACTCAAATAAAAAAGGAAAATAAATACAAAATTTAACAAATTTTTACCAAAGAAGGGGAATTAATGGTGGTATTAATAAGTGGGGCACTTTGAAAACTAATTACAAACAATTCAGCTAATTGAATTACGTCAAAAATAGGTGAAAAATGTAACAAATCAAATGCTCATATCAGACAGGCAAACAGTGGAAAAAAAAATATATATATATATATATCATCATCATGTAGCATGTCCTTTGCAGAATGTCACTCTCATCACAGCCCGCCTGAAAGACTCTCGATCTCTAGCCAGCCCTCCTGCCTCCTCCAATGTCATGTTCAAGGTGTCTTCAATGTCCTGTGTCCACCGTCGTCTTGGTCGGCCCCTGCCTCGCCTTCCAGGTACCATACCCTCCATCACTGCTCTCTCTAAGCCACTATGGCGTTTAATGTGGCCAAAATATTTCAGTTTCTGGGACATGATATTGTTTATGAGCCAGTTTTCCTCGACAGTTGCTGGTGTTACAGAGACAACTAGTGAGGCCAACAGTCACTGTTAATGTGGAAGAAAGGGTTGTTGAAAACAGAAGTGCGGTGGATTTGGCCATGATAGATGATGCATTTGGTAGAAAGCGGGATGTTGAGGTACTGTTGTTGAATGAGTGGGGTATTCCGGCAAGTACGACCTCCAAGTGTAAGGTGCATAGTCCAAGAGTCGTTGATATAGGAAATGATGAAAGGCTGGGTATGTGGGTAAACCTGTGATGACAGCGATGAGGGGTGAACTCTCATTGGTGTCTGGGATGACAGCGAACATGGTGACATTTCTGTTGATGAAGGCTGAGCAGATTGAATTGGATCACTTACAGACCTTTGGGAATGGAGTGGGTCAAGTCGGTGTTGTCGAAGAGGGTCGTCTGTGGCAGAAGGTTTTTGAAGGCAGACATTGTTGGTTTCCTGCACATCTGTGATGCTAACAAGAGGTATAACGTGATGATCCTGATTGTCTGATGATTTTTGGCGGCTGGTGTTTAAAGTTGTGGGTAGTGATGGAAAATGGTCATAATTGGCATTAGATGAGTAGCTATTTATATTCACATGGCGTTTGGATAGATATATGGATGCTGATGTGCGAGTTGTGCCTTTGAGGGTGCTTTCTGGATATTTTATATTTATCGCCAACATACTGGTCCCTTGACTGGACAATGTAATATCGCCACTGTAAAGATGCTTCCTAGGGGCTCTAGATGTGGCAAGGAAGAATGTGATCTATGAAAACATGTTCATTTCTGAGGCAGTGTATTTTAAGTTTAGCATTGTTAGTTTCAACACATTTTGTGGTAATAGGCACCGACTGGCGGGATAATAGAGAAAAAATAAATTTTGGCATTATGGAATAGGGACCGAGATATGAATGTGATCTCGTTTAGGTCTGTCTGTGAGAGTTCAATATCTTCTATTGAGTCTGACAGACCTATGTGCACAGTTACTCTAGTTACAGAGAGATCAGGCTAAAACCGTTTAAGGAGGGTCAGTTGGTCGTGAGTTGATGCCCAGTTCTTGAAGCGAACAGACACCGAATCAGTATCACAGTTACTAGTTTTGATTGTTGAAGCTCCTTCATGGTTTGGTCCCCAAAGATGAGATGTTTTCTTCTGTTCGTGTGGGTGCCAGTGATAACAGCTGTTGCTTCCCTTGTTCCAGTTGTGCTGTGGCTGCTAGAAGTCTTGTGGTGTGTGCTGGCAGCTGCCGGTCGAAGTGGCGGGTGGCGATTTGAAATTTTGACTGGAATTCTGCAGACACTGACTGCAGGATTTTCCCGAGTGTCCAGGGAATTACGTTCATTAAGGCGTAGTTCTGAATTGTTGTTGAGGTCGGACGCTTGTTGAGAGTAAATCTTATGGAAGGGAAGTAATCCTGAAAATGCTTGGTTAACAGATTAGATTTTGAGTTACGTTGCTTGAATACTTGATTGTCTTTGATGTTAGGTTAGATTGTGATAGGGGAATTCTCTCGTATGTTCGAGAAGTTTCGAAAGTTAGAAAGCGTGTGAACGCTGGTCAGTTCAATTGTGTAGAGGTATGCACTCTGAACTGTTTTGAGCTATGGGTGTTTAGCTATTTGTGGCTAGCCCGTGCAGGTATGTAGACTGAGCGTTGTTTATGAACAGCCGAGTCTCGGGACTGTTTAGGCGGGAGATGTGTGATCCCGGGGGCAGTCAGTTTTTGGGCATAGACGGAAGTAGTCAGCCCCTGTGTGTTTTTTCGATAGTATGCCTGCGGCGTGCTGAAGATAAGAGGCCATGATTTGTGTAGGCCAAACTATTTTTCGCCTCAGGACAGGGCATAACAAACTGAATAGACACATGCACAGGCTACGATTGTCTGCTTCACCACTGTGCACATGTGGATTAAACGAACAAACTGCTGAGCATGTTCTACAGGATTGTCCTCTGTATGATCAGTTAAGAAAGATATACTGGCCCAATGACTCAACACTAAACTCAAAGCTATATGGAGCTAAAGAGGAACTTCAAACAACAGTCGAATTCATCATGAGAACTCATCTGACGGTGTAATCATCAAAGATGCGATCGCAAGAAGAAGAAGAAGAAGTGTAGGCCATTATTTCCTGAGAGAGGATAATTTTGAGATGTGAAGACATGTTGATAGGTAAGATTATTGCAAACTGCCGGGTGTGCAGTATTGTGTGTATTTTGAGATGTAAGGATCCATTAACTTATATTGTCCTATAATCACGCTGAAATGAGTGAAGGCGAGATTATTGCAAACTGCCGGGTGTGCAGTCTTGTGAGAAATTGCTAGTAGGATTCATTATATTATTATAGTGCTGATGTGATGAGTATCTTTAAGGAGGACATTTATGTTGTTAGCACGGCGATGATGTCCGTTTGCTAAAGGATCCATTATTATATTATAGCGCTGATGTGAGGAGTATCTTTAAGGAGGACATTTATGTTGTTAGCACGGCGATGATGTCCGTTTGCTAAAGGATCCATTATTGAATTATAGCGCTGATGTGAGGAGTATCTTTAAGGAGGACATTTATGTTGTTAGCACGGCGATGATGTCCGTTTGCTAAAGGATCCATTATTATATTATAGCGCTGATGTGAGGAGTATCTTTAAGGAGGACATTTATGTTGTTAGCACGGTAATGATGACCGTTTGCTAAAGGATCCATTATTATATTATAGCGCTGATGTGAGGAGTATCTTTAAGGAGGCCATTGATATTGTAGTATCATGATGATTCTGAGAAGTGGAGTACTTTATTATTGTGAACTGTAATTTGACTGTGTATTCGATGTTAACGTGTTGTGGTGTAATAAACTGTCATTAACTGTCACCTGTAGTTTCAACGCTCCATGCCTCTGATGTGTGTACCTGTGGTTTGGGATTGTAGCTACACACACTCACTGCATCATTCTAAACTCGGTAAGAGAACAGCAGGTGTGACAGTAGTAACCCATATCCATAAATAGCCCTGTGTGGGCGTGGCTTGAGTCTTTTCTCTCAGATTATATTACAGAACCCGCGACCTACTTCTATCACTAGCCCGTGCGGCCAGTGTGTACTGCTAAGAACAAGTTCCACCATTAGCGTTTAGTCACTTTAACATTACCACGGTAACAACGCTCTCCGCATGTTTTTGTTTGTCGCTGTCGTAGATTTTTGATAGGGGAATTAAGACATAGATTGGTCCCTTCTGAATAGAAATAGAACAGGTGATAGCTCAGTGAGAGGTAATGTAAAGAAAATAAATTTTCACGAGTGAGATGGTGGAAACTAATTAGAATCTGTCCCTGAAATCGAGAATCTTCTCTCTTTCAGCCTATCTCTACAACAGAACTAGTTTAGTCAGACAGTCTATTAGAACATATATAGTAATCTATATATACCACTCACACACACACGTAAGTGATGACAGTTAGACGCACAGACGTGAAAAACTATAACAATGGAATATAGATATTTTGGAACGAGCTGACTGACACACTTGAATAATGTTTATGTAAATTTTATTAACATAAAGAAAATTTTCCACAACAAATAAGTTTGCTTATCAAGCACATATAAATACACATAGGTTAATGAATTACTAAAAGAATAATAGACCCATAGGTGTAATCCTTTCCCCCTCTGTTTAGCCACGATCCCGTTAGAAGAAAAGTTATAGCCCCCAAAGAGTCACAGATTTATAGGCTATGGTCTAGTATTTCCCTCTATAGTTAAGAACAGAGTTGATATATTAATCTATCCTAAGAGGAAATCAGCATTTGCAACAAAAATTGCATAAAGAAATTTCAAAGTGGGTGCATGAATATAAAAAATGAAAGAATCACTCGTTCTGCTTTCTCTCTGTTCATTCAGCAGGGGCCCCTGACATACTTTCTTACCTACAAACGTGATGTTTTTTCACCTTCTGGCTCAAACTTCAGGACACTTCTCTACAGTGAATCTGTATTCTTTTGATAAAGAGAATCCCAGCTCTGCAGATACAGGTTTCTTCCAATGTTCCGGGGAGCATTCACTTCACAACTATATTTTAAGATTACTGTTAATGTCACTTGAATCAGTTCGGGTAAGAAATTTTAAACGGGCTCACAGTGTCAGAATCACGAGGTTTCCCCTACTTAGGAAAATGACAGGTTGGTAACTTCTCTCAAATGTAAAATTCTTGGTCACACCACAATTAGTCAAAAACGTCGGAAATGTTACTGTTTGTAATTTCTCTCGCCACAGGGCTGAATGTACAATGAGATTGTTGGGAAGAATTCTAATCTGGCTCGATAGGCCCAGTTATTGCATTTAGTATTAAAGTGCGTGAGATGAGTACTCTGTCTTTTTCTGGATGCAAACAAAATGCCAGACAGGTTGTAACTTGGAAACTCACTTATTTAAATTACAAAAAATGTTTCTTCTAGGTTCTTCTCATATACTGAAACCGCTGGTAGATGTTGGGCTATACCCAGAATACTGTATAAAGAAAAAGAAACATACAGAATACTTAAACATAATATTATACACATCCTATCCTACCCTTGCGTAAAACATAATATTCACTTCGGTTATTAACTTTAAGTTAGAGACTATAAGCTTAGCGCTTGTCTCATCGTTTAAACTTCCGTGAAATAAATTCTAGTCATTAACAAAAATCATTCATCATGAATTAGAAATACATAAGTATCTCATCAATACTCAATGATGAATCAGTGCATTTACTAGGTAGTTAAAATATTCTCGGACTGGTTACTAGCAATTTAATTAAATTTATTAATAGCCGAATGAGTTTTAGCTAGAAATTTTAATTTATTTTGCTATCCACTGTAACACAGTAACTTAAAGAATATAACTGACTTATCATTTAATCACTCTGCACAGAAATTAAACTATGTAAAATGAAATAGGCGATCTACCACTTAAATCACTCGACACTAATAGATATATATATCTACCATTAGCACAGAAGTAAAACGATCTCCAATCGACCAACTAAATGATGCTTCTATTAACAGAGATCTTAGGAATCGAGAGCTAGATGGTTCAAGTCTTTCTGGCTGTACTGGATGAACTAAGTTAGAATTCTGGAGTATATATCTCTACGAAATCAGAGGAAGGTTACGTCTATAACCCGACCCGACTCATTTGCCAGATGTTAGCACCTACGTCCAGATTTACATATTTCCTTCCTCATTCTACGGATGAAACGAATTCTACACACCCTTACCGAAACCAGACTTAACACCTACAGTACATTCTCTCGATCTGATCAGGCCTCGGCAATAAAACTCACAGTGTGCGTTTTACACGTTCTGCTTCATATGGCCGTTCCCAGCGATCAATGTCTTTCATCTCAAATCTTTCACCGAGAATAATTAACTATAGGCGAACAGATCAGAGAAAAATAATAGACGCTAGTCTTACTTCTTATCCCTGTCAAGAACGAATTAACACGATTCGGTCTCATCAAAGAACTTAGCTTAACTCTCTTCAGACCTGATATTTTGTATCATTTTCTCATACGCTGACATATCTGACTTCTAATGTTCCTTGATACATTATAATTTGAAGTCTACCCAAGAGTGTTATACATCAAATTGTTTGTAATTGAACAGACTACCATATTTAGATGTAAAATTAATATTTTAAAAATTTATATTGATGTGAGTTTTAAAAAATTGAAGGAAAGTCAACAGGAAAAATACACAAAAATTATAAACATGATATTTCACAAAGAAGAAAAAATTAAGTATTATCAGAACAATTAACAACAGTCATATTTTATTGTAGTCTGACCATTTCCAAAACAATTCAACATTAAATAATAAAATTATGCAAATTTTTGAAATGTTACATAACTAGGCTTTTCAAAAAAAAAAAATTTTTTTTAAATCTTCCACTGAATACATTACAGTTATTTTAGGTAGCTGCAACATCTTAGCTAAAATAATGAAATATGACTTCAGTAGACATATTTCTAGTGTAACACTGTATGATCACTAACACATAAGTAAAATCAGTTATGAGGGTGACATAATAAAGACTCAACACATCTTTATATATTTCCTACTAAGGCTTGTGGTATTCTGACAGACAATTCTTACCTGCATGAAAACATTTTAAAAAATATCACAAACTTGACATTTAACTTTTTATTTTTCTTTCAATCTTTACAATCTGATATCAAAGCTTACAACTTCTTTTTGTCTCTGTACACTTGGGGTCCATGGTGTGCCAAGAAAAAACTGGTGGCTTTGAAGCGAGTAGTGCATCATACAAACTTATGTTCCCCAATTCCGGATTAGTTCTTCTGTAAAATCTAGCTGACCATATCTAGCTGGTCTTCCACATCTGGGTGTTTTTTCTGCTAGTCTTGAAATAAAATGTAAGCATCTACCATAGCAATATCCAGAAAATGAAAAAAAGAGTTATCCAATATTTATTGATCTTTCTCAAAACATTGTACTTGTTAATTGACTGGTAACTCTTGTCCACTACTTTCATAACTAACTACAGTATAAGCTAAACCAAATGGTCCATTTGCAGTGATCTTACCTAAATAAACATCAAAGTATATCCACTAACAGCATCAGCAAGAACCCATAATTTCATCCCCCATTTTGTTGGCTTGTCTCTAATAGACTGTCAAAAAGAAAACACCCTTTTCTTATATATATTTTCTTATATTCTTTCATAAAATTACAGTTTGAAGAAGTCAATGGGTCTCAAAAACTGCTTTGTATTTTCTCTGGTGCTTACCTCTGACAGTTGCAGACTGGAACCCTCTCAGGCGAAAAAGGTGGAGGGTTGGAAGGTGGGCCTTCATCAAGTCCATCATAACCAAAACATCTGCAAGAAGAACAATTTAAAATTAATTTTTACAGATCAACAATAGAATTCAAAGTTACAGTTTAGTGTACACAGGAAAATTGACACACATTACATTTTCCGTACAAAGGAATACTGTCAATCATAAAGTCATATGATGTAAATAATAATTTTTAAAAGCAGAGACACAGGGCGAATGAGGTCAGAAAAATCAGCTGATTCAGAAGTTACGTCAGATCCACTTTATATTTATTTCCTGGTGCCATGAGTTCTTTGTTAACTGTTTGAAAGGTGAAATATTTGTTTCTTTTTTTCAAAAACAAACAGAAAGCAGCTATACTGACTACAATAGCCCACTAACACGACTGTTTTACTACTTTTCAAAATCAGCTGTCATTTCGTTAACGAAGTAACATTACCTTTACATGTACGGCTGGTGATCTGAGTTGTTCTGAGTTGTATTTTCGCCATCCAACTCATCAGACGTTTCCAAGTCCTCTGAATAATCATCAAAACAGGAATTTACATCACTAGATGCATTGTAGTCATTTTCAGACTGCATTTTGTTTACGACCTGTTAAGTCGAGTTGATCGGAAAAAATCAAAAATGGCGGACGGACAAATTCGGTGTTTACGTTTTTCTGCGTGTAATTTCAAAGTCAAAATAAAGGAAAGCTGTATATTTTTTAGCACAAATATAATTTTTAACATGTATTCTTAATATAAATCATAGATTTGAAGTCAAAATTAAAAAATAAATGTGCTTTTTTTACTTCAAAAGTCATCGTTCCGTTTGGAACGATTTTTTATATATCCGATCTGAAGAGTGTTAACAGCAATAAAATGTGTTGCTAAATTAGAAAGGAAAAGACAAAGGTATGAATGGGAGAGTATATCTTAACAATCGAGCGTATGCGAAAAAAAAGAAGGATAAAAGAGCGAAAGAAAGGTAAAAGGCAAGTGCAGAATAAAGAATAAATATCTGAAATTTATTAATCATAATATCTCTGCCACAGTGACCCAATTCGTTTGTTTGCTGTTGTGTAGTCTGCTGCTGAATGTGAGTTTTGCTGTTTTCGTAGCGACTGTGATGGATTTGATGTTAAGAAGTGTTGTTGTTATGTTCTCTAGAGTACTGCATGAGGTCAGCTGTGAAGGTTCCTGATTCTAACAATTTTTTGGTTGAGTTATCAGGAGACCTTTCTGCTACCACCTTACGACCTCAAACAGACCTACTCTTGACTATAATGTATGATGACTACGTCTAATGTCTAGGGTTATGAATATGTAGTGTAATGTTGCATTAACCAACTAAACATATAAACAACTATTTTATTATCCAACACAACACAACAGTACTACGACGATCACATACAAACTACACTTTAAAAGACTATCTTAAGTAAGTCAGTGGTTGAATTTTAGGTAAAGTTAATTTACAATTTATTTTCCTGACTCTATTTGTTTTGAATCAGGAATGACAATCAAAGTGAAATTAAAGGAAGTATTTACATTAATCAATGAACACAATGGATCTTCTGTCCATACATACAAATGTTATTATAATATATGTGTGTAGTTGTAGTTTTCTACTTGAGGGTAATACTATCTGATGGTAGGTTGTTGGTTAACATCACACCCTATTGTTTATGACTTTTTCGGTTGACAAGGTTGAATTTTTTTATTTAATATGCTCAGTCTTTATTGTACAAATATATATATATATATATATATATATATATATATATATATATATATATATATATATATATATATATATATATATATATATATATATATATATATATATATATAGTTCTTATAGGTTGAGCTGCCAGGTGCCGAACAGGCACTTATCTTGAAAGAATAACACAGGTAGATCGTTCCCTCTGTTCGCTGGACAATCTGTTACACTTCCTGAAAGGTAAAGGCAACCAGCGTGTGTCCGAAATAAGCGACCAGTGTCAGGACTCGAACAGTTCCCAAGAGCTTGGTACTACCTTAGCGTCAGTACCAAAAAACCTTGAAATAAGAAGGTTATGCGTCCTTCTTTATAATAAGTATGCAATAATATTCCACAGTTAATTACAGGCACAGTACAAACAAACAAATAGGGTCAGCTCTTTATGACAACCTATTTCACCATTATATTTTGATGTGACAATGTATACCAGTATTCCTCTCCCCTAATGGTTACAACGCCTCTGCAATTCCAGCAGTAATCTTGTTCCATACAATAAGATAGGTGTTATGCTCCTTGATGACAGTCATATATAATCTTGTAGTTTTACACCTCTCTGATAGTCTATCATATGATGGATTCATTCTCTAGGCTCTGCCTAAGTCTGCCATGGACCCACCTACTTACAGTCGTATTGCAGTATCTCACACTCAACCCTTATTTTAAATAAAACGTTAATAAAATCATTCTTACCACAGATTTCAATAAATATACACAAGCGAACGATGACTAGCAATACACTTATGGCACACTTTAGATCTGCTTTTCTGTCCAGACTGCTTTATCCTTGTTTGAAAAGCACAAGCCTGATCTCATCGCTCCTTATTCATGAGGAAATTTTCTTAAAATGGCAACGAGCAGTCTACTTTTCCGATAATATATAATACATTGGCCAATGGGACCATGAACTAATTTATTTTGAATCAAACTTTTTTAAATAAATCCCAAACTACTATGTTTACTCCTGCAAATATATTTTTAGTTTTAGGTCAACCAATCCTATCTCGCCTTCCTTTAAACTACAGCCAATCAAATTACAGGTACCTTTTAGTCCTTATTTCCCCAAAAGCTTTTTTTTCAAAACATGTTAGGAAAAAATAAGCAGGCTTGACCCTTTTTCGTCAGTCCATCTTACAATACATAGTATTATTGCCAATATCTTGATTATTTATTGTACTAGTGTGTAACTGACACCATATTTTTGCTCAGGAGATCATAAGGCATCCGAATATATAATTTTTATGGCCCTATGTATTATGGTTCATAATTCCATATTTTTTTCTATGTTAGTCTTTCAAATCTAGAAACTGCCACCTGTTCACTTCTTTTTACAACTATTTTCAAACTAAATACGAGAATCGTCCGTAGTCCATTAGAATTACGTCATTCTTTTATAAGAGCTAAGGCTGTCTGCGTGACCAATTTGACGAACATTTTTTAGTTTTGTATCGTAATTTGAAAATCGCCCAAGGCAATGTCGCACGAGTTGGCTTTTGAAATCAACGCGAGACGATGTACTCTAGGTTCTGTCTTTCCATCCCTCCCCTCCTTTTCTTTCCTCTATCACTCTGTCGTCTTGACAAAACTACTTGACCTTGCAAAAGTGTTACATTTAATCTCAAGGACGAATTCCATTCGGCTATTAGGCTTATCAAAACCTATAGGCTGGCGGCGTGGGGGAAGAAGTCGCTGGACTCAAATTTTATTTTCTATCTTATTTTTGACTTTATAAATTATGACATTTTATGTAAGTGACATAGAGGTAATGAACGAGACAATATTTGCGCGTGTTGTCCATACAGATCCATATTACGACAGCGACTTTTTAGAGACGTGATCAGCCTGAAGCTGTTCGTAAGATTTTTTAAGACTGCTCAATTCAGCTTTCAGTAGCTCCATCTCAGATGTTATTTTTGTATACACATCATCATGTGGTGATTGTATAGTTTGCTTGCGTGGTGTCCTTTCTAGACTACTATAAAGCAATCATATGAATGAATTATGCTGTGTCTCTGTCTGTAATGGTAGATCTTGATGTAACGGAAGGCGTCTCTGTAATGATAGATTTTGATGTAGAGGAAGACGTGTCTTGTACCATCTGTAGTTGTTTGTCATACTCCTGAACGAATGTATCAGAGACAATGGGAAAGGAACAGTATGTGAGGGCTAATTTCTGGGCATCGGAAGTGGTTGATGCATTGTTGATAACAGCTGTTGACGTTATAGCCATTCGACTGACTCCAGCAGTCGTTGCTGTTTCCCATAAATGATTCATATCTTTCTGGATCCACTCTTTAACTGCAGTCTCTGAGCCTTGAACCATAACTTTGTTCGAAGTATTATAGAAATGGAGAAAAACGTGTCCAGTAGAAATGACATCTTCGACAAGAGCACCATTAGCGTCAGTGCGAGATTCAATAGAGGCGATTGATTTATAGTAGGCCTTGGACAAGCCACGCAATGCTTCATACTCGAGCAATGTTTGGAATGTTAATATCACACACTGGTTCTTGTTTTTGTATTGTAGTGTCACTAATTGTGCTGAGGGCGTGTCTGCATTGAGAACCCTGGTCTTCTTTTTCACCGCTTTAGAAGCATTTAAGACGTAGTCCTTTTGGTTCTTTCTGCTCGATCGAGTGGTGGTGACGGAGTTTATGTTTGGCATTGTGAATGTTATTGCTGGTACCGCGAAGGAAGGTCATTAGCTTTGTTCATGGCTGATAATCATCGCTCTGGCGTGACGATTTGGGTCGCGGGGTTTCATTTTTATAGTAGATTTTGCAAAAAAGGCCCCGCGCTGAAGACCTATAATTAAACACCTGGGTGGTTCGGTCATTGTTGGGCGCTCAACTATTCGTGGGTTGTCGGCTACCCATTTAACAATACTACAACTTTAGATGCAAAACAGCACAGTGTATTATAATAGTAGATCCTTTTAGAACAAAATCTAACATTTCTGTTCATATTGACACCACAAAAATGATTTCACGACAAAGCCACAATGATACCGAACACAATGATATTAAAATCCATCACAAATTATAGCAGGAACACACTTTCACAAATACGAAAGTAGAGCTCTATGAAAACATGTCCGCACTCCACGACTGAACGAAGGCAGATCCACTTTAGACAGGAGGACAACGCTCTGCAGTCTCAGGCCGAATCCGACATCTTCGCACGTTGTTCTCACTCAACGAAACCTCCCTTTACACCCAAACCAAAGGAACATCATCTACCATGTGGATTTTCGTGAGAATCAATGAGCGTTACATATGTTGATGGTTCCATTATGGGTGAAAGTAGCTTCGTTAGTGAATAGTAGTAATGAAAGCAATCGACGATTAGTGTGTAACCAATGACAAAATTCTAGTTGCATGACACTGTCCCCTGGGTGGAGGTTTTGCGCACACTGAAAGTGAAATGGATACAAGCCGTCTTCATGTAATGTTCGCCATACTCTTGGTCATGAAACACCAAGGCATGTAGAAATTCTTCATGTGCTAGTAGTAGGGCTACAGTCTACGATTTGAAGAATGTTTTCATGTTCACCCACGTTTTGTTGACGAGCTCGTTCAGATGAAACATGAGCGCTAGGAAGCGCACCACATTCACGTAATATATTGAAAACCTTGTAAAATACTCATTGATTCAGGAATTCTGCGGTAAGGAAATTGTCAACAGTATTCTTTTTTTTTTTTTTTCTATTCTATAACCAGCGGCACTCGAGCTTTTCCAGCTCTTTCGGCCCAATGACATGTCATTGCAAGGCTGGGGGGTCAGTGGACTTTCCTTCCAACCCGGTCAGGAGCTTCGCTTCTTCCCATCCACACGGGATTTATGTGCAGGAGCCGTTCAGGTTATTCAGTCAAATTTCCGGTCGTAAACATTTCTTCAAACGCCGACGGCCGGGTTTGAACCATGAACACCTGGTCGCCAGTAAAACGTTGTAGCCATTACACCAGCGTGGCTCCCAACAGTATTCTTAAACAGCAGCAGTGGCATATTGCAGAAACCATAAACATACAGCATATCTGCATATTCAACATTTATAAAGATGTGCTGCATTTTTAACAACATTTCTTCAATGTCACTGTCAACAATCACAACAGCCAACTCTCGCTCAGCATCGTACCACATGTTTCTGACAGTTGTGCATGCATCGGGGGGGGGGGGGGGGGGGGGGGGTGGGGGGGGGGGGGGGGGGGGGGGGGGGGGGGGGGGGGGGGGGCCGTCGGGGGGGGGTGTAGAAGAGAAGTACTGAGCAACAAATTCAAACAGCTCTATCTCGGAAACCATTCTGAATGGTATACATGTTCATCTGAATTTTTTTTTCTTAGAATGACCGATACAGTGACCTCCCAAAGTATTGACCTTTCTTCCTGGGATACCATGTACTATATATATAAATAAACACAGACACTAGCAGATATACATGGTGTTGCCTGAGTAAAAAAAAGTAAATGAACTTTTAATATAATACCTGGTTGCGGTACTTCTGAGCCACCATTATTATCTGAGCAACCAGGACCAACTCTCAGTGGTTAATTCTCGGATTAACCCTGTCGTGATTTGGATCTGTCTCACAACACGGTTTTCTAATCTGACCATACCACACGCCATAGGTAGGGAACTCTAATACAATAACCAATCAAAACGTACCTTTATTATCATTGTTGTAGGAAACGTACTATGCTTAAAACCTAGGCCTATTTTATGTAACTGATGGGACAATAATATTTAATTTCATAAGAACTAAAGAAGTATCACCGGAAAGGATTATGTAATTCATCAACGGGAATGTTACTTTAGAGGTAGATGTAAACACTTTATCGAATAATATTCTAGTAAGATAGAAATATCGAATAAACGAGCTGTGTTACATCAGGATTAGTCAAACTTAGCTAGTTAAAGCATGCATACATTTAAATGCATTGTGCAAACTAAATAATTTATAGATAGATTGATACAAAATAATTCACAGTATAATTCCATCTTTATATGACCAAAATTGTCCCATAAATAAGGAAGATAATTGAAAAACTAGATTTTAAACATTGAACAGGGAGCAGAAATTTTGTCTCATTTTCGGAATTTTTATGCCTTTCCTTACCCTGTCACCTCAGACGGCGGATGCGTGACTATAAAAGGCCTTGCTCTTGGCTATTTGATGGCACTATCAAAAATTTAAAACCACAAGCTGTCTAGAAAGAAGCGGTAAACAGTAATCATATTTTACCTTTGCCAACCGCATCTGTTGCGCAGACCATAGAAGCCATTAACAGCCTGTGTGTTTTGCCTGAGGGTAAGAATGACTATATATATGTATATGTACATATTTATGTATTATTCCTGTGATTTAATCCACGTGTGTTAGAAAGTGAAAAAGGCCTGTGTTAAAAAATATTCCAGGACGAATGTGTTGCTTCCTGGACTGCAAAGCATGTGTTGGTTTTAGAGGCGAAAGCCAGCATTGCAAAAGGTGTAGGTTTATTGAAAATGATGTCAAGAATACGACTGTAAGTTTAATAATACATTTGAAAGAGTATTTGTTAAAGGAATGACATGTATCATGGAAACTAAGGAAGGATTGACAGGACTTGTTGTAATGAATCGATTAAGATATTACTTGTAAATTTATACTATTCCAAATCATTGTATGGAAGCCAATCATAGACAAAGGAATCAACTTAGGAATTATAAGGAAATTTTAGTCACAGTGAACTGACTGTGGTGGGTGGTGAAGGTAAATTGTCCTGTGCATATGTTAGCACAATGTCTGATTCTGTATGTTATGTCCTTTGTGTGTAAAGGCAGAGTAGTGCTGGACCATATAGAGGTTCTGATTATTTGAATTTTAGATTTTGTCCTGCAACCGTTTTATCCTGAAAACGTATCCTGCAAAGGACCCAAAGTATCTGATTCCTATAACTCGTTTTGGACTCTGAGGTGCACATGCTCGTGATGTCATTGTAGCTAGCCACCATTGTTCCACTGCCTGGCAAATCACAGAATTGTTCATCCACGGCAGAAGAGTGTGGGATTTTCTGGATTTTAAGATAAGTGGCCTTATATAGCCACTGATCAGTGTGTTCAACAAAAGATATCACCACAAAAGAAAACATAAATATATTACTAACATTTCAGTGGAGGATGAATTTAATATCAATATGAATCCACTCTACCTTCACAGTCAAAATCATTGACATTGTATTAAATTTAAAATTATTCATCAGTGTGGAAGACAATAGAAACTTCAATACAAGATTATGTTTTATAAATTTAAGTTTCTATGCTTATTTATTTCAAGCTGTAAATACCTTTGAGTTTTCCTAAGTTACCAAACCGAAAAGAGAACTGGTTTAGGTTAAATAAATTGTAAATACATATCATCAGACTTGCTGAAATTATTTGCATTAAAGTTTTCAAGTTTGATTGATACTTATTTTAGATTGAGAGATAGACCATATTTAATACCCCTAGAACAACTTGTCAACATACACAACATAAATAATAAATAATACCACATATTACCAAAGGAGAATCTACGAAAGGGGCAAATAGATTTTCAGGACATATCCTTTCAACACCTGGAGGTTTATACAGCTGGATTCTAATCTTTGATGTCGATACACCCTATTCTTTTCAGAAAAGGGGGTATTTCTTGAAAGACCAGTCTCTTATCTGGCACTATCCTGTTATCATCTGATACATCTTTTTATCCAGGATATCTCTAGACCTTTCACCTCTCTCCACATAAACCTTTATTGCTGATGGTGTGTCATTTCTTGAAATGATCTAGCCAGCCACTTAAATATTTCCACTCACTTTCACTAGAAAGGTGGGCTAGTTCTTCTACTTCAGCTGCCATTACTGGTCCGCTTATTGGATTACCAGTTTTTTGCCCATAACACGGGGTCTGTTGATGTCCCTTTGATCGGATTCGCTTATTATGAGTTGTTCCAGGCCTTATTACTTTCTTTGTCAAGTCCGGTACCCGATTTCCAATTACAGCCAACAGTAGATTATTAGCACTGAAGTCTGCAACCCAATCATTAGATATGGATTAACATTTTATCACCTATTTGTCAAAAAATTACACAGGGTCACACAAACTGTAATTGTAACTTTTCTTCTGGGCTGGCGTGCAACAGAACTTCTGCTTAAGCAAGTCCTAATTTTAGTTGGGTAAAAATAAATTGACCTTGACTTGTCTGAAAATTCTTGGGAACAGAGATCAACATAATGTGAGTTTTTTAACCAAGACAAAGAAGACATTTGCCCTAAACCTCCAGAAAAGCCTTGTTTAGTGAAAATCGACTTACACGAGTTTGGCTCGTGGACTGTATTGTATGAATTAGTTGTCAGTGCTGAATAAACAGCCTTGACCCAAACTAAGAACACAGAGGTCACCTGACTTAGCTGTTTGAGATAGCTAACCTTTTAAGATACCTCTAATGCCCAATGATATTACCATGGGCAAAATGGAGGTGCCTTAACCTCTCCCTCACTGCCTTACAAAGGGGATGTGCTATCGTTGTATCCCTAAGCAGTTAATATTTCAAAATGTTACTACATATTTAAGACACCAGAGACTGTATGAAATCAGACACATCAGTGACAGTGCTCACAAACAACAATTCTAATAGGTGAACTTTTACTTCATAGATGAACATTTACTCCGTTTTCTAAATCTAGCAGTCAGGTAAGCTATCAATTTTCAACGAGAATAGCTACAGTTAGTTACTGGGTATGAATACAGTGTGTTATCAGTTGATGTTTAAAGTACTGTGACATGTTTTGTTAAAAGTTCACCAGTATCAGGATAGTGACTGTTGTGAACTGAGCAGGTCACAAATTACATAGTGAATATTTATTAAAATTGCATCTAAAATATGAACAAAAAAGATGGGAGGTGACAGAACAACGTACAGATATCAAAACGTGCCTGCAAGGCAAGGGATAAAAGGTATACAAGAAGATGAGGATTGAATAAAGATAACATGGGATATATGAGCTTAAATGATCCAGGCTACTAAAAATGATTTGTCTTTATCATGATGTCAGTAGTTTTTGTGCATTGGGACAATGTGCTTTTGCA
The DNA here is from genome assembly GCA_024509875.1 of Oreohelix idahoensis. NCBI lineage: Eukaryota > Metazoa > Mollusca > Gastropoda > Stylommatophora > Oreohelicidae > Oreohelix > Oreohelix idahoensis. The sequence continues at coordinate 195,161 of JAMPIV010003283.1, forward strand.
TATACATGTGTTGTTCATTTTGTTTTTGTATGTTTACTTTGTTGTAGAATATTTGACACATCAGTGAACAGTAAGGTAGTTGCCTCATTTATTGTGGCCAGAGTTTCAGGTGCAGAAGTATTTAGTTTTGACGTTAGTAAATTTTTATGATGTTGTAGTCTGTCTGCTCTTGGTTTGGCTCATTAGAGGACAAGTTTTTTTTGTGTGTGTGGGGGTTGTTGTTTCTGAGCATTAAAACAATTCTGCTGTTTGGCACAGAATGGGACAGGTCTCAGACATCACAAAGTGTATCTGAGATTAAACCAAGTTACCTTTATGTTGTTTGGGCTGCTGAATATGAAAATGGCTGTTAAAACACCAGATTAGCTCTAATTTTTAAAATATCTATAAAACAAGTTTTACACATTAGCAAATACTAATATGATAATAATGCTCATAGCGGAAATGATTCACAGCAACGCCTTTTAGCCTGTCGCTTGTAATGAGTTTCTGGAGCATCTCTCACAAGGGTCCAACAATAGTCTGCTGGCATTGCTGCATTCCATTTTCCTTGGTACCTTTTTTCAAGGGTAGTAATGTCCTGATGAAATCGTTCCCCATGCTCGACAAATACACCTTCCTTGATTTTGGCCTCACTAAGTTTTAGAAATTTATCACGAGGCTATAAAAACACTGTCCCATTTCGATCCATGGCCTTTACAAAATTCTTCATTAGTCCAAGTTTGAGGTGGAGAGGAGGGAGCAAGATCTTGTGGGATTCTACAAGTGGTTCGTTAAGTACATTTTTTTTTGCCCGTTTCAAGGGATTGTTGTTGGGGCCAATCCTTTTTCTTGTAGTGGGAAGTCCTGGCACGGCTGTCCCACAGACAGAGGAAATAGCAAAACTTTGTGTAACCCTGCTGTAGCCCCAACAACATGGCAGTGACCTTCAGGTCACCACAAATCTACCACTTATACTTGTCATAGTTGATGGTGTGTAACAGTTGTTTCATGTTGTTGTACGTTTCTTTCATGTGGACTGCATACCCGAGTGGAACAGATGGTAAAACGTTACCATTATGGAGCATCACAGCTTTTAACACATTAACTACCGAATTAAAAAACACACTGTGGCCGAATTAAATTTTTTTCCCATTTTCATCCTGTAGGTGTTTGCACAAAGTAAGCTGTAGTTTTCGTAATTGTTTACAGATTTTTATGAATTACACGTCATTTTAAAGATAAATGAATGTACTATTAGAATAAACATTGGTTGCAACTCTAATAGAGGTTGTTGCTATTTAACGGCCCTCCGATGGCCGATGACTTGCAATATTTTCACAATTATAACTGCTTGCGCCCCATCTCTATCAAAATCACAATTTCAATCAATGTGCACACCGTTTTCACTCTTGTCCTCGTCGCTAGATCTTTCAGTCAATTGTTGAAACATGTTTCTATCCTATTCAGCCGTTAGACGAGATGTACACGCATTTTTTGTAGTCCTAGCACTAGTTGCCACGGTAAACAGTTTTACACGATTTGGTAACTAACCCAAAACGCTGAAAAATATGAACATAATATCAATTTTTCAGTGTTCTACAACAACCATGCTTTGAGAATTTGTTTTCCGGTGGCAACTTAAAATCTCGAACCAGATCAGAGAGTGTTTCAGTACATTTTTCATTCGTTTTATTACTAAAATTAGATTGGCGCCCTGAGCGGCTTGCGGTCCAAATGTGATTATGTTGTGAGCCGCTGACAGCGGCTTGCGGTAGTTAATGAGTTAAGCTCAACTTGGACGAATCAATGAACAGCCTCCAATCGTCGTCTTTGTAGTTGATGTATAGTGCTGCCATCAGACCCACTATATCAACGCAAGCAATGAGGTTATTTGTCATTTTGAAATATGGAAGCAGATCTTTTTGCTGAGCACGAAACACAAATACATGCACATTCTCTTCTAGAAGATTCCATTGCTGCAGTCTGTACCCCAACAGCTCTGCTTTATTTGTTGGCAATTCCAGATCTCTCACTAGATCATTAAATTCACTCTGGGTAATTTAATGTGGCTGTGCAGACTCTTCAATAGGCAAGAAATCGGGATCTCTTGATGTAGATGCTTTCACAGGTGATGGATGTCCACTGGCCTTATTATCTTCTTCATCATCCAGAGTATAAGATTCGGGTGGATCCGGAACAGGAAGTCCTTCCCCTTGAGGCACTGGCCGCATAGCAGAGGGAATATTTGGATAGGTCACATGCCGCTTTTTCTTCTTAGAAACACCATGTCCAATTAGAGGAGTCTTGCAAAAGTAACAATCATTAAGATGGTTTGTCGGTTCCCTCCATACCATTGGAACTGCAAAACGCATCATCGTCCTTTTCAGTTCAACCAGCAGCGCAGATTCGTTGCACAGGATTGACAGCATATGTGTGGGCTGTAAATAAAGGCTGTAAGCTTTCTTTATCATTGGTGTAATGGGTCGCCTTTGTGATAGCAAAGTTATTTGTCCGCAAATATAGCAAATGGGAGAACAGGTCCTGGAGCAGGTCGACCACTTTAAATACCTCGGAGCTATTATAGACCGGAATGGAGGCATCAAAGAAGAGTTGAAGTAACTAGAAGAGACATGGGCCGCAACCAGACGATACGTCAAGGCCTAAAATCCCACCCCCTGCAGACCCAAGTAGAACAGTCCCAACTAAGGTGGTTTGTCCATGTCTGCAGAATGGGAGAAGATCGGCTACCACGACTAGCATGGGAAACAAAGAACCAGGGATCCAGACCCCCAGGACGACCCAGAGTCCGCTGGGAGGACAACATTAGACAATCTTTGAAGGACCGAGGACTAGAATGGAACCAAGCCAGGAGGAAGACAGCCGATAGGATAGTCTGGCGCTCTCTCTTCCAAACCTCTACACCTCACGGTAGAAGGGGAACGACTAAGTAAGTAATTATAGCAAAAATAATCCACACTGTTCACACATTCACGAGGCATCTTGAACGACACGTCTGCACTCACAGAATCCACAACACAAATGATGAGGAAATGTGGTTGCAATGACGGCTACAGATTGCATCATCCAATTGGCGCTTAAGGTTTTCCGTCTCGTGGGGAAACACACTCCAGGGCTATAGAAAAGAGAAGGACTGGGTCATTCGCATCGGGAAGGTGAAGCCACCAGCCTACTGAACACCCCCCCAGATCTTAAAAACTAGAACTAATTCGCGATTTTTAAGTTCATTTTCGTGATCAGCATGTCCAAATTAGTTAAAAATAGCTACTTTTGTCTCGGATACATTTTGGCTGTTGTCACGTGTTATCTAAGAGGTTTTATCTTTGTGACCAAGGCATTTAGGATTGAAAATACCATATTACTCTTCATTTTAGAGTTGAATGAACATAGTTTACTATGAAAGTTTGGAATGTGAGTTTACTATGACAATTCATAATAATTATGTGTGTGAAGTTTATTATTCTTGTGCTTGTAGTATGATTCCATAATCTTACAGGATGCTACTTTTGGAGATAATTCAGCAGCAGCAGAGCACTTGATGTCACCTGTGAATCAAAATATTGATAACAGACAGCAAACACACCATCATAGTGAAGAAACACGTACCAGAACAAATGACAGAAAATTATCAGTACCATCAGAAGAATCTCAGCGCAGAACTGAGAGAAGTTACAGTAAAAGTAAAAGCAGTGAGAGCCATCATGCTCATGGTGCTGGAACTGATTCCAGTGTGGATCGAGGAAGTCACCGGGATAAGTCTTCAGGCTATTCCCGTGAGCCAGATAAAAGTAAGAGCAGAAGGAAGAATAGTGACAGTAGCCTAAATGTGGACACGCCTAAAAAATCAGATATCACTATGGAGGATTTGTTGCAAGATGAAAGGCTAAAAAGTGTTCTGTTTGCTGGAATTTCTAAGGCTACTGCAAAGTTAGAATTGTCTTTAAAAAGCTCAGAAGGTGAAACTTCTGAAAGTGTGTGGGTGCTACCTCTGTTGTAACAGAAACGGCAGAGAAAGAAACAGAGTCATTTGATGTTAAAGAGAAACTCTATGAGCAGTGGAGGCAGTCCCTTAATCGTACAACAGAAGGGCAAAGAACCCCTACAAAAGAGAAAGAGATGTCCCAAGTGGATCCATTCTTTCAAAAGAAAATACCAACCCATGTCTCAGCTGCAGCTTCTCAAGCTCTAAAAAAGGCTGATAATAATGACGGTGAGGAATTAGACTCAACTGTTCAAAACATTCTTCAGTCCATTGGCTTCAACTTTGGTTTGTCTCAGAGAATGCAAGAGCTAGCTCGTCAGAAGAAAAAAGAGCATGACACATTAAGCCCTGGAGTAATCAATCAGTCTGCAACATTTCTAGGGAAGAGTGAAGGGCTGGTGCAGGATGTTAAAGCTGCATTGTTCAGCAATAACCAGGAACCAGGAATTATTGAAAATGTTATGGAGGCAAGAGCAAGCACACGAAAGAGCAGTTCTAGTGATGAGCGGTCTGCAAGTCCAAGCAGTTGGGGTGATCTAGCTGATGAAGAAAAAAACTATGGCCACAGAGGCAGGAGTCCAGGACCTATTGACAAGAGAGGTGCTGATATTCATAGAGAAAAGAAGAGATCAGATCTTCAACTCCGGGATACTAAGCATGAAAAAACACTGGAGAAATCATATAAAAATGAGGACTGGGAAGAAAAAAGCCCAGAAAGAGATGACTGGATTAAGAGGGAAGCAAGAGAGATTGCAGACACAATTATCAGACTGTCATATGAAAGAGATACTGAAGTAAGGCAACAGCCTTTCTCTAGGGAGAAAGATGCAGCCACACTTCCACGCAGCAGTGTGGGTGATGAAAACTGGCAGTCTAAAAAAAATGTGCCTGGTAGACATGGTGAAAGATCTCTTTTTATGTCTGAGAGATTCAGAGATGAACCAAACTATGAATATTTGTCTCCAGATGACAATGAGTACACAGAGTCATCTAAAGCTGTGACACAGTTCAGCTCAAAAAGAAAGGAAGATTTGAGCAGTGGTTTAATACCTTCTCTGAGGTTACCATCTCAATCTGGATCCACACATGTTGAGAATCTTAGAGTTACTTCTAGGGCAATTTATAATGACGGTGATCAACCATTTGCGGAATCCAGGAGAATTATCCTTCTTCCAGAATCTGACCAAAGAATTGGGTCAGGATCTCCAGTTTACAGACAGTCACGGTCCCCTGTTTACACAGATTCTCAGTCCCCTATATACAGAACATCACAGTCCCCTAAAAGAACTTCAAGGAAAAGGTCAGCATCTCCCTTGACCCATCCAATTTCTAAAGAACGTAAAGTTTATGGTGACAGAGGAGATTACCTTGACAGTCCTACTTTCTATGAAAGGTCACTTGAGAGGAAGAAGTCTCCAGTTGCTCGTCAGCATACTGTCTTCAACAAAGCGAGTGAGGGTGGGATGTGGACACCTGAGAGAATAATGGATGACTATTATGGTAGTGAAAGTGCAAGAACATCACAGGAGAGACACAAAACTAGATCACTGTCAGATCACCCTAGGTCAAGATCCCCTGGCAGACAAAGGTCACGATCTCCTGGTAGACAAAGATCCAGATCTCTTGACAGACACAGATCAAGTTCTCCTGGCAAGCAAAGATCTCAGGATAGACTCACTTCAAGAAGTCCTGGCAGGCAGTTAAAATCTGCAGGCAGGCAAAGATCAAGATCCCCTAAAAGGCAAGGGTCACATTCTAGATCAATTGTGAGGCTTAGAAAATCACCTGAAGAGCAGCGTGCTTCAGAATCGGTCAGATGCAAACCTTCCAACAGCCAGAAGTTATCAGATGGGCGGCTGCCAATAAGGCAGAGACAGAATTCCAACAAAGAAAAAAATCATAAAGCTAGCAGTGAAATCAAACCTGACACAAGCAAGCCTAAAATGGACCGTAAAGACAAGCCTCTAGGTCGTGCTAAAGTTGATTTGTCCAAACTTTCACCAGAGGAAAGGAAAGCATATCTACAGAAACTCGTTCAAGAAAAAGGACGGGCAGTTAACCAGAGACAGAATTCCAACAGAGACAAAAATCATAATGCTAGCAGTGAAATTAAATCTGACACAAGCAGTCCCAAACTGGACCATAAAGACAAACCACTAGATCGTGCTAAAGTTGATTTGTCCAAACTTTTACCAGAAGAAAGGAAAGCATATCTACAGAAACTCCTTCAAGAGAAATTACAAGCAGTTAATCAGGAACAGAATTCCATCAGAGACAAAACTCTTACGGCTAGTAGTGAAATCAAACCTGACACAAGCAAGCCCGAGCTGGACCATAAGGATGAGCTCCTAGAACATGCTAAAGTTGATATGTCCAAATCTTTACCAGAAGAAATGAAATCTTATCAGCAAAAACTCCAGGAGCTTAAAGGACAGGCAGTTGACCAGGCCAGAGTAGATGCTGAGTCTGCAATTGAGAGACTTGCTGACTTTCCTGTGGAGGAGAAAAGGATTATATTGACAAAGGTAAGAAGTGAATAAACATGTTAATAATAATATGCTTCCTTCTAGGTCTTTTACAGAGTAGTTGGACACTTGCTTATTGAGAGAGAGACCAGGTTGTTTCACACTCCATTCTATCTAGCTGTAAAATAATAGGTACCTGGCTTTTCTCTTGAGTAGGGAAGGCAAAGGCAATGAGAAATGGAACTAATCACCCCACCTCATAAAGTTGAGACTTATTCTAGATGAAGTCTCTAATAATTTACTCCCTACTGGCAATATCTGCAATGGGACTACCTTTATCGTTTAGAGATTTAGGAAGCTTTATGTCAGACAATAGACAACAATAAGTATACATTTAATTATTTAGCTTTGAAAGCTGTTATAACCATGTGATTGGTCACCAAGAGCTGACGCTCAGTGACAGTGGATCAAAGAAGAAGAAGAAGAACCATGTGATTAGAAATTGCTGAAAGAGGTACCACATTTTCCATTATTTTAGGTTTTAAACATTAGCAATGGGTGTATTTAATATATTTGTTAAACATAGGAAAAACATCAGATATAATACTAATTATTTTTTTTAAATATCTCAAGATGACTGAAATGACCACAGACGAAAGGCAGACATTTCTACAGAATCTGCGGATGAGACAGATGAAGGTAACTGCGTTGAAGATCGAGATTGAAAAATTGGGAGAGGAGCAGAATGAAATCATACGCAAGTGTCAGTATGGTAGCATTGCAGCTAGCAAGTCCTTGTTGTTGATGAATACAAAAATTCTGGAGACGTTGGAGAAAGAAATTAAGAGACTTATCACGGCAGAGATGGATGTGCCCATAGATCAACACAAGTTGCCATCATCAACACCACTACTACTCAACACTTCCAAGGATCCGGTGAAACAAGGTCTGCGAGATGAAAAAGCACCACTTAAAAAGCAAACAAAAACATTCACAGATGTTCTGAAAGTCACCTCAAAGGTCAAAGTTCCATCTCAGAGTAAGGAAGTGGCAGGAAAGCCACTTCCATCTTCAAGTCAAGAAAAGTTGACATCTGTCACAGCTGTTGGTGGTAGGCCCCTGCTGAATGCTGGAGGTGTGGTCAAGAAAACAGACAGACAAGACAAAGATGTGGTACGTACATTTTTTATTTTTTAAAATATCTGTTCTGCCTTTTGAGTTCTCTTAACCCTTTACAGTCCTGTTTGCCCAGAAACGTGCAGGATTTCATTTTTATCATACTGACGAAATGCCTGAAAGCGACAGATCATTGGTTTTTATTTTGCCGTTCAATGACAATGGAAGTCTCGTGCATACATGATTTTGCAAGTTTTCAGTTGATAGGTGGTCATTTTCAGAGTTTATTTTGATATTGATTACGTTTTTTTTCTAAGTTGAGTGGTTGATTTATTGGGATTTTTTGAAATTACACTTTGTGAAAACAGCATTTCAAGCAGTTGAAGAGATTTTGAATGAACTTATTAGAGGGAATAGATCATACATTTCTGGATTATTCTGATAATGACAGTTATGCATCCTACATCAGTGTGGTCTATGACTCAGTTATGGATGATAGTGAAAGTGGAGAAATTGATGCAGGAAATTGTAGACCCTGGATTAAAAAAAAAAAAGGCAAATTTCTCCTGTGGAATTATTCCAGTTGTATGAGCTTCCAGGTCCTAAAAATAGTTTGCCTGATGAAACAGTAGCTTAAGATTTTTTTCTCATTATTTGTACCTGAATAAATAAAAAAAAGCAGAAAAGAGTTATGTCGTTTCAGTTGTAGCCTTAATCTTAACCAACACCAAACATGCATGAACTGGTCAGATCTGGGGCAGAAACAAAAATGTTTATGGTTAGAAATTTTGTTCTGTACATTGGTGTAAAGGTGTTTGATATTCATAGCTTCATGAAAAACTGTAAACAGTGTATATGTAAGCTTTCTAGGGCCAGACTATCATTAATAATAAGGAGAGAAGTCATTTTTAAGTTGTGACGTTTACTTTTTAAATTGGGAAAACCATTGAAACATGACATTAATTAATATACAGTTCTTAAAATATTTCCAGTTTACCCTACAAATAACTCTGCTTTTATGTTATTTTTAGTATGTAATATTTATAAATAATTTTTTTAAACAAAAGAAGTAGTTAAGAACTCTGTTGTCTCTGCTTGGCCATTCGGTGTATTAATTATTACAGTAAGTGTAGAAATACACAGTAAAGGGTTAATTGCCTTCAGGTTGACTTGATCACAAGTGTTCACCTTATTCATACTAATCTGTTTTCCAGAAACAAGACTCCCAAGTTAATAGTTTGTCTGATTCATCCAGTAAACAAAAAGTTTACTATGAGTACTACGACAGTGGAAACCACTGGTGCAAGTATTGTTCATGCATTTGCAACAGCATAGAGGAACTTTTGCAGCATAACCATGGCAAGAAACATCGGGCAGTAAGTTCATCAGAAAATTATCTATCATCACTGCTTTCTTGTAGAGATTCTGTATTGATAAATTTTCCAAATGTCAGTGTATAAGGAATAAAAAAATAAGCAAGCAGAAATAAAAATTATGTATTTAGTTATATATGTCAGTGTTACGTATGATTTTTATTTAATACATTTTATTTAAAAAAAAAAAAACTATTTTGTTTCAGAAAATTGCTGACAAGAAAAAGCCATGGAAAGACATAAATGAGAAGTCAGCTCCTCATAAAGTTGGTGTATCTCAAACTCGTGGAATCAAAGGTAGTGATTGGTTGTATAGATTACTCTGATTGACAGATTTATAGGGGAAAAAAAAAAAAAAAATCTCCATGCAACTTCAAGACCTGAAAATAATGGACTGTTTCCTGACGGGGCATTTCTCAAGTTGATCATCTATGGCAGCAGCATTTCATGGTTGCCAACCTGCTGAGTCATTTACAGATTAGTTTGATTGGGTCTGTGTATTTTTTTAGCGATAACGTATAAAAAAATTTTTTTGTTTAATTTGATAATTTCACTAGACGTCTTGCCATCTGTAGAAATGTTTGCTGAGCATATATACCAACTCAGCCACACAACTTTACAATGAAGTGTTACATTAAAGTGTCTGTATTTGGGGGAAAAAATTGTCTGCCATTGTTAGCCCACTTGGCTGTGGTCACTATTTTGGCTTAATATATAGCAGTCAACTGAGGTGTTCATAGATGGTAAAGCTGGTCTCCTGGGATGTAAGCAAGTAGCTTACATCATTGTTATCAGTGCTTCCTAAGGAAAAGACAAACACTCCATCCATTTCAATTATTTTGTCTTTCTTTCATAGTGAAGTTCTACCAAGACATTTTGTGCCATATCACAATTGACAATTCTGTGGAAGGTATGAACCTTTAACAGACAATATAAATTTCATACCTGTCAACCTGTACGAATTTTTCGTACAATGTACGTATTTTTGATACTTTTAGCAGTGTACGGCCGTACAGACTCGTTGTACGGATTTTTCTCCCCCTCCCCAAAAAAAAAAAATTCTAAAAATATTTTCCAACTCAAGTTTTTTTAAATTTTAAATCAGAAAATATTTTCTAGCCCAGGTTTTTATTTAACCAATTTTTTTATTTTTAATTCCGGGAATCTCGGCGTCCATTTTTAAACTGAGGTCTCTCCCAGCAACCAATCAAATCCTTTCATACCCAACAATTCGGTAAAAACTTTGAATTCGGCCTCAAACGCTTTCGGTTTACAGCGTGACATGACGTATTTTTAAAGTTACCTGTTATCAACGACCACGTTTGCTTGCCATCACACTTCGACGCCATTTTGTTTAAAAAAGCTAAGTACTTATAACTTGGTTAAATATTGCTGTTGTTTTGCTTTGTTGCAATTTAATCGCTGTCTTAATCTTTCCAGTTATATCTTGCCCTTCAATATATTTCCGATAAATTGTCATAATATTCTGTGTAGGCCCTACATAACTAGAAAAAAAGTTTGTTTGCGTTGAGTAGGCCTACTTTATTATAGCGCTCGAGACTCGCTGTTTTACTTTTTAATAAAGTGGCAATCTGTTATTACTGGTCTAGGCTACCAACTCTTAAATAACAATTTTGTAAATTTTTGGTGGTACGTTTTTTCTTCCTAGATTTGATATTCTGTTCATAATTTTGTTTATTAATTTTTTCTTTACTGTTAGCCGTTTGCTTTGTTCGTTGTATTTTTTAATCATTCTCTACTGTATGTTGTCTGATGTGTGTGTGTCAGTAGTGGTCAGAAAAAGAGCTTCTGTAGCTATTGGTTGGAAGTTGTTGACCAGAAAACTAGTACTGGTGCCATCCGCATCCCTAATTTGAAAGTCATCATTCAGCGACTGCTGTTACTCCCTTACAGCAATGCTGACTGTGAAAGATCATTTTCAATGATGAAAAAAATCCACACAGACTGCAGGAGGTCCATGAATGCGGACACATTCACTTCTATTTTACAGTGTAAGATTAACTCAGTACTCCAATCTCTTGTTCTTTGCAATCACTGTAGTTCACTTACCCAGCATGCCTCATTTTTTAAGATGCATTTTGCTGTTTTTCCATCCAGCATCTAGGATACCACACCAGGTCTTGTATCCAGTTTTTTCAGGTAGACTTCACTGTTATATTTATTCACTCAGCATATACCAGCCACCTCTCCTTGTTTGATTTACGATACATCAATTTTCTTCTTCTGCGTTGAGTTTGCAGTCCACAGCCTTTTCCAGGTCAGCGCGGCAGTCCTATAGCTTCTGCCTGAACTCAGCACCTTCTGCCATGTCGTACATTGTGGGTTGGGCAGTTTTAGAAAATGTTTTCAGGATCCTGGTTCCGCATGGACATTCATTCGTAGAGATATCCTGAGACGATAGTGGTGGCATAGTAATCTACAATGGCCAGTTCTCAGTAGGAAATTTTCCAGTGATTCCACATTGGCAGGGTAACCACTGAAGGGCAGTGGTTGATGACCTTTGGATAATGTTACGCCCAGATCTGATCTCATGCATCATGTTTTCATTTCTGGTGTTCTGTATTGATTCCAGTAGTATCGACAGTCAGTAAAGATTACTTTATTAGCTGGTGGCTGCTGTTCTTATCTAGTGAGGATTCTCAAAGCTTGCAGTAGTGCCATAGCTTCTGCCCTGAAATTGGAGATCTTTCCTTTTGGGAAGGCTTTACAGGTAATCCTTCCGTTTATAAATCTGATAAAAATGCCCCCTCCACCATTCTTTTCTGTGGATCCATCTGTGCATATGTGTGTCCACTCCTTGGGGCTGTACTTTTCTTCATTCATCTCCCAAGACATAGTTTTTAGTTGTGGGGGGATCTGGTGGCCTTTTCTTATTTCAGGGACTTTTGTGATGATGGATATATTTTCATGGCAGTAGTTTGGCTCCTCATAATCAGTTAACGTTTTCTGTTTTGGTAGATTATTTAGAGAGGTCTTCATGACATTGTTACAGATGGTTTGAGATATGAAAGAACTAGTTCTCTCCAGCCTGTTAATCTGTTGAGCTATGGAGATGATTTGGCTTCTCGCTTTAAGCAGACACCTTTTCCTCATGTCTGTCATCAAGGGGGCAGATGTTGGTGTATCTCTCCATTGCCTGGATTGGAGTGGTCTTTGTCTCTCCGATTATTAATTTAAAGCCTGCATTTTGCACTTTTGCTAGACGTTTTGTGTTTGTCTTTTGATACCGTGGTCCAGGCTGACATGCCATATTCAATTACAGGCTGGACTGTGCATGTTTAGACTTTTTAAAGTATGCTGGTATTTGCCCCCAACTTGTGCCAGCCAATTTCTTCATGAGGGAGATCTTCCTTGTTGCTCTCTGTTCTACTGCTTTTGGGTATGGCTTCCAGGTGAGTCTCTTATCCAGCTTGACTCCAAGGTATGTTGGGTTTCCTCAAATGGAAGCTTACTTCCATTTATTTGCAATTTGGCCATTTGTTGGAGATACTCTGTACTGGAGATATGCAAGGATAGTTTCTCTGCAATTTCATTTATATAAATGATGAAGAGTGTGGGAGAGATAACTTCTCCTTGTGGCACACCTTTTTGAAGAGCACCGCGATGGCTCAGTGTTCCATCAAGTTTTACTCTTGCGGTGCGGTATCAGAGGAAGTCCAGTATCCAGTTGAACATTCTCCCTTCAATTTTGTTGTTGAGCAGCTTAAGGTGAAGTCCTTCTTTCCATACCTTATTGAAAGCTTTTGTCAGGTTCACAAAAACAGCCAGTGTTTTTTTTTTCTTCTCTTGAAAGGCATTTTCTACTTCCTGAGCTAGATATACTAGCTGGTGAGTTTTCCTGAAAGTGGAGTGTGCGTTATTAAGTAGATGATTTTTTTTCCAGATGTTTCAGTAATCTTGAGTTCGCCATTCCTTCCATGACCTTGCCAGAGAGCTGAGTAGGCTAACTGGTTGATAGCTGGACTTTCTTTCTGATGGGAACAGATATTGCTTCTCGCCATCAGTTTGGGAATATTATAGTACTTCATGCTTGATTGAAGATTATGAACAGCTTGTGCCTGGCTATAGATCCCAGATTCTTGATCATATCATTTGTAATACTATCTTTACGATACATCAGTGATCATGGTGTAGATATCTTTATTTGTTCATATTTGTTATTCATGAACATCTCGTTTGTCTTTGGCAAAACCAGCAAAAACCCAAATGGAGATGTTAATCATGTGAAACATTGACATTGTCTAATGTGTTTTGACTTTATTTTTGTGTGTACAAATCTTTATGTGGCTGTGTAAATAAAATAGTGAACTTTATGTGAGAAAATATTTTACACAGACAAGAAAATGATCCACACACACTGTGTTCATTAGCTGTGGCCAATTAGAACAGTAATAATTCTTCAATGCATTATTACATTCAGGCAGTAACAAGTGTAAAGCTTTGATCTGTAATTACCCTATGCAAATTCTTTGAAACTTGACTGTGACCTATATGAAACTTTACCACATCTTTCCGTTGGCCTCAGTCGACAGTAGATTTGTGTTGTTTAACTAGGACTGTTGAGTTAATTTAAAAAAAAAAAAAAAAGGTAAATCCCAACAAGGCCTGCGTGATGTGATGCTCCTTAAACAACTCCATAGTGTGACAAAATGGGTTATAAATTGTGGGCACTGGGCTGGAGCTAACACCAACCCCAAAATTCTTTATTATTTTGGCCCGCCCATTTCAGTTCTTTTCGGTTTTCTATAATGGTAAAGTTGAGTAACTGACCTGTCACTTTAAATCGGACAGGTTCACTCCCTCCATTCTTTAATGTGACAGGAGAAATGTTTGACTCGCCCGAGACACTTTGTCGCTGTTGGTGGCATATTTCTCAGAGCTCTTTTGACTACGAGACAGACACCCGGCACTAGGTTTCTGAGAGTGAGCGGAAAAAGTTCCTGGGTCTTTGACAGCAGGGAAACTAGTCGTGGGGCTCTGAAACTGTTGCATCATATTATGCGGCAACCTGGGAGAAAGAGTGACTTGTCTGAGACACCTGTGGTGCAGAGTGGCGGTCAAAACTACTTCCCTGTGTTTTTTATGCCGGGGAAAGTCTGGGACTCTCTTAACGGTGGTTTATCATCATTAATATTATGTTTAGTAGTATTGTGGTCACTTGATTCTTTGTTTTTTTTTTTTTGCGAAACGTATTTGTATGATTTGATGGTTTGTGGTTCTGATACTTATCTAGTTTTGCCTTAGTTTTTTTGGTTAATAAAGTAGACCTATGTGTGAATCAGACTACCTTTCTATCTGTACTTGTACTCTACTATCTGTACTCGTACTTTTGTTTGTGGAGGCACTAATATGTATTAAACCTTACTCCAAGTAAGAGAGGCAGAGTGACAGTAGTTGCATAACAAAGTCATTGAGTGGTAGGAGGGAGAGTCAGTATCTGTTCTTTGCTCCTGATAACTATAAGTCACTATCCACACTCAACACCATAACTCATCTATCTTCTCAGTCTTCACTCAGACTTTTGTCATGTCTCAGATGTCACTCAGACTTTTGTTTTGTCTCAGGCAGGCTCGTAAAATCCACTCGTGACACATAGTGAAAACAGACCTACCAGATATTACTCTCAATAGACAGAAAATTGAAAGGCAAGAAAAGTTGAAATACCTTGGAGTTACATTCGATTCTTCTTTATCATCAGCTATTCATATCGGTTACTGAGTATAGGCTGGGAATACTCATGCTGTCAGTAACACAGTGAGAATGACTAGAATGCATTCAAAATGGAGGGATGCATATAGTATTGGGCTGTACACGAGATACCCCCATTGTGACAATCTTCTTTTTTTCTTCTTCCTCGTTCGTCCTGAAAAGGATGTTGGTTGCGTTGTGTCCGTTTACAGTGGAGCTGCGATATTTGCGCCTTTCAGCCGACACATCCGACTTCAGCACAGCATTTTTTGGGACTGGGTTTGCCTTCCCTCTTCGATCCCTACTCTCTCAGCCAGACTGCAGTGATGCAGCCTGTTTCCAGGACCACCACTTGGAGGTGGAGCAGGGTCTTGGTCAGCTCTGGTTCGCTGACGCAAGCAGTCAAGCTATGAGTCGCTGACTGCATTCATCTCGTTTGCTGCGTCTTCGGTCCCCATTGTGACAATGAGGTACATGCATGGAGTGCTGTCGATTAGATTCAGATATACGATGGCCCAGGCAAAAGCCTATATGCGATTAACCACAGACAAATGACACCCCCTGCATGGAAACACAGCTGATATTAAGGGAGCTAGAATAAAAAAGGGGAATGTCATGGATGGCCCAGGTAGAGACAGTGATCAAGTAGGTGACCACAGTTGAAAATATATTCAAAGGGGAAGAGTGGAGTCAGATGAGAACTGGACTAACTACCAGCAGGTCATCATCAGCCTTGGCAAAGAGTGCAGAACTTTGAGCAGTGGGAAAGCAGTACTGGAAATTAATCAAATGATACATGACCATGCCGAGGATAATGCTGCCATTGTGTATACTGATGAGTCTGTGATCCGTGGTGAGAAATCAGGTTGAGGTTTCACCGCTAGGATAAAGGGCAGAATCATCACTGAACATAGCTGGGCTTACAAGACAACTTCCGGCATGAGAATGGAGGCAGAGACAGCTACTGCAGCCTTAAGGTGGCTAACTGAAACTTCATTAACAATGGCAGTCATTGTGTCAGACTCAGATTCAAAATGGTTGGCTACGGCATGAATGGAAAAACGTTCTTAGAAGTTGCGAATCTGCAGGAGCTGGTGTGGATCTATTGTCCTGGTATGTGGTAATGAGAGAGCTGACAGACTAGCGTCAAGAGCACCCACATTGGGTACTGAGAACAATTAATGATCGACTGTTATAGAATGAAACTGCAATAGATTAATCATAAAGGTTGAGACTGTTGGAATTTGGCATAAAACTTTAGGCTAGCAGAGATGGGCATATGAGAGGATGCATCTGCCATGCTGTTGTTGTTTAACTTGGGCTGCTGAGCTTCTCGCTCTTTTGCAGCCAATACCAAATTGAAGACTCCTTGGTATTATCTACACTGTAGATCGTGGCTTTTCTGCAATTCCGAAATGTGCTGAGTTGAAGTCATGAGCTCTAGTTTCTCCAGCTTACAAAAAATTTAATGATAGTTGAGTTATATTCTATCTCTAATGAAGAAGTCCTTCTGGTATCTTCCATTTAACTTAAATAGTTCATCCAGTGTTCTTTTATCACTAGTCTCTTGTCTGGTCTATTAATCAAAACTATTTATCATCATCATACTAATCACTGGCTTTGACTGTTAACACTGGTTGCAGGAATTTGGTTACAGATAATACTTATCATTCAAGTCTATGCCCGTCCTCAAAGAGAATGCACAACAATATTGATTGAAGGTCTTGCTCTAGACCACCAAACACTGATGGGGACTAGGACTGAAATCTAGAAGTCAATATCTGAGGCTCCTGTGTTGTTTCAGGAAGCACTTATTGATCTGGATTCGAGACCTCTGATGTATGATGACACATATGAACTTGAGGATAATATTGGACATGTGGCTAGTCTTTGGTCATGGGGCCCACAAGCCTATGTGTTCATGAATGAGTGTCTTCAGATGTTTGCATGCATATGAATGATACATGGATCAGTCTGATTAGAAATAGCGAGACAAGACAGGTGTCTATCTGCAGAACATTTTAAAAAATAATATAATTCATGAATAAAAGTATAATACATTTTATACACAAGTATGATATTACCTTCGCCTTTCACATTATGGAGTGCTAAGTCCATTATTCCCATATAATATTGTAAGTTGACCTCTCCAAATGACAATCCAAATAATCGCAGGCAGGCATCGAATTCCTTTTACACCTTCACAACTAAATTTCAGTTCAGTCTTCTGGTCTGATCCTGATACAATTCTATTAAAATAAGCTGCAATAAAACAGATTAATTAATCAAATTTACATACCCTCTTAGGATAGATATAAATCCAGAATAAACTCGATTTGGTGAGATAGCACTGCACTGCAAACAGATGTTTAAGGATTCAGCCTAGGCGAGCGTCTCTCTCCTGTCTTTCTGAATACTGCTGTGTGTGTGTACTTTGAATAGTCAGCTGCGCCTTGGTATGGCAGCTTGTGTGCCCTGACAATCCCCAGAGCTATGCCAGTGGGAGTTTTACTCCTGGTAGGTTCAACCAAGCTGGACTGGTCTGCGTGGGTAGGGGTCAGACAAAAGCTGGTACCCTGGTCCTCCAGGTTGGGGGTTTTAGCACAGGGCCGACACCCCTGTCTATGTAAAAAATCGCACATGTTACGGAAACGGCAATAAATGAAAAAACTTTGATGCGGGACGGACATCCGGAGTCTCAGGCTCGTGTTACTGACAGTGGTGAAAGCCGAAAGGAAGCATGAAAACGGATGCCCAGACTACAAAACACGAAACCAGAATTGGTTTTTGGAATGTCAGAACCATGAATGAGGCAGGAAAGCTGAGACAGATCACAGCAGAGATGAGGAATTACAAACTACATATCCTGGGAATAAGCGAGAGCAGATGGACAGCGATGGGGAGAATAAAAACAGCTACAGGGGAAACATTACTTTATTCTGGTAGAGAGGATGGTCAGCGCAACGAAGGTGTAGCCATTATCCTGAAGAAAGGAATGGAAAGGTCTCTACTGGAATGGAAACCCATCAACAACAGACTGATAAGAGCAAGACTGAGAGGGAGATTCACCAACACCACAATTATACAATGCTATGCACCAACAAACGACAGCGATGAAGATATCAAGGTCGAGTTCTATCAACAGGTACAAAAGGAAATGGAAACCGTACCCAAGTACGATCTTATTATAGTAATGGGAGACCTAAATGCGAAAGTTGGAACACACAATAATTATAACGAAAGAGTAATGGGGAAATGCGGCAGTGGAACAGTATATGAGAATGGGGACAAATTAATAAGCTTCTGCAGTATTTACAACCTGGTCATTGGAGGAACACTTTTTCAACACAAAGAAGTGCAAAAGTTAACATGGGAATCGCCAAACGGACGAGACAGAAACCAGATAGATCACATAATGATCAATGGCAGATGGAGACATGCACTACAAGACGTGAAAGTAAGAAGAGGCGCAGATATGGGAAGTGATAATCACCTAGTAGTAGCAAGACTGAAAATGAAACTAAGAGCTGCTGGACCAGTTGTAGTCAAACAGAAAAGATATAACATCATGAAACTTAAGGACCCCCTCACCAGAAAAGCGTTCGTGGTTGACGTAAACAGACGATATCTGATTACCAAAAGCCAGGAAAGAACAGAGACCGACGATGTCGACCAGAAATTCTACACCATCTCAACAATATACAAAGAAAGCAGCAAGTCATGCTTGGAATTCCAGGAAAGAAAGAGCCAAGACTGGATAACACCAGAAACGCTAAACACCATAGCGAAGAGAAAGGCAATAAAAAGAAAGAAAACAGAAGCTAAGTCTCCCAGGTTAAAGGCAATATATAGTGAACAGTACAGTCAGCTGGACAAGGAAGTAAACCGTTAAACCCGTGCTAACAAAAGGACATTTCTGGATGACCTTGCAAGACAGGCAGAAGAGGCAGCACTGAGAAATGAACAAAGCACAGTCTATAAAATAACAAGCTATCAGTGGAAAACGAGGTGCAAACAACAAAATGTTAGTAAGAGACAAGCAAGATAATCTCATCACCACAGCACAGGGGCAGAAAACAAGATGGGCAGAGCACTTCAGAGAAACACTGAATAAGGAACCACCAGAGACTCAGCTGAATGTTCCTGTGGCTGAAAGTGACTTAGATGTAAATACAGACATTCCACAAAAAGAAATCATCACAGCTATCAAAGGTATAAAAAATGGAAAAGCGCCTGGTCAAGACAATCTAAATGCTGAGCTATTCAAGACAGACCCTGAACTAGCAGCAGAACTATTAGAACCACTATTTGCACAAGTCTGTGAAACTGAGACAACACCAACAGAGTGGAGTAAAGGAATAATTGTCAAATTGCCCAAGAAGGGCGACCTTGCAGACTGCAACAACTGGAGAGGAATTACCCTCCTCTCAGTTCCCAGCAAAATACTAGGCAGGATAATCATCCAGAGAATTTCAAAAGCAGTTGACCATAAACTGAGTAAAGAACAAGCAGGCTTCAGAAAGAACAGAAGATGTGCAGATCATATATTTACCCTCAGGAACATTATAGAGCAGTGCTCAGAATGGCAGAGACAGCTGTACATTAACTTTGTTGATTTTGTGAAAAGGCTTTCGACAGCATACACAGGGACAGGCTATGGAAAATTCTGAGGGCTTATGGAATTCCCAGCCGCATTGTTTCCATCATAAAAAGCCTCTATTCTAACTTTACGTGCAGTGTTGGATCGAGTAATGTAACTTTCGAAGTGAAAACAGGAGTACGACAGGGATGCCCCTTATCAACAACATTATTTTTGACAGTCATGGATTGGGTGTTGCGCCAGACAACAGAGGGCAGTCCAAGAGGAATTAAATGGACGTTTTCTACACTGGAAGACCTGGAATATGCAGATGACATTGCACTACTCGCGCATTCACATCAACACATTGAAGACAAAACCGATAGACTGAATAAGTATGGCCAGCAGGTTGGCCTGAACATCAATTTGAAGAAGACAGAGGTCATGACACTGAAGGTGGGCAATCCTGAGCCAATAACAGTAAGGAACCAGAAGTTAGAACAGACAGACACATTTACTTACCTAGGATGCATAGTAACACCTGACGGCGGAACAAGCAAGGACATTAACAACAGAATAAATAAAGCGAGAACAGCCTTTGCTATTCTCAACAACATTTGGAAGTCTTCCCAGTACAGCACAAACACCAAATTAAGACTGTATGAGAGCTGTGTACTTTCTGTGCTTCTCTATGGTGTGGAATGTTGGAGAGTAACAGAGAAGGAAATGTCGAAACTGTCCTCCTTCCACACAATCTGCTTAAGGAAAATTCTCCGAATCTTTTGGCCAAACACCATCAGCAACCAAGAACTACTTATTCGGAGTAACCAGAAGGACATGCACACTATCATAGCTGGCAGACGCTGGAGTTGGGTTGGCCACGTCCTCAGAAGGGACCCTGATTCCATCACAAGAACAGCTATGCTATGGACCCCCGAGGGAAAGCGAAAGAGAGGCCGACCAAAAACAACTTGGCGGAGAACTGTGGAAGCTGAGATGCAAAGAATGAACCAGAGTTGGGGCACTGTACGAAGGATGGCCGCCGACCGAGCAAAGTGGAATCAATTTGTTGCTGCCCTACAAGACGCCACCAGGCATGATGGCCGCTGACTGCTTTGACGGTTGGTGGTTATGGATCAAAGATGAAGAAGAAGAGGTGAGATAGCGCTGCACTGCAAACAGATGTTTAAGGTTTCAGCCTAGGTGAGCGTCTCTCTCCTTCTGTCTTTCTGAATACTGCTGTGTATGTGTACTTTGAATAGTCAGCTGCGCCTTTTTATAGGTCTAGTGCGGCCGTATGGGAAGCCAATGCTTCGCGGCTTATTTTAAGCCTGTGTTTTTTTTTTCAGTCTCAAGCGAGTCTGTGTGAGATGGGTTTCAGAAATCTTTTTTGTGCATCTCAACCCTGTATCCATGACCTTTTGATATATCTCCTTCCACTTTCCCAAATTTCTGCTTTCTTTCTATTTGCAGTTTTCCATAAATGGTTTCGATTTTTAGCAATTTTTGAAAGACAATCGACACTGCAGTTTTTATCATGCTGGCACCTTTACCTTCCATTTTCTCCAAAAGTAAAGCTCACAGCATCCATTCCATTGAATTGAATAAAGCTGGTCTTATCCTCAAAAAACTGAAATAACTGCCATTACTTTCTGTTACTGCATTCACGTGCATTATACACGAATCCATTTTGTTACAACACACTTTCGTTCCCCTTGTTGGACGCCATTACAATATCGATTGTCAGCAGCGCTTCGCGACTTGATTGGTTGGCCTATTTTCTCTCTTTCACTCATAACAAGGCATGTGTTTGCAACACATGATAGTCCATAGTGAGATCCTCCGGCATGCAGTTGTTGTTGTTTAACTAGGACTGCTGAGGTTCTCGCTCTTAAGCAGCCGATGTGAAATGCGTGTCAGTTTTGCACGATTTACAATATCATCCATTTCCCTGGGCTGAAGTGCTCTGTTTCTGCCTCTGGTGATCTTGTGGTTGTTGTTGCTGTTGGTGGGCTGTTTTGTGTGTTGTGTTGTCCATACTTTTGGAGCTATCATCTGGGTGATCCTTTTGTTTGGGGTGACTATCATGGTGGTGCCTCTTAGGCAGATTCACTTCCGACTGGGCGCTCTGGTACCTATCAGCAAATAGTACTGCCTGCTCAAGAGTTTCGGCCCCATTTTCAGCCAGGAACCTTCTCATGTCAGGAGTGAGCGAGTCCTTGAACTGCTCCACGAGAATCATCTCCTTCAGCCCTTCAAAAGGTTCATCGAAGATGCTGCGAGATCCCCACTTCTCCATTTCTAGTCGTGTAGCAAACTGTCAAAAAGATTCATCTTTCTGTCTTTTCGCCTCACGGAATTTACCACGAAAAGTCTCTGCATTGAGCATAAAACGCTGAAGCAGAGCTTTCTTCAACATATCATAGTTGTTTTGTTCTTCCGTGGGCATCTTGAGAAACACGTCATAAGCAGATCCCCTCAGACTCGGGGATAGCTTCAAGTTGTATGTCTCCCTCTCCAAGCATATGTAGCTGCTAAGGATTCAAACCTAGAGAGATAAATGTCAATTTCCTCTGAAGCCTCATTATAGACATCTAGTTGGAAGGATATGGCACTAGGTGCCACCACCTGAGTTTTGTTTCCTCCTTCGCTCCCTTGAGAGCTACCAGACCCGCCATTATTAAAACTAGATTCCACTCTTCTTCCTTCGAGTTCCAATTCTTTCATTCTAATAGCGTGGGCTGTGTTGTCCTGTTCCTTCCTTTCTGTTCTTTCGGCCTGTTCCTTCTTTTCTTGGAATGCCCTCTCCTGTTCCTTTTCTGCTCTTTTGGCTGTTCTTTTTCCTTAGCAAATGCCCTTTTGGCCTGTTCCTTTTCCTTAGCAAATGCCCTCTCCTTTTCTCTCTCTGCAGCTTCGTGTTCTGCTTTGGCTTTTTCGTGCTCCCTGGCCAGTTTTCTTTCCTGGCATTCCACGACTTTCACTTCACGGAGTACGGCCTTCTCTGCCTCCATCCTGTCTTTTTCCTCTTTATCTTCTTCTTTCTGTTCTCTCACCGAAGTAAGCACGAAATCAGAGAATTCTTTGCCTGAAAACCCGAGTTCGCGGCCTAGATTAAGATAATAAGCATGGAGGTTTTGGGATTCTGCCATTCTGAGCGAAAAGTCTGTTTACAAAGCTACACAAATACACAACAGCTACTAACACTAAACACCAAATTTACAATGCTTAATTTACCACAAGTGAACTTCTTATTTCTTTAACTTTAGTTGACAAGAAATTTTCTTTCTTTCAATTATTCAATTATTCTTTACAAAGTTATTTTTACTGTTATTTATACATACAATGAATGCTCAGTTTTACTACAACACACTCTTTTGACAGTATTATTTCAGTCAATCTGAAATTTATGTCAATCGTCGAGGGGAATTACTAGACAGGTTCTATAATCCGGGACAAGTCGCCCAATTGTGACGGTATTGCCTCCCCTGCTTTGCAGTAGTAGTCCAACAATGGCCAAAACTCAAGAGTATCTAATATAGGCTTCAATGGGGTCTATTTGTACACAAGATTACTCTTGGCAGAAATGTAGATAGAAGAGTAGTAAAGCTTCTATCACATAGGAGTCTTCACAAGAAATTCAGGTAAGCGATAACAATGCTGGCTGTCGCTGAGCACGTTAATTCTGTAACCTGCCGACCACTTTTGTGAAGAATTTAAGCACTTATTGTTCTAGCTCGTTAAGCCCCCACCACAGAGTTAATCAGTGGAATTATTATTATTATTATTATATATATATATATATATATATATATATATATATATATATATATATATATATATATATATATATATATATATATATAGCTCTGTTTAGAGTGTGTGTTTAGTAACTTTGACTGAGACAAACATGTAGTACATTTAAAAGATTAAATCTAAGTTAAATTTGTAACATTGCAAATAACAAAATTTAATAATCACTTTAGGTTTAACAGTTTGAAAATAATTTTAATAGTCATGGCTAAAGAAAAGCTATCATCCTTGTATTTGGGGATTGCAAAAAGGGTTAAGAAGCTCAAGTGGCAGCATATGTTTGAACTTAGCTGCCAATGATGGTTCTGTCTTTTCACACTGATCACTCGTCTCTGGTCAAGGTTGTTGGGTGTAGCTCATCTCCCAGAAACTTCAAGGAAAGTCTACACAGTGCATTCTTTGTCGTAAAGCATAGGCCTTTGATCCCGTCTTGTTCCAGAAATAGTATGTTCTGCTTGTACTACCAATAACTGATAGAAGAACGCTCTTCTGAAGATGACGTTCTCCACCACACAGTTATGTGTCCCCTCTCTTCTATTTCACCATCCCACTTAACTCGGAGTTTACCCTCGATGAGAATTAAATTTAATCCCTCGGGATAAAACTTCCTTTACATTTAAACTGAATAGTGTTAGCTTTACATTACATTTAAATGAAAAGTCTACAGATATAATATGTTTAACATTTACATCTCCACTGTTTGAAAAGTGTTCACAATATAAAATTCATTTATGTTTCCTTTACATTTACACTTGTGGAAAAGTTTGAAACTTCTATTAATTAAAACAAATATTTTCACATAGACATTTAAGTTGGTTTAAAGCGTGAAAACTCACATTAATATTAAAGTAATATGTTTATAGGGACGTACACGGCTTTGAAAATGTAAGTTCTTATGCTTAGAATGTACATCATTTCTTTTCATCTTTCCCTCCCTGCTCCATAGGGAACTTGGAACTCCTTTGTGCTTTTAGTTCTCTTTACGAAACTATCAATAAAGCAATCACCAGCCCATGCAGTGGTAGTTCATGAATCATTCTATACGTTGAGGTTACCAGTCCCAAATGACTTTGACATCCAATAGTGAGTTTAACACAATAAAATTCACATGGTAATATATACATATATATGTTAGTTCACATGTTAGTAATAAAATATGAAATGCTAATCACAACTTACGCCAATGACTCAACACTAAACTCAAAGCTATATGGAGTTAAAGAGGAACTTCAAACAACAGTCGAATTCATCATGAGAACTCGTCTGACGGTGTAATCATCAAAGATGCGATCGCAAGAAGAAGAACCAGCTTGGCTTGCATTTAAAGAAGACAACTTACGGCCAGTCCATGGCTACAGACTTGCATCGCACAGATAATAGAAGAGAGACGAATACGTTCTGGTTTTGGGCTCTACAACACGTGCACAGAGTCAGGGATTTCTTTTAATTTTACAATAGATTGCCCATTCAGACTCCGTGGTTTTTCAGTTTCCTAGTACCAGTGTTCCTTATTAAAATTTGAAAGAGATTTCCTGTGCTTTATAAGTCTTATCTGGTTCCCCAATAAAAGGTCCAGATAACAATTAGGAATTATGAATCTAGTTTTCACTCTGGCGAAAGTCTGGTGTTGTTTTGGCGAGCGTGCAAATCACAGAGAAATAAAACTGAAATTGTCAGCCTATATTCCCTCCAGTGATGTTATGAATCTAATCAGAAATATCCGATCCTTTCAGAAAGGTCGGGGGTGGCACTTTCAAAATAGTTCCTACATGGAAAATTTTCTCAAAAGGTCACGTCTCCCATATATGGTAATGTGATGTCTTGCATACACTCTCACCAACACATTTGTAGACTCATATTGTCTAAAATGTAATAAATCCATGATTACTTTTTAACCAAGGACCGGAAGCGATTATATCATAAGTTCTGCCTTGTGCACGAGTTATCATGTGTTTCGCCAGACAAACCAGTAAGGTTCTATTTAAAACTCCTTCCCAACGTAGCTTGAATAAACAAAACACCTTCGCTAGAATAGATGGTCAGACAGATTATGCGATAAAATATTGCCGGCCGGGTCACCAAACCTGGCGAAGCGTAAATACGTCTGAGGAGTGGTAAACAATAAGATACGCATTACTCCCGTAGCAGTTACTGCCATAGTGGAGTGGCATGTTAGAGACTTCACTGGAGTGGCATGTTAGAGACTTCACTATGCTATGTCCATCATAGAGCAAAATAGTGAAAATACAAATGAAAAGGCATGATTTATGCCAAATAATAGCGATGAGTGAGAAAAATGAAGAAAAGGAAAGGATACTGCCGGAGGGCTGAAGATGTGAGAGATCACACAAAAGAGCATGTTCAGACATTTTGTCACAACCAAGTTGAAGACTCCTTGGTATTATCTACACTGTAGATCTAAGCTTTTCCTGTGGCTTTTCTGCCATTCCGAAATGTGCTGAGCTGAAGTCAAGAGCTCCAGTTTCACCAGCTTGGCTTGCATTTAAAGGATCATCACATTTGATCCGAAGTGCATGGCATATTGTGCATTCTCTGCCATCCAAGGGGATTCTCAAACCATGCAGAGTTAAAATACTGTGCTCTGGTTATGGGCTCTCCCATGGAATTGTCACGTCCTGCACAGAGCCACTTCTCAGCTCCCCTTGCCTATCACTGGGCCCATATTGAGATCCACCTGCATGCAGTCAACCAAGTCGAAGCCAAAGAATTACGACCTGGGGCTCAAGTGACTTCTCCAAGCTTGGTGTGCAATGCTGGGTTCTCAAAATGTTTCACCACAGGGGGAATCCCTGAAAGTGTGTTGATCATTTCAAGAGTCACTGAGGGTGTAATTAGCCTCACAGACAGAGGTTCACTTCCACATATAGCATTGTGCATAGCTGGTGGTCATATAAAGATGATTCCAGATATGCCTCCATGCATATCCGTTGTATATACAACCAGCGAGCTACAGGAACAGTTAGCATTCACACTGTTCGATATGTGCTGAGGGAAACTGAGCACCTATGGGTTTACCTGGAGTGCAGTGATGCCGATTCTGTTCAACAATAGCAATAACAGAGAATGCAAAAATATACTTAGCCAAAACCCGATTCGGCCGTTTTTACACTTGTTACTATGCTACTAGCAATGAACTTGACACTACATTTTAGACATCGCTAAATTGCTATTGCACAGACACATTCACATACCTAGTAAGCATGATAACACCAGCCGGCGAACAAGCAAAGACTGAAACAACAGATTATTTTATCAGGTTGTTAATAAAATGTATTGCAGGGCAGAATGAAAAAGGCAATTACAGCCTAAACAGTACCCTGATGAAATAAAGATTTCGTTCGTTCGTTCGTTCGTTCCTAGTACAGTACAAACACAAAATTAAGATTAAACGTGAGCTGTGTACTTTCTGTGCTTCTCTGTGATGCTGAAGAGTAGCAGAGACGGAAAAGTGGAAATTGCCCTCTTTCCTCAAGTCTGCCTAAGGAAAATTCTCAGAATCTTTTGGCTGAATACCATCACCAACCAAGAACTGCTTACTCGGAGCAACCAAGAGGACATGCACACCATCATAGCTGGCAGACGCAGGAGTTGGGTTGGCCACGTCCTCAGAAGAGGCTGTCGTGGGTTAAGCTGACATTTTGATTTTTGTAATTTCTTTATTCATTTACTGGACTACCAGATTCACAATTATTTCTCACGACCTGCTGATGTTAACTGACCTGGGTTAGTGTTCACCGTACAACTGCCAGAATTTTAAGTCAGGCCACTGTGACCGAAGAGGGGGTTTCATTGTATTCGACCCCCCACCCCCCGCATTGTATAAGGTCGCAGTCAGGTGATGACACAGTGGTCAGATGCTGATAAAAAATATTAGCCTCACCAAGATTGCTCACTTCTTCAAACATTGGCGCCAGAATCAGGTGGAAAGAAACTGAGGGTGAAAAGTACTAACTCTTGGCATATCTGATAAATTGACCTGCGCAGGGTAAGCAAATATCTTAAACAACGTAACTTATAAAACCAGATGAGCTTAAATAACTAAAAGAATAAGGTTGATAACAGGTCATAATTATTGGGAAATGAATAATAATTTCATGTTGTATACATTATTGTTTGACCCTAATGATTTCATGTTTTTCATATATATGATATCAATGTCCTTATTTCATGTCTTATATTAGTTTATAGTATGATATTCATTCTCCTTTTATAAATGATGATTGGCTGATTTATCAACAATAAAGGGAAGAGTGAAGGAAGGAAAGCACATGTAACATAATGTCACCCCTCGCTTCAGTCTTGCATGACTCTCGGCTGAGTGGAAAAGGCATGTGTACAAACAACATGACAAAGTAAGCAATGGAAGGACAAACCAACAAGCTACTGAACGATTTGTGAGAGATATAAACAGACTCTGCCTTCCATGATTACGAGACCGGGACAGTTTTCAGAAAAAAAAGAAGACAAGTCTATATGAGGTTTTGTAAGTTCATTCAAATACTTTCATAATTACGAGAGAAGTAACTAAGGCGTTATTCTTTTCAGTCCTGACAAAGCGTGACTAGCAATTGGTTGAAGACGCTATGGTGCAGATGTCTGGAGGAGTGCTAGCCCGTCAGCCCAGTTCCTGGTAGCCAGAGGAAGTCAAAAGCAACCCCTTCCCCACGCTACACTCTATGACACTGCTCTTCTCTAGTCTACCAGCCCACATCATTCTGAACAGGCAGTATCGAAGGAGACTAGCGCTAAGTGATATTCAAATGCCACTGGAAAAACGACTCTACTTGCTAGCCAATGATTAAAACTTTAATTTCTGAAACTTTTATCCCAAAAATGGACAGAAACAGTAACAATTTGTTTTTTTCCTTAAAGTGAATCGTACTGATTTAAATATATTTCTTAGTAATGAATAACAATGTTTTTTCTGTCATTCTATTTTGATAAATGTTGAATTTTACTGTATTAAAATTTTACCATATAGTGTAAACTTTGGAATTGTATTGGTGAAATATAGTTTTTGTCCAGAATACTAAATTACTAACATCCACTCCATCTTTCTGTCTATCAACTAATTAAAATCTACTATAGCTCCTTGCAATCTATATCGACAGTGAGTGAGTGTAACACAGGCAAGTCTCGCCAGAAGTAATTACCAGAGTACAGCCCTAACAGTGTGTATCACATGGGCCTACTTGTTACTTTTCTGTAACCTTGTTTACAATTCTCTTCAACACAATAGTGTCCTTCTGTCTTCTGCCAGTTTATCGGGAGCGAAACTCTGAGCCTGTCTGCCTCATATAGACTGAATTTTAAAGTGGTACCGAACTGTACCTCTTAGGTATCTGAATCACTACTTTTCTCTACTTTCTTGCGACAGAGGCCCTGATGCCATCACAAGAACATCTTTGCTATGGGCTCCTGAAGGAAAGCGTAAGAAACGCTGACCGAAAACAACTTGACGGAGAACAGTGGAGGCCGAGATGCAAAGAAGGAACCAGATCTGGGGCACTGCTGCACGAAGGATGGGTGCGACCGAATAAATTGAAAGCAGTTAGTTGCCGCTCAACAAGATGCCACCATGCTTGATGGTCACTGGCTGCTTTTTCAGCCGGTGGGTAAGGATCAAAGAAGAGACGAAATTGCTATAGAAAACTTGAAAAGATGCAAAAATGAAAATTTAAAATCAAAATACTTGTTTCTGAGTGGTTAAAATAATTGGTTCATACTTTACCTCTTATTCTGATGTAATATGTCCATCTTTGAGCAGAATTCTGATGTGTAAAATTTCGGATAAGTAGAAATATTTTAGATGGTCCTAGTGACTTCTGCTTATCTGAACTGCACTGTATGTATGTATATGTGTGTGTGTAAGTGTATAAATAAATATATATATATATATATATATATCCGTGTGTTACCGGGGCCCGAAAGGGGAGCAAAGAATAGTAACACTGCACCCTACCACGCATGTCGTAAAAAGCGACTAAGGAGGGTATGGGCATGGGGCTGTTTACCCCATCCCTTAAAAACTTCGCACAGTGGGCTGATCACCTGCTTGCCAACCAATCTGATTACGGAAACAATGATAGATTGTTTGGTCTGTTTTTGTTCCACAAAGACGCCACTAGGCGTGGTGGAAACAGCGATAGATTGATCAATTTGTTGTTGCCCTAAGACGCCACTAGGCGTACTGGCCACATACTGCTTTGCCGGTTGATGGCTAAGGATGGAAGAAGAAGATATATATATATATATATATGTATATGTGTGTGTGTGATTATTATTTCTAAAAATTATGTTTTTATTTACAATGCCAAGGAGATATGTAGAATTACACTATATTCTCATGCAAATTACAGGGTCAGACTACTGCATGTATTAGTCCACCGAGAGTTTGTGAATTGATGATAGACATGCCTGTTTAAGTGTAAAGATTAAGCTGCAGAAATCTGTATTCTTCTGTTTAAGGGGAAGTAGAAGCATGTGCCAAATATGTTCTTGAACTGTGGTTTCTGTAGCAATTTATTTCACATGATGGGGTTACTAGCCCCATGTGGAAACCTCCAGGTATGAAGTCTTACGACAGCAAGCTATAATAAAATCAATGTTATGGTGAAATTATTGAGGTAATTAAATTTTGATTGTGGCACTACAAAACACCTATATAGTGTAGCAACCAAAATGTGTTCATCAGCAAGTTTCTGATGTGGATGTGTCAAAGTCAGAAATACTTTGGTTATTAAAACAAAACCGTTGCTTGTAAATAAAACAGCAAATCCCTTGGACTCATACAGACAAAAAGATCATGTACACCTTGTGCTGACTAGCAAAACTGAAAGAAAGGGCAACGTTGATAGTACTGCACATACCTACGGCATATGAACAATGACGGTAATGATCACACCTAATACCATTGTCCAGCAAGGAGCTTGAAAAATTGCTTCCTGGAAATCCAAGCTTACAATCATATGTCTGAGATATATGAATGGAGGTTTTTCTGGAGTCGTCCTTATATGACCACCAGCTAATCACAGTGCTAAATAGTACAGACGTGGAAGTGAACCTCTGTCTTGTTGTTTAACTAGGTGTGCTGAGCTTCTCACTCTTTTACGAGTACCACTTTGAAGACTACTTGGTATTATCTACACTGTAGATCTAGGAATTTCCTTTGGCTTTTCTGCTGTTCCGAAACGTGTTGAGTTGAAGTAATGAGCTCCAGTTTCTCCAGCTTGGCTTGCATTTAAAGGATTATCAAATCTGGTCCAAGCTAGGAGGAAGAAGCGCATGGGGGGGGAGGGGGGGGGGGGGGGTCCCTGGAAGCATGTGGATGATTTCAAGAATCAATGAGGGTGTAATTAGCCTCACTGACAGGTTCACTTCCACATTTGTATATTGTAGCATTGTGCTTAGCTGATGATCATATAAGGATGACCCCAGATATGCCTCTATGCATGAGCCTCTGTCTGTGAAGCTAATTACATCGTTTTTGACTTTTGTCACTTTTGAGATGTTTATATTCTCTGCTATCAGATGGCATAGGTTACATTTCTAAAGATGATCTTAGATCCAGTTAATATGCATGTGAGAGTACTGACCCATTCAGAAAAATCAATATGGTGTTACCAGTTAAGCCTGACAGGAAACACCTTTACAGGAACAGGTACTGGTACAACAGAAACGTGTAAAAATTTAAAAAGTTATAGTGATCAAAGGAAGTGGTGCCTCGTTGATGACCTAGATTACATATTAAAGGAAGGAATTAGATCTTCATTTATTTCCCCTTTACGTCAGTACAAGATGTTCTGAGAAACAGTGTGTCAAATGTTCCCTCAGTCCTGCTAAATTAATCAGAAACACGGGGCGTAAAAAGACAGCCACTTAGGAGGATTAAAAGATTCCCATAAGGTTCATCTTCTGTTGATGCTACAGAACCCATCAGGATACATGCCTGGAGGGCACATACTAATATACTATTTTCAGTTCATTGTTTGATGTTTTCTTGACGCTAACTATAGGTTTGTCATTCTCTGGCCAGTTTGCTATCAAATCTTTCCTTTCATTATGATCTTTAAGAATGTTGCTTCTGTTTGGTCTTTAAGAATGGTATTAGGGAGGATCACTACTGTCACTGATCATATACTGTGAACATATTAATATAGGCAGAGTAAGTTGGCAGTAAAGAAAAGATGTTTTAGATTATTCTTTAAGCTTATGTTATGAAAATTCAATTATTTGCTTTTGTGGAGGTTTTTAAATAAATCAGTGATTATACAGTAACTGTATTACATTGGATTTGTGGAATATAAAAAGACACTACAGCTAAATACAGTTAAATAGAAATCCAGATGATTGTGAGTGTCAATAAGAACTATCCTTTTGTATGGTACAGGAAGCAGGATTTTAATGCAAAGTATGAAGATGAACATTACAACCAACATGGACAGACAAATGAAACAGAAACCCAGCAGACCATCTGTCTTGAGAGCAGACGGATGTGAAAATTAATCGGTCATACTTTACATGAAAAGTAGTAGGTGCCATGCAGTGGTCTAGATCTCACATGGGGCATCAAGAAAAAAGTTGACCCAGAGGTACACAGATACAAATATTTTTGATGGAATTCCAAAACTTGAGATAAGATAGACCTGAGCTATTAAGATAAGATGGTCAGTTTTTACTCTGTCCTTGGCAGGGTAAGAGCTGATGATTGTGAATATTATTGTAGCATCTGTATGCATTGTGTAAATACAGTAGTAGTAATAGTAGCACCCCTTTCATTCATAACTGACTATGGGAATGCACCCCCTGAGGTGAAAGCCCTCAGCTGCTTTTTTTCCTCGTGATCCTTTCGACGTGTTTTTTTCTCTTCTGCTTGCTGTGAGAGCTTCTTTTCACCCACTCTAAGGTGGCACCATAAGGAGCATCGTCACTTGGTGGGATCAGCAGCTTCATTCTCTCAGGTTGCTGGACTTATGTCAAGTGCCTTCATATGTCTCTCTTGCACACATCTTTGAACCTCAGCTGCGGTTGCCCGGCTGTTCTTTTGTCATCTGCCAGTTGTCCATATAAGATATCTTTAGGAATGCAACCATCTTCCATGCGGCACAGTAGTGAGGTTAATATTTATTTAGCTGACTTCAAGAGCATATTGTTGCCAGTAATCACCAGATGTGGGGCATTGCTTCATTATGTAAAGCTAGGTCATATACTGATGTGATTGGTACCAGGTAGGATCACACAACGCTAAAGTTGCATAGAGGCAGAAAATATAATGGTTTGGCCAGCTCATCAGAATGCAGCCAAATCAGCTACCACAGCAGATGTGGTTTTGTAGCAAGATGAATCACAATAGGGAAAGATGGATAGAAAGATTATTAATGCATTCATGATAAACATAGTATGACACTAGCCATGACAGTAGTTCTCATGCATGGACACAAAAAAACTGCTTCTCGCCATGACTCTTCATATCATGCTTGGAAAAATAAAATTTCACATTACCACTAATTTATTGTCACGCTTTATACTTAGAAGACAAAATTTAATCAAATCATGACATCTTCACAATTCATTCCTCAGGAGTTTTGCAAGCAAAATCCACTGTATGAGAAAGCATTACTGCTAGAAAAAACCACATCACAGGCCAAACAGCAGCAAAATGTAATAATGACCCGACCACTACTAACGCTTACTGTATTACAGACCCCACCACTACCAGAGCTGCCTTTACTAGAAACCCCACCACTACCACGGCGGCCTTTACGAGAGACCCCACGACCACTACTGCGGCCTGTGAAAGAGGTCCCACTACCACCACTTCCGCCTGTGAAAGAGACCCCACTACCATCACAGCCGACTGTGAAGGAGATTCCACTACCACAACAGCCGACTGTGAAGGAGATCCCACTACCACCACAGCCTGGGAAAACAATAGGCAACATAAAGAAAATTGAGATTGTGAAACCATTCAAAATGAGATCAATGAGAATGAATGTAAGGTTAACTGGGAACAATTCTAATTCCAATTCTGGTATAGGCAGCAAAGATAACACGGATATTGTTGACATGGATATTGATGATGGAGTTGACATGGATATTGAAGAAGCATAGAACAAGTGTGACAGGATGCTTGGTCTTGCGTCAACCTCTGTCATCGAGCTGGTTGGATAAATCTCCAGAGCCGGGGCCTTAGTGAAACGTAATTAGTGGAGGGTCATTGAACCTTGTTACCTGGTATACTGTCATGTTTGGCTGGTGGCAGAATTTCGATTGGTCATCCTCTTATCATCTTAAAGTATAGTGATTTAGTGTACTCAGAAGTAAATTGGCAAAGTCAAACAGGAACAGAGGAAAATTCCCCAACGAACGAGGTTTCAGCTTATGAATATCGTTGTATAGAATCAGAAAATTTGTTCTCTATTTGTTCTAATTTTTCAAGAAGTCTTTTTTTCTTTCTTCTTTGGCAACAATAGTTTATGAACTATAAAGTTGGCGACCTAACTGTCTGGTAAAGTTTCATTTCTTGTGGGTTGTCTGGTCAGATATTCAAAAGAGCTATAATTTTTGGCTAACACGTCCGTGGTGGTCTACAGAAACATGGATACTCACTCATTTTTTGTCTCTAAAAATCAAACCTGCTTCTTGTTGAGCACTGGACCATTTTTAAGATCTCTCTGTTAATATCGGAAAGGGTTCAAGGTCAGTGCCAGTCAATCTACCACTACTGTCGGTCAGTAAAGCGCTTGTATAACTCCTACTCTGCTTCATTATGAGATGTCAGACAAGCTAAAAGCTCCACAACAAATCGTCGTCGATGATCCCAGAATAGACTGGTTTTTCAGTCTTGAGAACCAAACTGTAATCTTCATTTCTGTAACTGATTGCGTCCATCTTGAATATTGTTAATTAAATTGTTTTTAACTTAACTACCAAAAATGCGTATTTCACCTCCCAATATGATGTCATAATTATTAATATATGATATGAATGACCACAAAATAAAAACGTACATGTCGACTACGACACAAGTACAAAGCACACATCAAAATTCCTAAATGACAAAACCTCCAATTGTGTTGCCTGCATGAACACCCCAGACAACTGTAATTTCTCTATCAGAAGTGAAAATGAAAGAAACACAGGAAAATTATAAGCATCCTCTTGACCAGTTTTTGACAGTTGAGCAGGTGAGCTCAAAGGTCAATCAGGCACAACCGCTTGAGTTGGACTTATCATATATTCCTTTGCCAGAAGTGGCTGATCTGCCTGATCTGTGGACATTTGAGTTGGACTTGTCATACATTCCTATGCCAGAAGAGGAAAGTGAGTTCCCAGTTCCTGAAGTTTCCTCAGAACCTGGTATAATTTGCACTGTTAAATCTCTGCAGCAGGTAGAGGAGGAAGGAAAGAGAAACATTGATGATGAGAAGAGAATGATGGTTACAGATGTTGATGCAGAGGCAGAAAAGCCAGTGGTAGTGACCCCAGTCTCCAAAGCTTCCCCAGAACCTGATATGATTTGCTTTTTGAAATCCCTTCCGGGGGTGGTGGAGGAGAGAAAGAAAAATATTGATCATGAGAAGAGAATGATGGTTACAGAGGAAGGGGGGACAAAGAAAAAAGAGGATTGAGAGTGGTTCACTGTCGGTAGATAAATCAGATGCCATTAGGTGTGACAACCAAGAGGCAACAGAGGATTTATCTGGTAATGCTGTGATTAATCAGTTGCAGACCACAGATATGAAACACATTGATCTTTCTTTGACTTCTGTTGAATATGATGATCAGCAGGTGGTAGCGTCTGAGCGTTCGAATATTGTTACAAGTACAGTCGTAGAGGAGACAGCACACATTGAAAAAAGTGAACATGGACAAAATGACCTGAAGGAAGTTGAGGCAAGACCAGATGTAGAAATAGCAACATCAGAAGTTGTTTTGAAGGAAGTGCTTCCACTAAAGGTTGAAGATTTAGTGACTGTGACTGAAGGTAAATCAGTCAGTAATGTGAACTTGGAAATTGGTGATTCAGCTTATTTTGCTGACAGCCATGCTGTCAGAGATCAAGAGGATAAAAGTGCTGGTGAGGGCATGTTGAGGAAGATGGCAGCATCAGCTAAATCTGAGTGTGAGGTGCTAGATAACGAGTTGGTTGTGCTTTCAGGTGTTGCTGAAGATAGTCGGGGTGAAAATTACACAGGGTACATTCAGGATTCTGCAGGGAGTTCAGAAAAGAATACTGCAGCTATAAGCACTATGGAGAAGGTACAACAGCATGAAGTCATGTCTGAAACTAAAGATGTTATCTAGTTCAGGGAGTAATAGAGAGTATAAACTGCAAGAAGTATCATCTAGCAACTCAGCAGAGGTTGAGTCTTGCATTACTGATTGTATAACTGTAGGTGCCAGTCAGGCCAAAATGAACATAACTGGTTTAGCATTTAGTATTGAGGAAGAATTGAATACCAAGGTTTTTGTTGATGCTAGTGAAGGACTACACATTGCTGAATCTATAGATGGCGGCCAGGAAGAAATGAATGTTAAAGATTCACAAGTGGTTTGCAGTGATGAAGAAATGAATAATGCTGGTCCATCAGTTATCGTAGAGGAAGGAATTAATACCAAAGACATTGTTGACGCTGGTCATGGAGTCGGCATTGCTGAATCTATAGATAACAGTCAGGAAAAAATGAACATTAAAAGTCCAACGGTTGGCAGTCGGGAAGAAGAGAACACTTGTCCAGAAGGTGACAGCAGGGAACAAATGAACAAAACTAGTCCAGAAGATAACATTAGGGAAGAAATGGACACCGATGATATTGTAGTTGTTCAAGGAATAAGCATTACTACACCTGTAGATGACATTCAGAAAGAAACAAACATTACTGATCTAGTAACTGTCATTCAGGAAGAAGGAAACATTACACATCCAGACAGTAGGGAACAAATGGACACTGATGATGTTGTAGTTGGTTAAGGAATAAGCATTGCTGAATCTATAGATAGCATTCAGGGAGGAACAATCATTACTGGTCCAGTAACTGACAGTCAGGAAGAAAATAAAATTGCTAGTCCAGCAGATGACAGCCATGACAAAGTGGTTGTTGCTTGTCCAGCAGATGGCAGTCAGGAAAGTGAGCACTGAGAATGGTGTAGATGTTGGTCCAAGAGAAAGCGTTACTAAAAACCTGGATGGCAGTCAAGAAGTGAATATTACTGGCCCAGTAGATGACAGCATTGAAGTATTAAGCATGGCTATTATTGTCGATGACAGACAACAAGGAACAAGTAAGCATAACAGATAATGAAAAAGACTGCAAAGGAGAGAAAAATGTTGCTGATAGTGTAGATGGTTGTGAAGAAGAAATATGCATTGCTGATAATGTAGATTACAGTAAAGAAAAAACGAACATTACTGATATTGTAGATAACAGTAATGTAGACATAAGCACAGATGTTGCAGCAGATGACTGCAAAGAAGAAATTATCATTGCTGATGCTGTAGATGACAGTAAAGAAATACCATTGTTGATAATGACATTACAGAAGACACAAACATTGCTAGTGCTGCAGACAACAGGAAGGAAGAAGTGAGCTGTGTTGTGAATGTAGATGACATGAAAGAAGAGGAGGCTATTGCTGATGGTGTAGGTAACACGAAAGAAGAGTTAACTATTATAGATAGTTTAGATGATTTGAAGGAAGATGCAAACATTGCTGATGATACAAATGAAAGTGAAAAAGACAGAAGCATTGATATTAATACAGGTCCTATTAGAGAAGAAATAAACAGTTCAGTTGACAGTAAAGAAAGTATAAACATTTTTGAAAATACACTTGACAGTGGAGATAATGTTTCTAAGGATTTAGTTGAGAAAGACAAAATAGGAGAGGTAGAAGCCCAAAATGTGGGTGAATCTACACGACAGATGAAAGGAAGCTCTGTTGTGGATCAGAAAGATGTTTATTCAGATCAGCATGAGGTACCAGAAATTACATCTGCAAACAGAAGAAGGAAGTCTACTAGAAGCAAACTTGGCAGAAAAGCCGCTGCAGAAATTGAAGTTAAAATGGATGGTGGTTCATTAAATGTGAACCAAGAAGGTGGTTCTGAAAGTTCATTGCACATCACTGACAATGTTGACAGCGGGGAGTCTGAAGGTACAGCAGAGGTGAGCGTCACCAGCACAGGTTCTTTATTAAACAAACCATCAAGAAAACCCAAAGGAGAAACGACAAGAAGCAGCCAGTTTCGTGGACGAGTAACAAGAAGCAGAGCAAAGAAAGGTCAAGCTGACCTCCAAACCATAGAAAAAACTGATGTAGAAGACATAGCAGGTGACAGAATGGAAGCTGGACATCAAGATAATGATAGCCATATGTCTCTTCCAGCTTCAGAGACTGAAACTGTTGGAGAATCAGGCCTTATCCAGTCGCCGCTACTCAAGTCTGAGGGGGATTCAACAAGTGAAGCTACCATTGACACATCAGTAACAAAAAATGATGAGCGATCACATTCTGGTCTGCTCACTGTGTCTGTGTGTGAAGGATCTTCTGATAGTGATGCTACCATTACAGAGGAAACAGAAGACCCCCGTGCTCTAGTGAATCTACCAATCATTGAATGTGAAGATGTTGTAGATTCTATGGGTGAGGGAAATCAAGCCAACCTGACTGGCCCAGGTGGTAGAGATGAATCAATAATTGACTCCCAGCAGGCTGTAGTGGTGAAGTCTATTTCCAGATCTGGAGATGACAGTGATGTCATATCAGTTGCTTACAAGCCTTCATCAGGTCAAGAGCAAGAATTAGTAGATGACAGCATTTATGGACAAGAATCAGGGAATGACAATGTCCCCCAGCAGCATTGCCATGGTCACACAGGTGGTCAGAGCAGAGATCCTCCAGTGTCTGGAGTGGTTGAAGATGAAGAGGAATCTACTAACACCATGATGGTCTCTGTTGCTGAGACAGACAGCCAAGTCATTGGTAAGTTTGCCCACAGTTTGTATATCATCATCATCATCATCATACCTCAGCTGCCCTAGAGCTTATACCTTCAACACATTTTTGTGTCAGTTCCTCTTGTCCTGTACTATCCACTCATGATCTTTCCATATCTTCATTGTCCTGTACATTTCTATCTCCAGTTCTCATCTGTCTGTGCATTTTTGTGGTCTCTCTCTACCTCTCTCTTACCCTGGGGATTCCTGAACAATGACTGCTTTGTAACACTAAAAACAAGTTTTGTCAATATGTGTGTGTTACGTGTCTTTTATATAATGAATGTTAATATTTAGTGACAGGATGGTTCCTGTGGCCAAGATCACTTCTAGGGTAGTAGACATATCAGACACCGAAACAAGCCAACATCAATTAG
The DNA here is from genome assembly GCA_024509875.1 of Oreohelix idahoensis. Classification (NCBI taxonomy): domain Eukaryota; kingdom Metazoa; phylum Mollusca; class Gastropoda; order Stylommatophora; family Oreohelicidae; genus Oreohelix; species Oreohelix idahoensis. The sequence continues at coordinate 233,592 of JAMPIV010003283.1, forward strand.
AATTATTTGAGCCACAATGGACGAAGTGGACGGTATACATTTTTATTAAGACTGTGACACTGCTCCAAATTCCATACAGTTCAGGCCAATATACAATAGCATATAATATGCAGTCATCGATATAACTTTAGGCCGTCCGTTCATGTCTGAAACGCTGTCCTTTTCATTTTTAACATTTTCCAATATTTATTCACACTCGACACTGAACAGATATACTCCCTGTAAATGCAGATAACTAGATACACCTCACAGAAGATCTTGATGTATTAGTGATGTAATAACATAGGGATGTACCATATATATTCAGGAGCTCAAACTCATGTGTCCACTCGCCATGACACACAATGGTAAAAGACTTGCAGACAATCTCCTCACTTCTGTAGTTTTAGTTTCACGTCTGCCAAACCCCCATATCGGCATGACGTCACTTCCTGCCTGTATTAATAAATGACTCTGTATAAACTAAACAAACAAGGAGCCCTGTCGAGCAAACCATAATACCGACACGATCATTATGAATTTTAATCATAACAGTGTGTTATATGTTACCAGCTTCTTCTTCTCATCACCTGTTCTACTAGCACCAGTATGGTTCTTATTATCAGTTTCACATTGGTGATCTTGTCACATCATGTCAATCCTTCTATTCTATAAAAGTCTGTAACTTCCTGGTTGTTTTTGCTGCACTCTATGCTTCAGAGCCACATAATGGTGCTGATTTGACATTTGAATTGAAGATTCTTATTTTTTGTGTTTGACATGAATTATTTTGATTTCCATATATTTCCCAATGCCCTTTAGCTTTCTGAGGAGCATAGGCCTTCAACAAACACATGTCAAGTCTTCCTGTCCTGTGCCATCCACTCAAGTTCTTTCCATGTTTTCCTCATCATTTTCACCTCTGTATCCAGTTCTCTTCTCCATGTGTTTTTCGGTCTACCTCTGCCTCTCTTTCCCTGTGGATTCCAGAACAAGGACTTCCTTGTAATGCTATCAGCAGGTCTCCTCAGTGTGTGTCCTATCCATCGCCAGCATCTTCTTCTCAACTCTTGCTCCACTGGTACTTGTCTGGTTCTTGTCATCAATTCCACATTTTTGTCATACCATTTCAGTCCTTCTATTCTACGCAAGCACCCGTTTATAAAAGTCTGTAGCTTTTTGGTTGTTGTTTTATGTTGCTTTCCATGTTTCAAAACCATACAATAGGACTGACTTGACATTTGAGTTGAAGATTCTTATTTTTGTGTTAGACTTGATTTCTCTTGTTCTCCCAATGTTTCCCAATGCAATGAAAGCTTGTTGCGTGATAAATTCTCGCAACATCGTTTTATTTCAGTGTCTGTTTTATAACGCAAGGGCAGCAACTGCTTGAAATTTATAGTCACTTTTCTCGGTAAGCATTTGTCTTCTCGCGTTGGTATCGAATGCAGTTAACTTTTGAGCTGTGGTCATTTTTGCGCTGGACTGCGCATGACTTGTCTTGTTGTTTGGTCGATCGGTTTCCGCCCACCACTAGTGGGAGTGAGCGATTTGGAATGGCGAAAGAGATGCCTCGTTGAAGAGGGGATCTCCGCTTTTTTTTTGTTCTGTCAGGGATGTGTAGTCCTCTTATGGATATTTCGTTTAGTCGAGATAATACCTCTAGTGTTTTCCCACATGTCGGGAGGCGTGATATTTCTGTGTATTTCATGAAAGCAAGGTAAATTGACTTTTTCATTAACTCTATCGATTTTGGGTCGTGAGCGATTTCGATTCATAGCCTGTCTCCGAAAGTCGTCGTCACGAGATGTTCTTTCCCAGCTCACATGTCGCTGCATTGTACTGCATCGGTTGATGCATGTACCAAGGACCATTACTTGCTACTTTGTTAAATGAACTAGGTTTAGAAAACCTTTATTATCTAGAGGATATTCTTGAGGACATTATTTATACTTCGGCAGACGTGTCTGTCTTGCTGAAGTCAAACTAAGGAGAGTGAACTGATCTCATACATCTGGTTATCTCCTGGCTGTTATAGAAAAGGATGGAGTTGTTCACCTGACTACATTTACAGCACTTTGAAATATAACATGCATCTGACTCATCATTGTAATGCTGTCTACCGTTTATTGCTGTATTGAATGTTGCTGTGATAATGACTGTTTGATGTGCCTACACATTTGCGTAACCATTTTGTCACTGTGGCGTCCACAATAAATAATGAAGAAAAAACGTCAACGGCTGTTTCAAGACTCATTGACTTTATACGTCGTGAGTTTACTGACGTCCTATGTGGATTGCCCTGTTATTGTTGCATGAACATTGTTTTGACTGAACACATCTACACACTACACAAAACCAGACATGCGGATGCCATCCATCATCATATGGCATCACGCATCATTTGGTGGCCATAAGCTGGTTTGATTCTGGTACTAGCAAACACGGGGTCCCTTACCCACTTCATTTTCAACAAGAATTCATCAGCATCCTTCAAGAAATTAACATTCTTCAATACAGTCAACATCTTCAAAATTTTCAAAGTACTCGGCGTTGCCCGGTAAAAGTCAAAATTTCAACTTTTTGACGGAAACAAGAATTTGACAGTACCCGGCGTTGTTACATGTTGCCGGATAACTCGGACTGCTGTTATCTTTTACGCAAGTCAAGCAAGTTGCTGCTGTCAAGGTTCCAGTGCTGTCGTTTTTTGAGAAGGTCAAGTGCCGGTTGAAACGGGTTGTTTTCTGAAGAAGGCCAAGTACCGATTTCCATCAACTTACTTTTGGATTAGAAGGTCAAGTGCCGAAACAACTCAACACACAGTATTTCAGAAGCTCTTGTACCATCGTGTTAGCAGTGGAAGCAGTTCAGATGTGCCATCATCGTTGGAGCTTCGCTCTTTAGGACGTTGATTGACATCCGTTTTTCTGCTGTTCTACGATTGGAAGCCTTTAAGTTAAGTGGCCTGTTTGTATGTAAACTGTGCCCTTATACTTCTGCTGAGTCTTCTGTGTATCATCTCATTCTATATGTTATATGTCTATATGTTATTTGTATATTTATATGTTTATATTTCAGCGGGTTCTCGGTTGGGTGGTGTCTCCGTTAGATTATGCCACGTCATAGAGGTCGTCTATTGTGAGCGTTTTCTGTAGGGTTTGCAAATTTCCGATACTGGAATTTGCTAAGCGACTTCTGTTGCTATTTATGTTAGCTGTGATGACATGTTTTAATATTGTTTTCGTTATTATTTCACATTCTTTAGTTTTGTTGTGATTTGTTTGTATTTGTTAGCCTACTCTTGTCTATAATTTAGTTTCATACAACATTTTTGTTTATACACTGTGGTGTCATGTATTTTGTTTAATTCTATCGCAGATATCGTCACATTTTTTGTGATATTTCATTAATTTCTGCTTTATTTTTAGTTGATTTCTGCGAAAGTTTTTGTATTGTTGCTGATCTTTGTTATTGTTTACATTGTTATTGTTTACATTGTTTGTATTGTTTACATTTTCAATGTTTACATTCTGCATGTGTTTACATAGTCATTGTTTACAGTTATAGTAATTAGTTAATGGGCTATGCTAATGCACTGTTACTACTATACTGATGATAAATGAATGATGAATAGTGTCGTGCACTATTGAATGAGAAGTGCACTTATGATCAAGATTTGAGTGCTGATATTTCATATACAAGTTCTTTGATTGGAGACTTGTTTCCCACAGAGACTGGGATAATATAATGTGATGTGAATATACAAGTGCTTAATTAAGACTTGTTACACTTAGGTTTGAAATAAATTAGTTAATTATTTCAGGTTTTGGACTCATATGTTAGACAACATGTCTACATTTGAGCACTTTATTGAGCAGGGTAAATTGCTTGGGAAGACTGGTGATAAGTTAGAAGAATTTGCAACTGCTCGATATGATAAAGCAATGGAAGCTGAACAAAAGAAACTGCATATGGAAGCTGAACAAAAGAAACTGCAGATGCAGGTGGATGAAAAGAGATTCCAAATGGAAATGGAAAAACAAAAAAGGGAATCAGAAGCTGAGGAAAGAAAGCTACAGCTAGAGGCTGAGAATAAAAGACTTGAAAAAGAAGCTGAGAATAAAAGACTTGAAAAAGAAGCTGAAAATAAAAGACTTGAAAAAAGAAGCTGAAAATAAAAGACTTGAAAAAGAAGCTGAAAATGAAAGACTTCAAATGCAGGCTCAAGCTGAAGAAAGGAAGTTACAAAGAGAGTCTGATGAGAGGAAAGCAAAAATGGAACATGAAGAAAAACTCTTAGCTTTAGAGTTGGAGAAATTGAAATTGACGAGCATGAGTAATGGTAATGATTCAAACAAGGGTTCATCTTCTGGGAAGGCTAATAATGATACTTTTAAGATTAAGTTACCAACATTTAGTCCTTCCAGTGATGACATAATGTTCTATCTGGACAGATTTGAACAAGCATGTACAGCTCATAACATAGACAAAGCAAAATATGTTTATCAGTTATCAGGGATACTGACAGGTAAAGCTCTAAGTATATTAAATATGGTGGATGAACCTGACAAGAGCAATTATGAGGTTGTCAGGGCCGCTTTGTTAAAGAAATATCAGCTTAACGAAGACGGCTATCGTCTACAATTTAAAAACATGTTACCTGAAAATGGAGTTGAATTCTCCGAGTTTATTGCAAGAATACGCATTACTTTCTCACGATGGGTTGAACTATCTAAGACGGAAAAAACTTATGAAGGACTTATGGACTTAATACTTAGAGACAAAGTCATGTCGTCTGTCAATGAGTCTTTCCTTGCTTTCCTTCATGAACGTAAACCTAAAACAATAAAAGAAATGGAAGATTTCTGTTGCCAATACGTAACTGCGCACCCACACATAACCATGGGTAACTCTAAGGTGAAAGAAGGTTTACCAGTTGCTTCGGCAGCTCCGTATGGTCAAAACTTTGCTCGTAGATCCCAACAAAATTTTGATAGAAAGGGCAGCGGTAATTTCTGTCAAAATCATGGAAACCAATTTCATGGTGATTCTTCTTCGAAGAATTGGAGACAACCTGATAGTGGTCGTTACTATCACCCTAATAATTATAAGCATTTCAAAAGAGGATATGGTAATAGAGGTTATTCCTGCCGAAGACCTCAGAACCAAACAAATAGATGTTCGCATCAATGTGAACATGATAGTAATCGTGGAAACTGGAATTCGAACCAGTATAACAATTACAATAGAGACAATAATAACTGCAGAGATAATAATAACTCTGATAACTTCAGAGGTAATAATAGTCGGGGTAGATCTCAACACAAAAAAAAAGAGATATCAGCAGGCTAATGCTGTACAACAGGAAACTGAGGGAGCCTGTAATCATGTTGTTGATAGTAAAAACTTTGACGCTGTCACTAGTTCTGCTTTTGACTTTGAGAGAGCAAACAAATGCCCCCAATGCAGTACTTTATTCGAACCGGGTACCATAACTACTTTGAGTTGTGGTCACCCACTTCCCGCTCTTCCTGCTGCTGTTGCGCATGACGGGAGGGGTTCTTTAATTCTACATAAGGGTCTTGTTAATGATACTCCGGTCTCACTACTTTTCGATTCCGGATGCACCACTATTGGTGTTAGACAATCGCTTGTAGATCCATCTTGTGCTACAGGAAGGGTTATTAAATGTGTCACATTTGGCGGCACTCTAGAAAAAATATCCTACTGCTGTAATTCGCATTGCCACTCCTTTCTTTACTGGAGATGTGCATGCTTGTCTCTTACCTAATCCTATTGCGGACCTTATTATTGGTCGTATTCACGGAGTTAGGGAGTGTACCCCACAGCAGATTGCTGCTTGGGAAGATAGTAACATGCAAGCTACAAATGCAGTAGTTACAAGAGCACAAGCTCTACAAACACCCGAAACTTCACTGAATAGTGATAATGAAGTTGATAGCCAAGATAGTCACTTAGTAATTACTCGTGACTCTTTCATAAAATTGCAAGAAGAAGATCCTTCTTTAAAAAAATTCTTCGTTCTTGCGAAGAAAGGTGATCCGAATCAGGATACAAATAGAAAATCTTGGATTGCAATGAGAAACGGCGTACTTGTACGTATGGTACAAGATTCGACTACGTCGGCACATTCGCAAATTCTTGTTCCCAAGAGCATGAGAGTCCAAATATTACAACATGCTCATGACTCGCAATGTGCTGGACATATGGGTTTTGCCCGTACGAAGTCGAGAGTCCTTGCGGCTTTCTTTTGGCCTTTTGTCAATAAGGACATTCGTATTTACTGCCGATCATGCAAGGTATGTCAGGAGGTCAAATCTAGAGGACCACGACATGCTGCGCCTATCCAGGCTGCTGACATTCCTATTCGGCCGTTTCAGAAAATGGCCATAGATATTATTGGCCCTTTTAAGGTCAAGTCGGCCAGAGGACATCAGTTTATCCTTACATGTGTCGATATGTGCACACGTTGGCCAGAGGCTATTCCTCTTAAGAGCATATCTACTACAGATATCGCAGATGCTCTTTGGTTGATATTTTCTCGCTTGGGGTTCCCCAGAGAAATATTGTCAGACCATGGCACTCAACTCATATCTGACACTATGTCACAGGTAATGTCTACCTTACATATTGAACGATCTCTCAGTAGTATCTACCATCCTATGTCTAATGGGTTAGTTGAGCGTCTGAATAGAACGCTCAAGACTTTGCTTGGTAAGATAACTGAAGATCATCCTCAAGATTGGGACAGGGTTTTACCCGCGGCTCTCTTTGCCTATAGAGAAGTCCCTAATGAACACACAGGATTTTCTCCCTTCGAACTTGTCTTTGGCGCGCGTCCACGCGGCCCTATGTCTTTATTACACGATCTCATCACTGCCGATGATATTAGCGATGAAACTCAATCCTCATATGAGTATGTCATTGCTCTTAGACAAAAGATCATTGAGGCATGTAAGCTAGCAACTGCTTCATCAGAAATTGCTAAAGAGAAGGCAAGGCAGTTTGCTAACAAGAATAGATGTCTACGACAACTTTGTCCAGGTGACAAAGCATTCGTCCTACTCCCCAGTAGGGAAAATAGACTTCTTATTGCATGGAAAGGTCCGTATGCAATAGTCTCTCGGATTTCCGATGTTGACTATGTGGTCGATATTGATGGAAAGCATAAAACTTTCCACATAAACATGCTTTCGGAATTTCACGAACGTCCGGACTATTTGCTGCCTATTTTCCAGGCAACGGATGATGCTCCTGCACCTCACGGTCATTATTCATCCTGTCTGTCATTCAGGATGAGGAAGCTACCTTCTCTGATGTCAACCTTCCCCTTCCAGTGGTTCCATTACATTCCACGGAATCTTGGAAAAAAACGTTTCTGTTTCTCCTAATCTTTCTGGTGACGAACATCGACAAGTCTCGTCGATGTTACAAACATTTCAGGATGTTCTCACTGACATTCCTGGACACACAGATGTCATAGAACATGACATAATTCTTACCGACAATAATCCAATTAGGGTTAGGCCGTATCCTATTCCTATACACTTTCAGTCGCAAGTGGAAAAGGAATTGGATGAAATGATTCAATTAAATATAATTGAACCATCGACTTCACCATATTCTTCTTCCATGGTTATTGTCCGGAAGAAGGATAAGAACATACGAATTTGCGTTGATTATCGCAAATTGAATCAGGTCACAAAGTTCGACGCTGAACCGATGCCTTTGTTAGAAGATCTACTGATTAGACTTTCTAATTCTAGATTCTTCACTAAACTTGACTTGTCTAAAGGTTATTGGCAAGTGCCTTTAGCAGAGCATGCCCAAACCTCTTACTGCTTTTTCTACACCTAGGGGTCTATTTCAATGGAATGTTATGCCTTTTGGTCTCATGAACGCCCCTGCCACTTTCGTTCGCATGATGCGTCGAATTCTGTCACATCGTTCGGATGTCATCGCATACTTAGATGACATCTGTCTCTTCAGTGATACCTGGGAAGATCACTATTTAGGGTTATATGACTTACTGTCCACTCTACGTGAGAATAATTTGACAGCAAAACCTTCTAAAGCTTTTGTTGGTTTTGGTGAAATCTCTTTCCTGGGTCATCGTGTTGGTCATGGTCTCTTGAAGACAGAAGACCACAATACTTCCAAAATACTGAACATCTCTGTTCCTAAAACGAAGAAACAAGTTAGGAGTCTCTTAGGTTTAATTTAATTTTATGGGAGATTTATTCCAAATTTATCTTCGATCATGGCACCTCTCTCAACATTGTTGAAGAAAGGTTCGCCTAATCTGGTCCGTTGGTCTGAAGAATGCCAATCTTCACTAGACCAAATCAAGAATATATTTTCTTCTCCTCCCATCTTAAGATTACCTACTCTTGATAGGACTTTTGTTCTTCGGAGTGATGCTTCATCCACTGGGATTGGAGCAGCACTGATGCAAGAATATGCAAATACTCTGCATCCTGTTATGTACATTTCTAGAAAACTAAATGCGGCAGAGAGGAACTACTCGGTTTTAGACCGTGAGTTGTTAGCGATGGTTTGGTCAATTCTAAAGCTACAAAGATTCCTCCTGGGCGCACATTTCATTCTAGAGACTGATCAGAAAGCTCTTACAGCTATTCAGACTAAGAATTTGAAGAGTTCGAGATCCACTCGATATGCTATAGCTCTTCAACCTTTTCACTTCACGGTACGAGCTATCCGTGGTGCGGATAATGTGATGGCTGACATTTTGTCTAGATGCCCACATGACTCCAACTAATACTTCTGTCCTATATTTCTATATATTACAGAGTCATAACACACCTATATTTCTACAATAGATTAGCACATCTGTACTTACTTTATATGTACACACTATCGTGCTTTGTTGTCATCTTCTTCTGTTCGTTTTTTAAAATGATAGAGGAGGACTGAGTAGTTAATATAAGGGCCGTTAGTTTACTAAACAGCCACAATTATTAATAATGTATTGTACCTTATGAAGCATATTAGTTATTAATTAGCATTATATTGCTTGTACTTTCTCAGAATGTCATTGTTGAGCTGAGGACTTACCTTACGAGTTCTAGATTGTGTACTTACCCTCGGAATACCAGAGCATATGTCCTGGATCGTCATGTAGTTTAAATTTACTATGTACTTATGTCATTACATGTCAAAGAATGTACTATTTAAATTTTCCTATCAGATTTGTACATCCATTTTTAAAGACAATATTAGAGTATGCTGTTTAATGATGATTATAGTAACTTGCATACGTATATTGTGTTTACATGCTAACGTGATGTGTGTTGGTGACACCTCCCCGATGTGAATATTTTTTGAGACATATTTATTTTTCTGTTGAGGTATATCCTCACCAGACACTCTATAATTAGCCTATTGTTTGGCAATTTAATTAATTATCAGCGCATAATTCGTGCGTTTTGAGCCGCTTATCGCTTGCTCTTTGATATTGAAAAAAAAAAAATATGTTCCACATTTTTTTTTATCGGGAGGAGGTGGTGATATGTTGCGTGATAAATTCTCGCAACATCGTTTTATTTCAGTGTCTGTTTTATAACGCAAGGGCAACAACTGCTTGAAATTTATAGTCACTTTTCTCGGTAAGCATTTGTCTTCTCGCGTTGGTATCGAATGCAGTTAACTTTTGAGCTGTGGTCATTTTTGCGCTGGACTGCGCATGACTTGTCTTGTTGTTTGGTCGATCGGTTTCCGCCCACCACTAGTGGGAGTGAGCGATTTGGAATGGCGAAAGAGATGCCTCGTTGAAGAGGGGATCTCCGCTTTTTTTTTTGTTCTGTCAGGGATGTGTAGTCCTCTTATGGATATTTCGTTTAGTCGAGATAATACCTCTAGTGTTTTCCCACATGTCGGGAGGCGTGATATTTCTGTGTATTTCATGAAAGCAAGGTAAATTGACTTTTTCATTAACTCTATCGATTTTGGGTCGTGAGCGATTTCGATTCATAGCCTGTCTCCGAAAGTCGTCGTCACGAGATGTTCTTTCCCAGCTCACATGTCGCTGCATTGTACTGCATCGGTTGATGCATGTACCGAGGACCATTACTTGCTACTTTGTTAAATGAACTAGGTTTAGAAAACCTTTATTATCTAGAGGATATTCTTGAGGACATTATTTATACTTCGGCAGACGTGTCTGTCTTGCTGAAGTCAAACTAAGGAGAGTGAACTGATCTCATACATCTGGTTATCTCCTGGCTGTTATAGAAAAGGATGGAGTTGTTCACCTGACTACATTTACAGCACTTTGAAATATAACATGCATCTGACTCATCATTGTAATGCTGTCTACCGTTTATTGCTGTATTGAATGTTGCTGTGATAATGACTGTTTGATGTGCCTACACATTTGCGTAACCATTTTGTCACTGTGGCGTCCACAATAAATAATGAAGAAAAACGTCAACGGCTGTTTCAAGACTCATTGACTTTATACGTCGTGAGTTTACTGACGTCCTATGTGGATTGCCCTGTTATTGTTGCATGAACATTGTTTTGACTGAACACATCTACACACTACACAAAACCAGACATGCGGATGCCATCCATCATCATATGGCATCACGCATCAAAGCTCCTCTTGCTTTTTGTATTCTTATTTTGATATCATTGTCTGTCTGTCCCTCCAACTCTGTCTATATTACTGCCAAGATATGTGTATGATTCTATATCCGTTAGTGGTGTTTCTTCAACGTTGTTATCATTTCTTGTATTTATTCTCATAATCTTTGTCTTTTGCCTGTGTATTTTCAGGCCCACTTGTTGTGACCTCTCAACGAGAATTTTCATTTTCTCTTGCATCTGATTATGGTTATGGGACAGAAGAGCCAAGTCATCTGCAAATTCCAGATCATCAAGCTGTTTAGTCAGAACTAAGTAGTTTGAATAAATTTAATTAGGCAATTAATTGTTGTAATTATTAAAATAAACAAATACACTCGATGCAGACACGAGCGATATAAATAGAAAATATCCATCAATCGTTTGAACTTCTATGATGCACACAGCCATTTAAATCATTTGTTGTGAACACCATACCTGTCAGCCTGTAAGGGAATGCTGTACAACGTATGGAAAATTTACACTTTTAGCTGCGTGCGCTTGTACAGATTTTCTCCACACACACAAAAACAATCTAAAAAAATTTGCTAATCCGTGTTTTTTTAACTAGTTTTTTTTTTAAAATCTAAGAATATTTGCTAACCCACGTTTTTTTAAAACTTTTTGTTATTTCCTGTGATTTCAGGGCGTCCATTTTTAAAACGAGATCTCTCCAAGCATCCAATCACTTCCTTTTATACCTAACAATTTGCCAGTAAGTTTGAATTTGGCAATCTGCCCTAAAATATTTTGGGATCTTGACGAGAATCTGTTATCAGCAACACACGCTTGCGACCAGCGTTGCCACTCCTAGGTGGACTACCTAGATTTAGGTTTTTGTGTCCCATCTAGGTGTCATTTTTCTTCATTAGTTAAAGAACACCACCTAGAATTCTGCCAAAATAGCCCAGATTGCTGATATCTAGGTGTGTTTTTTTCTTCAAAATTCAGAGTGGTAATGCTGCTTTCGACTAACCCTTGAAGCCCTTTTTAAAAAAAAAAACTAAGCATTTGATATTCACCCGTGTGTTACCGGGGCCCGAAAGGGGAGCAAAGAATAGTAACACTGTACCTTACCATGCATGTCATAAAAAGCGACTAAGGAGGGTTGGTGATAAGGGTGGAATTAGGATGCCGTCAAATTACCACCTCTATCGACACCAGGTATTACAATGTAAGATGTGGGTGTCTTATCTGGTTTAGATTGTTGCTGTGTGTGTGTTGCAGTAGGACAGTTCAGGGTACACCACAGGCAACATGACGTGTAGAGTCATAAAAATGGTAACTTCGCTTTAGGTTTATACCATTTATTGCACGCCACAAAACAGTCATGATACTTATGTTATTGTCAGCATAGGTACAACGAATGCAGCATTCAAACTCATGTTAACTGACAGTCATGTAGAAGTCAATACTCAATAGTTGTATGGAAAACAAATATCATAGCGAAGCTTGATAAATAATGCATATAACTTCTGCAACCGTGGTCAGCTGCAGATCCTTAATGTTCATAGACAATAATAATTATTCCTTCCTGATGCTAGCAGATCAGAGGTATACAATACGTCCGTTTACTGTCTGCACGTGAGTAGCATACATGGATTACAGGTCAGCTCGACCTTTATAACCTTCCTAAGTCTAACCATCTGACTTGGACGTGATCTCTGATATAACGAATCCTGGAACACAGACAATAGTCTTGTTGGTCTAGAGCGACCCATATATATATATAATTAGTTCAGGTATAAAGATACCGGTGACTTAATCCTAGTCAAAGTACCTCTCCATTTTGAATCACACAGGCGAGCAAAAAAGGCGACAAAATGACGAACCTCTAGATGATAGCATAAAGTTCGATACAAGAGGAATTACCTTATTTCGGAAAATCAACCATGAACATATGCCTCCAGGCAGGCTTGACTAATACCGGAAATAGTCTAGTTAGCTAACTAACTCACAAAGACAATGTATTTCCCTCAGAGAATCACAAGACGCAAGGCGCGTCCGCTCGCTAATCAGTCCATTTCTCAACTCCCCGACCTGGGCGGAACAACAAAACCACAACCCAGTCGAGACATGCGCAGAGCGACAATCTCTGAGTCGCTGTTCACAATAAGACGATTCTAAGAACATTCGAGATAAAAGTCTTACACAGTCGCGCCTTTTATGGACATGAACAGAAGCGTTAAGAAAGGTTTCAAACATCTACAACAGTTGACTGATACTACCAAATAAGGAGATATGGTCACGCTTCGTTCAAGACATTATAGACCGAACGTGTCTCTATACAAGAGGAAGTAAACTCATAAAGAATAGTAGTATCGATATTTCGGGTTCTGTCCCTTTGACCATAAAATATATATATAACATGCATTTCAGTCAAATAATGATCATACATACGAAAAACGATCATACAAAGACTTTGGAAAAAAAGCAATTAATTGTGCGTAACATTACCGCACCCTCCCGGGAAAAAAAAAAATGAAACTTTTTTTTTTTTTAAATCCTGGAGCCGGAAAAATCTAGGCTCCTAACGCACGTATGATGCGCGGATATACCTAACAAAATAGCTCAACACTTGGAGCGAAACTGAGATCATATCCAGGTCCTTAGAGAAAAAATTTATCTAAGTATACGCGTATATATCCCAGGAAGGTGCCACCAACACAAACCACAATGATGGCAACATCATAATAAAAGTCAAATTATTCTCATACCAATATATGAAATCAAATATATTATTATGATATCATACAATGTGTTGCAAATAGCGGTGTAATATATTAATATACCGCACTATTTTATTACATTATGTAATGCATCAATAACTAATAAGTAATACATGTGTTGATCTTCGTTGACATAAAACATTCAATAGAAGAAGATGTGGACATCATCCGCTCCCAATCTAGTACAGGACTTGATATACTCAAAGTTCCACAATGGACACAATCTCGCATCTTCAATGCTGTGCTGCGAAAATATCAATAACACAAATCTTAAAGACAACTGGTAAATCTCTCAATACAATCCTGAAAATAATTTATTTAAATGTGGCCGAGTGATCTTTTGGCCCGTATATCACTAACTAAGCCTTCTTAGATAATTACATGGTACAATGTCATAAATTTCCCCCTCAAAAAAAGTGAGAAAAAAAATATCTACTAACATGTCATTATAACATTGGACTGTATATCAGGAAATATATATATGACAGAAGAATCATGTGGAATCGTGCGGGCATCTGGACAGAATGTCCGCCATTACATTATCCGAACCACGGATAGCTCGCACCGAGAAATGAAATGGTTGAAGAGCTATGGCATAACGAGTGGACCTCGAGCTCTTCAAGTTTTTGCTCTGAATAGCAGTAAGCGCTTTCTGGTCGGTTTCCACAATGAAATGTGCGCCTAGAAGAAATCTTTGTAACTTCAGAATAGACCATACCATAGCCAATAACTCACGGTCTAAAACCGAGTAATTCTTTTCTGCAGCATTTAATTTCCTAGAGATATACATCACCGGATGCAGAGTATCAGAATACTCCTGCATTAGTGCTGCCCCAATCCCAGTTGACGAGGCGTCACTTCGAAGAACAAAAGTCTTCTCAATAGTAGGTAACCTAAGAATAGGTGGAGATGAAAATAGGTCTTTAACCTGGTCCAATGAGGATTGACATTCTTTTGACCAGCGGATCAAATTAGGCGACCCTTTCTTCAATAAAGTAGAAAGCGGTGCCATAATGGAGGACAGATTCGGAATGAATCGTCCGTAGAATTGGATCAAACCTAATAGACTCCTTACTTGTTTCTTTGTCTTAGGGACCGAAATGTTAAGTATTTTTGAAACATTGTGGTCCTCTGTCTTTAAAAGACCATGACCAACACGATGACCTAGGAAAGAAATCTCACTAAATCCTATAAAGGCTTTAGAGGGTTTTGCAGTCAAGTTATACTCGCGAAGAGTAGACAGTAATTCGTATAAACCCAAATAGTGATCTTCCCAGGAATCACTGAATAGACAGATATCATCTAGATATGCTATGACATCTGTACGATATGCGAGAATTCGCCGCATCATGCGTACGAATGTAGCAGGGGCGTTCATAAGACCAAAAGGCATGAAATTCCATTGGAATAAACCCCTAGGTGTAGAAAAAGCTGTAAAAGGTTTGGCACGTTCAGTTAGCGGGACTTGCCAATAACCTTTAGACAAATCTAGTTTGGTAAAGAATCTAGAATTAGAAAGTTTATTGAGTAGCTCTTCTAATGAAGGCATAGGTTCAGCGTCGAACTTCGTAACTTGGTTCAATTTGCGATAATCTACGCAAATGCGAATGTTATTATCCTTCTTTCGAACAATAACCATAGACGAAGAGTATGCTGAAGTGGATGGTTCAATGATTTCCAAAGTATCATTTCATCCAATTCTTTTTCGACTTGAGACTGGAAATGGATAGGTATTGGATAGGGTCTGACTCTGATAGGATTATGATCAGTTAGCACAATGTCATGTTCAATGACATGTGTGTGTCCCGGGATGTCTGTAAGAACATCCTGAAATGTTTGCAACATCGAAGAAACTTGTCGATGTTCCTCAGCGGAAAGATTTGGAGAAACGGTCACGTTTTTCCAAGATTCCGTAGAATAAAGTGGGACCATAGAAAGAGGAAGATTGACATCAGAAAAAAGTAGTTTCCTCATCCTGTATAACTGACAGCGATGAGTATTGACCATGAGGTACTTGAGAATTGTCCGTTGCCTGGAAAATAGGCTGCAAATAGTCTGGTCTTTCATGAAATTCCGTGAGCATATTTATGTGGAAAGTTTTATGCTTTCCATCAATATCGACAACATAGTCGACATCAGAAATTTTGGAGACTATTGCATATGGACCTTTCCATGCAATTAGAAGTCTGTTCTCCCTTGAAGGAAGTAGAACGAGAGCTTTGTCACCTGGACAAAGTTGTCGTAGACATCTATTCTTATTCGCAAACTGCCTTGCCTTTTCTTTAGCAAATTCGGAAGACGAAGTTGCTAGTCTGCATGCCTCAATGATTTTTTTCCTAAGAGCAATGACGTACTCATAAGAAGACTGAGTCTCATCGCTAATATTATCGGCAGTGATTAGATCGTGAAGTAAAGACATAGGGCCGCGCGGTTGCGCGCCAAAGACAAGTTCAAAAGGGGAAAACCCCGTATGTTCATTGGGGACCTCTCTATACGCAAAGAGAGCCGCGGGTAAGACCCTGTCCCAATCCTGAGGATGATCCTCAGTTATTTTACCAAGTAAAGTTTTTAGAGTCCTATTTAAACGTTCGACCAACCCATTAGACATTGGGTGATAGATACTGCTGAGAGACCTTTTTATATGTAGCATAGACATTACCTGTGACATAGTGTCTGATATCAGTTGAGTGCCATGGTCTGACAATATTTCTCCGGGAAAACCCAAGCGAGAAAATATCAGCCAAAGAGCGTCTGCGATATCAGCAGTTGAGATGCTCTTGAGAGGTATTGCCTCTGGCCAACGTGTGCACATATCGACACATGTAAGAATAAATTGATGTCCTCTAGCCGACTTAATTCTAAAAGGACCGATAATATCTATTGCCATTTTTTGAAAAGGGCGAATTGGAATGTCAGCAGCCTGAATAGGCGCAGCATGTCGTGGTCCTTTAGATTTGACCTCCTGACATACTTTGCAAGAGCGACAGTACATTCGTATGTCCTTGCTCACAAATGGCCAAAAGAAAGCCGCAAGAACTCTCGACTTTGTACGGGAAAAACCCATATGTCCAGCACATTGCGAGTCATGAGCATGTTGCAATATTTGCACCCTCATGCTCTTAGGCACAAGAATTTGTGAATGAGTGGATGTAGTCGAGTCTTGTACCATACGTACAAGTACGCCGTTCTTCATAGAAATCCAAGATTTTCTATTAGTATTTTGATTAGGATCACCTTTTTTTGCTAGAATGAAGAATTTTTGTAACGACGGATCTTCTTCTTGCAATTTGATAAATGAGTCACGTGTAATAGTCAAGTGACTATTTTGTTCATTTACTTCATCATTATTAGTTAATGAAGTTTGAGGTGGATCCAGAGCATGTGCTCTTGTGACCACCGTATTGGTAGCTTCAATGTTTTGCTCTTCCCAAACAGCAATCTGCTGTGGGGTACATTCCCTAACTCCGTGAATACGACCAATAATAAGGTCCGCAATAGGGTTTGGAAGTAGACACGCGTGGACCTCTCCCGTGAAGAAAGGAGTAGCAATATGTATTATGGCAGTAGGATATTTTTTCCAACGTGCCACCAAATGTGACACATTTGATGACCTTTCCTGTAGCACAGAATGGATCTACAAGAGATTGCCTAACCCCGACAGTAGTACATCCAGAATCAAACAACACCGAGACTGGATTACTATTTACAAGCCCCTTATGTAATATAAGAGAACCTCTCCCATCATGAGCAACATTAGCAGGAAGAGCGGGCAAAGGATGACCACAGCTTAGAGTACTAATGGTTTTCGGATCAAATAAAGTACTGCATTGGATACATTTATTTGCCCTACCAAAGTCAAAAGATGAGCATCCGATAGCATTATGGTCTTTATCATTATTAACCTGTTTATCTGCTCCCTGAGATTCTTGTTGAACAGAGTTTGTCTGTTGATATCTTTTTCTCTTCTGTTGCGATCTACCGCGACCATTATTGCCTCTGCAATTATCATTAAAGTCCCTACTGTAATTTTTATCCTGGTTTGAGTTCCAGTTTCCATAACTGTCATTACCATCTCTATACTGTTGAGAACCTCTATTATCCTGGTATTGAGGTCTCTGAGAAAAAATATTTTCCTCTATACGATTACCTTTATGAAAATTCCAAAAAAAAAAAATCTAAAGTTACCGGGAATAGAATACCGTGTAATATTAGGTTGTCTCCAGTTCTGGGAAGAAGAATCTCCCTGAAATTGATTACCATGGTTCTGGGCATAATTACGGTTACTCTTTTTATTGAAATTTTGCTGGCTACCCTGAAATTTACGCATAAAATTCGGGCCATAAGGTGCTGCCGAAGCAACTGGCAGACCTTCTTTTACCTTAGTGTTGCTAATGGTTATGTGAGGATGTGCAGTAACATACTGGCTACAGTATTCTTCCATTTCTTTTATATTTTTAGGCTTACGCTCATGAAGAAAAGAAAGAAAAGCTTCATTAACAGAAGACATAACCTTGTCTCTAAGAAGTAAGTCCATGAGGGCTTCAAATGTACTTTCTGTCTTAGAAAGCTCAACCCATCGTAAAAAAGTAAGACGTATGCCTGAGATGAATTCTGAGAATTCAACTCCAGTTTCTGGTAACATGTTTTTAAATTTAAGACGATATCCGTCTTCGTTAAGTTGGTACTTCTTTAACAATGCCGCCCTGACAACCTCATAGTTGTTCTTGTCAGGCACATCTACCATACCCAACAAAGTCAAAGCATCACCTCTAAGTATCTTGGACAGATGATAAACATATAATGTTTTATCTATATTATGCACCTTACATGCACTTTCAAATCTATCTAGATAAAATGTTATATCATCAATTGAAGCATTGAATGCTGGTAAATTAAGCTTAAAATCAACAGCATTAGACTTATTAGCAGATGATACCTTATTAGCATCATTAGCATTACTAGATAACTTCAACTTTTTTAACTCCAAAGCTAAGAGTTTTTCTTCATGTTCCATTTTTGCTTTTCTCTCATCAGACTCTCTTTGTAACCTTCTTTCCTCAGCCTCAGCCTGTAACTTTCTTTCCTCAGCCTCAGCCTGTAACTTTTTCTCTAATCTTCTTTCTTCAGCCTCAGCCTGTTTTTCTAATCTTTTATTTTCAGCCTCTATTTCAAGTCTCTTATTTTCAGCTTCTTTTTCAAGTCTCTTATTTTCAGCTTCTTTTTCAAGTCTCTTATTTTCAGCTTCTTTTTCAAGTCTCTTATTTTCAGCTTCTTTTTCAAGTCTCTTATTTTCAGCTTCTTTTTCAAGTCTCTTATTTTCAACCTCAGCCTGAAGTCTCTTCTCCTGAGATTCTGCTTCTCTTTTTTGTTTTTCCATTTCCATTTGTAATCTCTTTTCATCTACCTGCATCTGCAGTTTTAAATTTTCAGCATCTATTCTCTTTTGTTCAGTTAGTTCTTTCATTTTCTTTTCCTCCGACTTCAATGCCTTGGCATATTGAACAGTCGCAAATTCTTCTAATTTATCACCTGTCTTCCCAAGGGCTTTACCCTGCTCAATAAAGTACTCAAATGTAGACATGATGTCTAAAATGTGAGTACAGAACCTGAAATAATTAATTATTAATCTTAATCTTACTTAATAAAAGTGCTTAATATGTAACAATAGTGAAAGCTAACTATGCAAGAACTATGCAAACAATAACAAGACAATGTAAACAATAACAAAGGTCACCAACAATGTAAACAATAACAAAGATCAAAGTCGAATGTAAACAACAACAAAGATCAAAGTCAATGTAAACAAAAACAAAGATCAGAGTCAATGTAAACAATAACAAAGATCAGAGTCAATGTAAACAATAACAAACAAATGACGCTACAGTGTATACACAAAAATATACTTAAAGAACTGAATAATAGAAAAGAGGAGACCTACAAATACAAACAATCGAAATCGAAACTAAAAAACAGAAAGAAAGAGAGAAACAAAAAAAAAATATACAAAAAACGAAAATAAAGCACAACTCGTCACAACTAAACAGATATAGCAACGATTGTCGCTAGCAAATTTCACAATAGGAAATTCGCACAGTCCCTAACGAAAACGCTAACAGTAGAACCTCTGTGGCGTGGTATCATCTACTGAAAGACACCGCCCAACCGAGAAAACCCGCAGAAATATAAACATATAAATACAAATCCAAATAACATATAACATATAAATATATAAATAGTGTGAAAATGTGAAAGACAGAAGGCTCAGTTAGAACATAAGGGCACAGTTCACAAACAAAACAGGCCACTTAACTTCTATGTATCCACAACGTCAGCACAGTTCAGAACAGGATGTGATCAGCATTCTTAGGACAATGATCCAACGTTGATCCATATCTGCTCTCGTAAACTGCCATGACGAAGGAAATGAGCTTCTAACAGGAAACAGCTTCTGACAGGAAACAGCTTCAGAACTTGACCTTCTGAATTTGCAACAGTAATTCTGAGACCGGAACAGTTGTTACGGCACTTGTCCTTCTTTTCAACAGATCAGGAAATCCATTCGCTCGGTACTTGTCCTTCTATTTGTAGACAAACTTCAATACCGCCGAGCAGCGCCGGGTAGTTTCAAAATATCAACAACTGTCAGTACTGCTGCGTCTTTCAAAAAAAATTTCATCAATGGTGATGAATAGCAACTGCAATGTTGTCTTGTAGTCTGCTGATGATGTCTGGGTTTGTTGACCCCCCTTGAGAGTTGGTACCAGAATAAACCAACTATTGGCCACCATGAATTGATAAGGGTGGAATTAGGATGCCGTCAAATTACCACCTCTATCGACACCAGGTATTACAATGTAAGATGTGGGTGTCTTATCTGGTTTAGATTGTTGCTGTGTGTGTGTTGCAGTAGGACAGTTCAGGGTACACCACAGGCAACATGACGTGTAGAGTCATAAAAATGGTAACTTCGCTTTAGGTTTATACCATTTATTGCACGCCACAAAACAGTCATGATACTTATGTTATTGTCAGCATAGGTACAACGAATGCAGCATTCAAACTCATGTTAACTGACAGTCATGTAGAAGTCAATACTCAATAGTTGTATGGAAAACAAATATCATAGCGAAGCTTGATAAATAATGCATATAACTTCTGCAACCGTGGTCAGCTGCAGATCCTTAATGTTCATAGACAATAATAATTATTCCTTCCTGATGCTAGCAGATCAGAGGTATACAATACGTCCGTTTACTGTCTGCACGTGAGTAGCATACATGGATTACAGGTCAGCTCGACCTTTATAACCTTCCTAAGTCTAACCATCTGACTTGGACGTGATCTCTGATATAACGAATCCTGGAACACAGACAATAGTCTTGTTGGTCTAGAGCGACCCATATATATATAATTAGTTCAGGTATAAAGATACCGGTGACTTAATCCTAGTCAAAGTACCTCTCCATTTTGAATCACACAGGCGAGCAAAAAAGGCGACAAAATGACGAACCTCTAGATGATAGCATAAAGTTCGATACAAGAGGAATTACCTTATTTCGGAAAATCAACCATGAACATATGCCTCCAGGCAGGCTTGACTAATACCGGGAAATAGTCTAGTTAGCTAACTAACTCACAAAGACAATGTATTTCCCTCAGAGAATCACAAGACGCAAGGCGCGTCCGCTCGCTAATCAGTCCATTTCTCAACTCCCCGACCTGGGCGGAACAACAAAACCACAACCCAGTCGAGACATGCGCAGAGCGACAATCTCTGAGTCGCTGTTCACAATAAGACGATTCTAAGAACATTCGAGATAAAAGTCTTACACAGTCGCGCCTTTTATGGACATGAACAGAAGCGTTAAGAAAGGTTTCAAACATCTACAACAGTTGACTGATACTACCAAATAAGGAGATATGGTCACGCTTCGTTCAAGACATTATAGACCGAACGTGTCTCTATACAAGAGGAAGTAAACTCATAAAGAATAGTAGTATCGATATTTCGGGTTCTGTCCCTTTGACCATAAAATATATATAACATGCATTTCAGTCAAATAATGATCATACATACGAAAAACGATCATACAAAGACTTTGGAAAAAAGCAATTAATTGTGCGTAACAGTTGGGCATGGGGCTGGTTACCCCATGCCGTAAAAAAACTTTTTACCAAACAACTTCAACAAACATGGACAAGTCAAATACAGAATATAAATCGACTCAGCCGCCCAAGACATCTGGAAAGGAGGCGCATGAAGCAGCCTAGAGAAAGCCAAAAGGAGTCTAGGAAAATCTCCAGGATTGGCACCTGGAATGTTCGCACTCTATGTGAACAAGTGAAAACTGCACAGATAGCAGCGGAAATGACAAATTACAGAACTGATATCCTGGGTCTCTGTGAGACATGGTGGAAGGGCATAGAGAGGAGGAGATTGATCACAGGAGAAATGGTGTTGTCCTCAGGACATGAGGAGGAAAGAGCCCACTACAGTGAAGGGGTGGCTATAATTTTGTCTAGGGAAGCACAGAAGGCACTTATAGAATGGGAAGCAATGGGACCCCGAATTATAACGGCCAAAAAGAAAGTAAATATAAACATCATCCAGTGTTGTGCACCAACAAATGATAAAGAAGAATCTGAGAAAGAAGACTTTTACACCAGACTACAAAATGTCTTTGACAAAAAGAAAAGAAAGGACATCACAATTTTGATGAGGGACCTAAATGCAAAAATAGGAACAGACTACACCGGCTTTGAAGAAATCATGGGAAAGCATGGATTAGGTATGATGAACGAGAATGGGGAACTATTAGCTAACATCTGTGCTTCAGATCAATTAGCTATAGGAGGAAGCATATTTCCACATAAAAGAATACATAAAGCAACATGGATATCGCCAGACCACAGAACTGATAATCAGATTGATCATATATGCATAAGTAAGAAGTTTAGGTCATCATTGCATGATGTAAAAGTAAGTAGAGGAGCAGATGTGGTATCTGACCACTATCTTCTGTTGGCTAAAACAAAATTAAAACTTACAAAAGAAATTTACAACAGTATATAGCTATAGACAACAGTATAATGTGGGATATCTAAAAAATCAGGAAATAAGAGAAAAATTTTCAATCACAGTATCCAACAAATACCAAGTGCTCCAACAGCTGGAAGATGAAGCCGATACGGAAGACCACTGGCAACAAGTAAAAAATATATGGAACGAGACATGTGAAGAAGTGCTGAGAAAAAGAGAACATCAACACAAGGCATGGGTAACAACAGAAACCATTACCAAGATAGAAGACAGGAAAAACAAGAAAGCAGATTTAAACAGAAGCAAAACCAGAAGCTCCAAAGCCAAGGCTCATGAAGTGTACATAGAAGCAAACAAAGAAATAAGAAGAAACATCAAAAGAGACAAGAGGAAGTATATTGAAGAGTTGGCAGAGGAAGCTGCAGCCAAAGGAAATATGAGGGACCTGTACAACAACACAAAGAAGCAAACAGGGAAATATAAGGAAGCAAATGGCCTCATCAAAGATAAGAATGGAAAATTACTTAGTAATATACAAGAACAAATGAAGAGATGGACAGAACATTTAGAGAATCTCAATAGACCAGCTCCAACTAATCCCCCAGACATCCCAGCCAGCAGAAAAGGAGGTACTAATCAGCTGTGAATGACCAAGTAGAAAAGAAATAAAGAAAGCCATACAGCTTCTGAAAGATGGAAAAGCAGCTGGTCCAGATGGAATTCCAGCACAGGCTATCAAAACAGGTATTGATTCCTCTACAGAGATATTATACAAACTACTTGGCAAAGTCTGGGAGAGAGAGGAAATACCATCAGAATGGAAGGAATGTTATCTGGTCAAGTTGCCTAAGAAGGAAAATTTACAAGAGTGCACAAATTATAGAGGAATAATGTTACCATCAGTGCGAGGAAAAGTATTAAACAGAATCATCCTTGAGAGATTAAAAGAGTCCATAGACAAGCAACTGACAGATGAACAAGCAGGTTTTTGACAAAACAGATCCTGTACAGACAGATAGCCACATTGAGAATAATAGTTGAACAAAGTCTGGAATGGAATTCACTGCTATACATCGGATTCGTGGACTATGAAAAGGCATTTGACAGTGTAGACAGAGAGAATAACTTTGGAAATTGATGAGGTATTATGGAGTTCCCATGAAGATCATTTACTTAATAAGGAAGACCTGTGAAGACATGAGTTCTTCACCAAGGACAACTTACAGAACCGTTAAGGTTAGAACGGGAGTGAGACAGGGATGCCTCTTGTCTCCATTTCTTTTCTTACTATCAATAGTTTGGGTTATGATGACATCACACAGCAGAAATGGAATCCAGTTAAACAGCTTGATGATCTGAATTTTCCAGATGACTTGGCTCATCAGTCCCATAACCATAATCAGATGCAAGAGAAAATGAAAATTCTCGTTGAGAGGTCACAACAAATGGGCCTGAAAATACACAAGGAAAAGACAACGATTATGAGAATAAATGCAAGAAATGATAACAACGTTGAACTTTAAGAAACACCACTAAAGGATGTAGAATCATACACTACCTTGACAGTAATATAGACAAAGTTGGAGGGAGAGACAATGATATCAAAATAAGAATACAAAAAGCAAGAGGAGCTTTCGTTGCAGTGGGAAACATATGGAGAACAAGAGAAATCAAGTCCAACACGAAAATAAGAATCTTCAACTCAAATGTGAAGTCAGTCCTATTGTATGGCTCTTAGACATGGAGAGAACAAAAACAACAACCAAAAAGCTACAGACTTTTATAAACGGGTGCTTGCGTAGAATCGAAGGACTGAAATGGTATGACAAAGTCACAAATGTGGAATTGATGACAAGAACCAGACAAGTGCCAGTGGAACAAGAGTTGAGAAGAAGACGCTGGCGATGGATAGGACACACATTGAGGAAACCTGCTGATAGCATTACAAGGCAGTTCTTTTTCTGGAATCCACAAGGAAAGAGAAGCAGATGTAGACCAGAAAACACATGGAGAAGAGACCTGGATACAGAGGTGAAAATGATGAGGAAAACATAGAAAGAACTTGAGCGGATGGCACAGGACAGGAAGACTTGGCATGTGTTTGTTGAAGGCCTATGCTCCTCATGGAGCTAAAGGATATTGATTGATTTTGTAAAAAGTTTACTTCAGCACATTGGGAATCCATCCTGTCCGTATCGCAGATGCCCAGACCACAGGATATGGGACAGGTTGGGAAACGCTGCGCTATAGCACTGTATACAGTTATGCAACTTACTGTCTATGACATAATTCAAATATGTCCTTATTCAAACCATATACTGCTTTCTTTGAACATATTCAAGCTGATGTCTGAGAGTGTACGAAGAAGAAAACCAAATCTTCCTCTATTTATATAGAATATACGACAGATACACATCAGACATAAAGAACAGAATAGCCCAAACAAAAACATTCCACAATATGAAAAACATATTGTGTAACAAATATTTATGAATGGAAGTAAAGATGAGGTATTAAATCTGCAGTGTGGGTGCATCATTGACAACTTATAACAAAAATGGTTCTTTGGAGGCAACAGAAGTGTGGTTTTATAGAAGAATTATAAGAATACTATGGGTACCTTAAAATAGTAATGAGGATGCCTGTGCAGAAGCTAAGGCAACTTACTGGACACATCATAAAAAATCAGCTGTCCTTCAGAATGTTATGACAGCAGGAAAACTGGCAAAAAAAAAAAAAGATAAAAGGAAAGCAAAGAGAGAAGATACATGATGGTTTAACATCGTGGCATTTGGAAAAAGTCAACAATAAAAATGATGGAACAACACTTGGGACTGAAAACTTTTCAAGGACATGATCACCAATGCCTGTCGATATGGCACATAAAGAAGAAATGTACAACCCACAACACAAACTGGCAAAGTTCAAGCTTATGTCACGTCGGATATAAGACATGAACAATATGGTTGTAACGACATCTCTTTCTCGCTACTTAAGAAGCATACAGCTGTCACTGGAGTTGACCCCAATAAAGAAGCCTGTCAAAGCACTTCTCATAGTGGTGGTTTCTGTAGTTGTGATGGTATTACCTCCCCTGCTTTGCAGTAGTGGTCCTTCTTCCTCGTTCATCCTGAAAAGGACGTTGGTTGCGTTGTGTCTGTTTACAGCGGAGCTGCGATATCTGCACCTTTCGGCCAACACATCCGACTTCAGCACAGCATTTTTTGGGACCATGTTTGCCTTCCCTCTTTGATCCCTACTCTTTCAGCCAGACTGCAGTGATGCAGCCTGTTTCCAGGACCACCACGTGAAGGTGTTGTAGGGTCTTGGTCAGCTCTGGTTCGCTGACCCAGATGCAAGCAGTCAAGCTATGGGTCGCTGACTGCATTCCCTATTGCTGCGTCTTTGGGTCCCCAGTAGTGGTTGTTAAGGTACTGTCCGCCCGTTCGTTTATTCCCGTGTATTAAAAGAGTTTGTCTGCATTTGATATATGTATACCCTTATTATTCCCATATGTGTCTATATGAATGTTAGAACATTGGTATACAACAAAAGTGTCACGCGAATGTTTTATTCGTGGGTATGCCAAAAACTGCACTGTATCGTCCCTGTATTATTTATGCAGTGTTCTCTCACAAGGGATCACGAATTAGTAATGTCTCAGATATGCCCAACAGCTCAAATATAACCAGGTAAGAAGCCAATGCTGTTCCGGTAACATAACAACACAGTTTATTGAAAACTCATGATCCATGAGACATGATGAACCGTCCTTAGTTAATGTCATTCTGTCTATTCGTAACATAGTGTTATACTCCTTGACGGTAATACATTGTTGCTTATTAGTCCCAATACTTCAATACATCTCTATGTATTGATTATATCCGTGCCCTTCTCCCGTACCTTCTTTTCAAACTCATATAACTTCATTAACATGAATTTCCCAAATTCAGCACACATTAGTGACAAAGCAGGATTTTTTTAGACTCCGATTTTTACGGTGTATAGACCTGCCCGTCTAAAAAATGTATAAGCATCAAAT
Organism: Oreohelix idahoensis; assembly: GCA_024509875.1. NCBI lineage: Eukaryota > Metazoa > Mollusca > Gastropoda > Stylommatophora > Oreohelicidae > Oreohelix > Oreohelix idahoensis. Next base: position 260,047 of record JAMPIV010003283.1, read on the forward strand.
TATACATTATTAACAGTACTCATCCTGGTATGCACTCCTATGCATGGCACGAATCAATATACCCTTTTTCCACGGGTTTTCAAGCAAACCAGCAAACACAAGGCTGTTCACGTCTTGTTTTTATTTTGGGGTCCATTTGGTTCACTACGTCATTGTTTCAAGACCCAAAAAACTCCTACGTCATCCTTTATTTACTGCGCGCAATAATAATGCACCTAAGTGTACTATTCACATATCTTCAAATATTTTCACCAAACTCAACTCAACGCTCTTTGATGCGCAACACCAAAATGTTGTAAAAAACCATACGCAACAATTACCCCCTACCACCGTTAAGAAAAAAGACACGTAGTTTCTTTTTTCTTCAAAATTGTACCACTTAAGGTAATTTTAAAAAAAAAATACCAACATAATACTATCCTAAGTCTCAGTAAGTCTAATTCAGCTAATGTCTCATAATATAATCAGTCAGTCGTCGATGAGATGAAACGGTGATAAACAAGTCATATAATCTACTGCCTTATGAATAAAATCCATGTAGGAAGTAATAATATTACTAAATTAAAACAAATTACGGGAAATCAACACCACCCTCTAATACCTCTAGTATCAATAATACTAGAACCAAAACTTATATAATATGGTTACATCTAATAGGATTACCTATCCATAGGAAAATGATTGCAATAATGTGTACCTCACCAATACAGAGTACACTGCAAATCCCATATCTGTTTATTCCTGATCCAACCCCAAAAAATAGCAAATACATGCATACATTGGTTACAAATTACCTATGTCAATGCCCCTAGGAACCTCTATAATATACATGCAAAAATACGCTATAGAATATCATTGCCGTACAGTCATATTATAGTACACTGTATGTGCACCCTACACCATAAATACCAAATTGGGTTCCGGATAACACTAATAAAAATTCAATGTCCCAATTACATCACCACTACTGTTGACCATGGACTAACTGTCATTACAAACTTGTGTACTGTCTTCCTGAGGGCACCTCGACAGTACGTCTGCAACCACATTGTCGGACCCTCGAATTGCTTGAATAGTATAATTATACGGCTGCATCAGAATCGAATAACGGGCTGCTCGGGCGCATTTATGGTTCTTCGTCTTTAAATACGCCAAAGCCTTCTGATCTGACTGTATTACAAAAGTTACACCTAACAGATACTTCTCTAATTTGGTTACTGCCCATACCACTGCGAGAAGTTCTTTTTCCAACACCGAATAATTCATTTCCGCCTTGTTTAACTTTTTTGAAATGTACGTGATCGGATGCAGATGTCCATCAAATTGTTGAAGCAACACAGCACCAACGCCCTTGGACGAAGCGTCTGTTCGAAGAGTATAAAGATTATTAAGCCTGGGTAGTTTTAAAATCGGTGGGGATGAAAATAAATCTTTAATTTTGAGAAAAGCAGCATTGCATTCTGGAGTCCACCTAATTACATTAGGAGCCCCTTTCCTAAGTAGAGTGGACAGATCTGATGTAATTGAAGATAAGTTAGGAATAAATTTACCATAATATTGCACTAGTCCTAACACACTACGGACTTGTTTTTTTGTCCTAGGAATGGAAAGATTTAGAAACTTGGAAACATTCTGCTCCAAAGTTTGAAGATTCCCATGACCAATCCTATGACCTAGAAAAGTAATCTCAGAGAATCCAATATACACCTTAGATGGTCTAGCAGATAACCCAGCAGATCTGAGCGTGGACAATAGAGAGTGTAAACCGTGAAAGTGTTCTTCCCAAGTGTTGCTAAATAAACAAATATCATCTATGTACGAGATTATATCTTGTCTATGCGAGAAGAGAATTCTCATCATTCTAGTGAACGTAGCAGGTGCGTTCATCAGTCCAAAACACATAAAATTGAACTGGAACAACCCTCTGGGAGTAGCAAAAGCCGTAAAATGTTTACATCTTTCCTCCAACGGAACCTGCCAATAACCTTTTGACAGATCGAACTTACTAAAATATACTGCATCTGCTAATTTTGGTAAAAGATCATCCAATAATGGTAACGGTTCGGCGTCAAAAATTGTGACCTGATTTAATTTTCTAAAATCAATACAGAGCCGAATGTTATTGTCTTTTTTTCTTATTACAACCATGGGAAAAGCAAAATTACTTTGAGAAGAACTGATTATACCTAATTGCAGCATGTCATCTATTTCTTTGTTTACTTTGTCTTGAAAGTGTAATGGTATCGGGTATGGACGCACTCTAATAGCCTTTTCATCATTTAAAATGATGTCATGTGTGATGACATTTGTTTTGCCTGGTATGTCTGTAAGTACATCATGAAACGAATGTAATAATTCGGATACATGTGTTTTGTTTTCAAGTGTAAGATTTGGACAGATTGTCACGTCCTCCCAAGTTTCGGTAGATTGAACCGGTAGACTAGGAAACGTCATTGATACAGCTGGGAAAGAAGATTCTTCTTCCTGAATAACTGATAAAGACGCCCAGCTCATTGGATGTGAACCTACATTATCAACCGCGTGAAAGACTGCCTGAAGATGTTCAGGTCTTGAGTGAAACTCTTTCAACATGTTAATGTGAAAAATCTTTCTTTGTCCCTTAACATCAAGGACATAATCGACATCTGAAATACGTGACAGAATCTTGAATGGACCACACCAAGTTATCAGTAGTTGATTCTGTTTGCTCGGTAAAAGCACGAACGCTTCGTCGCCTGGTACAAGAAGACGAAGACGTCTTGAGTGATTCTGTAACATACGAGCTTTTTCTTTAGCTCTCTCCGATGCATCTGTTGCCAGCTGGCATGCATCCATGATTTTTTTCCTAAGATTTACAACATACTCGTAAGACGATTGAGTTTCTTGCGACAAGGAAGAATCAATCAACAAGTCTTTGATTAAAGACAATGGACCTCTGGGCTGAGCACCAAATACAAGTTGAAATGGACTGAAACCTGTATGCTCATTCGGTATTTCATGAAATGCAAAAAGTACCGCTGGTAAAACTCGGTCCCACTCTTTAGGAAAATCGATTGTAATTTTTCCTAACATCTGTTTTATTGATCGATTTAGACGCTCCACCATCCCGTTTGAGGCGGCGTGATATACGGAACTCAGTGATCTGTCTATATGAAACATTGCCATAACCTCAGTCATTGCACCTGACACAAACTGAGAACCTCTGTCCGACAACAGTTTTCTCGGAAATCCGATTCTAGTAAAGATATGAAACAAAGCATCAGCTACATCCTGCGTAGTAATGTTCTTGAGTGGTATGGCCTCTGGCCAACGCGTGCACAAATCTATGCAAGTTAATACATATCTATGTCCTCTCGATGACATTATAGGAAGTGGGCCAATAATGTCCACGGCCATCTTCTCAAATGGATGCACCGGAATATCGGCTGCTTGAATTGGAGCCAAATGACGTGCCCCTCTAGACTTCACCTCCTGACAAGTAACACAAGAACGGCAAAACATCGCAATGTCTTTCGACATTCCCGGCCAGAAAAAAGATGCCAGAATTCTAGATCTAGTACGAGAGTATCCCATGTGACCTGCACAACGGGAATCGTGAGCATGACTCAAGATATAGGATCTCATTACCTTAGGCACCATGATCTAAGTAGTAATATGACAAGATTTACTATCTCTGAATCTTCGCACTATGTCATTTACGATAGTATACCATTGTTTGTGAGAAGTATGACCATTTGTATCATCACATTGTACTAAATTTAAAAATTTCTTTAATGAAACATCACTGTTTTGTAAAGTAGAAAAAACTTCCTTGTTGATGTTACTGTGTAACACGTCATCATTAACTAGTGGCACAACATTATGTTGAGACTGCTCCTGTGCTCGAGTAACCACAACATTAGCCCTGTGTACGTGTTCTCGTTCCCAATTATTTATTTGCTCAAGAGTACACTCTTTAAAACCGTGAATGCGACCAAGAACCAAATCGCAAACTGGATTCGGCAACAAACATACTTTTATTTGTCCCGTAAAAAATGGCGTCTCGATATGAACCACAGCCGTTTGAAATTTCTCAATTCTACCACCAAACGTAATGCACTTAACCCATGTGTCTGTACAACAAGAAGGATCAACCAAACATTGTCGCACGCCTACCGTCGTGCAACCTGAATCCTTTAATAAAGTTACTGGCATGCCATTAAGTAAGCCCTTGTGAAACTCTAAAGACCCGGTTGCTTCATGAGCTGACATAGCAGGTAACGCCGGCAATGGATGTCCACATCTCAGTCTGGATACCACGTCAGGCTGAAATAGATTCTTGCATTCCAAACATGTTTCAGCATTATTAAAATCAAATGACGCACACGCATTTGCTTGATTAACAGTATTATTGTTATCTGCGACATTATTTTCCGACATTTGAACGGAATTACCATGGTAAGCAGATCGATTATAACTATTTGACCGAAATGCCCTGTCATTTTGTTGTCTATTATACAAATGTCTATTATTATTCTGTCAGTAACGTGCTTTATTGTAACTGTAAAAGTTAGGAGTGTTTCGTTGCCAGTTCATTCTGTCTCTGTTTCCCAAATCAACCTGTTGACCAGTTCCAAAATGATTGTTATTCCATCTTCTGCCAGCTGGTGAATCTTTTCTATTTCCACCTTCAAAATGAGAAAAATTTCTTTGATAATTATTATTTCGATCTGAACTGGCACTTCTATGACGAAACCTATCTCTGTCACCACTATTCGATCTAAATTTTCCTTGTCTGTTATTTACAATAGCAACACCCGCTGACTGTAACGATTCATGTAATTTAGTGTTTCTGACATTCAAGTTCGGATGAGCAACTGAAAACTGGCGCCCTAGGGTCTCAACTTCCGATAACGATTTAGGATTCCGCTCCTGTAAAAATGCCAAAAACTTATCACTTACTGAGGATAATACCTTATCCCGTAATATTAAATCTGCCAGATCTTCAAAATTCCGTTGTACCTTTTCAAGTTCGATCCAACGATTAAAAGTTAAACGAATATCCGAAATGAATTGTGAGAACTCTTTTCCTGTTTCCGGCAACAACTCTTTAAAACGCCTTCTATAACCTTCAGCTGTAAGCTGATATTTTTTTACTAGCGTAGCTCTAGCTTCCTCATAGTTTTGACTATCGCCTTCTAACGAAGCGACTGCACTTAACGCCTCTCCTGATAAAAAATTCATCAGTTTGCTACACCACTTACTTTTATCAATTTTATATTCTGTGCATACCAATTGAAATCTTGACAAGAAGAACATTATATCGTCGACCCCTGGTTTAAACATGGGCAGATGGATTTTAATGTCACCTTTTTGACCATCATTCTGAGTGTGTGATTGATTAGTAGCATTTCCATTTTGCAACTTCTGTCTTTCAATTTCTAACTGCAACATTCTCTCTTCATGGGCTCGTTTTTCTCCCTCAAGTGTAAATTCATATTGTCTCCTTTTCTCATTTTCTTCCATCTCCAAGTGTTTAATTATCTCTTCGTCTTGCCTCCTTTTCTCATTTTCTTCCATTTCCAACCGTTTCATACGTTCTTGATTGGCTAATTCTCTATCTTTTAATTCCAACTGACGTTTTTCTCTTTCCTGCGCCTCTTTATATTCTGTTTGAGCAAACTCTTGTAATTTGTCTCCTGATAAACCAAGAATTTTACCCTGTTTAATGAAGTATTCCGCCGTCGACATTTCAAATTCTGAATTCTAATATTTACCTCATCAAATAAACTGTAGATATTATAAGTAATATCTTATAATCGAAACCTTATCGATACTCATTATTGGAGATTAATCATCTTTTATTTAATAAAATATGCAGCTATAAATCAATCAACTAAGAAATTATACAAGATAATAGTACTACTGAAAACATAATGATCCATGAAGAGAATCAATTACATAGAAATATACATGTTAGCAATGACAATCCCCGAACCTCAACAATCAAAGAAGAGATCATATCGTAAAGAACCACGGAGTCAACACAAAAATCTACAACATTCCAGCAACCTCAAAGAAACTTGCTGTAAGCCTTTGCGATTCATCGACCTAAAATCAACCTAGGAAAACACCCAAGGACACCTATGATGACGAACAAGCATCTTACGAGTTAAAATGACAAAGAAAGGTGCTCACTAATCATAATCAGGGTACTGACACCATCATAACAATGTCTACTTATCTGCGGGAATCCCAATACTCCTCGTAAAGTATTCTATCCAACACAGGTTATGAAATTCATACAGCTGAATTGAAGATGAGCAATTCTCAAAAGGACCAGCAATTCGCTCTGGTTGAAAGTATCTGTTACCGAATGACGTCACTCAATGTAACCTCCACAGGAACACAGCAGGACTTGAAAATGTAAATCGAAAACTGTAGCATCATTCTCCGGTACAACTATGATACTTCTCTGGAGACTTGAGTATGTACATCACACGAATGTTGACCTTCCAAGTCAAGGTTACGACTTTGACATAATGATCGATTTATTGAGCATGCAACAAGTGTCATTGTTCCAATATACGTGGCAATCAATTGAGCTCAAAATATCTGAATTTTATAGAACGGGAAGGTACATTATAATGGCCACCATGTTAAGGTACTGTCCGCCCGTTCGTTTATTCCCGTGTATTAAAAGAGTTTGTCTGCATTTGATATATGTATACCCTTATTATTCCCATATGTGTCTATATGAATGTTAGAACATTGGTATACAACAAAAGTGTCACGCGAATGTTTTATTCGTGGGTATGCCAAAAAACTGCACTGTATCGTCCCTGTATTATTTATGCAGTGTTCTCTCACAAGGGATCACGAATTAGTAATGTCTCAGATATGCCCAACAGCTCAAATATAACCAGGTAAGAAGCCAATGCTGTTCCGGTAACATAACAACACAGTTTATTGAAAACTCATGATCCATGAGACATGATGAACCGTTCTTAGTTAATGTCATTCTGTCTATTCGTAACATAGTGTTATACTCCTTGATGGTAATACATTGTTGCTTATTAGTCCCAATACTTCTATACATCTCTATGTATTGATTATATCCGTGCCCTTCTCCCGTACCTTCTTTTCAAACTCATATAACTTCATTAACATGAATTTCCCAAATTCAGCACACATTAGCGACAAAGCAGGATTTTTTTAGACTCCGATTTTTACGGTGTATAGACCTGCCCGTCTAAAAAATGTATAAGCATCAAATTATACATTATTAATAGTACTCATCCTGGTATGCACTCCTATGTATGGCACGAATCAATATACCCTTTTTCCACGGGTTTTCAAGCAAACCAGCAAACACAAGGCTGTTCACGTCTTGTTTTTATTTTGGGGTCCATTTTGTTCACTACGTCATTGTTTCAAGACCCAAAAAACTCCTACGGCATCCTTTTTTTACTGCGCGCAATAATAATGCACCTAAGTGTACTATTCACATATCTTCAAATATTTTCACCAAACTCAACGCTCTTTGATGCGCAACACCAAAATGTTGTAAAAAACCATACGCAACAGTGGTCCAACAGTGGCCAAAACTCAAGAGTATCTAATATGGGCTTCAAAGGTGTCTACCTTCGCACAAAATTACTCTTGGCAGATTTTGTAAATAGAAGGGTAATGACACTTCTATCTCAATGGTGTATCACAAGATATTCAGATAAGCGAAAACGATGCTGCATTGGCTGAGCATGTTAATTCTAGAATCTGCCGACAACTTTTGTGAAGAATTAAGCAATGATTAATCTTAGCTCGTTCAAGCCCCCACCCCTGATTTACCCAGTGGAATTCATATTATTCTGGTATAGCTCTGTTTATTTATTTATTTTTATTTATTTAAAAATAAATTTGAATGTCATCCAATGTTATGCACCAACTAATGACAAAGAAGAGTCTGTGAAAGAAGCATTTTATACTAGACTACAGGAAATTATGGAAAAAGTAAAAAGAAGAGACATCACAATTTTGATTGGTGACATGAATGCAAAGATAGGTACAATCAACACCGGATTTGAAGAAGTTATGGAAAAACATGGGCTAGGAATAATGAATGAAAATGGGGAACTATTCTTAAACTTCTGTGCTTCAAATCAACTGGCTATAGGAGGAAGCATGTTTCCACGTAAGAGAATACACAAGGCAACATGAATATCACCAGACCATAGAACAGAAAATCAGATTGATCATATATGCATAAACAAGAAGTTCAGATCATCATTGCAGGATGTAAAGGTATATAGAGGAGCAGATGAGGCATCAGATCACCACCTTCTGATAGCCAAAGTAAAAATGAAACTCAAGAGATATGCAACAATGCAAAATTATAGACAACAATTTAATGTAGGACATCTAAGAAATCAAGTAACAAGAGACAAATTTGCGGTCACAATATCCAATAAATTCCAAGTGCTCCAACAGCTAGAAAATTTAGAGAATACAGAAGACTATTGGCAGCAGGTCAAAACTGTATGGAATGAAACATGTGAAGAAATACTGGGGAAAAGGGAATGACAACAAAAAGCATGGAAAACAACAGAAACCATCAATAAGATAAAAGACAAAAAACAAGAAAGCAGATTTAAACACAAGCAAAACCAGAAGTTCCAAAGCCAAGGCTCAAGAAGTGTACACAGAAGCAAACAAAGAAGTATCAAAAGAGACAAGAGGAAGTATATTGAAGAGTTGGCAAGAGAGGCAGAAGATGCTGCAGCCAAAGGAAATATGAGAGAACTGTATTGCAGCACAAAGAAGCTAACAGGGAAATACAAGCAAACAAGTTGCCCCATAAAAGACAAGAATGGAAAACTGCTCAGCAATATACAAGAGCAAATGAAGAGGTGGACAGAATATTTTGAGGACCTTCTCAATAGACCAGCTCCACAAAACCCCCAGGATATCCAGCCAGCAGAAGAAGAGCTACAAATTAACGGTGAAAGACCAACGAAGGAAGAAATAAAGAAAGCCATAAAGCTTCTAAGAGATAGAAAAGCGTCTGGACCTGATGGCATTCCAGCAGAGGCCATCAAAGCAGATATCGACATGGCTACAGAGATGTTATATAAATTACTTGGTAAAGTCTGGGAAAAGGAAGAGATACCAGCATAATGGAAGGAAGGATATCTGGTTAAGTTGCCTAAGAAGGGAAATTTACAAGAGTGCACAAATTATAGAGGAATAATGTTACTATCAGTGCCAGAAAAAGTATTAAACAGGATTATCCTTGAGAGATTAAAAGAGTCCATAGACAAGAAAACTGAGAGATGAACAAGCAGATTTTCGACAAAACAGATCATGTACAGACCAGATAGCCACTTTGAGAATAATAGTTGAACAAAGTCTGGAATGGAATTCACCACTATACATCGGATTTGTGGACTACGAAAAGGAATTTGACAGTGTTGACAGAGAATCACTTTGGAAATTGATGAGGCATTATGGAGTTCCCCTGACGATCATTAATTTAATAAAGAAAACATATGAAGACATGACATGCAGAGTTCTTCACGGAGGACAGCTTACAGAACCGTTTGGGATAAGAACAGGAGTGCGACAGGGATGCCTCTTGTCTCCATTTCTTTTCTTACTAGCAATAGACTGGGTTATGAGATCATCAACAACACACAACAGAAATGGAATCCAGTGGACTCTGACTAAGCAGTTGGATGATCTGGATTTTGCTGATGACCTGACTCTTCTGTCCCATAACCGTAATCAGATGCAGGACAAATTGAAAACACTCGATGAGAGGTCACAGCCATTGTGTCTGAAAATACACAGGGAAAAGACAAAGATTATGAGAATAAATACAAGAAATGATAACAAGGTTGAACTTGAAGAAACACCACTAAAAGATGTAGAATCTTACACATATCTTGGAAGTAATATAGACAAAGTTGGAGGTTCAGACAGTGATATCAAAAAATGAATACAAAAAGCAAGAGGAGCTTTCATTGCATTGGGAAACATATGGAGAACAAGAGAAATCAATTCCAACACGAAAATAAGAATCTTCAACTCAAATGTGAAGTCAGTCCTATTGTATGGCTCTGAGACATGGAGAACAACAAAAACAACAACCAAAAAGCTACAGACTTTTATAAACCGGTGCTTGCGTAGAATAGAAGGACTGAAATGGTATGACAAAGTCACAAATGTGGAATTGATGACAAGAACCAGACAAGTGCCAGTGGAACAAGAGTTGAGAAGAAGACTCTGGCGATGGATAGGACACACATTGAGGAAACCTGTTGATAGCATTACAAGGCAGTCCTTGTTCTGGAATCCACAGGGAAAGAGAGGCAGAGGTAGACCAAAAAAACACATGGAGAAGAGAACTGGAAACAGAGGTGAATATGATGAGGAAAACATGGAAAGAACTTGAGCGGATGGCACAGGACAGGAAGACTTGGCATGTGTTTGTTGAAGGCCTATGCTCCTCAGGGAGCTAAAGGGTATTGATTGATTGATTGATTGAAAGTAATGGTACTGAAGTTTTGTGGAATATTAAAATCTCAGAATTATTATGTGTAATCAGATTATATGATATTATTTTTTGTTTTGTGGTCTAAATCTGATGTTGTCCTGTTACAGATTTTTTCACCTTCTGTCTATCACGTAGTGTTTAAATATAGTGTGAAGTTCGTGGCAGGATCACAGAAAATTCTTCTTACGTGTTTATTTGAAGAAATTGGGTATCTGCTACAGTCAGTTATCTTAGCTAACAAACAATCTAGGACATATGTCAGTATTTTATTTTCAGCAAGAAATAGTAAGGTCACCCACAGAAATACTATATCTCTTTTTCAGGGTTTTAGTAAGAAATAATGTAATGCTACCCACAGAGAGTGCACAATGTCCCAGTTATTTTCTCTGGAGCATTGGCCTTCAACCAGATATATTCGTCTGACTATCCTGGATATTCCATATATATTTGATCCTGCCACAATCCTCTCAGATGAAGAACTGTTTCACTTCTTCCCTCAAGTAGCTGTTAACTTAATCTATGACTTCTGTCTTTTCTTTGTCATTCTTTTGTTTTGTCCTGTTTCTGTTTATTTCTAATTATGTATTCTCCTTCGCTGGCTCTCCTACAGTTGGCCATGGTTACCCTTCTGTTCTCTTTCATTAGCAACTTCAGCATTGGTTAAGTTAAATAGCTGGTTTATTTCATATATGGACCTTTATTTTATGTGCCTTTTTGCTTTGTATTTCTTTTTCTTTGCATTTTTTCTTGTCCAGTATTTTTTCCCAAATTATTTTTCTATATGTTAGCTGTGTCATTTGTTGTTTACTCTTAGCCTTTCTACAATTGTTGTCTTTCTTGCCTGTTTGTGAATGTGGTTGAAGAAGGGAAAACCCACAATGCCCCATGATTCTGTTGTATTGATTATTTAGAACTGACTTCATTACAATTTTTCAGTGTTTTGTTGCTGTTATGTTTTACTGCAGCCCCTTATTATTTACACATGACATTGTTGGAGACAGAGTTTCATATTCTGAGCTCCTCATTTCCTTGTGAGAATCATGAGTGAGTTATTGTCCTTATTTTGTGTAGATGGTTATATGTCGGCATGTCTCTACTTGAATCTGTTTTCATCAACCTTTCATGTGAATCCTACTTCTCTCTTACCATACTTGGATTGTCTTCTCAGCATATTCCTAGGTCTTCTCTTTCACTGTCGGTTCTACCTCACTGATGATCACTCATTGTTATGCTCAGATTTTCTCAGTGTGTGGGTACTGACATTAATTTAATGGTTTACTATTGCAGGCAGTGAAGAGGCTGATGACACAGTGCCAGCTACTTTTTCCAACAGATCCATCGCGCAGCTATAACTTTTTCAGACCGTCAACCTAAGCAAGCTGATGACATTTCAAAACCTCAGTCCTTTCTTCTTGCAAGAATAATCATCATATGACTCAGTGATTGACAAGTATCATATATATAGTTCTCCAGCTCATTCTGTCAGTCTTTCTGTTTGTAATGCTCCCAAAAATAGAAACACCAAAGTAAAGTGTGCAAAGGTTGGTGTGCATGCGCCATGTGAATGGCGTGCATGTTCAGACTGTTTAACCCTTCAACTGTCAAGTGCATTTGTACTGTGGGGTCATGGCTATTTTGGGAATTTTGACGAGTTCCAGTAAAATACCAGAAACATATAAGTTACATTTTCTGAAAGTATATTGGATAAGGAATCATATGGTACTAATTTCAAGGTATTTGAGCATTATGTGTGGTGACCTTGATCTTTACAAATTGAATAAAACTATTTATGTAACTCTTCTTCTGCTTTCAACCTGCCCCCACACTGACTGTTTGGTTCTATTTATCATCAGAATAAGTTTTTCAGATACTGCAAACAATATTATTTCAGAAAATGTATAGTTTATTATGAAAACTAATTTTGGTGAATTTTTTTCATTCGCGACCTAAAAAAAGTCTGTCTACCCACATCCAAAAATGACAAAAGAAAATTATATGTTTCAACTGACTACTTTTTCTCTGGGTTTTTATTTTCAACATATGGACAAAACAAAGTTACCTGATGTTATTCTCATTTTCTTTTTTGATTTAGTCCTTGATCAGTCTTGTGAACGAGGTTGGGTTCATGACACCCAACTTTACATGCCTCTACTGCTTTTTTCGTCGTTGCTTCTGTCACTGCAAAGAAAGCAGTCTTTAGCTCTCTTCCCAACCAAAAGAAATAGGCGATGCAATGAGGTACCAGCCTCTGGCATGAGCTGCCAAACACGAGGCTGAATTGGTGTTGGTGGCTGAGATTCAGGGTCATTGCTGCAGAGATATTCCACTATTGATAGTATATATTTATCTCTCTTGAGTCTTTTGTTCTGAGCCACAGAACAGGTCTAACTTTGCTCTGAGTAGGTACTCCAAACTGAATTTTTAAATTACATGTTTCTGTTAATAACATATGTAGATGGGTAGATCTTTTTATTCTAAGCATTTTGGTACTGAAGAACGTGGAAAGAACTTTGAGATGATGGCACGTGACAGGAGGACTTGGCATGTTTTTGTTGAAGGCCTATGCTCCTTTGGGAGTGGAGGGTTATAAATGAATGAATTTTGGTACCAAATTTAGTGCCCTAGGTGAATTTGTTCAAAAGATGCAATTTTGAATATTTGAAAAATTGGGCATGTTGCGTAACTTGTCAAAATGCCAACTTTGAGTGGTCATAAATTTAAAATGTACAAACACACACTGACAAAACTTTGTAAACACACTCTCATGTAAACAAACAACAAACTCAATTTTTTTCATGAATGTCAAAGAATAAGTTCATATTTTAAGAGCTTAAAATTGGCTCGAGGCCCATTTTTGCAAAAATGATCAAGGGAGTTATAAACTAACAAAAATTGTCATTTTAAAAAAAATCATTAAAAAATCAACAATTGCATCAATCTTGATAGAAATTACACCAAGTTATCAGAAAATGCAAGCTCTGTAAAAACAAACATCAATATACTAATAACACAAAATACCACTAAACATAATGACTAGCTAAACAGAGCGATCTGCAGCAGAAAATGAAATTTCATTGAATTTTTTTTTTAATTATTAAAAATTTAACAAGGGCACAAAGATGAAAATTACATCAATTTGTTAAGATTGTTATGCTCTAACATATACATATAATGTTCAGCCCTGCCATAATAATCTGTTTTATAATTATAGCAAACAGTACATTTCACACATAAAAAATACAATCTTTTCTAGCAGTGGTTTTGCCAGACCAAAGAAATCGAGTTTCCATGATTTGTAAACATCATCCACTGAAACATTAAAAAAAAAAATACAACTATTAGAAGTTTCTGCAGGGTTATATTACACATGATAGTTTTATATCACACTTCTAGGAGAGAAGTTTGCAATGGATGGTATAGTCCAAGTTAGTTAGGAAATGCAGTTCAGCACTGGGATGATATGTTTCAATTCCAGCTATATTATTACCCACAAAAATGTGATGCTACCAGAGAATGTATGTGTCATGTTAATGCAAACTTTAAAATACAAACAATTGCAATCCCATTGCTAATTTTTTTTTAAATTAAAAATAAAAAGGAACTAAAGTCCCCTCACCAAAAATGATTGTTCTATTTATAGATAATAGGCAGCGGTAACGTCTGCCATATTCTTCTAAATTTACGGCGGCAGCGAATAGAATTTCAGACCTAAGGGTCTTTTGTGTTTGGATATGCGCCCTAATATAACTGACTAAGTTGAACGGGACGCGCCTCGCCAAAACGAGGCAAGACTATAAATTAAAAAAAGAAACGCTGCCATTTTGTCCCGATCGGTAAAACTAGACTGAAATACCTAATTTTGAAAGACCCAAACTCAAGACAGAGGCTCATCATCTCATCTCAACCCGTAACCCGTCATGGGTCGTAGGGGTGCCATGGTGGAAGCATCAGCAGACAGGGTCCTCCACTGCTCTCAATCCTCAGCAATGCGTACTAGTGTGGAAAAACCGTATCCTGCCCATTCCTTGATGTTATCAGCCCAGGATTTTCTTTGCCTTCCTCTTCTCCGTTTACCTTCGACTGTTCCCTGGAGGATTGTTTTTGAAAGGGAGTCATGACAAGTTACATGCCCAAACCAGGCAAGCTTTCGACGTTTCACAACTGACAAATGTGGTTCTTGGTGGCCTGCATAGGTGTTTGTTTTGTGCTCTTTATAGCAAATGCGCAAAATTCTTCTATGACATTTATACTCGAAAGCCGGAATCCTTCACTCCGTATCTGCAGTGAGTGTCCAGCCCTCACACCCATACAAGAGAATAGATAAAACAAATGATTTGTATAATTTGATCTTCACAGAAAAACTGATGTTACTTTTCCAGATCACATTCAGCCTTGTCATGGCAGCTGAGGCCATCTCAAGTCTTGTCTTGATTTCTTTACTTGATCTTCCATCACTACATATAGTGGACCCGATACTTAAAGGTGTTAACTTCTAACGTTTGCCCATTTAACGTAATGTTGGTCGGAACATGTTTCTTATGGCTATTCACCAATATCTTGCTTTTTTCTATATTAATTTCCATCCCATACGTTCTTGTTACTTTCTCCAGTCTAGAGGTAAGGTCTTGAAGTTCTTATTCTGTTCAAGCTAAGATCGATATCATCAGCAAAACTTAGATTGCAAAAAGGTCGGCCTCCAATCGATATGATTGTTTTATAATCGTAGAGAGCCTCCTGCATAATATGTTCTAAATATATATTAAAGAGCACTGGGGACAGGATACATCCCTGGTGAACTCCTACAGTTGTTTTGAAAAATTCTCCAATGTCATTGCTTGCAAAAACGGCACTGCTTGCATCATTGTATAGTGCTTCAATGATATCTATGATGTTGGTATCAAAATTGAATTTTCTCATTATTTGCCATAAGCCTTCATGCCAGACTCGATCGAAGGCTTTTGTGAAATCGATGAAGTTATGGTATAAATCGTGTTGATGATGGAGATGTTTTTCGATCAGTAATCTAATATTGAAGATTTGTTCTGAGGTACTTCTGTTTGGTCTAAAGCCAGCCTGTTCCTCAGACAAGATTTCTTCTGATTTCTGTTTTATTCTGTTCAAAAGTATCCTTAACATCACTTTACTTGGATGACTAATAAGGCTAATGGTTCTGTAGTTCTTGCACATTTTTAGATTTCCTTTCTTTGGAAGCGGTATTACTAATGACTGCGTCACTCTTTTGGCCATTTTTTTGTACTCCATATCTTCTGGCAAATTGTTGTCATGATTTTTACTATATCTGGTCCTCCATATTTCAAGAGCTCTGCTGGGATATTATCCACACCCAGTGACTTCCCTCCTTTCATCGAACATATAGCCTCTTCCACTTCTTCCTGTAATATTGCTGCATTTCAGAGTTCCCTGTTTTCGCACTTAATGTTGTTTAATATGCTATAGTCAGTGTTGAGTTTACAGATATAATTCTTTACAATATTCTGTCCACCTTCTCATTACAGCTGTTTTTTCATTGAGCAGAGCCCCATTGCTATCTTCTATGACAGTTACCCTGGGCTGTTGGGGTTTTGATAGTCTTCTTAATGTGTCAAAAGCTGCCTTGCTGTTACCTTTTACTAGCCCCGTATTAATGGACTCACATTGATCAGCTACCCATTTTTCTTTGGCCTGTTTCATTTTCTTTCTAATATTTTTATTCACCATACTGTATTGCCATGCTGCTTCAGGAACCTCTTTCTTAACCTTTTTCAATTCCCGCCGTGTATCACATAACTTCAGAATGTCATCTGTAACCCATGGTTTGTTTATTTTCTTTCTTTTAACAAGTATTTTTGTTGCTGATTCAATGAGCACGTCTTTCATGTTCTCTGTGATTGAGTTGATATCCTCCTCCAAAAAGGTTGAGAGCTGCGAATTTTCCTCCAACAGTTGCCTCACAGATTCCCGCGATTTCTGGATCTTTCAGTTTGTCTAAATTGAATCTTAACTGAGAACATCTGTTTTGATTATAGTTCTTTTTGAGTTTAAGCTTGAGCGTCATCAATACCATGTCGTGATCACTACCAATGTCGGCGCCAAGAAAAGTCCTAGTCTTGGCTTTATTAATACTGGACTTGAATCTTTTGGATACAAGAAAAAAATCAATTTGGCCATGTATCTCAGTTTTTGGGGCATGCCACGTTGTTCTTCTTGATAACTTATGAGGAAATAGTGTATTTGCAAGGGTTAGTTTATAGTTGCTGGCAAATTCTAATAGCCTTAGTCCTTGATTGTTGGTTTCTCCTGTCCCAAATTTCTCCACTGTGCCAGCCCACTGACCGTATTCTGGCCCTATTTTAGCATTCCAATCCCCTGGCACGATGAGATCTTTCTTTGGAATTTTCTTAATTGTTTCATCCAGATTTTCATAAAATGTATCAATTGCATCATCCTCATAGTCAGTAGTGGGGGCATATACCTGTATGATGGAGATGTTCTTTGGATGTGCTGCAATACGTAGAGTGGTGATACGCCTGCTATTTATTGGGGTGCAGCTGATGACAGAGTTCAATCTATCTTTATGTACAATAAAACCTACTCCATGCTGATGTTTGGACTCATCTCCACTAAACCAGATTTTGTGACCATCATCCGTTATTGATTCACCTAATCCTGTCCATCTGACTTCTGCTAGGCCCAGGATGTCCCACGAGTATCTAACAAGTTCATGTGTTAATTCTCTGACTTTTCCACACGCATATAGCGTGCATACATTCCAAGTTCCAACAACAAAACTTTCTCTAGGAAGTTTCAAAACAGGTGTTTGTACCCCATTCACTGACTTATCACTCTCAAGGGGCAGTGAGAGCGCGGTCGTTGTTAATCTGGGCCTCGGCCGATCCGGCATATTACTGAGTTGACTTTCCATCATAGCATTTCAGTGGGCAAGAGGTTTGCTTGGCGGTGCCCATCTCCTCTCCAAGTATCCTTGCAGGTACATACAAAAATGTACCTGGAGCAATCTGGTTTTAAGGCGCCAGACTCTTGCCCTTCGCCCCTTCTCCTGTTAGTATTAAACGGTGCCGCCACGGGAAGGCCAGTGTTACTAGTAGTATGTAGCCACCGAATGTTAATGCTGAATGTAGGAGGTCAAACCTGGACAGTACAATGTTGTGGTGTATATTTGGGTCACCAAGCGTTGAGGCGCTGACAGGGTGTAATGTTGACTCTCTCTCAAACACCATACAGGCTCTCAAGTGCGTAGTGCTCGTAGAAGTGTGTGGGTTGACATGATGTGTGGGTGAGTAGACATCAGATAAGATGGTGGACACGAATGCGTATAGGCTCTTGGACAAGTTCACAATGCACCCACTCAACCACATGTAGAAGTCAGTAAACGTTGGTAATACTGATGACCTTTTCAACAATTTATTACGAGACATACGGTGACATCAACAGCACAGTCAATTGCACATGGATCAGGGACATCACATACATGGTAATGGAGAAAACATCTGGTATCACAAATCTTGATCAGCTCATACATCAGGATGCTAATGACAATGGTCTGTCAATCTACGTTCTGCTCATACTGAAGCTCAGGTACCCCTGACTAAGCACGTCAGGTACCTCTAGCAAATATGCCGCATGAAAAGGGCGGGCTCTCAATTGCTTAACAAAAGTTTATGGCTCTTCTGGCATCACACGCCAGGTACTTCTTCTGATGAAGAATATAGGCCGCAAAAGGCGGGCCTCTATGGCGACAGAATCAGGCCGCAAGTAGCGGGCCTCTATAACAAGGTAACCTCTGTGTTATTTCTCATAAGCAAGGCATATCCATCTATGCCAAACATACCGCCTGAATAGCGGGTACCAAACAGCACAATCTTCGCTGGGCTTCTATTCAACAATAAGACGTATAGTCTTGGTTTCTGTATAGAGCACAAATAGTAGGCTCTGTCTATCATATCATCTGTGAACTCTACTCAAAAATGTCGCCTCAAAAATATCAATCGTTCTTATGTGCAGACAGCACCTAGTCTGCATATCTAGGCATACGAGAGGATTAAAGTGTACATATTACCTTGGCAGCATCCTAGAAAATCACCAAACACAACACTTGCCATCCTTGGCGTACAGAATAAACTTGGGGAAGAATCACTGACATAACAGTCACACAGAGGACTTAATTTCCCCGTAATAATGGCAGAGAAAATCTCTAGACCTCTTGTCCGTTCAGAAACCCAGGTACAATGCCCAGATCGGAAGTGTCTCTCGATCTGCGCGCAAAAACCTGCGCATGTGCAATAAGCACAGTCTTGAGTAAAGCTAATACAGACCAGGGCGTTTCCCCGAAACAAGAGGCAAAACCGCTCCTTATATGGTCATGTGAATAGCGACTTAAGACATGACAACTATTTAAGACATTTCCCCGAAACAGGTCAACATCGATCCTTATAAGGATAGATTAATAAGACAAGGGGAAGATAACCACTAATCAAACCTGTCACAGAAAAGTTAATAGACAGTTCTCTCTCTTAGACCATCAAAAAGTATCAAACAGGTCGATGTCTATAATACAGGCAAAAATGACAGTAACAGATTACCGTACCCTCCGGGGGGGAAAAAAATGAAACTTTTTTTTTTTTTTTTAAGTCCATCAATGAGCAATATACAACAAGCTCATAACGCATGACTGATGCGCCGATAAAAGGATCAACATAAATATAACGCCATAATGTCAGGCTCAATCGACGCACAATAGAGCGTCTGGTGAGAACAAAAGATATCTCACAAGGTAAGAGAAACTATTTTCTCCAAGTATCAACATATCCGTGGAGGTGCCACCAAAGAACCCTAAGGTGCCGGCAATGTTACAATGACAACAAAAATTATATACATATATCAAAAGTACAATATCATCATATGTAGCAATGATGAATGTCAATACAACGAGAAGACATTCAACATAGTAATCTCTCGAAGTATAAAAATATAATGTCTTTTCATACAATTATTACTATACAAGTATACAATATATAAACTACTAGGAGATAACATCCGTAGTTAAAGACGACACTCCATTCAGGAGGGCACTTGAAAGAAGCGTCCACAGGGTAAGCATGGACGTCATGAGGCATCAACATAACTCTTTATAGGTACTCCAAAGCATAGCACTGGTTCGCTGAGAAAAATACAAATGACACACTCGTAGAATGTTATAATGTACTATAATCACTACTACTTTTCTAAGTATTAAATGTGGCCGTATTAATTTCCGACCTTTATATCGGGATAACCAAACCTTCCTCTGTTATACCAAAGATGGTAACAGAGAAAGAAATCAATCGATTTATAACCATGAATTCAAGTAAGGTGACAACGAATGTGCTATAGAAAGTTATTGTAAAGTACTGTCATAAATCTAGACGTATATCAGGAAATCTAGACATGAGAGTTAAGTAGAGTCATGTGTGCATCACGACAGTATGTCTGCCATCACATTATCCGAACCACAGATAGCTCGTACCGTGAAATGAAAAGGTTGAAGAGCAATAGCATATTGAGTGGATCTTGAGCTCTTCAAGTCCTTACCCTGCATTGCTGTGAGAGCTTTTTGGTCGGTTTCTACTATGAAATACGCGCCCAGAAGGAATCTTTGAAGTTTAAGAACCGCCCAGACCATAGCTAATAATTCTCGGTCTAGAACAGAATAATTCCTTTCTGCCGCATTCAGTTTCCTATAGACATACATTTCAGGATGCAGAGTTTCTGAATACTCTTGCATCAGTGCCGCCCCGATCCCTGTTGATGAGGCGTCACTACGAAGAATAAAAGTCTTATCAGCTGTAGGTAGTCTTAAGATGGGAGGAGATGAGAATAGTGTCTTAATCTGATCCAATGAAGATTGGCATTCTTGGGACCAGCGCACCATATTAGGAGACCCTTTCTTCAATAGGGTTGAGAGTGGTGCCGTGATAGAAGAAAGATTCGGAATGAATCTTCCGTAGAACTGTATTAAGCCTAAGAGACTACGGATCTGTTTCTTTGTCTTAGGAATAGTGATGTTCAGTATCTTAGAAGTGTTGTGGTCCTCTGTCTTCAAGAGACCATGGCCAACACGGTGACCAAGAAAAGAAATTTCACTAAACCCTACATAGGCTTTAGAGGGTTTGGCTGTCAAATTATGCTCGCGTAGAGTAGACAACAGTTCATATAAACCCAAATAGTGATCTTCCCAAGAATCACTAAAAAGACAGATATCGTCCAAGTATGCAATGACATCTGAACGATATGAAATAATTCGACGCATCATGCGTACGAAAGTAGCTGGGGCATTCATAAGGCCAAAAGGCATG
Organism: Oreohelix idahoensis; assembly: GCA_024509875.1. Lineage (NCBI taxonomy): Eukaryota > Metazoa > Mollusca > Gastropoda > Stylommatophora > Oreohelicidae > Oreohelix > Oreohelix idahoensis. Next base: position 280,930 of record JAMPIV010003283.1, read on the forward strand.
AAGTTCCATTGGAACAAACCCCTAGGTGTTGAGAAAGCAGTAAGAGGTTTGGCTCGTTCAGTTAGAGGAACTTGCCAGTAACCTTTAGACAAGTCGAGTTTGGTAAAGAACCGAGAATTGGAAAGTCTAATAAGTAGATCTTCCAATAAAGGCATAGGTTCAGCATCGAATTTCGTTACTTGGTTTAGTTTACGGTAATCGACGCAAAGGCATATGTTATTGTCTTTCTTTCGAACAATAACCATAGATGAAGAGTATGCCGAATTGTATGGTTCAATTATTTTCAACTGTATCATTTCATCCAATTCTTTCTCGACCTGTGTTTGGAAATGAATAGGAATAGGGTAAGGTCTGACCCTGATAGGGTGATGATCAGTAAGTATTATGTCATGTTCAATGACAGATGTGTGTCCAGGAATGTCCGTGAGAACATCCTGAAATGTTTGTAACATGGAAGAGACTTGTAGCTGTTCCTCAGTAGATAATTTAGGAGAAACAGTAACATTTTTCCATGATTCCGTAGAATGAAGTGGAATCATCGGAAGAGGAAGATTAACGTCAGAGAAAGTAAATTCTTCATCCTGTATAACCGACAGAGATGAGTAATGACCATGTGGGACTGGAGTATCGTCCGTCGCCTGAAAGATAGGCTGCAGGTACTCTGGACGTTCATGATATTCTGTAAGCATGTTTATATGAAAGGTTTTATGCTTTCCCTCTATATCGACAACATAGTCGACATCAGAAATTTTAGCGACAATCATAAAAGGACCTTTCCATCCAATGAGAAGTCTATTTTCCCTGGAAGGGAGTAATACAAATGCTTTGTCGCCAGGACAAAGTTGTCGTAGGCATCTATTTTTATTTGCGAATTGCCTTGCCTTTTCTTTAGCAAATTCAGATGCAGAAGTTGCTAATCTGCATGCTTCAATGATTTTCTGCCTGAGAGCAATGACATATTCATACGAAGATTGTGTGTCATCACTGATATCATCGGCAGTTATCAGATCGTGAAGCAATGACATGGGACCGCGCAGTCGCGCGCCAAAGACAAGCTCAAATGGAGAAAACCCTGTATGTTCATTAGGAACCTCTCTATAAGCAAAGAGAGCCGCGGGTAAGATTCTGTCCCAATCCTGAGGATGATCCTCAGTTATCTTCCCAAGTAAATTTTTGAGGGTTCTATTCAGACGATCGACTAACCCATTAGACATCGGATGATAGATACTACTCAGAGACCTTTTAATATTAAGAGTAGACATCACTTGTGACATAGTGTCAGATATTAGTTGGGTGCCATGGTCTGACAAAATTTCTTTGGGAAATCCCAGACGAGAAAATATCAGCCAAAGAGCATCTGCAACATCGGCAGTAGAAATGCTCTTAAGAGGTATAGCCTCTGGCCAGCGTGTACACATGTCAACGCATGTAAGAATAAATAGGTGTCCTCTGGCTGATTGATTTTAAAAGGGTCAATAATGTCTATTGCCATTTTTTGAAATGGACGAATAGGAATGTCCGCAGCCTGGATCGGTGCTGCATGGCGTGGACCTTTCGACTTGACTTCTTGACATACTTTGCATGAGCGACAATAAACACGTATATCTCTATTTACAAATGGCCAAAAGAAAGCCGCAAGAACTCTCGACTTAGTACGTGAAAATCCCATATGACCAGCGCATTGGGAGTCGTGAGCATGTTGCAGAATTCGAACTCTCATACTTTTAGGTACAAGAATTTGCGAATGCATAGACGTGTCTGAGTGTTGTACCATACGCACTAGTACACCATTCTTCATAGTGATTCAGGATTTGCGATTTGTGTTCTGATTTGGATCACCATTTTTAACAAGAAGGAAGAATTTTTTCAAAGAAGTGTCCTCTTGTTGAAGTTTTATAAAAGAGTCACGCGAAATCACCGAATGATCATCTTGATTAAGTACTTCATCACTTTTGGTCGATGAAGTCTGAGGCATATTCTGAGCCTGTGCTCTTGTGACAACTGCATTAGCAGCTTGAATATTTTGTTCTTCCCAAGCAGCAATCTGCTGCGGGGTACACTCCTTAACCCTGTGTATACGCCCGATGATGAGATCCGCAATAGGATTCTGTAGCAAACACGCGTGGACATCTCCCGTAAAGAAGGGAGTGGCTATGTGGATGATAGCAGTCGAATACTATTCTACTGTGCCACCAAATGTCACACATTTGACCACTTTTCCAGTGGCACAGGAAGGATCTATAAGAGATTGTTTAACCCCAATAGTAGAGCATCCAGAATCAAAGAGGACTGAGACTGGATTATTATTCACTAGACCTCTATGTAGGATAAGAGATCCTCTCCCGTCATGCGCTGCTGCGGCAGGAAGAGCGGGTAGAGGATGACCACAACTCAAGGTAGATATGGTAGTAGGTTCGAATAGTGTTGTGCATTGGGGGCATTGAGATGCTCTCCCAAAATCAAAAGCAGAACAAGTGATAGCACTAGAGTTAGCTTTATTATTGTTCGATTCATTACTAACTACTTGTGACTCTTGTTGAGCACAGTTAGCATGATGACATGATCTATTATTGTTGTGTTGCCATCTACCGCGATTATTATTTCCTTTGGAGTTGTTGTTATTTGACCTATTGTAATTATTGTTTTGGTTTGAACCGCAGTTTTCACAGTTGTGATTGTCATTTTCTCCTTGATGAGAATATCTTTTAGATTTGTTTTGTTGTCTCAGTGAATAATTATGATATGTTGGATAGTTTTTTATTGTGGCTACCCCTGCGAAAGTTTCCAAAATTGCTGGAACCAAAATTACGAGAACTGTCAGCTCGTCTCCAGTTCTTTGAAGAAGAACAATTACAGGATGGATCTAATTGATCCTGTCCGAAGTTACGACTACTCTTCCTATCAAAGTTGCGTTGAGCACCTTGAAATTTAGCATGAAAATTAGGACCATATGGTGCCGCCGATGCTACCGGCAAACCTTCTTTAACTTTAGAATTGCTAATCGTTTGTTGTGGGTGCGCAGTGACATACTGGCAACAATATTGTTCCATGTCTTTTATGTTTTTAGGTTTACGTTCATGTATAAAGGCAAGAAAGGACTCATTAACTGATGACATTACTTTGTCTCTAAGTAACAAGTCCATAAGTGCTTCATATGTGTGTTCAGTCTTAGACAGCTCAATCCATCGTGAGAAAGTAAGACGTATCTTTGTAATAAAGTCAGAGAACTCTACCCCAGTTTCTGGTAACATCGTCTTAAAACAAAGACGATAATTGTCTTCTTTAAGTTAATATCTCTTTAATAAGGCTGCTCTGACAACTTCATAGTTAGTCTTATCAGGTTCTTCTATTGCCATTATAGTATTTAATGGTTCACCTGTAAGTATTTCCAACAGTTGTCCGACATATTGCTCCTTATCTACCTTATGTAATACGCATGTAAGTTCAAATCTATCAAGATAGAACGTTATGTCGTCCCTTGCAGTGTTGAAAGGAGGTAATTTTACTTTATAAGTATTAGCATTTGTCTTACTAGAAGTTGCTTGAGAATTACCCATATTCATCAATTTTAATTTCTCCAGCTCCAAAGCTAAGAGTTTTTCCTCATGTTCCATTTTTTGTTTTTCAGCTTGAAGTTTTCTCTCTTCAAACTCTCTTTGCTGCTCTCTTTCCAATCTTTTCTCTTCAGCTTGTCTTTCCAATTTTTTCTCCTCAGCTTTTTGTTTTTTCTCTTCGGCCTTCTGTTTATCCACCTCTAATTTCTGCGCCTTGTCGTATTGAGTAATTGCAAATTCTTTTAACACCTCAGGAGTCATCCCAAGGGCTCTCCCTTGCTCAATAAAGTAGTCTAATGTAGACATTCTGTCTAATAATGTGCTATCAATACCTCTGAAATAATAACACTTTTATCCCAATCTCAGTGGGAGACAAGTCTTTGTCACAGACCTTGTATAATTACCTTTTTTATATATAATAATATCACCATTAATCACTTATATATCTAAAGTGCATCATATTAATAATAGTGAATGACCAAGTATATATATAGACTGTGTATGACAACAATGCATAACGTTAATGAACACAAAGACAAGCATACAGAACAACCGAAAACGTTCGCAGAAGTCAAATAAACAATAAAGCGAAACTAAAGGAAAATGTTACAAAGGATGTAATGATAACTGCGAAGAAGTAAACAAAACGAATGACAACACAGTTATAAACGAAAAGGTGTATAAAAAATAAATGACAGGAAGGAGAGGCAGACAAATACAAACAAATCAAAGCAAAACTGAGGAACAAAAAAATTATCACAAAAACGACGAAAGAACATCTCGGCACAACTAATACAAAAATATCGCGAAAGCAACAAGAAGTCGCTCGCTATTTCTGCTGTTGGAAATTCGCGATAAGTTCCCTAAAGAACGCTGTCGTAGGCCCTCTGTCACGTGGGATACCCTACAGCAGACACCGCCTAACCGAAAACCCGCAGAAATATACACACTAATGAACATATAACATAAACAGCTAGCATATAATAGAGTGTGTTGTAAAGAAGGCTCAGTTATACACAATACAACGGTACAGTTTCCAAAAACAAACTGCCACTTATCTTAAGTACAATCCTGGCCTTTAGTCAACAATGAAGTACAACACTGGACAGCAATGGGAAGAAGATCCACCATCGAAGGTTACAGAAACGACGACAACAGGAAGTGGTCTCCAAAGTACAGCTACTAAGACATTCTCGCCAACACAGTTGAGACCAGAAGATCTAACGTTGATATATAAAGGGATGTCTGTTAGATGTAGCTTGTAAACAACAGCTGGAACTGTTTACAACAGGAGCTTGAACGTAAACAACGTGACGTGATCGTTCACACAGATGGACATCGTCGACTGTCAAAGTGTTGATAGGTGTTTATATGTGTTGCACAGTGTAAATCAACTTCTGCAGTAACTGTCGACCATCTAGCAGTATGAGGCGCCAAGTACCAAGCTGGTGTCGGTGGTTGACCTATATACCACTGTTCACTTCGTAGATGAGACCCCACGAGTCTGGCCTACCAGAATGTTACTAGTAGTATGTAGCCACCGAATGTTAATGCTGAATGTAGGAGGTCAAACCTGGACAGTACAATGTTGTGGTGTATATTTGGGTCACCAAGCGTTGAGGCGCTGAGAGGGTGTAATGTTGACTCTCTCTCAAACACCATACAAGCTCTCAAGTGCGTAGTGCTCGTAGAAGTGTGTGGGTTGACATGATGTGTGGGTGAGTAGACATCAGATAAGATGGTGGACACGAATGCATATAGGCTCTTGGACAAGTTCACAATGCACCCACTCAACCACATGTAGAAGTCAGTAAACGTTGGTAATACTGATGACCTTTTCAACAATTTATTACGAGACATACGGTGACATCAACAGCACAGTCAATTGCACATGGATCAGGGACATCACATACATGGTAATGGAGAAAACATCTGGTATCACAAATCTTGATCAGCTCATACATCAGGATGCTAATGACAATGGTCTGTCAATCTACGTTCTGCTCATACTGAAGCTCAGGTACCCCTGACTAAGCGCGTCAGGTACCTCTAGCAAATATGCCGCACGAAAAGGGCGGGCTCTCAATTGCTTAACAAAAGTTTATGGCTCTTCTGGCATCACACGCCAGGTACTTCTTCTGATGAAGAATATAGGCCGCAAAAGGCTGGCCTCTATGGCGACAGAATCAGGCCGCAAGTAGCGGGCCTCTATAACAAGGTAACCTCTGTGTTATTTCTCATAAGCAAGGCATATCGCCTGAATAGCGGGTACCAAACAGTACAATCTTCGCTGGGCTTCTATTCAACAATAAGACTTATAGTCTTGGTTTCTGTATGGAGCACAAATAGTAGGCTCTGTCTATCATATCATCTGTGAACTCTACTCAGAAATGTCGCCTCAAAAATATCAATCGTTCTTATGTGCAGACAGCACCTAGTCTGCATATCTAGGCATACGAGAGGATTAAAGTGTACATATTACCTTGGCAGCATCCTAGAAAATCACCAAATACAACACTTGCCATCCTTGGCGTACAGAATAAACTTGGGGAAGAATCACTGACATATCAGTCACACAGAGGACTTAATTTCCCCGTAATAATGGCAGAGAAAATCTCTAGACCTCTTGTCCGTTCAGAAACCCAGGTATCTCTCGAAGTGTCTCTCGATCTGCGCGCAAAAACCTGCGCATGTGCAATAAGCACAGTCCTGAGTAAAGCTAATACAGACCAGGGCGTTTCCCCGAAACAAGAGGCAAAACCGCTCCTTATATGGTCATGTGAATAGCGACTTAAGACATGACAACTATTTAAGACATTTCCCCGAAACAGGTCAACATCGATCCTTATAAGGATAGATGAATAAGACAAGGGGAAGATAACTACTAATCAAACCTGTCACAGAAAAGATAATAGACAGTTCTCTCTCTTAGACCATCAAAAAGTATCAAACAGGTCGACGTCTATAATACAGGCAAAAATGACAGTAACAGCCAGGAGTTGGACTTTTTTTGTCAGAGGCTATGTGTTACGCACGCCTTAGGAGCATTTGGTCAGATATTGAGAGCTCGTCCTCAATTCCACTCCTGGACAGAGGCTAAAAACACATAAGTACCAAATTGCTGCACCCATAAAAACTCAAGAACTAGTTGATTTAATAAGTATCATCACTTAAAAACTCGCCTAATTAAATAGGGAAGGTTTAGAACATACGTCCAATGTTAGCGTGCAAAACCAGCAGCCGGGTGACTTTCTGTGAAAAGCGGCTATGTGACTATGAGTTTACGTTTACTCAAAGCAATCCTTGTCAACTCTTCAGATCACATTCATATTTGGAAATTATGTAGGAAAATGGTTTTGCTCTTTATTTTGATATAGGACACATGAAAATCTACCTTTTTTCGTGGAAAATATAGCTTTTTTGTCGTAAAATCACAAATTTTACAATCTTCTTGTTCTATAAATATGTCCTAGGCATCAATACAAATGGCATTCACTGCTGAACAATATGATACTATATATAGCAGGCTGACTTCATTTGACACGCATCACTCATGATTTCAAAAAGGTAACCCCCTACTACTCCTATGTCAGGACTGCGCAAAACCTGTTTGCACATACTTAAAAGACAAACTCATTCATAATATTTCAAACTATTTTTGCACCCATGTAAACAATAAGAAAACAAACTTTCTGTTGATACCAGTTTTATTTAAATGCTATATGAAATAAAGTTGCAATCCTTGACTGAAGTTATAAACAAAATGAGAATTTGTGCCGTAAGCGGTAAATACAGGCAATTTGGAGTACCTACTCTAAGGGTCAAAACCATTCTCACCTCTTTTCTTTTCTAATGTAATGTCATTGACATGCAGGATTCCAAAGAGTGAAAAGGTGTTGAAGCTAATCATGTCATCAATGAAGGCCTACTTGACCAGTAATCACCAAGTTTTTTTTAACCAATGAGACCCATATTTAGCTGTAGGCCTAGGTATTTGTTCAGTTGCTCCATTGTGATACCATTTTATGGTACCGACTGTTGAGGTGTGCCTCCATCCATGCAACTATGGATTCCAATTTCAGGAAATGTTGAGCATATTGGTTTGTTTCCCGCAGCACAGTGTTCATAAGCTCAGCATCAAAAATCAAAGAAGAAAAAAAATGAACAGGCTCTGTGCACTTTTCCAAGTCTATATTTTGCGAGCTGTAAGGATTTCTTACAATAAAATTTGGATCAGATCATAGTCCACTGTTTTCACTGTCCACCTTTTGCCATCCAAATTGGTCAGTGACAACACTAGACCCAGGGCTAGATTCGGCTTCATCTCCAATACTACTCGATATTTTTTCATCACTGGCATATGGGATGTCTACAAAGTTATCGTCGGAATCACTATTTTCCTTTTGAAAAATTTCAAATAATGACGGTCTAGATTTATTTCCTAGTCCTGATGAACCTTCAACAGCGTGATGGTAGTCGAAAAAAATTTAGAAAAATTTCAATCCGATTGAACGCAAAAATCAAAGCGTTAAAAACGCATATTTACACCACGCTGAAACACCGGAATTGAAGGGAAATCTATTTATCATAGTTATTTCCCCTTTGCGCACAGAAAAACTTTGATTCGCATTTGTAATTGTGATTTTACTAAGGGCCGACTGAGCTGGCCGTAACACCACAGAAAGAGACATAACAGCCTATCATCGGCCGTTATGACAGCAATAATGTTAACATCGGATGTAAAACCAAAATTTTGGTTTTTAATACGGAATTTAAACAAATGGAAGACAGTGTTGATAACTATTCTGTCACCACCTAAGTGAATTGTATCTGATGAAGAGACATTTGCAGCGAAATTGTTGAAGTATGCATTTTCATATACAAGTGTTCAGAGATGTATAAATACCCACACTTAATGTTTACGGACATTTATTTCCTCCGAGTAATTTTGTGCACCAAGAATAAGGATCCTTTAGATCTGAATAGAGAGGATTAATGAAGGCATGTAATATTTTTTTGAATGGAGTTAACCTATAGGTAATGCTGAATTAATTGTCATTTATTTATGAACAGCTGTTTTGTTTGTTGTGAGCACAAAGAAAAAGTGAAAACGATCATTGATAACATTCTTTGCCTCAAATAGTTTCCAGGGGTCTGAGGAGGCGACTAATTGGGGCTGGCTACCTCATCATGTAAAATAAATTGATATAGAAACCAACCCCTGCCAGAATACATGACAATGTCTTGATGCAGCCTTCCTGTAAGTGGTGGCTGTTTAAAGAGTGAAAAGGAAAATGGTGATAATATGCATGATATGTTGTACCAATGCTGTCTGCCTTGATTCTTCCAGCAATGCTGCTACGTCATCATCACGGCAACATATATAACAGAAAAATGACTGCTGGGGAAGCAGTTATTAAGCACTTTAAAAAAAGTGCAGCAGGAAAGAGGGTATAGTAGTGTGCTGTCTGGAGATTTGAACCAAGCCTGTCCATGCGATAACATTCACTTACTGCTTGAAAATTCAATTATTCATTGAACTGGCATCCCTGGGGCATTGATGCAATGTCATCTGTAGAAAGGACTAGGCTTAGACCTCCATCGAGCCTATTGTTCCACTCTTTTTTATTATGTGTAGAGTACTTTTTCTTCCAGATACTTTAAACCTACCTACTCTAGCAGTTGTTTCATGATATTCTTTTAACAGTTGACTAGCCTTTGGTTTCACATTTTCTTTCCTTATGAGATAATGCAATGGACTTCACACATATGCATTTCAGATGACTAGTACAGTGGCACTGTACAAAAGTGGGAAATGTTATTGTTAATCTCTCTCCCCTTCCCTTTTTGATCTTATGGAGCATGGGTACACCAGTTTATTTGGCCCTCACTGAAACTTTCAATAAAGTTCTTCATGTTCTCTTATAGTTGTGGTTGTGTAACTACTTCTTCTTTCGTTCACTTGAAATATATTGTCTATATCTGCAATGTTGTTTCTTGTATGAACTTCACTGTCTTTTGTAGTTCGCTGGTTGCACTGTTCAGAAAGTAGGGCTTGTATACCTGGCAATTTTCTGGACTGAAGTGCTTGGAGTGCTGATCTTCTGTCAGGAATACTACAGGCTGTGGACCAAGATTGGTGTTCAACAGTTTCTCAGTTGCCACCTTGATTGCCTGGATTTCTGCATCATAGTTGTTACAGAATTTCCCCGTTGGTACTCTGACCGTATCCCAAGTGTTGTTTGGGTATTCTATGTACACTCCTGCTCCTCCATTCTTTACTGCATTCTGTGCTGACCCATCCGTGTATACTCTGACCCAGAGGTCCTGTGGGTATTCATCATCCAGGAAACTGAGAGTGACTGTCCCACGTTGCACGCTGTTCTATTCATCCCTGTCGAATATTACTTTCATTCTTGTCTGGATGTGTACTGGTAGTCCAGGCTCCTCTCTCCAAGGGGTTTGTTCTGGCACAGACTTTAGGGGGCTGTCAACTTCAGGCAGGTCTGAGGTTTGTCTACGAAATCGTTTGGCCTGGTGGATAAAGCTTCTTCTTTTCAATCGCCCCAACGCTAGGTTTTGGAGTCTGTCCTTCATTGGATGACTCGGCATACAGAGGAACTTTTCTGCCTGTGTTTGCACTTTCATGTCTCTGCGTTCTCTCAGTGCTTGTATCCTCCCCATTTTCTCCATCTTCACTATAGGCGTTGATTTCATTGCCCCCTTGATGACCCTAAGCGCCTGGTTTTGCACCTTATCTAGCTCTTGTAATGTGGTGTTTGATGCTGGACACCATGCAGCTGACCCATATTCCAGGTGTGGTCGAATGCCCTGCTGGTAAACTTTACTAAGTATTTTTCCGCTGGCTCCCCATGTGGTTCCACTTAGTTTTCTCAGGATGGCTAACTTCCTCCTGGCCTTTGTTGCTGCCTTGTTGATGTGCTGCTTCCATGTCAGCCTATCATCGAATGTAACTCCGAGATAGGTGGGTTGTTTATCTTCTCTCAGGAGCTCTTCATTTATATTGACACCAGCTTTTTGTTTGGGAGAGAGGGCGAAGAGTGTAGTGCTGTACTTGTCTGTGTTGATGCTGACACACCATCTATTTGCCCATGAGGTTAAGGCATCTATAGCTCTTTGTAGCAGTTTGGTGGCCACTGTTGCATGCTCATCTGTGCACCATATTACCAGGTCATCAGCGTACATTGCCACTTTCATTCCATGTGGTCAATTCAGCAACCAGGTTGTTTATGTAGACTAGGAAAAGTGTGGGGGACAGAACCCCTTTCTGAGGGACACCATGATGCAGTAGAATTTTCTTACTCTTGAGGCCATCTAGTTGTACTCTGGCTCTTCTGTTATGCAAGTATGCTTTCACCCATTTGTACATCCTACCATTCACTCTACAGTATCTCAGTTTCTTCAGAAGTCCTTCTTTCCAAACCTTGTCAAATGCTTTCCTTAGATCTATCCATGCTGCTAGTACCAGTTATCTTGGAACGCATCCTCAATCTCTTGGGAAAGGTAAGTTGCCTGATCTTCGGTAGAGTAACACTGCCTAAAGCCCGCCTGCTGTGGTACAAGGTTTTCACTTTCAAGATACCACTGTAGCCTGAGGTTGATGATACGTTTCATTGTTTTGCAGAGACAGCTTGTAAGGCTGATTGGTCTGTAGCTGGAGGCCGTGGAACTGTCTTTTCCTGGTTTTAGGAGTGGTATCATGATTGCTTCCCTCCAGGTCTGTGCAACTCTGCCTGAGTTCCAACTGATGTTGAAGATCTGCAGCAGCTTTGTTTTTGCTGCGGTTCCCAAGTTCTTAATCATTTCATTGGACACGCCATCAACTCCTGGCGACTTTCTCATTTTCAATTTGGATATTGCAAGCTCCAGTTCTCTGAATGTGATTGGTGCCTCCATAACTTCAGGTATGGTTCCATCTCGTCCTGCGTATTGTTGTTTCTCACGAGTCTCCTGTTGCTTCTCTGGGCTAACTTCGATGTTGTTGTCTTTAGCAAAGGAGTCTGCAAAGTGATCAGCTGCCTGTTTTCCCATGAGGATGTTTCCATCTTTGTACAGTGCAATCTATGAGTTTCTTCCTGTACCTTCATCATTAAGTTGTTTTACCAGCTTCCACAGTTTCCTTGTATCTCTTTCGATGTTCAATGACTCTGTTTTCTCCTTCCAGCTTCTCCGCCTGGCCTGCAACTTGCCCCTGTGAAATTTGGCCTTACCTTGCTGGTAGTTATTGTGGTGTTCTTGGCATGGACTGGTCTCTGCCTGCTTTCGAGATGTTTCTACATCATTGTGCAGTTGCTCTAGTTCACTATTCCAATATGGTTTGCAGTGCTTACGAGCCCCTCTAGGTATTGTTTCATGAGCAGCCTGTAATATGCATCTGCTGAATTCATCGACTAACTTATTGATGTCTTTGTCTACAGTCAGATCTCTAGCCAGTATACTAGTACGGTGCTGGTACATTGTCCAGTCTGCCTTCTTGTAGTTCCACCTAGAGAGAGTGCTGCTGTCCTTGACAAGTTCATTTTTCACAATTAGGAAGACTGGCCGGTGGTCGCTGCCTCCAGTTCAAGTTGTTTCCCTACACGCGTGTGGTGTTCCACTCCAGGCCTGGTGAGTGGAATGCCAGGTCTGGTGTAGAGGTGGTGTGCCATGATCTCGAGTAGAAGGTTGGTGGGTCGATTGGATGGTTAATCAGGATAAGCCCATTGTCATCCTGCCAGTTTTCAAGCTCCTCACCTCTCCTGTCCATGTGATCATAGCCCCAGCTCTGTGAGTGGCTGTTGAAGTCTCCGCATACAATCAGTCTTTCCTTTGCTGGGATTGTGTCTAGTGCCAGTGGGCGGTCACTCGGACAGTATTAGTTGAGCAGGTGGAATTCTGTACTTTCTGTCCTGAGATGAAGCATCTGGTATTCTGCCCCCTCCATATATGTTTCAAGCTGAGATGCACTGATGTTATTTCTCATGAGTGTCAGTATTCCACCCTTTCGCCTTTCTATTCGGTCGGATCGGTAGCACTGGTAGCCTCTGATTTTGAAGGCTATGTCCTTGTTGAGGTGGATTTCTTGCAAGCTGCATACATTTACTTGCTCTTCATTCAAGATATTTTCGAGCTCTAATTTTTTGCTGTAGCCGTCTTTTTTTACTGTTGATGCCTTCAGCATTCCAGTGCATTATTTTAAGTGGTCTTTGCTTTGCTTGGCCAGTAGCTCTATTCTCATGGTTCCACGGGGCAATTGAGAAGGACCCCCAGTAGTAGGGGTTGGGCCCTTTTGAGGCAGACGGCCCGGCACTGCGCCTGCCTGGGTGTTTATCACAGGGCGAGTGCCACATCATTTTGTAGATATAGGCATATTTCCATTGTGCGTGTGCGTGGCATCCTGATTGCTGTGGTGCGCCTCTTGGCAGGTTGCCTCTGTCTTCAGCACCTTCACTTGCTAGTGCAGACTGTGGTCTTGCTCGAGTGTAGGAGGGCCCGGTCAGTCTTGGTTTTTCGGCCGCTGATAGCTGTGCTTGAGCCCCATCTCCACGTCAAGGAGCTGTCCTTGATGGGGTGGTTGTGTAACAATTTGTTTTACATGGTGAGATTGTCAGACCCATGTACAGCCTCACCTTAACTGACTCTTACAGTGTTCATGGTGGGAACATATCTTTTTCATTGTCTCCTCAAGGCCATCAGGGAACACTGTTGAGGGCTGTTATAAATATTATATTATAATTTTAGTTCTTTCTTCTGGCTTATGTTAAATCTGTTCAACTTCGCCGCAACCGTGGGTTTATTATCATTTTTCACATATTAGTGTGATCGAGTGTTAATAATACTTTCTTGTGTATTCAATTGTTGTAACGTTTTTTTAGTTCATCTTGGCATTCATACTGATGTGTTAAAATGTTATACTTGATCAACAGTTGGAACAGTAATGCTTTGACTGTTAACTCCATGAAGATAAATTCATAAAAACTTGTTAATCGAAGGACAACTCAGTCATTTTATTAATCCGTAGAACACATCACAGTATGGAATATATATATATTCGCAATACGTGCATCCCATTCAAAGGAAGCACTGAACATCATAGTATCTAGATTTATCACATACTTGACCTAGAGTGGTCATCTCAACCTGTTGAAATTATTCTAATCGTCTATGTTCATAAATATCAGCTAGATACTGTCCTATTCAAACTGTTTATGCAGCATTACGTCACGACTATGCTAAATCTTCAGCTTGCCATTAATATCAAGACATACTGTCCATTTCCAAATCTCTGGCTGAATAAAGTATTCTAGTTTTGGCTACACATGCCATAAGATTAGTACCTCTCTCCTTAGCATTCCATCGTACACCGCGTTCTAATTTAGAATTTTTGCATGTATATCTGTGTTATTAATAATGCCTAAATATATCTTTGGGACTTAAAAGTCCTTATTCACTTCTTATTCTATCAGCTATGAAACTTACACAATGACGGTTATACATCTGAGTTAAGACTCTACATAGGTACCACAAAGTGATTTTTGTTTGCACAGAAACACCAGAGAAAACAATGTAGTTTTGAAGCCCTTGGTAAATCATGAAATTTGGTACTTTATTTTTTAAAATAGGACAACAAATAAAAAAAGTTATAGCATTTTAAAAAGTGTGGGGATTTCGCAACATTGAAAAAAGTTACATCACACCAACTTCAGAACACTGCCGTCTTCTTAAATATAATCTTACAACTTTCTCTGACAAACGGCATATAGTCTGGAATATACTGATCACACAAAAAAAAAACTATAGGGCTACATCATGAATAATTATCAATATATTTGAGACCAAAAATTGCAAATCTGCAAAACACATTACCGAAAAATATAGTTTGTTGAATGAAAGTCAATATTCACATCATATTTCAAAAAGTATAAAAGGTACAAGCTTTAAATTTGTACATATTAATCTGCATACTACACAAATATATCTCCATTTTTTTCAGAGGATTTAAACATCTTTTTGTTCTTGTATAATTTTTTAAAATGTGTCCAGAGGCCAATTTGTCGCAGGGGAAGAAAAAAATGTGAACATTAAGAAAAAAAATTTTTTTAAAGATACTGTCCATATTTCATTAAAAAAAATTTATAGGCAATAATTAACAACATCTAAACAATAATTAGCAACATCTAAACGCTATATTTTTTTAAAAGAACTGGTTATTAGCATTTAAAAAGACATTTTTAAACTGTAGGAGAATGATCATGGCACACTCTTTCCCTGCGAGAGGGCAATGACGCCTCAAAACCTAAATGCTTCAGAAGTCCAAAATACAATTCTTTGATATTTCCTGATAGTTTAATGTCCTTATCATTCAATATTAATGTCCTTATCATTCAATACTAATTATCTGTATCTTAATTGAGCCTTAAGATTTCTAAGGGCATTTCGTCCTTTACAAATTGTATCCACATCCTCCTTTGTGGTGCACAGACCCCCTTGGCTTATGATTGTGTTATATAACTCTTATCTTCTTCTCTGCATTTTTAATATCTTTCTCTTTTTTCCTCCTATTGTTGTCAGTTATTCGCTGTTTAATTTTTTCTTTGACTGCCCTCTCTGACTCTTTACTCCGTTTTTTCCATTCCAGTCTATGTTTTGGGTTCTTCATCATCACTCTTGCATTCTCTACTTTTATTTTATATGCTCCTTCCTCTTCTCCATTTCAATTTTTATCTGTTTGTAGTGTGTTACTTTGTGGTCTGTAGCTTTATGAAAAAAAAAAAAAAACTACAAGCAGTCTACCTCAAACCATGTTGCATTCCCATCCTCCTTCAGATAATAAAGTTGTGCAAGGACCTTTTTGTCAGTGTGACAGCTGGCACCTTTGGACGGCAACCCTTCCCAGTCATTAAAAATGGTTTTTCATAGCATCGTAGTAGGAGAACAATAAAATTCCATAAGTTATTTATTTTTTTTTTTTAAACATGTATAGAGAATTACATGTGCTATTACTATTAAGCTAGTCCGGACATTTCAGTACAGCATCCGCTACTTTAATTATGACATTGTCCGGTTTCCTAGCCTTGACTCGATATGTCGGCCATTGACATTGGGTCTTGCGAAATCATTCGCTTTTGAGATCATAATTCACCCTATTATGTTGCAAAAGAAACCTTTATTTAATTACCAATTAATCAAAACATGCATTTTTTATTCAAATTGGTAACTTTCTTAGCTTTTCAAGCTCTTGAAAAAATTAGATTGATGTGCGAATGTCTGAAGCGGTGATAACACATTCAATCCACGCTGTTACACAAACTGTGCGATCATGTTAAATTGCTAAATAATATTAAAACTATTGTAAATTTTACATTTGAAGTTCAAAACATTGTTAATAAGTGATATACTTACGTATAGTCAACCTCAAATCAGAAGATGTGATGATGTTTGAACAAGAGCCAATATAAGTGGCGTCCCGATCTTGATCGACATCGGGAGTTATCACGGCCCATGGAACAGCCTCGCTCTGCATCCTTCACTAAAATTTCTAGGCCTAACTTGAGCGATACAGAACTTACTCAAAGTCAGTTAGCTCGACCGCCAAATATCAGAAGTCTTTAACTCTTAGTATACGAGCTGCCTTTCATGACTACCATTACAGATTTTGCAATAAATAATTTATTTATAAAGATAACATAAGTGTTATATATCAAAATGTGAAGAAATGAAACCCCTATATCATGCACGTAACTAAATTGTTCAGTGGTTTTAAACATGCATTCAGCTATAAATTTTCGCTATTGACGGGGATCGATCATCTGCCTCTCTAGAAGGCCGCTCGTATACTAAGAGTTAAAATTTCACACGAATAAAGAAAACTGGCTCCCAAATCTTCTCAAACCTTGCAAAGATTTATAACACCATTTAAAATGTCAAATTTGGTAAAATTTCAACTTCACTTCGAGATATCAACGTTTTACACTTTGTTTTCTACAGTTTGCAATATATGAAACTACAGATACACTTTCCCCCTAAAAGTTGTGAAAACAGTGTGCAAATTAGTGGTTTGGTGGTCGAGCGACCCTTATTTGAATGAAGCGGGGTGAGACGAAAAGGTTCAGAGTCCGTAGCAAACTATGCGTAACGCTGCTGTTTGTTTTTATTAGTAAAAAAATACTTCAATAGCTTTTATTTTTTTTTAATTAATACACTTCAAAAGAGAAGAAGATAACGAGTATCGTGATATAAATTTTATTACAATCTGCTTAATAGCAAAGGGACAGTGACGACTTAAACTTGACGAATTTCCCTCAGTTTTCTGCACTTTCAACAGCTCGAAGCGGGCACTTTGTGGTACCTACTCTACACATAGATTAGTGGACACACAATATATAAATGCTGCCATAGGCCTGAAGGCTACACCAAGATTCCCTTGTTACTAGGCTTAACGCGCCATCAAACTCTTTACGCTTACCGTTTGTTTTTTTAACTGGTTGATGTGCTGCAGGGTGTGACCATCCAAATTAAGATAAAGCCATGATGCTCGCAAACCATGCAACAATCCTCAACAAACACACAGAGCTGTTTTTAGCTTAATTTATTATAAATATACTACTGGACAAAAGTTAAGGGCCACCATTCAGTTTAGACAAGGTTTATATAATTGATTGACAAACTGTAAAGACAAGTGAAAATGTCATTAAAACTGAGCTCAGAGAAATGTGTATACATTTCTGTGTGCACTGGGTTAATTTTTTTTAAATGTCCAAAATCTGGGTCACTTTAACCAGCACGTGAAAATTGCCATTGTTGCTGCAAAAACTCGTGGTTTTTGCAACACGCCCCAATAGTTCAAAAGGTGAAAAAGTGAGTTGAATTTGAATGCACATGGAAAATGATCATTGGTAAAGAGTGTTCACCGTTGGTATGCAATAAATCAGTATGACAAGTGGTCGAAATGATCACTGCATTAGCCATGCCACCAAGGAGAAGTCTCAGCACTGTAGACCGTGGTCGAGCCATGGCATGGATTCAGGATGGTCAATCTGTTCGTCATGTTGCAAGACGTTTAGCAGTGTCCCACTCTACCATTCAGAGACTTCTTGAGAGATTTCAAGCTACCGGACATTTGGAAAATCGACCCTGCTCACGAAGAATTATATAAATATAAACCTTGTCTAAACTGAATGGCGGCCCTTAACTTTTGTCCAGTAGTATATGTTGTTTTCTTGACATTAGATGTCAGATAGCTGGACTTTATGAGTTCATGCCAAGTACGTTAACTTTGTATGCACTGTAATATCTCACTGACAGAAATGGCAACAAAGATGCCAGTTCATCGGTAGTCAGAAGACACACCACACTTAAGGCAACAAAAACAGTTAATAAATAAAAATGACTTCAGACCCAGCAAGTTGAGATGGCACATTTCCTCTCACCATAAAAAACCAGATTGCATATTGGTACAGATCTATAACTTTTAATTGAATACCCAAAAACCAAAATATTCTGAAAATGAAAAGTTTTTGTGGGCAATTTTTCTATCTCAGTTTGAATGATTTTGATTATTTTGGGCAACATTTGGCTATTTTCTTTTTAATGCAGACCGGGCGACTTGGACTGTTTCTAGTGAATATGGGCTACTTTTCAAATTATTTGGACAAGATTTGAAAACTGAAGGGAAAAAAATCAGTGTCTGAAACACCGAGGATTTGAGATAACAGGTTGCAGACGTGTAGTTTGCTAATACTTCACCAAAAATTGACCAATTAAAATACATCTTTTTAGTTATTATAATTTGTCATGTGAATAAATGCGTTCTCCGTAGTCCTAGAATAAATATCCTTATCATCATCCTCCTGTTATGGTTCTTACAGAACGTGGGCCATCAGCTGGCCAGCTGCAGGGAACCCACACCAAAGCACTTCATGTGCTGCTCTAGCAGGCATGGTTTCTGTAGTGGTTTGTTTCATGTGATGAGGTTGCCAGCCTTATGCATAACCTCACATTAGTTTCCTCGCACTACATGTCTGAGGAAGAGGCTGTATTCTTCTTCTCCCTTCAGAAACTCCTATATCTTGTACAGCGTAACAGAAGCAAGTCCAAGTGGCATCCTGCATTGAGTGCTGATTGGCTTCAAGTCTTGATGATTATTTGTTACTTTTTATTTTTGTATGATCTACAGCCAATGATTGCTACTATTACCATCAGGTACATGTTCACTTATGAAAGATGTGATAGAATGAATTTCCAAATGAGGCTGAGATATGTAAATAAAAGTGTACAGTAAATAAAACAGATTATGTTGCTTTCTTCTCTGTGCTGTGTTAGACCAAGATGTCGTCCCTTTGTTTGACCAATAGGACATCCACGTATTTGACTAAGATGTCATCCATGTTTGGTCAAGATGACATCCATGTGTTTGATCAAGATGCCGTCCCTTTGTTTGACCAAAATGACATCCACGTTCTTGACTAAGATGTCATCTGTATGTTTGACCAAGATATCATTCATGCTTTTGACCAAGATGTCGTCCCTTTGTTTGACCAATAGGACATCCACATATTTGACTTAAGATGTCATCTGTATGTTTCACAAGCCAAGGCTGAAGAAGTGTACACAGAAGCAAACAAAGAAGTATATTGAGGAGTTGGCAAGAGAGGCAGAAGATGCTGCAGCCAAAGGAAATATGAGGGAACTATATAGCAGCACAAAGAAGCTAACAGGGAAATACAAGCAAACAAGTTGCCTCATAAAAGACAAGAATGGGAAACTGCTCAGCAATATACAGGAGCAAATGAAGAGGTGGACAAAATATTTTGGTGACCTTCTCAATAAACCAGCTCCACAAAACCCCCCGGACATCCAGCCAGCAGAAGAAGAGCTACAAATTAACGGTGAAAGACCAACGAAGGAAGAAATAAAGAAAGCCATAAAGCTTCTAAGAGATGGAAAAGCGGCTGGACCTGATGGCATTCCAGCAGAGGCCATAAAAGCAGATATCGACATGGCTACAGAGATGTTATATAAATTACTTGGTAAAGTCTGGGAAAAGGAAGAGATACCAGCAGAATGAAAGAAAGGATATCTGGTTAAGTTGCCAAAGAAGGGAAATTTACAAGAGTGCACAAATTATAGAGGAATAATGTTAAACAGGATTATCCTTGAGAGATTAAAAGAATCCGTAGACAAGAAACTGAGAGATGAACAAGCAGGTTTTTGACAAAACAGATCCTGTACAGACCAGATAGCCACATTGAGAATAATAGTTGAACAAAGTCTGGAATGGAATTCACCACTATACATCGGATTTGTGGACTATGAAAGGCATTTGACAGTGTAGACAGAATCACTTTGGAAATTGATGAGGCATTATGGATTTCCCCTGAAGGTCATTAATAAAGAAAACATGATGACATGCAGAGTTCTTCACGAAGGACAGCTTACAGAACCGTTTGGGATAAGAACAGGAATGCGACAGGGATGCCTCTTGTCTCCATTTCTTTTCTTACTAGCAATAGACTGGGTTATGAGATCATCGACAACACACAACAGAAATGGAATCCAGTGGACTCTGACTAAGCAGTTGGATGATCTGGATTTTGCTGATGACTTGGCTCTTCTATCCCATAACCGTAATCAGATGCAGGACAAATTGAAAACACTCGATGAGAGGTCACAGCAATTCGGTCTGAAAATACACAGGGAAGAGACAAAAATAATGAGAATAAATGCAGGTAATGATAACAGGGTTGAACTTGAAGAAACACCAATACAAGATGTAGAATCGTACACATATCTTGGCAGTAATATAGACAAAGTTGGAGGGACAGACAGCGATATCAAAATAAGAATACAAAAGGCAAGAGGAGCTTTCATTGCATTGGGAAATATATGGAGATCAAGAGAAATCGGATCCAACACGAAAATAAGAATCTTCAGCTCAAATGTGAAGTCAGTCCTATTGTATGGCTCTGAGACATGGAGAACAACAAAGACAACAAACAAAAAGCTACAGACTTTCATAATTGGGTGCTTGCGTAGAATCATCTCATCTCATCTCAACCCATAACCCGTCATGGGTCGTAGGGGTGCCATGGTGGAAGCATCAGCAGACAGGGTCCTCCACTGCTCTCTATTCTCAGCAATGCGTACAAGTGTGGAGAAACCGTGTCCTGCCCATTCTTTGATGTTATCAGCCCAGGATTTTCTTTGCCTTCCTCTTCTCCGTTTACCTTCGACTGTTCCCTGGAGGATCGTTTTCGAAAGGGAGTCATGACGAGTTACATGCCCAAACCAGGCAAGCTTTCGACGTTTCACTATTGACAAAAGTGGTTCTTGATGGCCTGCATAGGTGTTTATCTTCTCTCTAACATAGGCATTTGTTTTGTGCTCTTTATAGCAAATGCGCAAAATTCTTCTATAACATTTATGCTCGAAAGCCTGAATCCTTCGCTCCGTATCTGCAGTGAGTGTCCAGCCCTCACACCCATACAAGAGAATAGATAATACAAGTGATTTGTATAATTTGATCTTCACAGGAAAACTGATGTTACTTTTCCAGATCACATTCAACCTTGTCATGGCAGCTGAGGCCATCTCAAGTCTTGTCTTGATTTCTTTATTTGATCTTCCATCACTACATATAGTGGACCCTAGATATTTAAAGGTGTTAACTTCTAACGTTTGCCCATTTAACGTAATGTTGGTCGGAACATGTTTCTTATGGCTATTCACCAATATCTTGCTTTTTTCTATATTAATTTCCATCCCATATGTTCTTGTTACTTTCTCCAGTCTAGAGGTAAGGTCTTGAAGTTCTGATTCTGTTCCAGCTATCAGATCAATATCATCAGCAAAACGTAGATTACACAGAGGTCGGCCTCCAATCGATATGGTTGATTTATAATCGTAGAGAGCCTCCTGCATAATATGTTCTAGATAAATGTTAAAGAGCACTGGTGACAGGATACATCCCTGGCGAACTCCTACAGTTGTTTTGAAAAATTCTCCAATGTCATTGCTTGCAAAAACAGCACTGCTTGCGTCCTTGTATAGTGCTTCAATGATATCTATGATGTTGGTATCAAAATTGAATTTTCTCATTATTTGCCATAAACCTTCATGCCAGACTCGATCGAAGGCTTTTGTGAAATCGATGAAGTTATGGTATAAATCATGTTGATGCTGGAGATGTTTTTCGATCAGTAATCTAATATTGAAGATTTGTTCTGAGGTACTTCTTTTTGGTCTAAAGCCAGCCTGTTCCTCTGACAAGATTTCTTCTGATTTCTGTTTTATTCTGTTCAAAAGTATCCTTAACATCACCTTACTTGGATGACTAATAAGGCTAATGGTTCTGTAGTTCTTGCACATTTTTAGATTTCCTTTCTTTGGAAGCGGTATTACTAATGACTGCGTCCATTCTTTTGGCCATTTTTTTGTACTCCATATCTTCTGGCAAATTGTTGTCATGATTTTTACTATATCTGGTCCTCCATATTTCAAGAGCTCTGCTGGTATATTATCCACACCCGGTGACTTCCCTCCTTTCATCGAACATATAGCCTCTTCCACTTCTTCCCGTAGTATTGCTGCATTTGCGAGTTCTCTGTTTTCGCACTTAATGTTGTTTAATATGCCTAAGTCAGTGTCAAGTTTACAGTTATATAATTCTTTACAATATTCTGTCCACCTTCTCATTACAGCTGTTTTTTCATTGAGCAGAGCCCCATTGCTATCTTCTATGACAGTTACCCTGGGCTGTTGGGGTTTTGATAGTCTTCTTAATGTGTCAAAAACTGCCTTGCTGTTACCTTTTATTAGCCCCGTATTAATGGACTCACATTGATCAGCTACCCATTTTTCTTTGGCCTGTTTCATTTTCTTTCTAATATTTTTATTCACCATACTGTATTGCCATGCTGCTTCAGGAACCTCTTTCTTAACCTTTTTTATTTCCCGTCGTGTATCACATAACTTCAGAATGTCATCTGTAACCCATGGTTTGTTTATTTTCTTTCTTTTACCAAGTATTTCTGTTGCTGATTCAATGAGCACGTCTTTCATGTTCTCTGTGATTGAGTTGATATCATCCTCCAAAAAGTTGAGAGCTGCGAATTTTCCTCCAACAGTTGCCTCAAAGATTCCCGCGATTTCTGGATCTTTCAATTTGTCTAAATTGAATCTTAACTGAGAACATCTGTTTTGATTATAGTTCTTTTTGAGTTTAAGCTTGAGCGTCATCAATACCATGTCGTGATCACTACCAATGTCGGCGCCAGGAAAAGTCCTAGTCTTGGCTTTATTAATGCTGGACTTGAATCTTTTGGATACAAGAATAAAATCAATTTGGTTATGTATCTCAGTTTTTGGGGCATGCCACGTTGTTCTTCTTGATAACTTATGAGGAAATAGTGTATTTGCAAGGGTTAGTTTATAGTTGCTGGCAAATTCTAGTAGCCTTAGTCCTCGATCGTTGGTTTCTCCAGTCCCAAATTTCCCCACTGTGCCAGCCCAGTGACCGTATGCATCTGGCCCTATTTTAGCATTCCAATCACCTAGAACAATGAGAAGATCTTTCTTTGGAATTTTCTTAATTGCTTCATCCAAATTGTCATAAAATGTATCAATTGCCTCATCCTCATAGTCAGTAGTGGGGGCATATACCTGTATGATGGAGATGTTCTTTGGATGTGCTGCAATACGAATGGTGATAAGCCTGCTATTTATTGGGGTGCAGCTGATGACAGAGTTCAATCTATCTTTATGTACGATAAAACCTACTCCATGCTGATGTTTAGACTCATCTCCACTAAACCAAATTTTGTGACTGTCGTAAATTTATTTTGAGAGAAAAGAGTCGTAGAAATAGTGGTCCGGTTTAGAGTGGAAAATGATGATGGAAAGCTCAGTGATAGAAAATGTAGAGATTTAATAGTTGCTTCCCAGCGTGCTGGAGGAGAGTAAAGACAGACTTATTTACGACAAATCGTGTCTCTCAATCTTCTCTTTCACTCTCCTGGTCAAACAATTATTTGCCAGTTTTCCAGACTCGCATCTGCGCGCACACCGATTCGGTGTTTTCAAACACACACACGACGTTGATACAAACTATATTAAACGAATAGGGGAAAAGTTGGGCTTTGGGTATATCCAACACACAGAACTAAATGAGTTTATGTGATTTTATTTACTTTAAACATCAATCACTAAAAATATCAGATATTACATAAATTATCATAAGTACACAAATGCAAATAACAAGTTTGGGAGGGGGTGAAGAAGATTGGTATCGACTAAGCCCTTCCCGCTCATTAGACAAAGACAAACCCAGTCCAGAGATAGATAATATCAGGAACACGGGTACGTTAACCTAACAGTAAAGTTAATTACTCTGAAAGAGGTGTTACCAAGTTAGGTATAAGTGATAGAAAAAAAAAAACCTGTTCTTCCCAGCTGTTCTTCCCTTTACTAAGCAAATGGAAAGGAGGTGGTTTTAAACAGAGTTAACAAATTATCAACTATCCCACTTAAAGGAACAATGTAGGGTATACAGAAAAGATATATGTTACCAGGTAAGCAAGTTAACAAAATGGTCACCCAAAAGAATTAATTTCCTGTCATTCATACACGCGCTAGCAAAGGCCTTCACTCATCTTGCTCTCACTTACCGATTGTGAAAAAATCTTGCACTCCATAGAATAACACAACATCAGTTACACCTCAACTAAATGTATGAGTGTTTGTTCAAGTTCTAGCCCCAGATTATCGGGTAGGCGGTCAGCACATAAAAGGGTCCCGTAATCGCTGGAAAATGAATCTGTAGTTGTGTCTCTTTTCTTAATAACAGTTTCTATGGGAGGGCACGGTCTCTGATACCGGGGTGAGGATGGTGTGGTCTATTTGACTATGCCGCTGATAATAAAATTCTTACGCGTGCTGGTACACTTTATCCGTGAGGTATGGTTTAAGTCCAGTGAGAAAACTAGTCACATCACTGTTCAGGAAATTATGAATTATCTCTCTGTGTCAGTAAACTAACAAAGCTCGGGCCAGTGTTCTTCTTCCCGTTACGACTTAAGTTGTTTGATGGTGCGTTAAATTTGTCTTTGGGTGTGCTTTCTTTGCTATAAGTTAGATAGCGGAATTCCAAACATAGAATCGCCTCAAAGATTAAAAATTTACACAGTCTCAACAAGTTCTGCGTCAGGGGAACTCTACACACTGTTTATGCTTTGCTTTGCTTAGATTGATTTCTTTATTGCTTTCTTAATGCTGGGATCGCACAGGTTACGATCACTCTGTATGAAAGAAAAAAAAGACATGTAATATACCGAAAACAAATAACCTTCTAAAGCGCGATGAATTTCCCGTTAAGCCTATAATACACTCGAGTATTTAATTATGTATTTAATAAACACTGCGCGAATTCTAGTGGTTAAAAACCCACATCTATAAAACTAGGACTTAACTGAATTTATTAATTATAAATTCCTTCGCGACTTTAAAAGTTAATTTAAGCATCTATTATCTTTTGAAATAATATAATAGATAGATCATTATATTTAAAACTGGAACTCTTGAGATGGTTTAATTAAATAGATTTAAATTAACACAAAATCCCTTGAAATAGAATGACTAGACCACTGATCACTTTACACAATATATATTTTACCGCTTTGCACAGAATTAGAAATCACTGCAAATATATATAAAATCCAGGGGAAAATCTATAACAAGATTTCAATAAAGCTAGTGCTTCTGTAAAGGTCTGGCCAGCGAGTGATAACGTGTCTAGTTCTACATGGTCTATTTAGCTAAAATGAAATGTAAGTTGAGTGGGACATGATAAACTTGACAACTTATTTGATCTCACGAACTTTTGGGGATCTGACCGCCAAATCAAGAGAAGAAGCCGCCCCCTGGTCTTCGTATCCGCTCGCTGCTGCCCGTTTCGCTTTCCCCCGTTCGCTCGGTTCCTCGATTGACACCGAGACGCGAAATTAGCGGCAAGCAACTGCGTCTCGTATCAGGGAAAACTACTGTCTTTGATAGCGCCGATAGTCTCCCTTAAGATCCCTCGGTCTGTCTCTTTGATCTCGTCGCTGTATCCTACATGAGTCCCGGTGGAATGCGTTCTGGCAAACGAAAAGTTACAACAAATGTTCAGGGGTTCTAATGTTATGAAAAGCTAAGGGTCCCTTAAATCATCCATCATATCAGGGAAAATTCACTTGTCAAACTAGACGTACGTCACAATCGTCCCCACTTTTAGACATGAAACCATTTTTCATGTTTTCATTTTTGACAATGGAGGTGACCTGATTGGTGATTTTAGGATGAGTGGTATCTTCAGTTTGCTCTTCTTCCTCTGTAGACCAGTTTCTACTCAGAAAATCAGCCCCGACATTCTGTCTTCCCGGAATATATTCCACTTTGAAAGAATAGACGCTTAGAAGGAGGGCCCAACGCATGATCCTAGCGTTAAATTCTTTATTGGCACCAAGAAATGCTAACGGAGCGTGGTCTGTTTGCACCGTGAACGATGTACCATAAAGAAACTCATGATGGCGTCTGATACCGTCAATCAGAGCAAGACATTCCCTTTCAACTACGCTGTAGTTCCGTTCCGCTTTATTTAATTTCCGACTGCCATAGGCAACTGGAAATAGCATGTTCAGGTCACTGTCATCGGCTTGAAGCAGTGTTGACCCGATGCCCTGACCTGACGCGTCGACTCTCAGTACAAAAGGTTTCTTGAGGTCAGGCAACCTCAAAATGGGGTATGCAGACAACTGTCCTTTCAAAGTGCTATACGCGTGTTCGCACTTTTGATCCCATATGACCTTATCAGGACAACCTTTCTTTGTGAGGTCAGTCAGAGGTGCCGTCAGTCCGTTGAAGTTCTGGATGTACTTCTGATAGTATGCACATAGCGATATGAAGGAACGTACGTCTTTCTTCGTTCGGGGTCTTTTTGCTGCCACTATTTTCTCCACGTTCTTCTTAATAGGCCAACTGCATCCGTGAGAAATAGTGTGCCCCAGGAAGTCTAACTGTTCAAACCCGATGAGACATTTGCTAGGTCTGGCTGTGAGACCCGTTTCCTGTAGTCTCCTGAGGAGCATAGCAACCGTAGCAATATGTTCTTCATAGGTTTCCGATGCAATTAAGATGTCATCCATGAAATTATGGATATGGGGACTTTGCAAAGGTTGTAGAAGCTTCCTCATCATCCTGGTGAACACTCCTGGTGCGTTATGCAAACCGAACGGCATCACGTTAAATGTGTAATGTCCTTCACTAGTGCTGAAAGCTAACAAAGGTTTAATTTCCTCCTTGACTGGTATTTGATAATAACCTTTGCTGAGGTCAATCTTGGAGAAGATCTTAGCTTTGCTGAGCTTGGTGAACAACTCAGAAACAGTTTGGAGAGGTTCGGGCTGGAATTCCGTTACAGCGTTTAGCAACCTGTAATCAATGCACAGCCGAACTTCCTTATTGGGCTTCTGCAACAGCACTACGCTCGAGCTGTAAGGAGATGTAGACTCACTGATAATTCCTGCCTGACGCAGCTTGTCTATTTCTCCGCGAAGTGCATCAGCTTTAGCGTACGGGATGGGGTAAACTCTGGTTTGAACAGGGGTCTCGTTTGTTAATTTCATATCAAATTCAATGAGATTTGTTCGACCAGGTACATCCGTTAAAACTGCACTGTACTGTTTTAGTAGAGCCCTAGTTTCTGTTTGTTGTTCTGGTGAGAGATTGTCGCCGAACTTGACATCTTTAAAGGATTCTGTGGGTTGCAGTGGATACTCCATGCAACCATCATCATCTTCCTCGTCTTCCGTTGCTATGGCGACAGCCAGGAGATGCTCGGAGGATGGCACCGGTCTCTTTCCAAATATTTCTTTAGCAGATTTATGTGGAAGACCTTCTCCTTTCCTTTGATGGAGATCTTGTAGTTGGTACGTGAGATCTTTTTAAGGACGGTAAACGGTCCTTGCCATCCGATGCGAAGTTTATTGCTTCCGGTTGGAAGTAGCAATAGGGCTTTCTCCCCTGGTTGTAGGTCTCTCTCTTTTGCAGCTTTGTTGTATCTTTTAGTAATTTTAGCGCGGGCTTTCTTAAGGTTGGTAGTAGCTAGATCCCATCCTAGCTTTAGCCTTTCCTTAAGCTCAGATACATACTTGCTTGCAGAGACGACTGTCTCGTCAGCCTTCTGGTCTGTCAGGGACCGAAGTAAGGCTTCTAGTGGCCCCTTAATAGGTCTGCCAAATAAAAGTGTAGCTGGCGCAAAACCCGTAGACGCTTGGGGTACCTCTCGGTAGGCGAATAAGGCAGCCGATATATATTGGTCCCAGTCTTCCGGTTTCTCCTGACCCAGCTTACGTAACATCATGGTGAGGGTACCGTTAAAACGTTCCACGAGCCCATTTCCGGCCGGATGGTAGGGACTTGTGTGGATATGTTTGGCCCTCAAGATCTTAAAGATCTCCTCCATTAACAGGCTACGGAATTGGGATCCATTGTCCGTCAAAACTTGTTGAGGGAATCCCAACCGTGTAAAAATTTGCACAAGGGCTTCTGCGACATGCTTGGAATTAGTGCATGGTAGCGGTACGGCTTCGGCCCACATAGTGCAAGTGTCAACTAAGGTCAGGATGAACCTGTTCCTTCTTTTGGTCTTTTCCAGAGGACCAATAATGTCGACAGCAACCCGTTCAAATGGAGTCCCTACTATTGGCATTTGCCCCATAGGTACTGGGGGTGTCAAGTGCTTGGGTGCTACCCGTTGGCACTGGGCGCAGGATTTCACGTACCTGACAATGTCAGAGTTCATTCCTGGCCACCAATAGTGGTTTTTTATTCGCTGAATAGTGGCGTTTTGTCCCATGTGTCCGCTAAAGGGAAGAGAGTGCCCCATTTCTAAGATCTGGTTTCTGTACTGCGTCGGTACTAGGAGCTGGTTATTCCCCGTGTCCGGGTTGCCCGTTCTACGATACAATACACCATCCTTAGAAAAGATGTCTCCGTTGTGTCTGGGGTCCTTAGCCATGGGCAGTTTTTTAAAGCAGGGCGCCAGAGTAGGGTCCTTTTGTTGCGCCTCCTTCAGTTCATTCGGCAACAAGTTTGGCGCAGGCTCCCTCTCCTTCTTGGCTTGCCCTCTTGTGGTTACCGCTGCCACAATCGGCTCCTTAGGTCTCCCAATGAACACATATCTACATCCCAGGATAACTGGGTAGATCGGATCATCCATTATGGCCGCTTTAATAACTCCTCTGACAAAGTCAGAGTGTATTTCTACCAGTGCGATAGGAAGCGTCCTGGGTGCATCACTCCTGAAAACTCCACTAAGTTTGACGGTTTCCTCTGTCTCCTGACCGGGTTTGACTAGGTGCCTAGCGACAATACAATCAAAACTTAATCCAGTGTCAAAAAGACAAGTAGTGGAGGTACCGTTCAAAATTACAGTTCCTCGAGTTGAGGGTCGGTCCCCCTCAGGTTGAGAATCACTGACATTGACTCTACCTTTCGAGGCTGTATGCAAACATCCAATGCGGTTTGCACCGGTTTGTTTGCCCTGATCAGACGTTCCTGGTGTAGGGGTCTTCCCTTTTCCTTGACCTTGGTGGCCGCGCTGCCACGTAGGCTTGTTGGGTTGATCAGAATTATAGTTGGGGGGGTATCGGGTTTTGTAGAATTTCGATTTTTCCTGGGGAGGTTTATGGGTATTGTTATCTCGTTGGTTATAATGTTGAGAGGAAGTGGAAGAATAGGATGCCTGCTCTAGATTCTGTTTTCGAGATGGCTCATCGGTGGGTTTACGTTTAGTGCTGGGAAGTTCGGCCATTGCATTGCTATAGCGTTCGGCTTTATTGAGTATGTCTCAAGCCTGACTGCCCCCTGTTCCGCCAAAAATCTACGTGTTTCATTCGACAAAGTGGATTTTATCTGCTCCACAAGAACAAGTTCGAGGAGTCCCTCATATGAAAGAGGTAGGTCAGATAATTCAATGCACTTTGTCAGATAACCCGTGAGACGTGAAGAGAACTGGGGAAATGTTTCCGTGCTCTCTTTTCGGCTGTTTCTGAACAACTGCAGAAACTTTCGGGCAGTCATCTCAAACTGCTGTAGTAAGGCCTTTTTCAACATGTCGTAATCATGTTGATTCGGTCCCAGCTTTGTGTACACGTCATAAGCATTGCCTTTCAGTGACGTTGAAAGTTTGAGCGCCCAGCGGGTACTCTCTAACCCATAAAGATTCGCGAGTCTCTCGAATTTTTCTAGGTAGCTGTCAATTTTTTCGTTAGGGCTAGGAAAAGATTCTAAAGAAAACGACATAGCAGTTAATTGGGCAGATTGAGTACTGGAGAGGTCCATTGATTGAGACTGGGGCGAAGACGGCTCTCCGTTAGTCGAAGTAGAGGCGCCCCGACTCTCTAGAGCCTTAAGCGCCAGTTGATGCTGTCTTTCCTTGTCTCTCTCTCTCTCTCTCTCTCTCTGCGAGTTTCCATCTCTGCTTCAATTTTCTTCTGTTCCAAAAGACGTTCTTCCGCTTCTTTCTTATCTGCCCTCTCCTGGGCTTCTCTCCTCTCTGTTCTTTCTTTCTCTTCCTTCCTCTCAGCTTCTGCTCTCTGTTGCTCCGCCTTCCTCTCAGCTTCGGCTCTCTGTTGCTCCGCGTCATATATTTCCAATTCCTGGTTAATAAACGCGTTTGCAGCTTCTGCATCTAATCCTGCCTCTTTCGCTTCCAGCCTCAAGATGGACCTCATCTTTATCCTCTCTGCCATTGTTAAAGAATAAGATGAAGTATGCTTAGAGAACTAGTAAGAAGAAACGCGAAAGGGAGGAACTCTGAACCGCTACGAGAAAAAAAAACACAAGTACAAATTTACCTGTGTTACCTCCTACCTGTACTGTGCAAACTTATCGCTGCTATTATCTGGCAATTAAGGCTCTAAACGCAAGCGACTATGCCACTAAATGGTAAGTTACACTGGAAAAGAATC
Source organism: Oreohelix idahoensis (assembly GCA_024509875.1). Lineage (NCBI taxonomy): Eukaryota > Metazoa > Mollusca > Gastropoda > Stylommatophora > Oreohelicidae > Oreohelix > Oreohelix idahoensis. Next base: position 311,489 of record JAMPIV010003283.1, read on the forward strand.
TACTTTTACTAACAGTCGAGAAAAATTTATATTAAAACAATTTAAAAGAAAAAAAATTTTCCCTAAATTTTTAATCTCTGACAACAAACTCCGTCCCTAAAGTCAATTATTGAGATGAGACGTTGTTAACTTAATTTTTCAAAATCAGAACAATCCGTCTTTAGCTAAGCTCAACTCTTTTTAACTTCAAAAACCTTTGTGACTGTAAAACAATCACGCAATCCCAGCAACTCTTATAAAGAAAGAAATATAATTATCTCCGCCAGAGGATAATAAAATAGCAAATATATTTGTTTATCTGTACTTTCTACTGCTGTGGAGAGAAAACAACCTGTAAATATGCTGTGTGGACAACCCAAATACTTAAAGAACGTTTGTCTAGGGGTGTAATTATTTATTTATTTCCCTAATTCACAAAGACAAATCATTCACACTCTACCTAGTTAGACCCAAACTAAATCAGACTCAAAATATCTTTAACCCGGCTATGCGATTGCCTCAAATGTAGCTCAAGATCCCAGAACCAGCCCACAAATATGTGTGCATCAAATGTATCTCAAAATTATCCCAGACGAGCCGGCCAAATATTGTCGTAAATTTATTTTGAGAGAAAAGAGTCGTAGAAATAGTGGTCCGGTTTAGAGTGGAAAATGATGATGGAAAGCTCAGTGATAGAAAATGTAGAGATTTAATAGTTGCTTCCCAGCGTGCTGGAGGAGAGTAAAGACAGACTTATTTACGACAAATCGTGTCTCTCAATCTTCTCTTTCACTCTCCTGGTCAAACAATTATTTGCCAGTTTTCCAGACTCGCATCTGCGCGCACACCGATTCGGTGTTTTCAAACACACACACGACGTTGATACAAACTATATTAAACGAATAGGGGAAAAGTTGGGCTTTGGGTATATCCAACACACAGAACTAAATGAGTTTATGTGATTTTATTTACTTTAAACATCAATCACTAAAAATATCAGATATTACATAAATTATCATAAGTACACAAATGCAAATAACAAGTTTGGGAGGGGGTGAAGAAGATTGGTATCGACTAAGCCCTTCCCGCTCATTAGACAAAGACAAACCCAGTCCAGAGATAGATAATATCAGGAACACGGGTACGTTAACCTAACAGTAAAGTTAATTACTCTGAAAGAGGTGTTACCAAGTTAGGTATAAGTGATAGAAAAAAAAAAAACCTGTTCTTCCCAGCTGTTCTTCCCTTTACTAAGCAAATGGAAAGGAGGTGGTTTTAAACAGAGTTAACAAATTATCAACTATCCCACTTAAAGGAACAATGTAGGGTATACAGAAAAGATATATGTTACCAGGTAAGCAAGTTAACAAAATGGTCACACAAAAGAATTAATTTCCTGTCATTCATACACGCGCTAGCAAAGGCCTTCACTCATCTTGCTCTCACTTACCGATTGTGAAAAAATCTTGCACTCCATAGAATAACACAACATCAGTTACACCTCAACTAAATGTATGAGTGTTTGTTCAAGTTCTAGCCCCAGATTATCGGGTAGGCGGTCAGCACATAAAAGGGTCCCGTAATCGCTGGAAAATGAATCTGTAGTTGTGTCTCTTTTCTTAATAACAGTTTCTATGGGAGGGCACGGTCTCTGATACCGGGGTGAGGATGGTGTGGTCTATTTGACTATGCCGCTGATAATAAAATTCTTACGCGTGCTGGTACACTTTATCCGTGAGGTATGGTTTAAGTCCAGTGAGAAAACTAGTCACATCACTGTTCAGGAAATTATGAATTATCTCTCTGTGTCAGTAAACTAACAAAGCTCGGGCCAGTGTTCTTCTTCCCGTTACGACTTAAGTTGTTTGATGGTGCGTTAAATTTGTCTTTGTGTGTGCTTTCTTTGCTATAAGTTAGATAGCGGAATTCCAAACATAGAATCGCCTCAAAGATTAAAAATTTACACAGTCTCAACAAGTTCTTCGTCAGGGGAACTCTACACACTGTTTATGCTTTGCTTTGCTTAGATTGATTTCTTTATTGCTTTCTTAATGCTGGGATCGCACAGGTTACAATCACTCTGTATGAAAGAAAAAAAAGACATGTAATATACCGAAAACAAATAACCTTCTAAAGCGCGATGAATTTCCCGTTAAGCCTATAATACACTCGAGTATTTAATTATGTATTTAATAAACACTGCGCGAATTCTAGTGGTTAAAAACCCACATCTATAAAACTAGGACTTAACTGAATTTATTAATTATAAATTCCTTCGCGACTTTAAAAGTTAATTTAAGTATCTATTATCTTTTGAAATAATATAATAGATAGATCATTATATTTAAAACTGGAACTCTTGAGATGGTTTAATTAAATAGATTTAAATTAACACAAAATCCCTTGAAATAGAATGACTAGACCACTGATCACTTTACACAATATATATTTTACCGCTTTGCACAGAATTAGAAATCACTGCAAATATATATAAAATCCAGGGGAAAATCTATAACAAGATTTCAATAAAGCTAGTGCTTCTGTAAAGGTCTGGCCAGCGAGTGATAACGTGTCTAGTTCTACATGGTCTATTTAGCTAAAATGAAATGTAAGTTGAGTGGGACATGATAAACTTGACAACTTATTTGATCTCACGAACTTTTGGGGATCTGACCGCCAAATCAAGAGAAGAAGCCGCCCCCTGGTCTTCGTATCCGCTCGCTGCTGCCCGTTTCGCTTTCCCCCGTTCGCTCGGTTCCTCGATTGACACCGAGACGCGAAATTAGCGGCAAGCAACTGCGTCTCGTATCAGGGAAAACTACTGTCTTTGATAGCGCCGATAGTCTCCCTTAAGATCCCTCGGTCTGTCTCTTTGATCTCGTCGCTGTATCCTACATGAGTCCCGGTGGAATGCGTTCTGGCAAACGAAAAGTTACAACAAATGTTCAGGGGTTCTAATGTTATGAAAAGCTAAGGGTCCTGTCGTGGAATATTCTAATCCACATATATAAATTATTAGGTAAATATGAAGCCTAACAAATAAAATTAATAAAGAAAAGAGCAATGGTAAATAACAGTGCTGTCACAAAGAAGGTACTCGAAATCCCCCTTGTTTTCTACTTCGTCGGCAAATTGTAACGCTTTCACGTTGATATTAAAGGCCTTCTGCAACATACACGCGTTTCCCAAACACACAATAAAATGTGCTGCCTTTCTAAGAAAAACACTTGCCGAAACGTGGCTCGATTGGCCAGACTCGCTGATATACTCACTTAGGAGCGTTAGTTCGAGACCACTAGTGCAAATAATCTTGATAAAGCAACAGTGCGTTGAAGCCAGCTCATATTTGTGTTAAATAAAAGCCTGGAACATAAGCAGATGGGAATTTGTGCCAGTAAATGTGCCAGAATTCATTGCTAATCAACGTATCTGTGTTTATTTCCATGAAATTGTGGGACCGTGGTCTTGATGGTACTGAGCAGCACCTGGTCAGAGCTTTGCTGAATCCAGAGTCGGACAGCATACTCCTTGGTCTTTTTAGCTATCAGTGAGGTGTCTCCAGAGCCCAGGGGAGAATTCGAGCAGAGGAGTCCTTTCCTGCCGCCATCACGCAAGATAAGCTGATTTGGCCAGCTGAGCTCAACATTATGCCCCTCATCTTGAAATGACTTTGTAAAAATAACATTCAGAGGGGAATTTAATTGTCTTAATATCAGGAACTGAGAACATCTCCAATACTAGTCCCAAAAGACAAACTATTGAAGTCATGATGACAAATACCAACAGAGCTTGAACAAAACAAAACCAGTATTACCTCATATTACCACTACACAACTGACACACATAGGATATTTTTAATAATATATGTCACTACAATATTCATATTGATAAAGTCTGTACATATACTTGTAATTAAAATTGATTGTGATTCCTGGTTCCTTCGTATTTGAATCAGGACACATATACCTTTATGATAACAATGAATACATATTGTTATTTGAAAAGTTATCAGTGACTCCTTAAGATGTTCTCATAGAGTGTTATATGTATGTGAGTGTCACAGTGTTGTCAAGAGTAGTGGATTAAATTAAATTGTTTATCTGTCTGTTGTTGTGACTTACACTTCATCATACACATACCCTAGACACATAACGTAGTCATCACACTATTCCAGAATAATTCTGACTGAGATATATAGATATGTGGTAGCAAGTAAGGTTATCTATAATACACTACTCTTAATAGATATAGATACCTTCACAGCTGATCTCAGTCAGTACACTAAGTCCCCTATAAATATTTATAACATCCCACTTCACCACATATATTGGGGTCTCGCTCTTGGGATTTTGAATCTTTACCTATTAAAAATATTGGGGGTAATTCACTTCAGGGAATATAAGAATTAAAAGGTATCCTTGGGTGGAATTGAATAAGGTTGAGCTCACGGTGCCTGTGTTGTCCATTAGATATATTTAGAGATTAAATTGTTGGTTAGACATTGTATAACTTTACCTGATAGACAATGGCGGACCTAGCCAAATTTCGATCTGCTGCTGTTCAGACTGCAAAAGAGTTAGGATTAGATGGGCAAGTTATGGTTGCCTATGTCACCACGGAATGTGACAAATTTATTGAACGCGAAGAAAGAAGGTTTGAAGCCGAAAGAAGGTTAGAGGCTGAAAGGGAAATTAAGAGGTTGCAGATTGAGGCTGAGGCTAAGAAATTGGAAGCAGAAAGAGAAGACAAAAGATTAGCTGCAGAAAGAGAAGAGAAGAAATTAGCTGCAGAAAGAGAAGAGAAGAAATTAGCTGCAGAAAGGGAAGAGAGGAAATTAGCTGCAGAAAGGGAAGCAGAAGATAAAAGATTACAAAGGGAACATGAGTTACGACTAAGGGAGTTTGAGTTTCAGGGCCATGCTCCTGAAAATGGTGCCAGTCCCTTTGCCTCTGATGCCACTGCTAGCCAAGGAGCCTCAACCTCAGCTATGAATTTTCATTTAGATCATTTTGTTGAGAAAGACGATGATATTGAGAGCTACCTAAATAGGTATGAACTATTAGCTACCACGTATGGGTTAGAGAGAGAAAGGTGGAGCTTAAAGTTATCTCAGGGACTTCGTGGGGCAGCTTATGAAGTTTTTGCAAAAATGAGCAGAGGTGATCAGGAAAATTATGACATGCTAAAGCAGGCTCTTTTGTTAAGGTATGAAAAGAATGCAGAATTTTATAGGAAACAATTTAGGAATGCTAAACTACTGTCAGGTGAAACCTATCACCAGTTCTCTGCACGAATAGAGACATACTTGGAGAAATGGACTTCTCTGGGGAAAACCCAAGATCTTAAGGAAATGGTCCTTATAGAGCAATTAAAAGAGTCCATGGCTCCAGACCTGAGAAAGTTTCTCATGGAACAAGGTGCAGAGAGGCTGGATGAGTTGCTAAATGTTGCTGAAAGGTATCAAGCAGCTCAAGCAGAGGTAACAGGTAATAAAAAGAAACAAGTGGATAACTTTAGGGCACCACAGAACTTTAATCAATTTGATCCTAGGGATCAAAATAAAGGTAAGCACCAATTTGATAGGCCACGGTATGACAATAAAAATAAATTCCCACAATTCGATGAAAGGAAATATAATGAAAGAAAATCTTTCAACCAAGGAAAAAGGTGGTGTAAGAATTGTCAGATGGACAATCATGACACTGACCGTTGCAGAAGGAAACCTGTGTATATGGCAACCCTTCAGGTCAGGTCGACCTCAAGACAGGAGGAGGATATTATGTTGGATACCACTCCAGAAGAGATGAGGAAGGCACAGGCTGGGGATAAAACACTCAAGCCTTGTTTCAGGAAATTGTCAACTTGTCATACAACTCCAGGCAAGGGAGATTTTTACATGAAAAACAAGTTGATGTATAGGAAGACTGGAGCTAGATCCAAAGGTCAAGGACAGCTGGTACTTCCTAAAAGATATAGGGCAGACTTAATAAGGAGCCTACATGTGAAACCAGATGGGGACCATGAGAAGATAGGTACCATCATTCAAAAGGTGGCTCACAATTATTATTGGCCCAAAGCAAGATGGGACATTGAGAATTTTGTAGAAAGGTGTAGCATAGCACATGAGGGAACACCCACAAGTGGGAACATGGATCAGGACCTGGACACGCCCCGGGGCAAAATTAGGCCTGATAATAAAAAGAAAAATAGATTTGATAAAGTGGACCAAATGGAATGGGAAGCCCCTTTTCACGGACAAGCTTCACTTAACTGTTTTACAATGGCCACTATGCGGAGAGTGCAAAAGGATGTCTTACCCCAGGATAAGCCGAAAATCCCTCAATCGGACTTAAACAAACTGGAGGAAGAGGATGTAGGGAGGAAATCTCTCATCAAGAATTTTAAGTGGGGAGAAAGCCCCAAAAGAAAAATTGGTAGCGGTCGTTTTGTGAATGAGAATTCTGGGAGGAAAAATCATCACTATAAAGCTTCGAGTGGAAGAGACCATACCGGTGCATGGACAAATAGGTCCACACAATTAAAGGTCCATATGTAGCTATGTTAAGAACGTGGACTGATGAAAAGGCAGAGGAAAACATTACATCTTCATACCAATATGTGAATGAGCTGACCACTCGGTTAAAAACTGGCTGGAAACTTGCCAATGAAAATTTGAAACAAGCCAGGAAGAAACATGCTGCCTATTATAACAGGAAGGCGAAGGACAGAAATTTGGCTGTGGGAGAGAAAGTACTGCTTCTTTTGCCTGGGAGTCAGAATAAGTTACAAATTGGATGGCAGGGTCCATATACAGTTCTAGAGAAGGTGTCTAGAACAAATTATAAGATAGATAAGAAGGGGAAAGAAAAAATCTATCATGTGAATCTCCTGAAGAAATATTTGGAAAGAGAACATCAGGAAGAGACACACTTGTTGACCTTGTCCATCGCCATGGAGATGAAAAAGGAACCACTTTCATCATTTGAATATCCATTACACCCCGGTGAGACAGCAGCACAGGTAAAAATCAGTACACATTTAACGAAAACTCAGAAAGAGAGAGTGCAACAGGTTCTAAATAATCATGCAGAGGTGTTAACAGACCGACCAGGGCATACAAACCTATTGGAATATGATATGAAACTAATAGACTCCACACCTGTCTGTATGAAACCATATTCGATTCCGTTTGCTAAGGAGAAAGCTTTGAAGGAAGAGATAGACTATCTATTGAAGGAAGGAATTATTTCGCACAGTGAGTCTTCGTATAGTTCCGGTGTTGTACTCTTAAGGAAGCCCTCTGGAGAACATAGACTCTGTATAGATTACAGGAGACTGAATGCTATTACAGAAGGACAGGTGGATCCATTGCCGGATACAAATCAGCTGTTTGCCAGGCTAAATAAAGCTAAATATTTCTCAAAAGTGGATCTGAGTAAAGGATACTATCAGATTCCAGTAAAGCCGGAGGTTAGACCATACCTAGCTTTTAGTACCTCAGAAGGACACTATGAGTTTAATAGATTGCCATTTGGATTGAAGAATGCGCCTAGTGTCTTCTCTAGAATGATGAGAAAATTATTGGATCCTCTGAATAATCCCTGTATAACAAATTTTATGGATGATATCCTTATAGCAACAGAAACATTTGAGGAACACATTGACTCTCTGAACATGCTGTTTGATCGACTTAGGAAGGCAAATTTAACAGCCCGACCAACCAAATGTTGCGTTGGATGTAAAGAATTGGAATTTTTGGGACACACAGTTTATCAGGGAAACATGACCCCTGACCCAAAGAATTTAGAGAAACTACAGAAAGCCCCGAGACCACAAACCAAGAAGGACGTGAGATCCTTTGTCTCATTATGTGGTTTCTACCAGAAGTATATCAAAAACTTTAATTCCATATGTGCACCGTTAACTGAATTGACACGTAAAGGACATCCAGATCGCATTACATGGACACCACAATGTGAAATGACTTACCAAGAATTGAAGGAAAAGCTCACAAGTAAACCCATTTTGAAATTACCTGACTTAAGTCAAGAATTCATAGTAAGGACGGATGCAAGTAATATTGGGTTAGGTGCAACTCTACTACAGAAATCAGATGCATTGGATGGGGAATTAAGCCCAGTGGCATATGCTAGCAGAAAGTTGAATAAAGCTGAAATCAACTACTCAACTAGCGAAAAAGAATGTCTTGCAGTAATATGGGCGATAAAGAAATTCAATATTTATCTATATGGGAAGGCATTTAAGTTGCAAACAGACCACAAACCTTTATCGTTTCTAGCACAGGCTAGGCATGAGAACTCCAGGTTACTCCGATGGTCTTTACTTTTGGCTCCATATAATTTTAGCATTGAGTATATATCTGGAAAAACCAATTTGGGAGCGGATTTTTTAAGCCGCCATCCGTGTGATGAGAATCACCGTAAACCCCAGAAATAATAATAAATTTCTCTATGTGAATATAGAATAAAGGACTGACATATTATGTCTGTTTTAAGAGGGGAGGTGTCGTGGAATATTCTAATCCACATATATAAATTATTAGGTAAATATGAAGCCTAACAAATAAAATTAATAAAGAAAAGAGCAATGGTAAATAACAGTGCTGTCACAAAGAAGGTACTCGAAATCCCCCTTGTTTTCTACTTCGTCGGCAAATTGTAACGCTTTCACGTTGATATTAAAGGCCTTCTGCAACATACACGCGTTTCCCAAACACACAATAAAATGTGCTGCCTTTCTAAGAAAAACACTTGTCGAAACGTGGCTCGATTGGCCAGACTCGCTGATATACTCACTTAGGAGCGTTAGTTCGAGACCACTAGTGCAAATAATCTTGATAAAGCAACAGTGCGTTGAAGCCAGCTCATATTTGTGTTAAATAAAAGCCTGGAACATAAGCAGATGGGAATTTGTGCCAGTAAATGTGCCAGAATTCATTGCTAATCAACGTATCTGTGTTTATTCTATGAATTGTGGGACCGTGGTCTTGATGGTACTGAGCAGCACCTGGTCGGAGCTTTGCTGAATCCAGAGTCGGACAGCATACTCCTTGGTCTTTTTAGCTATCAGTGAGGTGTCTCCAGAGCCCAGGGGAGAATTCGAGCAGAGGAGTCCTTTCCTGCCGCCATCACGCAAGATAAGCTGATTTGGCCAGCTGAGCTCAACATTATGCCCCTCATCTTGAAATGACTTTGTAAAAATAACATTCAGAGGGGAATTTAATTGTCTTAATATCAGGAACTGAGAACATCTCCAATACTAGTCCCAAAAGACAAACTATTGAAGTCATGATGACAAATACCAACAGAGCTTGAACAAAACAAAACCAGTATTACCTCATATTACCACTACACAACTGACACACATAGGATATTTTTAATAATATATGTCACTACAATATTCATATTGATAAAGTCTGTACATATACTTGTAATTAAAATTGATTGTGATTCCTGGTTCCTTTGTATTTGAATCAGGACACATATACCTTTATAACAATGAATACATATTGTTATTTGAAAAGTTATCAGTGACTCCTTAAGATATTCTCATAGAGTGTTATATGTATGTGAGTGTCACAGTGTTGTCAAGAGTAGTGGATTAAATTAAATTGTTTATCTGTCTGTTGTTGTGACTTACACTTCATCATACACATACCCTAGACACATAACGTAGTCATCACACTATTCCAGAATAATTCTGACTGAGATATATAGATATGTGGTAGCAAGTAAGGTTATCTATAATACACTACTCTTAATAGATATAGATACCTTCACAGCTGATCTCAGTCAGTACACTAAGTCCCCTATAAATATTTATAACATCCCACTTCACCACAGGTCCCTTAAATCATCCATCATATCAGGGAAAATTCACTTGTCAAACTAGACGTACGTCACAGTGACCATCATCCGTTATTGATTCACCTAATCCTGTCCATCTGACTTCTGCTAGGCCCAGGATGTCCCACGAGTATCTAACAAGTTCATGTGTTAGTTCTTTGACTTTTCCACACGCATATAGCGTGCGTACATTCCAAGTTCCAACAACAAAATTTTCTCTTGGAAGTTTCAAAACAGGTGTTTGTACCCCATTCGTTGACTTATCACTCTCAAGGGGCAATGAGAGCGCGGTCGTTGTTAATCCGGGCATCGGCCGATCCGGCAAATTATTACTGAGTTGACTTTCCATCATAACATTTCAGTGGGCAAGAGGTTTGCTTGGCGGTGCCCATCTCCTCTCCAAGTATCCTTGCAGGTACATACAAAAATGTACCTGGAGCAGTAACAATAGCCCTCAATAAATCTGTAATGTTTTGAAACACTGTCCGGTTGACACATCACAAAAAAACCGCCATCTTGCGTAGAATAGAGGGATTAAAATGGTATGACAAGGTTACCAACGTGGAACTGATGACAAGAACTAGACAAATGCCAGTAGAACAAGAGACGAGAAGAAGACGATGGCGATGGATAGGACACACACTGAGGAAACCTGTTGATAGCATTACAAGGCAGTCCTTGTTCTGGAACCCCCAGGGCAAGAGAGGCAGAGGTAGACCAAGAAGCACATGGAGAAGAGAGCTGGAAACAGGTGAAAATGATGAGGAGAACGTGGAAAGAACTTGAGACAATGGCATGTGACAGGAGGAATGTGTTTGACCAAGATGTCATCCACATGTTTGATCAAGATGCCATCTACGTGTTTGACCAAGATGTCATCCATATGTTTGACCAAGATGTCATCCACATGTTTGACCAAGATATCCATGTGTATGACCAAGATGTCATCCACGTGTTTGATCAAGATGTCATCCATGTATTTGACCAAGATGTCATCCATGTGTTTGACCAAGATTTAATCCATGTGTTTGACCAAGATGTCATCCATGTGTTTGACCAAGATGTCATCCATGTGTATGACCAAGATACCATCCACGTGTATGACCAAGATGTCATCCACATGTTTGATCAAGATGTCATCCACGTATTTGACCAAGATGTCATCCACGTATTTGACCAAGATATCATCCATGTATTTGACCAAGATGTCATCCACATATTTGATTAAGATGTCTTCCATGTGTTTGATCAAGATGTCATCCATGTGTATGACCAAGATACCATCCACATGTATGACCAAGATGTCATCCACATGTTTGATCAAGATGTCATCCACGTATTTGACCAAGATATCATCCATGTATTTGACCAAGATGTCATCCATGTGTTTGATCAAGATGTCATCCACATATTTGATTACGATGTCTTCCATGTGTTTGACCAAGATGGCATCCATGTGTTTGATCAAGATGTCATCCATGTGTTTGACCAAGATGCCATCCATGTATTTGCTCAAGATGTCATTCACATGTTTGATCAAGATGTCATCCATGTGTTTGACCAAAATGTTACCCATGTGTTTGACCAAGATGTCATCCACGTGTTTGACCAAGATGCCATCCATGTGTTTGACCAAGATGTCATCCACATGTTTGACCAAGATGTCATCCACATGTTTGACCAAGATATCATCCATGTGTATGACCAAGATGTCATCCACATGTTTGACTAAGGTGTCATCCATGTATTTGACCAAGATGTTATCCATGTGTTTGACCAAGATTTCATCCATGTGTTTGACCAAGATATCATCCACGTGTTTGACCAAGATGTCATCCACGTGTATGACCAAGATGTCATCCACATGTTTGATCAAGATGTCATCCACGTGTTTTATCAAGATGTCATCCACATGTTTGATCGAGATGTCATACACATATTTGACCGAGATATCATCCATGTATTTGACCAAGATGTCATCCATGTGTTTGATCAAGATGTCCTCCATGTATTTGATTAAGATGTCTTCCACATGTTTGACCAAGATGTCATCCATGTGTTTGATCAAGATGTCATCCATGTGTTTGACCAAGATACCATCCATGTATTTGCTCAAGATGTCATCCATCTGTCTGACCAAGATGTCATCCATGTGTCTGACCAAGCTGTCATTCATGTGTTTGACCAGGATGTCATCCATGTGTTTGACCAAGATGTCATCCGTGTGTTTGACCAAGATGTCATCCACGTGTTTGATCAAAATGTCATGTATGTATTTGATCAAAATGTCATGTATGTATTTGATCAAGATGTCATCCACGTGTATGATCAAGATGTCATCCACATGTTTGATCAAGATGTCTTCCATGTGTTTGATCAAGATGTCATCCATTTGTTTGATCAAGATGTCATCTGCATGTTTGATCAAGATGTCATCCATGTATTTGATCAAGATGTCATCCACATGTTTAATCAAGATGACATCCACATGTTTGATCAAGATGTCATCCATGTGTTTGATCAAGATGTCATCCATGTGTGTCATCACCATTCAGCTCCCTATGGAGCAGTGGCCTTCAACAGATTCATGCCAAGCTTTTCTGTCCTGTGCCATCCCTTCAAGGTCTGTCCATGTCTGCTGTTATACATTTGATGTCTGTCTCCAGTTCATCTCTCCATGTGTGTTTTTAGTCTTCCGCTACTTTCTTGCCCTGGGGATTCCAGAATAAGGAATGCCTTGTAATGCCAACAACAGGTTTATTCAATTTGTGATCCTTTTTTTTTTTGGTTGTTGATATTGCGCATTATAAATGTATCCTCCTTCTTCCTCGTTCGTCCTGAAAAGGACGTTGGTTATAAATGTATCAAAAATGGATCTTTGACTATGTCCATTGTTAGAAAATATTGTAATAATTAATACAAAAAATATGTAAGTTGCAGTAAGCTCAAAACTACCATAACAGATGAATCTGCTGAATAATTAGGTACTCTATTTTAAAGTATTTATGTGAGGAGCAAAATCAAACAGCAGAACATTTCCTCCAGCAATGTCAACTCCACTAGAGAAACAGGTTGACGTCATCCTTTCATCAACACCCTTGAGGAAGAAACTAAATGAAAATGAAAAACTGTAGATAGGCTGCCAAATTTATTAGAATAATAATAGGTGTAGCTATATGAGAGAATAAGAAAAAAAGATGGTTTTTGTGTGTTGGAGAGGGGTTGGTACCATTTCGATGTAAAATATGAACATTGACACATTTCAATCACTCACTCTTTTTTCATTCCATGTGGAACACAGGGCTGGAACTGTTACTCACCACAGATCTCTATTTTGGGCTGTCTTTTCCAACTCTGCCCACGATAGCCTGGTTGTCTTAGTTTCCTCTTTCACTATTCTTGTCCAGTTTCATCTTGACATAATTTCTCTTCCTCTGAATCCAGTCAAAAGCATGTTTGGTTATACTGGTTGGGTGTTTCCAGAGTGTGCCCATCATTACTGACTTTCTTACTCATTAGAGGAATTGCCTGTTGTTACGAGGGAAGGTCAAAAAGTAATGCCTCCTATTTTTTATGTATGTAAATACTGCATCGGTGTGCAATTTGTAAATTTAGCAGGATTCCTCAAACACTCTTCTGCACTGTTAGCATTATCAACCTGTTTCAGTAACAGGTGGCACCACTGTAACAGTTTAAAAATGGCTGCCAAAGACGTTTGGTTAAAACAACGTTATGTCATAGAATTCCTCAATGCTGAAGGCGAGACCCCAATTCGCATCCACGAACGTTTGAAGAATGTTTATGGAGATTCAACAGTGGATGTTAGCACTGTCCGACGTTTGGTACATCGTTGTGACGAAGCTGAAGTAGGTCAGTCCTCAATGGCTGACGCAAAGCGGACTGGCCGTCCGTCTACCGCAGTGACTCCACACAACATTCATCGAGTTGATGGCATCATTCGTGGTGACCGTCGAGTAACACTGGATGAACTTTCTTCCATGTTGTCCATTAGTAAAGGCAGTGTCCAGAACATCATTAAAGACCTGGGTTATTCAAAAGTTTGTGCACGGTGGGTACCCAGAATGTTGATAGACAGACATAAAGAAACAAGGAAAGCTGCCACACACCGCTAAACGCACCATTGATGCGATTGCAGAATTTGGCTGGACATTATTACCACATTCCCCTTACAGTCCCAATCTTGCACCTTCTGACTTCCATCTGTTTGGACCACTGAAAGAAGATCTTCGCGGACATCACTTTGAGGACACCGAGACCCTTAAACGCGCCGTACGCCAGTGGTTTAGGAAAAAGGACACAAATTTTTATCGTGCGGGATTACATGCCCTTGTGAGAAGATGGACAAAAACTGTAACAAATAACGGAGACTACATTGAGAAATACATTTTTGAAGTTCAGACTTGGGGCTACATTTCAATGTGAATTTTATCTGTTTTCTTGCCTTTTGAATGAAATTAAAAATTACGAGGCATTACTTTTTGACCGTCCCTCGTACATCTGGAATAGAAGCAGACAAAAAACAATACAGCTAGAGCTTAAAGACTTGAGATCTCAAATTCTGTTGATGCGGACATTCTGACAAAGACGACCTAAATCTGGTATGAGGAACATTAAAATAGGCATGTTGAATGTTAGGACGTTGAATGGAATGAATAAATTAAACGATTTAATTTTAGACAATCAGTTTGAAACTCAGTATGTGGCATATGCAAGATTGACAGATGTGGGCTTCATGAAATGAGACAATTACACACTTAAACACTCAGGAGAAAATGTGAAAGAGGAGGAATTTTGAAAAAAAAGTTTATACTGGACATACAATGACAGAATGATGTTACTAAAATTGAGAGCACAACCATTTGACATTACAAACATATGCACCAACCAAAGAACACAGCGAAGAAGACATGGAGGAATACGTTACAACACACACTTAAACCAGTAAAATCTACAGATGTGTCGATAGTAGTATTTAATGGGAGATATTGAATGCAAAAATAGGAAAGGACAGATACACAAAAATAGTAGAACAATATGGATTGGGAAAACAAAATTATAGAGGAGACAGTTCTGTAAAGAAAGCCGACTGGTTATATGTAACTCTTTTTTTGAACACCATTCAAGGAAACTATACACTTGGAAAAGATTAAGAGACATAACAAAGAAATTAAATTGACTATGATAATCAAGAACAGATTCAGAAACAGTGTCACAAGTGCAAAGAAATAATATGGAGCTGATATAAATTTCAGATCACAATCCAGTAGTAATTAAAATAAACATAATGCTGAAATTAACAGGAAACAGAAGAGAAGAGGACTCCCAGTTAGAAATATCAGCATTGAAACAACCAGATATGAAACATAAATATCTTATCGATGTCAAAAATCAGTACGAGCATAGGAGCCGCGCTAGCGTAGTGGTTACAACACCGCTCTGGCGACCGGGTGATTCAGGATCAAACCCGGGCGACGGCATTTGAGGATTTTTCGTCGACCGAGATTTGGACTGGATTAACTCGAGACCTGGCGAGAACATTTGAAGGAGTGTCGTCGACCAGGGACTGGCGGCTCCTGAGCCGACCCAGCTCTAATGGGTACCTCCGAAAACGGCGAGTATCTGCCTGAATGGCGAGGGACACTTGTCTCTGTACAAGAAAATAGGATACTCACGTAAAAATCAATGTCAGGTTAGACATTAAAAATAACCTGAGATTTCGCCTCGAGTATTAGCGGGCGTACGGAAAAAAAAAGTACGAGCATCACTGACAGAAAGCATAGAACAATAAAAAATAAAACTCGGAAGAAACAGTTAACTCAAAAAAGAAATCTCTAAAAGTAAAAATAAGCTACAAACAGAAAAACCAATTTACCTAAAGAAGAGTTTAAGAAAAATCTAATTTGGATGACATACGAATTTTAAATGTTATCAGACGTAACAGTCTTTTATATTTGTACATGCACCCTAATATAACCAACTAGGTTGAACAGGACGCGCCTCGCCAAAACGAGGCAGAATTTTTTTTTTAAATGGCAGAAAGAAAGCAAAAAAAAAAACAACAGAATTTAAAACAATAACAAATTAATACATTCTATGTGTAGACAGGCAAAAAAAGATCCGTGGATATAAATAAGATACAAAACAATAGAAGACATGGAAGCTAAGCACATGTCAAGGGAATTGCATGAAGAAATAAAAAAATTGTCAAATAAGTCCAGGATTGCCCACGGAGGAGGCTGCATCAAAAATAAGAAAAGTGTAATCTTGAGAAAGATATCAAACAGATGGGCAGAATATATGAAAGAACTGTTTGAGGACAGCACAGGTAATAAACCATCACCAGATTCTAAATTAGAATCTAATGAAGGCTCAAACATTTTCAGATCAGAAGTCGAGAAAGCAATAAATGTGATACAAAAAGGAAAATTAGCAGGCACAGACAACATACAAATAGAAATTATAGATGCCCTGCAGAGCTTTGGTATAGGTTAGGGTTCCCATAATGTTTTGTTCAAAAACCGGGACATTTCCAAATTTTTACCTAAAAAACCCGGGACATTTTGTAAAAAAACGGGACATGTTAAAAATTAAGGTAAAGCACAAATAAATATATTATATATTATATGTTGCACTTAAAATAAGATACTGGTATAAAAATACAAACATTTACTAACACAACTTCCACTTTAAAAAAGAATTCTAAATTACAAACATACTTAATTAGAAAAATCGCACCTTTAAAAAATACACAATTGTAAAGTTTATATTTCAGATTCATCAGAATATTTATCAGATTTATGGGCCTGTTCAAGAAGTTTTTTTTTCTTCTGATATTTGGACATAGAACTCAGCACAAGAGAAATCCTTAAAATTGACCTTTATAATGGTTAAAGCTTTCACTGTCTCAATTTTAAGTCTGTTTTTTTTTTTTCGTCTGTCCAAAAAGCATTTATTAATGAGAAAACACGTTTAACAGCTGCATTGGATCCTGGCAGTGCCAAACAAAAACTAACTAGGCATTTCAGGTTCTCAGCATTTATATCCTGCTTTGTAAAATGAGTGAACATCTCACACCATTTTTCACTGACACTTTGATCCTTCAGTTCACTCCACACATCAAATTTGCTTTCACAATATTTTTTCACACATGCAAACTCATCAAATAAGTCCTCTTCATTCACAGTAAAATTTGGTGACTCTGTCTTCGTGAATATGTAGCTTTCTTGGATGTTCTTCCAAGTCACAGACTCCTTTCCCTTCAAATTGATCCAATCCATAGACTGAAGAGGCGTAAGAAATGGTGCACACCACTCCTGAATATATTCAATGCAGGTGTCATAAAAATCTACTGCATAGCTTTGAAACTTTTCAACTGTTATGTGTCCTTCTTTTTCTAATTCTTGCAACTGATTTCTCACAGTAGTAGTAAGAAACTTTTCTGCCTTCCTGTAGTTAAATCATTTGGTAGATGCTCACTGAACACTGTTTTGGTCGACTTTCGAATTTTTGTTCGAGATTCAAACCGAAGGCTAATCCCCTGTTTGTCAGACATTTTGATTGCATGTTTTGCCCAGGAGCCTTGTGCTCTTTGGGTCACCTCTACACCCTGTTTACGGGGTAGAAGAGGTTCCGATTAAGGGGAGGTTAAACCCCCAAAATGAAAAACACAGAATTATAAGTTAATATCTATATCTGGTCATTTATACAAGAAAAATGACTGAAAAAAATACAAAACATTGAGGTATATACTAAAAACTTGCAATATATGGCGGAAAAACAGTGAAAAAAAGGCAAATTTTAGCTTTTTTTGGGTATTTTGTTGCCCAAGTTATCTCAAATGTGAGTATAACTTGAGTTATGAAATTTTGCCGTTTCATTTGTTAATATATGATAATGCTTGTATACTAAAATAATTTTGATTGGTTTGATATCTGAGTTTTTTTGGATTTTAACATACCAATAGAAAAATAGTTGACATTTTTAAGGGGGGTATCTTAGCTATTTCTTAACAGTTTTGTAGTTTGTTAACATATATCCTTTATTTTAGTTTATTTTAATGAGCACTATGTGTACAGCATGTGGCCCAAAATTTACTGCTGTATCACTAATAGTTTTTGAAAAATCATGGGCAACGTGCCCACATTTGTGTGAAAAATGAGGTTTTGAGAAAATTAAGAAAAAAGGGAGGAATTACACTTTTACACAAAATTTACTCACCTCGGTATCCCCCTGCTATGTAGGAATCATCTCTGGTATTTTCCTCTATTGATTCCATGTTCTGTGTCATACTTTGCAGCTTACTTTTCATTAAATTCTTCATTTCAGCAGACTGTATGCGCTTTTCATCAGTTTCCGAAAAAAATACATCCTTTCTCTGGTAGACATGTACTATGTGGGAGGGAAGCGATTGCTCTACCCTCAGCAGACTCAGTACATGTAGGAGATGCTTTGCTCTCAATATTAACAAGATTAGGATACCCTTATCAGATATTAACTGACAATGGTTCACAGTTCAGAGGGAAACTGATGGAGGAAGTTGTTAGGATTTTTCAAAATATTCTCGTCCGCACATTTTATCATCCACAATCGATTGGACAAGTGGAAAGATATAACGGGACTCTACTTACATTTTTACGTAAGCTCGCACAGGAGAAACCAGAATCCTGTGATTCATTCTTACCTGCAGCTTTATTTGCATATAAGGAGGTACCCTACCACTCTACTGGAATACCTCCAGCCACATTATTTCAATGACCCATCAAAGGACCCCATGGTTAATAAAAATTAAAATCCATGCATTAGAAGCAATATAGCATCACAAATATACCAATTTGTATATTTTACATATATAATTAGGTAAAAAAAACACTTACCTGACATACTTTAAAAATTTATATAAAATCATCCACAAAGGTTTTAGTGAAAATAAATAAACAGAAATGTGGGCAAATGAATATACTTTCCAGTGCAATATGTATCTAAAATTTGATATTTTCAATGAAATTCTTCATTTTTGGGGGTTAAACCTCCCCTTAAGAAAGAAAGAAAGAAAGATTCAAACCGAGGGTCCACTGTAACCGGAAATTGATAAAGTAACACTACTAAAACACGGAATAAAATCTGTTACCCAAAGTTTTTTTTAGGAAGGACCCTTAAAAAGCGGGACATTTGGAATAAATTCGGGACACCGGGACATTTTATTTAAAAAACGGGACTGTCCCGGGGAAAACGGGACGAATGGGAACCCTAGTATAGGTATACAGTAATCACAGCCTGATTAATTAAACACTACTTTAGTAATTTTACGTAAAAGATTATTTTGTCTGAACTAGTTAATGTACAGTTTACAATTTTGCTGATGAACTGGCTCTTCTGTACGTAACCGTAATCAGATGCAAGACAGAATGCAAATATTTGATGAGAAGTGTCGTAAATTTATATTGAGAGAAAGAGTCTTAGAAATAGTGGTCCGGTTTAGAGTGGAGAATGATGATGAAAGCTCAGTGATAGAAAATGTAGAGAGTAAATAGGCTAGTTGCTTCACAGAGTGCTGGAGGAGAGTAAAGACAGACTTATTTACGACAAATCGTTTCTCTCAATCTACTCTTCAGTCTCTCCTGGTCAAACAATTATTTGCCAGTTTTCCAGACACGCATCTGCGCTCACACCGATTTGGTGCTTCAAACACACAAACGCACGTGAATACAACTATATTAAACAAATAGGGGAAATGTTGGGCTTTGGGTATTTCCAACACAGGGCTAACTAGGTTTATGATGTTTATTAACCTAAAAAAATCAAATCACAAACAAATATCAAGTGTTACATAAAAATTATCATAAGTACAGAAAATGCAAATAACAAGGTGGGGAGGGGGTGAAGAAGATTGGTATCGACTAAGCCCTTCCCGCTTATTAGACAAAGATGAACCCAGTCCAAAGATAGATAGTTATCAGGAACATAGGTAATGTAACCTAACAGTGAAGTTAATTACTCTGAAAGAGGAGTTACAATACTAGGTATGGGTGGTAGAAAAAAAAACCTGTTATCCCAAATTGTTCTTCCCTTTACTAAGCGATTGAAAGGGAGGGGGTTAAACAGAGTTAACAAAATATCCCACTTAAAGGAACAATGCGGGGTATACAGAAAATGTATTGCCCGGTAGGCAAGTTAACAAATGGTTTGCAAAAAACAATTAGATTTCCTGTCATTCATGCACGCGCGTGAGGATCCACACTCATATACACACACACTTACCGATTGCAGCATCAGACAATCCATAGAATTATATAAACAACAATTACTCTTGACACGTGAAAATGTCTAGTACTTCGATGTCCCGCCCCAGATGTAGCGAGGTTTGCTGATAGCGAATATTCCCACTAATCGCCGGACTTGAAGACTCAGAGTTATTATGTTTTATTATATAAAAGGAGTCTATGGGATGGCACTGACACAATTCAATACAGGAGGTGAAAATGAGGTCTCTTTAATTTCGCTGCTGGAGGTAAAATTCCTTCAAGGCGTGATGATAGCAACTGACCGGTATGGTTTAAATCCAGTGAGGAAAAATTAGGCTCAGTCACAGTCAGGTAAATATGTATTCTCTCACAGTAGAGCCGTAAATAAATTATCGCTACTGGCACTGTTCATCTTCCAGTTTATATTACAGATTGTAATTAAATTTGATGAGTTATTTAAAAAAAAGTTCTTGGGGTGCTTTCTTTCATGTAATTAATTGATAGCTAGGTCGCATCGGACCGCCACAAGAATTATATTTAAAAATGTTCCATCAATATATCTGGAAGTTAAGAACCGAGTCTGAAAAGGACTCTGTATGATTTCTCTATTGCTTTCTTTATGCTGGGATCGCAAAGGTTACGATCACTCTGTAAGAAAGAAAAAGATGTAATATACCGAAAAATCAAATAACATTCTAAAGCGCGATGCATTTCCCGTTAAGACTATTTATATATATATATATATATACCCTCGCGTATTTAATTCTGTATTTGGTAAAACCCTGCGCGAGTTCTAATGGTTAAAACACACATCTATATATATAGGACTTAACTAAATTTATTAATTATAAATTCCTTCGCGACTTTAAAAGTTACTTTAACATTTAAGCCTCTATTATTTTTGGAAATAATATAACAGGTATAACATTACATTTACAACTGGGAGCTATTGAGATGGTTTAATTTAATAAATTTAAATTAACACAATATCCAGTGAAATAGAATGAATGAACTAGACCACTGATCACTAGACACAGTTATATTTTACCGTTTTGCACAGAATAGAATTCACTGCAAATATATATGAAAATCCAGGGGAAAATCTATAACAAGATTTCAATATCGCTAGTGCTTCTGTCAAGTTCTGGCCAACGAGTGATAACATGCATTTCTTCATGGTCTGTATATCTACAACTGGAATGCAAGATTGGGGGGACATGAGAAATTTTGACACCTTTTTTATCTCAGAAGACTTTTGGGGATCTGACCGCCAGACCAAAGAGAGAAGCCGCCCCTGGTCTCTCGTATCTTCGCTCGCTGCTTGCGCCGTCTTTCCCCTTCGCTCCTACTGCGATCGGTTTCGTGTTTAACACCGAGATGCGAAATACCGGCAGGAACTTGCGTCGCTCGTTTCAGAGACCACTACTGCCTTTGATAGCATGCCGCCAGTCCTTCCTGAGATCTCCCCCAGTGTCTTTGATCGTGGTCACTACTATCGTTTGATGCTGGCAACGCCCTCCACTGGCCAAGTTAATGAAAATACCTGCATATGATTGCTCAGGAGATGTCCATGGGCGTGATTTAATCTCTCCTTAAATCAATGCGATGACCAGAATGAACGGTAGATAAACTGTCCACATATTAATCAGCAAACGTGTTGACCATCTGCGTGGAAAGGTTGCATAGCTAATGAGTCCAGGTGAAAAAAATCCCGTTTGACGAAAAGTTACAATATATTCGGGGGCACTGATGCTATACGAAGGGGTCGTTACGAAGGGTCGTACTATATCATCCAACGCTTCAGGGTCAATCAGAGTCAGCTAAGTTCGTCTGTCACAAGAAGTCACAGTTACTGAGTGTGAAAATACACAGGCGGAAAACAAAGATAATGAGAATAAATGCAGGAAACCATAGTACGAATGTACTACAGTAGAAGAAACACCAATGCAATATGTAGAGTAATACATATACGAGTACATTAGCAGCAACAGTCAGTGATATCAAAATAAGAATACAGAAGGCTAGAGGAGACTTCATAAATCATAGGATTAGGAAATATATGGGGATGAAAAGAAGACGTCCAACACAAAAATCATAATCTTAAATTCAGATGTCAAGTCTGGCCTATTGTATTTATGGCTGTCAACATGGAGAACAACAACTAAAAAGCTTATGACTTTCATAAATGAGTTACCAAAAAAAAGGTGGTCCCACAGCAAATACTGCCGTAGGGAAGTGAAGTGTTAGAGATTTCACCACAATACTAGGTCGAGCTTTGAGAGATGGGTTAACCAGTTCCACTTCTCAATGTGTTTGCCTTTCCTAATCGAAGAGCAGAGTCAGGTATCCATTCACAGCTGGTAGACTTTAGCGTGGAGCCATCAAATCTCGAACCCGCTACCTCTACTGCGAGAGGCTGGCATTTTAACCACGGCCGCTCTCATAAATAGGTGCTTGCCTAAAGAAATAGAAGGATTGTAGTGGTATGACAAGATCACTAATGTGGAACTGAGGACACAGACAAGTGCCAGAAGAACATGACATGAGAAGAAATGCTGGATATGGATAGGCTACACATTGAGCAAACCTTTTGACAGCTTTACCAGGCAGTCCCTGTTCAAGGATTCCCAAGGTAAGAGAGGCAGAGAAGGACCAAGGAATATATGGTGAAGAGAGCTGGAGACAGACATGAAGAAGATATGAAAATACCTTGAGCTGATGGCACAGGACATGAAGACTTGGCACAAAGCATATTCTCCTTACAAACCCGAGCCAACAAAAAGGAATTTCCTAGACGATCTTACAAGACAGGCAGAAGAGGCAGCAATGAGAAATGAACAAAGCACAGTATACACAATACCTAAAAATACTAGGCAGGATAATTATACAGAGAATTTCAAAAGCAGTAGACCACAAACTGAGGAAAGAACAAGCAGGATTTAGAAAGAACAGAAGATATGTAGATCATATATTTACCTTCAGGAACATTATAGAGCAGTGCTGAGAATGGCAAAGACAGCTGTACATTAATTTCGTTGATTTTGAAAAGGCTTTTGACAGTATACATAGGGACAGCTTATGGAAAATACTGAGGGCTTATGAAATTCCAAGCTGCATAGTGTCAATCATAAAAAGCCTCTATGCCAACTTTACGTGTAGCGTTGGGCAGAGCAACCTAACCTTTGAGGTGAAGACAGGAGTACGAAAGGGATGCTCTTTATCAACCACTCTATTTTTAACAGTCATAGACTGGGTGATGCGCCAGACAACAGAGGGCAGTGTCGTAGATTTTTGATAGGGGAATTAAGACTTGGGTTGGTCCCTTCTGAATATATTAGAATGAGTGATAGCCACAGTGAGAGATAATAGTAGAAATAGATTTCCACAAGTGAGATGGTAGAAATCAATAGAGGCTGTCTCTGAAATCGAGAATCTTTTCTCTTTTTTAGCCTATCTTCTACAACAGATCTAGAGGAGTCAGACAGTCTATTGACTACATATATTAATATATATATTTAGATACCACTCACGTGCGCGCACATACAAGGCGACAGTTAGACGTATAGACGTGGGAAAACTATAACAAATGATTATACAGATATTTTAGAACGAGCTGACCCACACGCTGATTAAGTTTAAATGAAGTTTTAATTATCAGAATAAACTTCCATCACAACATATATAAAATTACATCAAGCATATACAAATAGTCAAAAAAATCAATGAATTTCTATAAGAATGATAGACCCACAGTATGATCCTTTCCCTCGATATTTAGCCCACAGTCCTGTTAGCAGAAAAGATGATAGCCCCAAGGAGTCACGGATACATCTGCGGTAGTCTAATGATTTTCCCTTTTAAAGGTATGAACAGACTTTGATAGTAGTATGTGTAATATAATACATAAATACGAAACCACACATTGTAATATAATGCGAATCTTGACATGTACGACATCCTGTAAATAAAAATGGCTACAAACTGAACATGCTTTTACTGAGTGCCTTCTGAAACATGTGTGTGCTTGTGTAGATGACGAGGTAATGCTTATATACATACATCATAACATTACATGGTGGCAGCGGTCGATACCGGACTGACGCAAAACAGCTACACGATAACACGTGAGTACAGTTTATTCGGCTAACTTTCGTCATCGAGGTCAGCCATGGCGGCGAAACACTATCGCAACGCACCGCAAATGAGATTCGCCGGTCAAGATGATAAGAGTGAAGCTTTCTTGTTATGGCGCCAACGCATAGATCTATATTCCAAGACCACTGGTCTGGAAGGACAAACCCTAACTCCATATATCCTAGAAGCATTGGACGATGAAGGTTTGAAAATTTACAACAGTTTTGCTACCGCCATGCCTGTGGAGTCGGCGACAGACCCCGCAGCCATATTGGACGAATTTGAAAAACGTCTGATAATAAAGCACACGAACTTTAGAGCGGCAAGATTAGAACTTCACCACCTGCGACAGAAACCTGGTGAAAGTCTAGATGATTTTTTCACTCGCATCAAGGAGAAAACAAGTGTATGCAAATTTAACAAAGAAGAAGAAAAAGAGCGAATTATCGAACAGATCCTTCTCAGCACACCAATGCCAGAGTTCCAGAAATGGATACTGAGCCAGAGTGATACACTAACTTTACAACAACTTCTGGATGAAGGCAGGAAACACGAGGCACAAGCACTAAACATTAAACAAATTCAGCAAGGTACAGTAACAGCCCAGGTGGATGCAGTAAAAAGCTATAAACCCAAACAAAACAAAGCAACTGGTTCGAAGCAACAAGAAAAAACACAACACAAGCAGAGGTGCTATGTGTAAATGTTGTGGCCTAAACCACATACAAAACCACTGTCCAGCTAAAGACTCTACATGTCATTACTGCAGAAAGAGGGGCCACTGGATAAAATTATGTTTCAAGAGGAAACAAGACAGTGCTCAACACAACCTTCACAGCAGAGAGTCATCAAAAAAAACACACTTTATGATGACTGAGGACCTTGACTCCAGTGAAGAAAGTGATCCTTCCACATTTGATACTGTGAAGATACTAACTTTCAGTAATGAACCAAAGAGAACGCAGGCTTTCTGCAAGGTACAATTCCGAATACCAGGAATTAAAAGGCACAAAGAAAGATATATTCGGTTCAAGATAGACACAGGTGCCCAAGGTAACACTCTACCCTTAAGAATATTCAGACAGATCATGCCTGACAAGGTGGATGAGCAAGGATTTCCCACAAGGGATGTAAAAAGTAGGAGTGGCAGGACAAAGCTAAGAGCTTACAATGGAACAAGTATAGACTGTTTCGGAGCAGTAACACTTGAATGTTTATACAGAGACTCTGAATGGACATCGTCAACATTTTACTTGGTAGATGTTGAAGGACCTGCAATTTTGGGTTTACCAATGTGCGAAAAGCTGAGTGTGGTAACTATTAACAACATTAAAGCTGACAAAAAAGAACATCTTACTCTACACGTCACTGGAGTAGATGACCTTAAACAGCGATTCCCAGAACAGTTCGACAGAATAGGCAAACTTCCAGGAAAGGCAAGATTCTTTTTAAAAGACAACGCTGAGCCAAAGATAGACCCACCTAGAAAGTATCCTATACATGTTAAACAGAAACTTGCCACAGAACTAGAAAAGATGGTGCAGAATGATGTTATTAGAAAGGTTGAAGAGCATTCTGATTGGTGTAGTAGTATCACAACCGTTCTGAAGCAGGATGGTTCTCTTCGGGTTTGCCTTGACCCAAAACACTTAAACAACAGTCTAAAGCGCTGTCCACACAAAATGCATACAGTGGAAGAGATAACTCACAGATTCCACAATGCCAAATATTTTTCTAAACTAGATGCTGTACACGGATACTGGAGTGTTGAGATAGCAGAGGAAAGTCAACTCCTTACAACTTTTCGAACACCATTCGGCAGATATTGTTTCAAGAGACTCCCATTTGGTTTGAATGTATCACAAGACATCTTTCAACAGAAGATTGACAACATTGTTGAGCAATGTTCTGGTACAGTGGCTATTGCGGATGACATTGTAGTCTGCGGCAGGTCAGAACAAGAACACGACCGTAACTTGATTAACTTGATGCATGTAGCACAGGCCAATGGGCTAACATTCAACAGCAAAAAGTGTACAATTAAGGCAACGGAGATACAATTTTTTGGATTGCTGTACACCCAGAATGGTGTAAAACCAGACCCTAAAAAGGTTGAAGATATTCATGACATGCCAACACCAGCTACAAAGAAGGAACTGCAACAATTCTTAGGTGCTGTCAATTTCCTAGCACAATTCATACCAAATTTGTCAGCTGCTGCAGAACCTTTGCGATCTCTACTACAGAATGAAACTCCGTATGAATGGTCAGAAGACTACCAACACATATTCAACCACTTGAAGACCCTCATATCATCTGATGCATGCTTGAAATACTATGACATGCAAGCACCCACTTTTCTCATGGTTGATTCCAGTCTGAAAGGCCTAGGAGCAGCACTTTTGCAACCAGACAAAAATCCTGAAGGACACTATGCCAAAGAACTTCGTCCTGTAGCTTACGCAAGCAAATCATTAAGTTCTGGCGAAAAGAAACTTGCAAACATTGAAAGAGAAATGCTAGCTGTACGTTTTGGAATCAAACGCTTCCACACATTTCTTTTCAACCGCCCATTTACAATTCTCTCAGATCACAAGCCACTTGAGATGATTCATAAAAAACCAATAGCTTCAGCACCACCACGACTACAAGCTCTGTTATTGGAAACACAAGGTTATGATTTTAATATTCAGTATATCCCAGGAGAGGATATAGGTCTTGCAGATGCTCTCAGCAGACTACCAAACCCCAACAAGACAGCAGATCTTACCCCAAACATCAAAGTTGATTTTGTCAAGTTTAGCGATAATCGGCTTGAACACATCAGAGAAGACACAATGAGAGATCCTATCCTTAACTCTCTCAAAGAACTGATATACCATGGATGGCCAAGCTCTATCAGGGAAGTTCCAACACACATCCGTCCATACTACTCGATGAGGGACGAGTTAAGCATCGAAGATGGTCTGATCCTTAAAGGAGATCGCATTGTTGTACCAGAAACACAACGCGATATCATCCTTAAACAGCTCCATAATAGTCACCTTGGTATTGTGAAGACACAACTGAGAGCAAAGAAAGATGTTTACTGGCCACAGATAAACAAGGACATAGAAACACTATGTAAAAACTGTTCAATTTGCCAAGAACATGCAAATAGGCAGTGCAGAGAACCTCTCATACCATCAGACATACCATTGAGCCCTTGGAGCATTATAGGAACTGATATTTTCTCAATCGACAATAATGACTATCTTATTATTGCTGATTACTACAGCAAATTTCCCATCATTGAGAAACTTCCACAACCCTCACCATCAGCTGTTATTGCAGACATTACAAAGAAGTATTGCAGCATGTTTGGCATCCCAGATGAAATTAGATCAGACAACGGTCCACATTTCTCAGGTCAAGCATACAGAAACTTCACTAAGGACTGGAAGATCAAAACACACAACATCATCACCTAGATACCCTAAATCTAATGGTTTCATTGAGAGACAGATACAAACTATCAAGTCAATCATGAAGAAAACAAGAACAGAGGATGTACACCTAGCACTCTTGAGATGGAGAACAACACCGGTAGACAGTAAGATCGACAGTCCAGCAGAACTTATGTTTGATAGAAGAATTAAAGACCTCCTACCATCTAAGGTCCACTTCCGTCCACAACATAGAGACAGCACATATGATCAACTTCAACATCGTCAGCAAGTTCAGAAATCCAACTATGACAAATGTGCTAAAGACTTACCACCATTATATCCTGGTCAGCATGTGACTACCTACAACCACAACAATGACACATGGTCAAAAGCAACAATCATTTCCAGAAACCCTGAACCCAGGAGCTATACTTTAAGACCAGACAGCAGCAGCAACCTCCTGAGGCGAAACAGAGTGGACATAAGAGAAATCCCACAGAATACAACAGAACAGAGAATTCCCATGCTTTCAACAGACAATGCAGTAGCTCCAGACCTTGGTGCCCCACAAAACCAACAAGCGCCAAGGCCGAAATCACAACCAACTCAAGCTAAACCAGGGACTTCCGCAGAACCACCAGCATTTTACACCACTCGTTCTGGCCGTACAGTGACACCTCCCAGCCGATACAGACAGTGACATATATACTCACACTGAGCATTACACATACTTATCCTTTATCACATGAAACATTTCGTTGGAAATGTTTGCACACATTTTTTTTTTTCAAAAAAGGGGGGATGTAATATAATACATAAATACGAAACCACACATTGTAATATAATGCGAATCTTGACATGTACGACATCCTGTAAATAAACATGGCTACAAACTGAACATGCTTTTACTGAGTGCCTTCTGAAACATGTGTGTGCTTGTGTAGATGACGAGGTAATGCTTATATACATACATCATAACATTACAGTATGATCTATCCTAAGGAAAAGAACAATTTGCATAAATGGAATTACAAAGTGGGTGAATAAATAGTTATCATAAAAACATCACTCAGTCTACTTTCACTCGGTTCTTTCATCAGGGTACCCTCACTCACTTTCTTACCTAATAGCTTGCTGGTGTTCGCCGTCTGGCGCACTGTATGACGCACCGTTAAATCTGTCTATCTTTTGCTGAAGCGGATTCCCAGCTCTACAGATCGTGGTTTCATTCACGGGGTCCGGGGAGCGTCCACTTCAAGCGATAGTTTTCTTTACAGATTTACGTTAGTGTCACTTCACTCCATTCAGGTAAGAATTAGTTTTAAGCGGGCGCACAGTGTCAGAATTCACGAGGTTTCCCTTATTTAGGAAGATGACCGGTTGGTAAATTCTTTCAATAAATAATTATTGTTCACACCCACAGTTCGTCAAAATGTCGGAAGGTCGATGATTTGTAATGTTTTACTTGCCACAAGGGCTGGAAAGTACTTGAGGTTTTTTTCTCTGGAAGAGTTAAATCAGGCTCGATGGGCCCGTTACTTCATTTAACCGTTAAAGTTCTTGTAAAGATTTTACACCAAGTCTTTAAGGAAAATGTTTTAGTTCTTCACAGATATTTCTCGTGTACTCAAACGCTGGCAAAGTTGGGTCCCCCCAGTTTTCACTGAATAAAGAAAAACAACATATCAAATACTTTTACCTACTATGTACTTCGGTTATAACTTACATTATCAACTGCAAGCGGAGGCTTGACTTATCGTTTAAAACCTTCCCGTGAAATAAGTTATATTCATAAAATCAACCACCCTGAATTAGAAATACATACGTATTTCGTCAATACTCAGTGATGGACCTATGCAGTTATAAGTTTAGTTTAAAAAAAAAATATTCTCTTCTGATTATTTAGCAGTTAAATTAAATGTATTTAGCTACATGATTTTTAAGCTAGAAATTATAATTTATTCTGCTTTCCACTGAAACACGTCAGCTAGAGAATATAACAGACTTATAACTAATCACTCTGCACAAAGGAAACTAGTTAAAATGAAATAGGCGATTTATCCCTGAAATCACTCACAAATAATACTAGATATCTAATATAATATTTACCTCAACACAGAACTACTAAGAACTTAAACCACTTCGACCAACTAATTGCCATCTACTATCAACAGAGATTCTTAGGAATCGAACGAGGTCGTTCTCGTCTTGACTGCGGAGTTACTAAGTGAATGCAATCTCAAACTCTGGTCTATAACTTAAACAGACCAAGGATACGCGCTATTTCAGAACACCCCCCGTCTCCCCCTCTCCTATATCTCTCTATTAACACTTCCCACCAACTCAGACGCTGGCCATAACATGCCAAACGTGCGTCTTCACACCTCACGCCCAGGACTGACCGTTGGGCCGTGAGTGTCATGGAAAAAACCAGACGAATGTCTGCCATTCGGTCTCTCGAGAACACATTTCTCACACTATTTTGTCTACTGCTGGGCCTGACACCGAGAAACTTAACCGTAGAGCGCCAGATATGTCTGCCATCCCATGTCTATCGAGACGAATCTCACCTAAACGCTCACATCCAGGGGACTGACACGATTATGCAATTAATGCGTTCTAGCATGAGAAAAAGAAACGGTAAAGTCAGAATGGGAAAAAATATATTTTTCGCAAACGAACGAATGCGAAAAATACAGGAAAAGGATAAAAGAGCGATAATAAAGTAGAGGACACAGGTAGAAAAGAAAAGAAATATAGAAAATTTATTGATCATAAATCTCTATGCGACAGGCAGTCCAAGAGGAATAAGATGGACTATATTTTCTACATTGGAAGATCTGGAATATGCAGATGACATTGCACTACTAGCACATTCACATCAACACATCCAGGAAAAAACGGATAGGCTTAATAAGTATAGCCAGCAGGTGGGCTTGAACATCAATCTAAAGAAGACAGAGGTCATGACGCTCAATGTGAGCAACCCTGAACGCATATCAGTAAGGAATCAGCAACTGGAACAGACAGACACCTTCACATACCTAGGATGCATAGTAGCACCAGATGGTGGAGCAAGCAAAGACATCAACAACAGAATGAACAAAGCAAGAACAGCTTTTTTTAGTCTAAACAACATCTGGAAGTCCTCTCAGTACAGCACAAGCACAAAATTAAGATTATATCAGAGCTGTGTGCTTTCTGTGCTTCTCTATGGTGCGGAAAGCTGGAGAGTTACACAGAAGTAAATGTCGAAATTGTCCTCTTTTCACACAACATGCCTAAGAAAAATTCACCGAATCTTTTGGCCGAATACCATCACCAACCAAGATCTGCTTACTCGGAGCAAGCAAGAGGACATGCACACCATCATAGCTGGCAGACGAGGGAGCTGGGTTGGTCATGTCCTCAGAAGAGAAATATATAAATTAAAAAATAATATGGTATGAAATCAGTTTTACAAGTAAACGGTACACATGAGACAAGGGACGTTTCGGGTTTTACCCTTCGTCAGCCACAGTTGCGAACAGGTGACAAGGACAAGAACTACATATATGTACTACAAAGATCTGTGATGATGAGGAAAACGTCAAATGAGCGATACAAGCAGATGAAACCACAGTGATGAGCGAAACGATAACAGTAATAATGCGAGAAAATCGTGAAACCAGAAAGACATGTCGAAACAAGAAAGTAAATAATCAACGAAACGAAGACAGGAATGAATAACACTAATAAAATGCGTGAAAAATCACTTAGCTGTGTCGAGGAAGGGAACATTCAAAATGGCTGAAAAACTAAGGCGTCATGCGGAAGTGACGTAGGAGCTAGTGACGGCTAAGAACAGAAAATGCGGAAACGAGACGAACCCAAGCAAAAACAAGGATAGATAGGAAAATAACGACAGAAGCCACCAGAATTATGCAAAATGATGCTGGACATTCATCCCAGCAGGAGCTAGAACGCCCATTTGAAAAATGAGGCGATTCTCCAACGAAAAGCGAGTTCGAGAATAGACCCCGATGCCATCACAAGAACAGCTATGTTATGGACCCCTGAAGGAAAACGAAAGAGAGGCCGACCAAAAACAACTTGGCGGAGGACTGTGGAGGCTGAGATGCAAAGAATGAACCAGAGTTGGGGCACTGTACGAAGGATGGCCGCCGACCGAGCAAAGTGGAATCAATTTGTTGTTGCCCTACAAGACGCCACTAGGTGAGATGGCCACTGGCTGATTTGACGGTCGGCAGCTAAGGATCAAAGATCAAGAAGATATGCTCCTTGGGGAGCTGAAAAGTGATGAAGTAATTTACATTGGATTAATGCATGGAGGCATACCTGAGTTCTCCTTATATGACCACCAGCTAACACAATGTTATAGTATACAGACGTGGAAGTGAACCTCTGTCTCTGGGGCTAATCACACCCTCATTGACTCTTGAAATCATCCACACACTTCCAAGGATTCCCCTCTGTGGTGAAACATGCTGAGAACCCATTGTTAAGTCCTTTTTGCGCGTGGGAGTTAAGTGTGTGAGACTCTCACATGTGTGAGTATTTGATACTGTTTTATTCGTGACAAGATTTGGCTGAACTTCGACATGTCTTGTCATGGCATGTCGCTAGTGGGTCCAGAATCTTGCTGACGGTTATCTGGATCATTCTTCAATATATTTTCAGGGTCCCTTTACTAAAACCCCTTCGTATTGTTCAAAAAGCTCCGTTATGGAAAAAACCAGAATATTAGAACTGCTCACCGCAGAGCTCTCGCCGTCCTTGAGATTTCGGTGGTCAGAGAGTCGGTCAAGTTCTCATGATTGATGCCACATACTAATGCAAAGTATCTTGATGCAATGATAATATCAATTGAACAATTGATGTAATTTGCCTGCTATGAACTGATGTGATCGTCTACACTTCTTAATTTGTATTTGATACAGTTTTGGTACCTTATGTGTCATTTCTATTGTTTGCATTTGGAATTTGTTTTCCTTTTTCACACTTCATCCCACTTATTAATTTCTTCAAATGACTTAACAATAATTATATTTATATGGTGTTACATTGATTTGTTAAAAGGAACTTGCTCGACTTCTCCGGTATAATTTAAAACCAAAAAGCTACGCTTTTTCTCCGGGGGGTACGGTATACTGTTAAGTCCTTTTTGCGCGTGGGAGTTAAGTGTGTGAGACGCTCACATGCCCGTCTAGTTTTGATAGACGCACATGTGAGCATGTCTAAGTAAGTTGTATATGATTAGTTATTTACGCGCCGTCAGGCACAATACTTGAACAAAAATAGCGCAATTAAGTGCATTTTGGTCTTTGTTGCCAAACAGCGATTACGCTGTAAGGAGAGATCCAAAAAGTCTGTTGTTCGAGGCAGACGTCTTTTGACGGAGATGATTGTAAGTCTTACCCCAAGTTGTGGGAAGACTCCATGAAGAGATAGTAGTATACCTCCGTGTATGGAGCGTTTGCTCTAGCCAACATATGGCATGATTGTGTATTGTATTTGATACTGTTTTATTCGTGACAAGATTTGGCTGAACTTCGACGTGTCTTGTCATGGCATGTCGCTAGTGGGTCCAGACTCTTGCTGACGGTTATCTGGATCATTCTTCAATATATTTTCAGGGTCCCTTTACTAAAACCCCTTCGTATTGTTCAAAAAGCTCCGTTATGGAAAAAACCAGAATATTAGAACTGCTCACCGCAGAGCTCTCGCCGTCCTTGAGATTTCGGTGGTCAGAGAGTCGGTCAAGTTCTCATGATTGATGCCACATACTAATGCAAAGTATCTTGATGCAATGATAATATCAATTGAACAATTGATGTAATTTGCCTGCTATGAACTGATGTGATCGTCTACACTTCGTCGTCAAATAAAAATGTATCTTCCGTGATGTCCAACCATGACTCCTGTCCAGATTCATTACAAGTTGGTCAATTTTATGACCCTGTCATTGGTATTCCATTAACAGTGAACTATCTTTTCGGCCCACTTTACTACCATTCGCGTTGTTGAATTTGTCGGCCAACCATAGTAAGCCCGACCTAGCTGGCATCACCCTCGCCAGCAGTAACAGCTAATAAGACACACCCGGTGTACCACAACAGTATAATAAACGGTGGTATCACCCATCATTGCACACTAAGCTTCTAGGAGTTACTTGAGCCCCAGATGTAACTCTGGCGTTTACCAGTTGGATACATGCAGGAAGGTCTTACTATGAACCCATGATAGGTAGGGAGAGCTGAGAAGTGGCTCTGTGTAGGATGTGTCAGTTCCTTGGGAGAACCCAGTACCAGAGCACAGTATTTAGCTCTGCATATTTGGAGAGCCTCCCCCCTCCTTCTCTCCTTCTCCCTCCCTCCCCCCCCCCATCATCAGGATGGCGGGGAATGCAACCTCTTGTAAATTAAATTCCAACAGAAACTAATTCTGCAAGGGCATGTACTTAGACGCAGGCTTCTAAATTTAAGGGGTCATCAGCAGTGGTGGATCCATGCTCTACAAGGAGCAAATAAGATGATGATGATGACTACTATGTTAATGTCTAGCAATACTCATTCATATGCAATTTCTGTCCATCATAAACTGAACAATCTCAACATTACGTCCACGTAAACCTTTTTATTTTAATATCCCGTTCAACCTCTGATGAGTTATAATTAGGATATATAGTGTTTTCAATTACACATAAGATGAATAACTGCCCATACGGGAACGTAGCATCACATCTGTCAAAAATATTGTAAATATGACAAAGATAATGAAATCACATTCTTTGAGAACAAGAGAGCTATCCAGGCTATCAGAAGAGAACAGAATCAACCCAATGACGACTACCACACTCTTGACCGGCAGGGACAGATCACAGTTTTTCGCCTCAGGACAAGGCATAACAAACTGAATAAACGCGTGTACAAGCTATGATTGTCTGCTTCACCACAGTGCACATGTGGATTAAACGAACAAACTGCTGGGCATGTTCTACAGGATTGTCCTCTGTACGACCAGTTAAGAAAGATATACTGGCCCAATGACTCAACACTAAACTCAAAGCTGCATGGAGCTAAAGAGGAACTCCAGACAACGGTCAAATTCATCATGAGAACTCGTCTGACGTGTAATTTGTAAACATCAAAGATGCGATCGCAAGAAGAGGCTGACAAATAAAAATTACCAATTTTGCTTGTACGAGGGGCGTTCAGAAAGTAATGCACCACATCATTTTTCTCAGGAGCTGTTTATACAAAAAGCATGGTGAGATTGTCGCCGAACTCGACATCTTTAAAGGATTCTGTGGGTTGCAATGGATACTCCATGCAACCATCATCATCATCCTCGTCTTCCGTTGCTATGGCGACAGCCAGGAGATGCTCGGAGGATGGCACTGGTCTTTCCAGATATTTCTTAAGCAGATTTATGTGGAAGACCTTCTTCTTTCCTTTAATGGAGATCTTGTAATTAGTGAGATCTTTTTAAGGACGGTAAACGGCCCTTGCCATCCGATGCGAAGTTTATTGCTTCCGGTTGGAAGTAGCAACAAAACTTTCTCCCTTAGTTGTAGTTCTCTCTCTTTTGCAGCTTTGTTGTATCTTTTAGTATGTTTAGCGCGGGCTTTCTTAAGGTTGGTGTTGGCTAGATCCCATCCTAGCTTTAACCTTTCCTTGAGCTCAGATACATACTTGCTTGCAGAGACGACTGTCTCGTCAGCCATTTGGTCTGTCAGGGACCGAAGTAAGGCTTCTAGAGGCCCCTTAATAGGTCTGCCAAATAAAAGTGTAGCAGGCGGGAATCCCGTAGACGCTTGGGGTACCTCTCGGTCGGCGAATAAAGCAGCCGATATATATAGGTCCCAGTCTTCCGGTTTCTCCTGACCCAGCTTACGTAACATGGTGGTGAGGCTGCCATTAAAACGTTCCACGAGCCAATTTCCGGCCGGATGGTAGGGACTTGTGTGGATATGTTTGGCCCTCAAGATCTTAAAGATCTCCTCCATTAACAGGCTACGGAATTGGGATCCATTGTCCGTCAAAACTTGTTGAGGGAATCCCAACAGTGTAAAGATTTGCACGAGGGCTTCTGCGACATGCTTGGAGTCTGTGCATGTTAGCGGTACAGCTTCGGCCCACATTGTGCAAGTGTCGACTAAGGTCAGGATGAACCTGTTCCTTCTTTTGGTCCTTTCCAGGGGTCCAATGATGTCGACAGCAACCCGTTCAAATGGAGTCCCCACAATTGGCATTTGCCCCATGGGTACTGGGGGTGTCAAGTGCTTGGGTGCTACCCGTTGGCACTGGGCGCAGGATTTAACGTACCTGATAATGTCAGAGTTCATTCCTGGCCACCAATAGTGGGTTTTTATTCGTTGAATAGTGGCGTTTTGTCCCATATGTCCGCTAAAGGGAAGAGAGTGCCCCATTTCTAAGATCTGGCTTCTGTACTGCGTCGGTACTAGGAGCTGGTTATTCCCCGTGTCCGGGTTGCCCGTTCTACGATACAATACACCATCCTTAGAAAAGATGTCTCCGTTGTGTCTGGGGTCCTTAGCCATGGGCAGTTTTCTAAAGCAGAGCTCCAGAGTAGGGTCCTTTTGTTGCGCCTCCTTCAGTTCATTCGGCAACAAATTTGGCGCAGGCTCCCTCTCCTTCTTGGCTTGCCCTCTTGTGGTTACCACTGCCACAATCGGCTCCTTCGGTCTCCCAATAAACACATATCTACATCCCAGGATAACTGGGTAGATAGGATCACCCATAATGGCCGCTTTAATAACACCTCTGACAAAATCAGAGTGTATTTCTACAAGTGCGATAGGAAGCGCCCTGGGTGCATCACTCTTGAAAACTCCACTAAGTTTGACGGTTTCCTCTGTCTCCTGACCTGGTTTGACTAGGTGCCTAGCGACAATACAACTAAAGCTTAGTCCAGTGTAAAAAAGACAAGTAGTAGAGGTACCATTCAAAAGTACAGTTCCTCGCGTTGAGGGTCGGTCTCCCTCAGGTCGAGAATCACTGACATTGACTCTACCTTTCGAGGCTGTATGCAAACTTCCGATGCGGTTTGGACCGGTTTCTTTGCCCTGATCAGACGTTCCTGGTGTAGGGGTCTTCCCTTTTCCTTGACCTTGGTGGCCGCGCTGCCACGTAGGCTTGGTGGGTTGATCAGAATTGTTGTTGGGGGGTATCGGGTTTTGTAGAATTTCGATTTTTCCTGGGGAAGTTTATGGGTATTATTATCTCGTTGGTTATAATGTTGAGAAGGATTGGAAGAATAGGATGACTGCTCTAGATTTTGTTTTCGAGATGGCTCATCTGTGAGTTTACGTTTTGTGCTGGGAAGTTCGGCCATTGCATTGCTATAGCGTTCGGCCTTAAATCCTGGGCAAGTAAGACAAAATTTCTCGTTTACCGGGATTTTGATGTTATAATCTTTACAGTCTAGATAGAGAAAGAGTGTGGTTGTCTCGTGGAGTAATATATCTTTAAAGATAACTATCCCCTAGACAAACGATCTGTTTATTGGCTTGCTGACCACACAAATATAGCTATTGTTTTTCCACAGCATTGTTAGATTATATATTCAATTGATTTACAGGGTGATCTTTGTCGGAGTATGTTATGTATTGATTTTGTAATACAAAGCCGCAGGTAGTGTGTGATTGTCGAACAATCACAGGGTTTTAATTTTTAAGCAGGTGTTTTGAGCTAAGCTAAGGAGTGCGTTCAGACTATTTAGTCCAGTAAATTGCCTCCCTTACACTAACTGACTTCAGGGGTGACTTGATAGTGGACTTAAAAATTAAGGGATTTTGTCTCCTTAAACATTTTTGCCAGGAATTTTTTTTTTCGTTTCCACTGTAGTAACTTAGTTTTTTTTCTCTTTGAGTAATCTGACTACCATTTATTTGGCGTAGTCGTCTGCATTAGGAGCTTAATTGCCAGTAATAGCAGCGAGAGTTAGATAATTAAGGAGGAGGTATCCCAGTTAATATCATTAATGTTTGTTTTGTATTTATCTCGTAAGTAGTAGGGAACCAGTGTATCCTTTTTTCTTACTCCCTTCTCGATTAAGTCTCACTCACTTATTTGTAATGGCTGAGCGGGCAAAGCTTAGGCACATGCTCAGAGAGGAAGCAAGGTAAGAGGGATTGGAAGGAGAAGAAGCGAAAGCTTTTGTCAGGGACGAACTTGACAAATATGATGCGGAGAAGAAAGAAGCAGAAGCTAGGGAGAAGGAAAAAGCAGTCGAAGCTAGAGAGCAGAAGAAGATTGAGGAAGAAATGGAAATTCGCAGGGCGAACGAAAGAGAGAAGGAGAGACAGCATGAGGAAAGAGAGAAACAGAGACAGCACGAGTTGGCGCTTAAGACTCTAGAGGTCCAAAGTCGTGGGGCTGTCTCTACCTCCAGCAATGGAGAGTCTTCTCCTCATTCTTCCTTAACTGATCCTTCTAACACTCAATCTCCTCAACTCACCACTATGTCTTTCGCTCTAGAATCTTTCCCTTGCCCTAAGAAGGTTGACACGTATCTAGAAAAATTCGAGAAAATGGCAAATCTGTACGGTTTAGAGAGGTCGCGTTGGTGTATGAAACTTTCCCAGGCTTTAAAAGGGTCTGCGTATGAAGTTTACTCAAAACTGGAAAGCAACCAACAAGACAATTACGGCGTGTTGAAGAAAGCTTTACTTGAACGGTTTGAAATGAACGTTCGCAAATTTTGCAACTGTTCCGTAACAGCAGAAAGGAGGGCTCTGAAACTTTTCAGCAGTTCTCTTCTCGTCTGAAGGGATACTTGACAAAGTGCATGGAGCTTTCGCAGCTCGCCTCTACCTATGAAGGACTTGAGGAATTTGTTATAACTGAACAGATAAAAAAACACTTTGTCGAGTGACACCCGTCGATTTCTAGCTGAGCAAGGGGCAGAAAAGCTGGAAGACATTTTGGAAAAGTCTGAGCGATATCATAATGCGTTGGCCGAACTGCCGGCCGCAAAACGTAAACCGATAGAAGACCTTTCTCGAAAGAATAACCTAGAGCAATCTTCCCATTCTTCTCACCAAAATAACCACAGAGAAACTGGACCCCAGAATCCCCCTCCGGAAAAATCTAAGTTCTACAAAAACAAGTACCCTACCAATAACAAACAGTCTGATCAACCCAACCGTCCTACATGGCAGCGCGGTCAGAAAGGACAAGGTGACAAAGGGAAAATCCCTGCGCACGGGACATATGATCAGAGCGAGCACACCGAGCCTAAACGCATCGGATGCTTGCAAACAGTCTCGCAAGGTAGAATTGATGTCAGTGATTCTCAACCTGAGGGAGAGAAGCCCTCAACGCGAGGAACTATTAATTTGAACGGGTCTTCAACTTATTGTCTTTTTGACACGGGGCTTTCTTATGGTTGCATTGTTGCCAGACACCTGGTCAAATCCGGTCAAGAGACAGAAGAAACCGTTAAACTTTGTGGAGTTTTTAAGAGTGATGCACCAACAACGCTTCCCATCGCATTGGTGGAGATCCACTCTGATTTTGTCAGAGGTGTGATCAAAGCGGCTGTTATGGATGACCCGATCTACCCAGTCATACTTGGCGGTAGATATGTGTTTATTGGGAAACCGAAAGAGCCAATTGTGGCAGCAGTAACCACAAGAGGGCAAACCAAGAAGGAACGGGAGCCAGTGCCAATTTGTTACCAAATGAACTTAAAGAGGCGCAACTAAAGGACCCTACCTTGGCACCCTGCTTTAGCAAACTGCCCATGGCTAAGGACCCCAGACAGCACGGGGACATTTTTTCTAAGGATGGCGTACTTTATCGTAGAACGTGCAAGCCTGAACAAGGTTTTAATCAGCAACTAGTACCGAAACAGTACAGAAGCCAAATCTTAGAAATGGGGCACTCTCTTCCCTTTAGCGGACATATGGGACAGAACGCCACAAATCAGCGAATACAGACTCACTATTGGTGGCCACGAATGAACTCTGATATTATCTGGTACGTGAAATCCTGCGCCAAGTGCCAGCGGGTGGCACCCAAGAATTTGACACCCGCAGTTTCCATGGGTGAAATGCCAGTAGTGGGGACACCATTTGAACGGGTAGTGATCGACATTTTAGGACCCCTAGAAAGGACTAAAAGAAGGAACATGTTCATCCTGACCTTAGTTGACACATGCACTTTATGGGCAGAAGCTATACCGCTAACATGCGCGGATGCCAAGCATGTCGCAGAAGCCCTAGTGTAGATTTTTACTCGGTTGGGATTCCCTCAACAAGTGTTGACGGATAACGGATCCCCATACCGTAACCTGTTAATGGATGAGATCGTTAAGATTTTGAGGAACCAGCACATCTACATAAGCCCTTATAATCCGGCCGGAAGTGGGCTAGTAGAACGTGTCAACGGAAGCCTCACAACGATGTTATGTAAACTGGGACAAGAGAAACCTGAAGATTGGGACCTTTGTATACCTTCAGCTTTATTCGCCTACAGGGTGTAAAGTTTCTTTCTTCTTTATTTGTTTATTTCCCACTCTGTAAAGTGTCAGTCTGTATGCTCTGTAAGGAAGAGTGGTGTGTTGTTGAGATCAGGCATGCCCCCAGTCTACCCAGCTGTAAATGGGTAACTCACCCTAGTCCTGAGTTAGGGAAGGCAAAGGCTCCAGGGGAAGCAGGCCCTAAACTTGGTCACTCCAACCGACGCAGGATGGTGTATGTATGAAGTAGAAGTGTAGAGTGTGATTACCGCGAATGGTGTACTGTTCGTGTGCTGACCAATATAACCACTCATACACTTGTGTCTACAAGGCACCAATGCAGACTGCTGGAATCTTTGTTTACTCAATTTATTCAGACGTACACACTGGGACATACGAGTACATCATGGTATGTTGACATATCAATTTGTAGGTATACATAGCAGATCTGAAGTCATGACACATTCAGAAATAATGGGCAGTACATCAAAAGTTCAATTGTCATGATACATTATGGCCGCATCCCCCTATCTGACTAAACGCGTCAGTGAAGGCAGATCGGTAAATAACTAAAGTTACTTGACGTCCATAGTTTGTAGCATATTATGAAACCACGAAAGAGGGGGTTTCTAGCAAGATTGAGATCTCCCTGTCACTGTCCGATAATAGGATAAATAATCTGTTCTCTTGGCAGTGATCAAAACATATGATGACCGAAATCTAACATGGCCGCCTCCCTGAGTTGTCGTTCACTCATTCATAGGAAGGAGAATATAAGCCAGAGTTAATTTATAATGGGTATATAAATGATTTCATAAATGTTCCCATACAGCTCTACGGTGATCAGGTTAGTTCACGTAGCCATAACCGCTGTAGGAAAGTCTGTCATCTTTGTCGATACAAAACACGACCCTAGCGATACGAAGCACAATGTTCCATCTAGGTCGAATCGACATGAGATCATCAAAATAGGGTCTGGCAATACATGGAGTCCGAATTATACATTGTACCGTACCTTAGGAGAGTCTCTAACATAAACTATAGTAGAGATACCATCTCCTTTAGAAGAAAACCACTTCATGAATCATATTTCCTTAAGAATCTACCAGCCCTTTGAAAAGTGCGTACCCGCCATTATCACGGTACATCGGAACTCATCACGACTTGTCAAGACAACTCATACTTCCGCTAGACCGGAATAACAAGAATCTAGTCCCGCCTACCCATCCAAAATATACAATATAGGACTGATTCTACTTGTACTAATAATATGTAATACATATGAATTCAGGCCATAAACATAATAAGCAA
The DNA here is from genome assembly GCA_024509875.1 of Oreohelix idahoensis. Classification (NCBI taxonomy): domain Eukaryota; kingdom Metazoa; phylum Mollusca; class Gastropoda; order Stylommatophora; family Oreohelicidae; genus Oreohelix; species Oreohelix idahoensis. The sequence continues at coordinate 352,955 of JAMPIV010003283.1, forward strand.
ATTAATCTATTTTCTGGCCCTAAAAATAAGTACAAATATAAGAGCAATATCCTTGCGCCGGATCAATATAAAAAACGATTACTCCTATAATCAAAAGTGTGAATCAAACATGGATTATCTCGCTTTCCCCATAGACAGCATTTTCATACACAAATGAATGAATGTCTATATCTCTTCCATATTAAATAGCCATATCGATTTTTGTAATATGTGCGTCAAAATATGCACGCAACAGATTACCACACCCCTCGGGAAAAAAAAAATGGTACTTTTTTTTTTTGAAATACATCTAGGAGCAACATACAATAGGCTCACAACGCACCAATACAATGCGCAGATGATAAGCATAAGTTTTATGACCTTAGAGAAAGTACTTCTCTAAGTATAAATATTTCCAGAGAGGTGTCACCAACGCATACTACAATATTAGCAATGACACAATTTCCACATTAGTTTATATATAAATTTCATCTAAGATATCTTAACATCATGATCATCAAAGACGAAAAACATTGAAAGATCAGCGGTGAATAAATATCAATGAACCGCTAAGTAGTGTTACAATCAATATATGATATATTACATATGTGTACACATTTCAACATAGAAACAACTGTATCAAAGTTGTATAACAGTTATGAATCATGTGGGCATCTAGACAAAATATCTGCCATCACATTTTCTGACCCACGGATAGCTCGCACCGAAAAATGAAATGGCTGTAGAGCAATCGCGTATCGCGTTGATCTCGCGCTTTTCAGATTTTTACTCTGAATAGCCGTAAGAGCTTTCTGGTCAGTTTCCACAATGAAATGCGCGCCCAGAAGAAATCTTTGCAGTTTAAGGATTGACCAAACCATAGCCAATAATTCACGGTCTAGGACCGAGTAATTCTTCTCTGCGGCATTTAATTTCCGAGAAATATACATCACAGGATGCAGAGTTCCAGAGTACTCTTGCATTAGTGCAGCTCCAATCCCGGTGGATGAAGCGTCACTACGAAGAATAAATGTCTTATCCTTAGAAGGCAATACTAGGATAGGTGAAGTAGAAAACATAGTTTTAACCTTATCCAAAGAGGATTGACATTCTTGAGTCCAATGGACTACATTAGGAGACCCTTTCTTTAGCAAGGAAGAAAGAGGTGACATAATGGAGGACAGATTCGGGATGAATCGTCCATAAAATTGTATTAGACCTAAGAGACTTCGTACTTGCTTTTTAGTCTTAGGAATAGAAATGTTAAGTATCTTGCTTGTATTATGGTCTTCTGTTTTTAGGAACCTATGACCAACACGGTGTCCTAAGAAAAATATTTCGCTAAAACCAATACATGCTTTCGATGGTTTCGCTGTCAGGTTATGCTCGCGTAAGATAGACAATAGTTCATTTATACCATTATAGTGATCGTTCCAAGTATCACTGAAAAGACAGATGTCATCCAGATACGCAATGACATCTGAGCGATGAGATAGGATTCGACGCATCATGCGTACAAATGTAGCAGGGGCGTTCATAAGACCGAAAGGCATGAAATTCCATTGGAATAGACCCCTAGGCGTCGAAAAAGCAGTAAACGGTTTGGCGTGTTCGGATAGTGGAACTTGCCAATATCCCTTAGACAAATCGAGTTTAGTAAAGAAGTGAGAATTCGATAGTCTCGTAAGTAGCTCTTCTAGTAAAGGCATAGGTTCTGCATCAAATTTAGTCACTTGATTCAATTTGCGATAATCCACGCAAAGACGTATGTTATTGTCTTTTTTCCGTACTATAACCATCGGCGAAGAATATGCTGATGTGGATGGTTCAATAATTTTTAACTCTATCATCTCATCTAACTCTTTCTCTACCTGTGCTTGAAAATGTATCGGGATAGGATACGGTTTGACTCTTATAGGACTATGGTCAGTAAGAATAATGTCATGTTGAATGACATCAGTTTGACCAGGAATGTCAGTAAGGACATCCTGAAATTGTTCTAACATAGTAGAAACTTGTTTCTGCTCTCCTGGAGATAATTCTGGAGAAATTGCAACATCTTTCCATGATTCATTAGAGTGAAGAGGAATCATTGGAAAAGGTAAATTTACATCCGAGAAACTCGTTTCCTCATCCTGTATTACTGACAGAGATGAGTACTGTCCATGTTGGACTGGAAAATCGTCCGTTGCCTGGAAAACAGGTTGTAAATAATCAGGACGTTCATGGAATTCCGTGAGCATGTTGATGTGGAAGGTTTTACGCTTCCCGTCAATATCGACGATATAGTCAACATCGGAAACTTTTGATATTATATCGTACGGACCTTTCCAAGAAATGAGAAGTCTATTTTCCCTACAAGGTAGCAAGACAAATGCTTTGTCACCTGGACAAAGTTGTCGCAAACATCTCTTTTTATTGGCAAATTCCCTTGCCTTCTGTTTCGCAAATTCAGAAGAAGCAGTTGCCAATTTGCATGCTTCAATAATCTTGTGTCTAAGTGCGATGACATATTCATAAGAGGATTTTGTGTCATCGACAATATTATCAGCAGTTATAAGATCATGAAGTAAGGACATAGGACCTCGCGGTTTCGCGCCAAAGACAAGTTCAAAGGGAGAAAATCCTGTATGTTCGTTGGCGACCTCTCTATATGCAAAGAGAGCCGCGGGTAAAACCCTATCCCAATCCTGAGGATGATCTTCTGTTATCTTACCTAGTAGGTTTTTCAGAGTTCTATTCAAACGTTCCACCATCCCATTGGACATAGGATGATAAATACTACTCAGCGATCTCTCTATCTTCAGAGTCGACATTACTTGAGACATGGTATCCGATATGAGTTGGGTACCATGGTCGGATAATATTTCTGCTGGAAACCCCAGACGAGAAAATATTAACCAAAGAGCATCTGCGACATCAGCAGTAGTTATGCTCTTTAGAGGAACAGCCTCCGGCCAACGTGTGCACATATCAACACACGTCAAAATAAATTGGTGTCCTCTAGCAGACTTTATCTTAAATGGACCAATGATGTCTATCGCCATTTTTTGAAATGGCCGAATGGGAATGTCTGCAGCCTGAATAGGTGCATCATGGCGTGGACCTCTGGATTTAATCTCTTGACATACTTTACAAGATCGACAATAGATTCGTATGTCCTTATTCACAGCAGGCCAAAAGAAAGATTGAAGAACTCTAGCTTTAGTACGGGAAAAACCCATATGTCCAGCACATTGCGAATCATGAGCGTGCTGTAAGATTTTAACTCTCATATTTTTAGGCACAAGGATTTGAGAATGAATGGACTTAGCGGAGTCTTGTACCATACGTACAAGTACGCCATTCTTCATCGTAATCCAAGATTTACGATTTGTATCCTTATTCGGATCACCTTTTTTTTCCAGAGTAAAGAATTTCTTTAGAGTAGGATCATCTTCCTGCTGTTTGATAAAGGAATCGTGGGAAATCTCCAAGGGATCATCTTGGATCTGCGCATCATTATCTTCAGAATGTGAAGATTGTGGCATATTAAGAGCTTGAGCCCTAGTGATTACTGCATTAGCAGATTGCATATTAACATTTTCCCAATTAGAGATTTGCTGTGGAGTGCATTCTTTCACTCCATGAATGCGACCGATGATAAGATCAGCGATCGGATTCGGCAAGAGACATGCTTGCACCTCTCCTGTAAAGAAAGGCGTAGCAATATTGATAATGGCAGTGGAGTACTTCTCCAATGTGCCACCAAATGTTACACATTTGACTATATTGCCTGTAGCTCGAGAAGGATTTACGAGTGATTGCCTCACTCCAATGGTAGTGCACCCCGAATCGAAAAGAATTGATACCGGAGTACCATCTATTAGGCCCCTATTAAAGACAAGAGCACCCCTTCCATTATGCGCAATTGACGCATGGAGAGCGGGAAGCGGGTGACCGCAGCTTAAAGTAGAAACTGTGGTTGGATCGAATAATGTTTTGCATTGCGAACACTCAAATGCTCTAGCAAAATCGAAAGCGGAATTTGCTACACTGTTGGAGTCTTTTTTATCATTATTCTGATTATCGGTGTCGTGGAACTCCTGTTGTGCAGAGTTAGCCTGGTAATAAGATTTACCATGTCTTTTGTGTTGTGATCTACCTCGGTTATAATTGTCTCTATAATTATTATTGCCTCTGTTTTAACCCCTATTTGGGTTTGAATCATAATATTCATGATCATAATCATCATGCTCGTTATATTGAGTATCCCTGTAATATTGGTTTTTTTTTGTCTCCATGAAGCACTTGGGTAGTTCCTATAGCTACTCCCTTTCCGAGAATTTCTAACATTATGGGTACCCCTCGCGTGTCGAGGACTATCAGCCCGATTCCAGTTCTTCGAAGAAGAACCCTGATTTGAGTGGTTATCTTGGTTTTGATACTTATTCCAATTAACCTTTTTATCAAATTTATTTTTAGCTCCTTGGAATTTGTGTGAGTAATTCTGATTATATTCTGTTGCCGAAGCAACTGGCATACTCTCTTTAATGTTAGAGTTACTAAGAATCATGTCAGGGTGTGCCGTGGCATACTGGTCACAATATTCTTCCATTTGCTTTATTGTACCAGGTTTACGCTCATGTAAGAACTCTAGGAATGATTTATTTACAGAAGACATGACCTTGTCTCTTAGCAATAAATCCGTAAGACCATCAAATGTTTTCTCTGTTTTGGATAATTCAATCCATCGTGAAAGTGTAATTCGTGCTTTTGAGATGAAATCTGAGAATTCTACACCTACCTCAGGTCTCATTGTTTTAAACAAAAGACGGTAACCTTCCTCAGACAGCTGATATCTCTTTATCAAAGCTGCCCTAACAGCATCATAATTATCTTTGTCGGCCTCTTCAACAAAATATAACTTACTTAGGGACTCCCCTTTTAGATTTTCAGACAACTGATTCACATACTGTGATTTGTCAACATTATGAGATCGACAAGCCCGTTCAAATCTAGAAAGCCAAAATGTTATGTCATCACTGGTAGGGTTAAACGCTGGTACCTTGACCTTGTACACAAAGGGTTTACCATTACCACCAGATGCCTGATTAACATTACTCATACATGTCAATTTTAATTTCTCTAATTCAAACTCATGTTCTCTTATTGCTTTTCTCTCTTCAGCTTCTCTATCTAATCTTCTCTGTTCTGCAGCAGCTTCTAATTTTTTCTGTTCTGCAGCAGCAGCAACTTCTAATTTTTTCTGTTCTGCAGCAGCTTCTAATTTTTTCTGTTCTGCAGCAGCTTCTAATTTCTTCTGTTCTGCATCAAATCTCCTTTCCTCCACTTGCATCTGCAATTTCTTTAGTTCAGCAGCAGTTGCCGCTTCTTTTTCTAATCTTTTTTCTTCAGCCAGAGCTTTTTTTTCTTCAGCAGCAGCTTCTCTTTCTAATCTTTTTTCTTCAGCCAGAGCTTTTTTTTCTTCAGCAGCAGCTTTTTTTTCTTCAGCAGCAGCTTCTCTTTCTAATCTTTTTTCTTCAGCCAGAGCTTTTTTTTCTTCAGCAGCAGCTTTTCTCTCTTCAGCAGCTAATGCTTTGTCATATTGAGCAACAGCCCATTGTTCTAAGTCTTTTCCAGTCTTATCAAGAGATTTTCCTTGTGCAATAAAATAATCTAATGTAGACATATTGTCTTCTTAAATCAGAAACCTGAAAAAGTAAATAAATTACCCTCTTTCACTTTAATGGGAGACAAGTCTATACCATAGACTTAGTCTTAGTCCAAACTTGTATGGTTTATAATAACCAATGATAACTTGAGTACCTGTGGACAACAATAACTGTATCTCAAATACTGTGGAAGACAAGCCTTACAAAGGTCTTGTATACCTCAATGTAATCAAAGATCACTTGGGTACCTGTGGAAAATAATCATAAAGTACTGATCTGTACTATACTATCAGTGTATACCACTATAACTCCTATGTCATATGTCAACTAAAGACATTACAAAGGACAGACAAGAAAAGACAATATGAACACATTTGCAGAGATCAAATTAAATTAAATCGGAAAAATGAAAAAAATGATCACAGAAACCGTGATGATAACTGCAATAATATAACAAGACAAATAACGCCACAGTGTATAAACATAAGGGTGTAAAAAAAATCAAAAATAGAAAAGATTAGACCAACAAATGCAAACAAATCAAACAAAACTAAGGAACACAAAATTATTAACAAAAACAACGAAGAAAAGAACACCTCATCACAACTAACAGAAATAGCAGCAAATTGTTGCTAACAAATTTCCAATTAAGAAAATGTGTACCTATAGAATACTAGTACCAGACCAATGTCACTCGGCATACCTTGTACTAGTCACACAGAACATAAACTAATTTACCACATAACAAATAACATGTAAACATAAATAGCATATAGCATACAATATAATTTATATCATGAATGGAATGTGTTGCAGGTATAGTGTTGTAAAGCAGGCACAGTTTATTTAAATAATAATAACTTGCCACTTTATTCAGTAATAGATTTAATTTTAAACTATTACACTGTCAATTTTTCTCTGTAGAGCATATGAAGATCCAACGATGAACTATGCACTTTATGTTCAACAACACTGTGATTCTTCTGTACGTTGAGAAATGTCAACAATACTGCTCCAGATATTTTCTACACTTGATACCACTGTCCTGTGTAATACTGTCTGTACAGCGAAAACTGTCAACAAGCGCTGACCTAGATACAGCATCCTATCGGTAATACAGGTCAAGCTGACATCGACTGTATAGCTGTCCTACTGGTGTTGATGTGTTCAAACAAATGTTCTTTCAGCTGTAAACTGTGATTCTCAACACAAAACTGCGTAAGCTGGACCCAGGAATCTGGCTCGCCACTGTAAAGTTTCTTTCTTCTTTATTTGTTTATTTCCCACTCTGTAAAGTGTCAGTCTGTATGCTCTGTAAGGAAGAGTGGTGTGTTGTTGAGATCAGGCATGCCCCCAGTCTACCCAGCTGTAAATGGGTAACTCACCCTAGTCCTGAGTTAGGGAAGGCAAAGGCTCCAGGGGAAGCAGGCCCTAAACTTGGTCACTCCAACCGACGCAGGATGGTGTATGTATGAAGTAGAAGTGTAGAGTGTGATTACCGCGAATGGTGTACTGTTCGTGTGCTGACCAATATAACCACTCATACACTTGTGTCTACAAGGCACCAATGCAGACTGCTGGAATCTTTGTTTACTCAATTTATTCAGACGTACACACTGGGACATACGAGTACATCATTCAGAAATAATGGGCAGTACATCAAAAGTTCAATTGTCATGATACATTATGGCCGCATCCCCCTATCTGACTAAACGCGTCAGTGAAGGCAGATCGGTAAATAACTAAAGTTACTTGACGTCCATAGTTTGTAGCATATATTATGAAACCACGAAAGAGGGGGTTTCTAGCAAGATTGAGATCTCCCTGTCACTGTCCGATAATAGGATAAATAATCTGTTCTCTTGGCAGTGATCAAAACATATGATGACCGAAATCTAACATGGCCGCCTCCCTGAGTTGTCGTTCACTCATTCATAGGAAGGAGAATATAAGCCAGAGTTAATTTATAATGGGTATATAAATGATTTCATAAATGTTCCCATACAGCTCTACGGTGATCAGGTTAGTTCACGTAGCCATAACCGCTGTAGGAAAGTCTGTCATCTTTGTCGATATAAAACACGACCCTAGCGATACGAAGCACAATGTTCCATCTAGGTCGAATCGACATGAGATCATCAAAATAGGGTCTGGCAATACATGGAGTCCGAATTATACATTGTACCGTACCTTAGGAGAGTCTCTAACATAAACTATAGTAGAGATACCATCTCCTTTAGAAGAAAACCACTTCATGAATCATATTTCCTTAAGAATCTACCAGCCCTTTGAAAAGTGCGTACCCGCCATTATCACGGTACATCGGAACTCATCACGACTTGTCAAGACAACTCATACTTCCGCTAGACCGGAATAACAAGAATCTAGTCCCGCCTACTCATCCAAAATATACAATATAGGACTGATTCTACTTGTACTAATAATATGTAATACATATGAATTCAGGCCATAAACATAATAAGCAAATTAATCTATTTTCTGGCCCTAAAAATAAGTACAAATATAAGAGCAATATCCTTGCGCCGGATCAATATCAAAAACGATTACTCCTATAATCAAAAGTGTGAATCAAACATGGATTATCTCGCTTTCCCCATAGACAGCATTTTCATACACAAATGAATGAATGTCTATATCTCTTCCATATTAAATAGCCATATCGATTTTTGTAATATGTGCGTCAAAATATGCACGCAACAGAGGGAAGCCCCACATACTTCCACAAGATTTCCACCAGCTATACTTTTATTCGGCCGACCTATTAAGGGGCCGCTTGAAGCCTTACTTCGGTCCCTGACAGAACAGAAGGCTGATGAGACAGTCGTCTCAGCCAGTAAATATGGGTCGGAGTTAAAGGAACGTTTAAAACTAGGTAGGGACCTAGCAACGACCAACCTTAAGCGAGCACTCGCAAAGCACGCTAACCGATACAGGAAAGCCGCGAAAGAAAGAGAATTGCAAGCAGAAGAGAAAGTTTTGTTGCTACTCCCAACTGGGAACAACAAACTACGTATCGGATGGCAAGGGCCGTTTACCGTCATTAAAAAGATCTCAAAGGCTAACTACCAGATCTCTATTAAAGGAAAGGAGAAGATCTACCATGTAAATCTATTAAAGAAATACTTGGAAAGACCAGTGGCGTCCTCCGAACATCTCCTGGCGATCGCCATAACTGACCAAGATGATGATAGTGGCAGGGAAATTCCACTGCAAACACACGGAATCTTCCAACAATGTCAAACTCGGCGACACTCTTTCAAGCGCAAACGGAACACATTCCAGAGAAAGAAAACGTTGGAGTAGATTTCATGAGCAGGAATTGGACAGAGATGGAGGGGGAAGATGAGAGGGAAGATAACAGTCACCCGCAAGCTACAGATATAGGAAATCTATTTCCATAAATTGGACATGAAATGGTTTCATATCTTTAAGCGGGGACGTCTGTGACATATTATGGAAATAGCTTCATATATCTTTTTTCATTATCTACACTTTTCTTTTACCTTTTCTTCCACCTATGCACGTTTTAACTTAAACTCCTATATGCTCAGATATCCGTCTCTTTTTCTCATTAGCATGCATATTTTATTGCTGTTCGCTATTCCCTTTGATGAGAGTTTACCAGAAACCGATTAGCTAACGTGAGCTGTATTATTTTACACCAGCGATCGAAGATCGTTGTAATGGGATCTGACAGCGATCAAGGTGGAGATAATTTTGGAACCAAAAGAGACAATTTTATTACTCTCCTTGTAAATCTGCTCGCTAATGAAGTAATTAAACCACGGTGAGAACGACGAGATCAAAGACATTGCTCGCTGGAAGGGCCATACGAAGCAGAGACGTGTAAAACTCACACTGATTAGCGAATTGCCGATGTCGGATCAGAACGAGAGAATGGAGTCTGGTTTTTCGGTTTTGGTGTGAAGAAGATCTTTTTTGCAGATTTGAGCAGAGAATTTCCGTAGGTGCTAAAGTCTGTCAGAGAGTCGGGTTAGGTGTATAGCGTACTTTTCCTTTCATCAGAGATATATATACCCCAGAATTCTAACTCAGATTCATCCAGTATACCTCAGCTTTAGAAGACATCTAGCGGCAATTCTAGAATCACTCGCATTGAGAAGAGTTTCTTAGTTTTTGTTGGAGAATAGTCTTAGAAGTTTGTGTGAAGGTAAATATTATACTAGTAGTGTTGAGTGATTTAAGTGATATATCAGCAATTATATTTCTCTAAGATTTTGTGCAGAGTGATTTACTAGAGAGGTCCGTCAATATATATATATTTCTCTAAGATTTTACTGTGTTACAGTGGCTAGCAGAACAAATAATAATTTCTAGTATTGACGCTAAAAAAATATGTATTTATTTCTAATTCGTGATAATCGTTTTTTTTTTAATGACTAGAATTTATTTCACGGGAGTTTTAAACCATAAGACTAGCTTTAAGCTTGTAGTTTGTAATTTAAAGTTAAAAAAAAACCGAAGTGAATATATTATATTTTACGCGAGGTAGGACAGGAGTGAGAATAATATATATATATATATTTTGGTTAAGTATTGTGTATGTTTTTCTCTTTATACAGTATTTGCGTCAAAACCCTAAACCTTACCAGCGGCTTCCATGTAACTATGAGAATAATCATACTAAAGAACATTTTTAACTTAGTTTTTGGGTCTTCAAGGTAAATCTGGTCTGAGGTTGTATTTACACCCAGAGAGAGAGAGAGACCGAATACCAACCCAACGAACATTTAAAGTGACTTTGTAACTGGGCATATAGTTCCAGAGTTCTTTTGCAACATCTAATATACAGTCGGCCTTTTGCGGCGACATAAATAACCTTAACATGTCCGACGTTTGATCATTTGTGGTGTGACCAAGAATTTGTATACTGAGAGAAGTTGCCGACCTGACATTTCCTAAGTACTGGAAACCTCAAGATTCTGACACTGTGAGCACTGTGGCATCTATTACCTGAACTGATTTAAAGTGACATAAACAGTAATCCAACCCCCCCCCCCCCCCCAAAAAAAAAAAAAAATATAGTCGTAAAGAGAACGCTTCCCGGAGAAATTGGAATTTACCGGTCTCTGTAGAGCTGGGGTCCTCTTTGCCAAGAGAACACTGGAGTTTGCTGTGGGTGTGTGTCCCCTAAAGTTTGCGCCAGAAGGTGAAAATCCAGTTTTTAGGTCCACTGTTGTATGGATAGAAAGAAAGCAGGAATGAGTGGTTCTTTGATCGTATAAAAATTCAGGTACCCACTTTGTATTTTTTTTTTGTAATGCAAAGTTTGTTTGCTAATACTGTTCCCCTTTCAGAATAGATTAACGTATAAACTCTGTTCTTTATTGTAGAGGGAAATTCTAGACCATAGCGTATAAATCTTTGAATCTTTGGGGTTAATAACTTCTCTTATAACGGGATCTTGTCTCAACACAGGGAGGGAGGATTACACCAATGAGTCTAACTCTTTAATTAATTCATTAACCTATGTTTACTTGTATTTGATTTGATATTCAACTTATTGCTGTTGTAAAGTTTCTTTATGATAAATAAAATTTACATAAACTTTATTTACGTGTGACGGTCAGCTTGTCCCAAAAGATCCCTAATCCATTGATGTAGTTTACACGTCTGTGCGTCTAACTGTCGTCACTTATGTGTGTGTATGTGAGTGGATATATATATATATATATATATATATATATATATATATATATATATATATATATATATATATATATATATATATATATATATATACTAGTAGACTGTCTGACTAAATAAGTTCTGTTGTAGAGATACCCTGAACGAGAGAAGCTTCTCGATTTCAGGGACAGACTCTAACTAGTTTCCACCATATCACTCGTGAAAAATCTATTTTCTTTACATTACCTCTCACTGAGCTATCACCTGTTATAATCTATTCAGAAGGGACCAATCTATGTCTTAATTCCCCTATCGAAAATCTACAACATCCTGCAAACGACCCGAAGTATCTGATTTCCCTTAACTCGTTTTATAGTCTGAGGTGCAAGTGCTCGTGGGATCATTGTAGCCAGCCACCATTGTTCCACTGCCTGGCAATTCACAGAAGTGTTCGTCCACGGCAGTAGAGTGTGGGATTTTCATTAAAGTTTCTATGTTTATTTATTTTATGCTGTAAATACCTTTGAGTTTTGCTAAGTTACTTAACCGAAAAGAGAACCGGTTTAGGTTTAATAAATTATAAATATGTACTATCAGACTTGTTGAAATTATTAGCATTAAAGTTTTCAAGTTTGTTTGATACATATTTTAGATTGAGAGATTTGACTATATTAAATACCCCTAGCATAACTAGCCAACATAAAAAATATACATAATAAATAATAACACATAATACCAAAGGAGAATCTTCGAAAGGGGCAAATAGATTTTCAGGACATATCCTTTCAACGCCTGGAGGGTTATACAGCTGGATTCTAACCTTTGATGTCAATACACCTGTTGAGTGCGCATCATGGGGCATAGCGATTATGTTAAAGTGGAGTGGAGAGAGATCGCTTTGCACCATGTTGTACACTCACCAAACACAAAATAAATGCGATCATTAACTATGACTACGAAGTAACGTAAAATGACGTAGAAGACATAGTGACAGGATTCCATTGCGTCGGCTTGTGTGGCAAGGTCCACTTATAGCAGTGTAATTGGGAGCCGCGCTGGTGTAATGGCTTCGGCGTTGTACTGGCGACCAGGTGTTCATGGTTCAAACCCGGGCTTAAGCGTTTGAAGAAATGTTTACGGCCGTAAATTTGACTGAATAATCTGAACGGCTCCTGTGATAAACCCTCTGTGGATGGGAAGGAGCGAAGCTCCTGACCGGGTTGGAAGGAAAGTCCTCAGGTTCCCCAGCCTCGCAATGACATGTCATTGGGCCGAAGGGCTGAAAGCCCAAGTGCCGTTGGTTAAGGGGAAAAAAAAAATAGCAGTGTAGTTGATTCTACTCTCAAAGTGTTTATATTAGATGTAGATTTCAAGCAAAAATCTAGTGTGATTCTAATTCAATTGGGGATAAACCCATCTCGTCAGGAGTTTTGAGATTCGGGTAAGATTTAGGCTAGCATAGCCACCAGAGATATTTGAACAGATCAAGGGTATCGTAACCGTCATGGAAGGGTATGGATGCTCAAAGAAAATATGTATGATTGCCGACTAAAAGAAGATGTGCAGGAAGGCACCGAAGTGAAATATTATGTATATGGAAGGAAGACAAAATATGTCCAGTGGAATTCCTAAGAATAAAATATATGAAGGAAATAATAATTATGCTATGGAAGCACTAAAAGAAAGATAAGTCTTGATAGCCTAAAGAATTTTGAAGAAGCATGGACTTATGCAGAAATAATTTATGAAATGCCAGAATCGATGATTTAAATGAAACTGTCAAATTGTATTAAGAGCAATGTGTCGTTCATATAAGTTCCTGTGTTGAATAAAGTGAAAGTCGTTTAAACACAGAAGTTTTCGAGAAATGATTTCCAGTTGGAAGCATGAGTTTGTAGAGATATAACCAGTTAATATTTGATGACAGTTAGTCAGATGAAAAGACTTAGAACACAAAGAACAGTTCGATTACGAATAGAAAAACTGTGGCCAGAATTTTGGTGACTACATTTCAGAACATTAATACAATATCCCTAGACATCATTCAACATACTGGAGCCAGAAGGAAAGTTCCTTAACAGATAAACAGCGAGAAAAGGGGGTATTTCTTGTAAGACCAGTCTCTTACCTGGCACTATCCTGGTATCATCTGATACATCTTTTTGTCCAGGATATCTTAAATTTTATAACATCTCAAACCTTTCGTGACACTTTCTCAGCTTGTAGGTCTTAATGCTCATTTCACCAGTTCGTTTACTTAGTTTCTTGCGTGATGTTGGGCAGTTCCTAGGCTGAGCAACTCTTTCAGTTGTTCTTTTGATTGTAAGCAAGTAGTGATCACTTCCAATCTCTGACCCCCTCCAGACTGTAGCATCCCGGGCATATTTGAATGAGCTCCTCCTAACAATGATGGGCATGTATGAGGCCAGCTGTGAAGGCTCCTGAGATAAAATGTAGTTGTGAATTGTCAGAAGGCCTTTCTTGCTACCCACAGATATTTAAGTAGACTAATAATATTTAACAAATATTACAACACACTGAACTAACTCAATAGTGTAAAATTTTTTGATAGAATTATATTACATTTATTTTGTTCTGGATCAATTTTTTAGGTTGACCAGAACTTAAAAGGATTTAGAGATTATGAAAGAAATGCATGGAATATTATATCATAAATGCAATAGTGTACATATATATGTACTATACTAGTTAGTTTTATTAAAATGTTCTAGTAGTCATCTACTTGGGAGGATAATTAATGTTTGTGCTGTTGGGGTGGCCTCATCACACCTGTCTAGATTGACTACACAGTGTCCAGAAAATGGTGGGAATTTTTATGGGGAATTAGTAACTACAGAGCGGTGGTGAATGTCCAGCAGACGCGAGGCTCACTCATCTTGTAGTTGTAGCTCTGGTGCTGAAATCTGGTGGTCCCACCTCTCCGTGCTGGCGGGCAATAATGGTGGTCTCTGTCACAAGAACTGCACAGATACACTCGAGTAAGTCACCAACTGAATAGACACTGCTTTGTTGACAACAGAAACTCACAGCTCTGCAATCAAAGTATGGGCCATGTGTCAAAATCTATTCTCTACCCACGTCTGGACACAACACTGACACAACAACCACATCATACAGACAGGTCAGATCTCTCTGACCAAACAGCACATTTACCATGGTGGTTTTACATCAGATAGATCCTCCCAGACTATAGGTTCTGAAAAATATTTATTAGTTGTCTGCCCTAAAAGAGGATAGGTAATATGTTTCATTATTCTCAACACTTGATCTGTCTTGCCTAACCATTGCTGGAGTTTATGTACATTGTTGGTCCCTAGACCCTGACTTGGGCGGGGGGTCTAGAGCAAATCCCTACTTGTTTGTAAGGCTAGATTTCGATATGGCAGTATCAAATCACTCGAACATTAAACAATATTCAAAATATATAAGGAAATAATTTCAATCTTACCAGATTATGAATAAATAACACAGAATTGCTAGCAAAACTCAGCTGAGCTGCTGGCTATAGTATGGCGTCCCTAAACTTCTTTCACTTTCTTTCATATGGAAATCACCACACTTTAAAATCTGTGTCTATCACTGAACAACTATTGAAGAATGGCCCCACTTGCGCGACTGAGCGCTAATAATATGATTGTTTGTAGCCAATCACTGCCTAGGTTTATTTTAAATTCAAATTTCCTACACTAAAGTCATTTCAGTCATGCTTCAGTCAAGTATGGATGTTTATCTGTTAGTCTGTCCGTCTCTACTTGTTTTTTTTTTCAAAACGTACTTGATTTTTGAACCAACCTTTCTCTCCCCTCCAAAATTTTGTCGTTAAAAGTTATATTTAGACACAGCTACCACCAATGTCCCTCTCTTCCATACTACGTAGATTTGAACACCTGCGTCTCGAGGTCGTGTTTTTTTTTGTGTGCAAATAGCGACACTTTTAGATTCAATACAGTCTGTCGATGATGTGAACAACACTGTCTTTTGTCATTATCTTCAATATTATCTATCCGTTTGTAAAATTAAGAACATATTAGTTCACTGCTCAGAAGGGGTCATCCGGCCAGCTAATTTTTGTAATATTTCGAACATCTGCGTTTAGCCGCTGAATTCAAATCAAAAGCTTTATCGCGCAAAAGCGTCCAATAAATGACTGTGGCGTAACATATCTATGGTCCCTTCTGTCGAGTTGCTTACTTTTTATGTCAACTTGGGAAACGTGACTTTTCTCCGTTTCCCCCCCAATTGCGTCTCCTTAGCCTTTCTAGTCTCACCCAATCTTTCCAGTCATATTTTTTTCCTTTTTGATCCGCCGTTCCCCTCCTGTCTAGCAAGTCAATTATTATGGAGGATGATGACCCGCGGTCTAGGCGATCATGTACTATTCGCAGCCTACGCATTATGTTTTTATCCTTACATGTTATCTTTGGAGATATTTTACCGTTGTATCTCTGTCAATTTCACTACAAATGGCATAGTCGATCACTGACTTCTCATTCTTTGTTGGTTCACATCTAGTGTATGCATGTATGCGCTTATGGAACTTGGAACGCAAGAAGTACAAGGTATAAATGGGAAAGAAGAGTAGCTGGTAGAAGAGATGAGGAAAGCAAAACTAGAAACCCTGGCTATAACGGAAACAAAGAAAAAAGGACAAGGAGTCATGGATCTCGATGGCAACACGCTGCTCTACAGTGGTGAACCCTGTCGTGAATTCTGATTTACAACACGTCATTCATACCAAAACGGTACGACATACTATATTACAGTGTATGCTAGACGTACCAATGAAACGGCATCCTTATTCGCTTTGTTTACAATAGTATGTGGCATCTAAACATGGCCAGACTCAAATCTGTGTAACCTTGTTGGAATTGGAGGTAAACTACAGAATTATGAGCGAAGTACGGCATGGAAGAGGTCAGTAATTTTATAATAGGACTGTTCCTTTATAAGAATATACAAAGACTTCCACGAAAGGTGGTATAATAACAGAGAAAATTTGAGTGGAACGCATCGAGACATCAGGCAAGTCGAAAATTTGTCAGTCTTATTGTAGACTGTCTTTAGTTAGGTTCACTAAGAGTTCTTCACAGTTAATGAAATAAAGTCAATCACTGATTTATAACTTTGCCTATCTAGATGCACTAACTTTTCATCATATTTTATTGTGGTAATGCTGTTTTACACAGGACAGTAGCCTTGTATGGCTACTTATCTTCACTTCTTGTCTTAGAGTCTTGCACACTATGTTCTGGATAGAAACTGACAGATGTGTTTCCTCCAGACATTAGGTACTGGGTGGCTGTCCCTCTAGATTTAAAGGGCGCTCGCACCACTAGCTCCTTCAGTTGTGGCAGGCTCTTTAAAAGGTGTACGGTTATCCACTGTAATGTCTATCTCTACCTCTTTATCACAGATGTAGGGGAGGAGAGACAGTTTCAGACAGTGTGCAGGTAGACGCACAGGACATAATAAATCAATAATAACACAATCCAGTTCACTGTGAATATACTCTTTCTCTAATTCCTTGGTTACAGCTATCTGTCCGTGATTCGCCTCCATACAGTTATTAGGCCTTGTGGAAAATACTATGTAATATCGTAATCAATACAGTAATGCATATCCTTTCATACTCTCCTTTGTTCCTGGTGTGTGTTCCATTCCTTCAAGAAATAATTTTCAAATGCTTTTCTAAAACTATGAACACACTTTCCGCTTCCATTCTCAATTTATCTGAATATACACAGGTTTGGTTTGCCTCCAATAATTACACAGTGATTCCTAACACAGTTTTACACTTCCTAACGCACAGTTTGATTAATTAATTAGTATTATATATATTTATACATTCTTTCTTACCCTCAAGTACATACAGTCGAGCTGTTAATGGTCATTCAGTCTGCTATCAGATGCAGAAGGCAACGGCAGTCTCACTGACATAATGGCGCTCTCGCTGTAGTTTGAAAATTTCTGTGCCTCCTTTCGAACGAGGGCAAGTCTTTTATATAGGTCACGTCCGAATGTCAAGGAAAGCAGTAAGACTTAAGTGTGTTTGCTTCTCAATGCAGGCATATTTTTGTCGAGTTGTGCATTTATGGAAAATTAGGAATCTAAATACCTTCTTTATTCCTGGACCGATTTCCTTCATCTTAGGCTTAAAATACGCCCTGGATTATTCTTTATCTTTCTAGATAATTTTTTTTTACTTTCCTACGTCCAACTTTTCCTAGGCGCAGCCTAAACAGCAAAATGTTCCAAGTTCCATAAGTCGTAGTCCGTTCCAGTTCGTCGCCTTTAGAATCAGTCCGATTTTCTCTCTTGTAGTTCTCATAATCAAAAGTTTAAAGCAAACAGGTGATTGGCCTGTTGTGCCTTTGCATGGTGGAGGGGCTGCCTCCTTACGGCCTCCATGCAGGCCGCCCTCCTCCTTTTTCAGCCGGGCTTGGGACCGGCCTAGGCGAAGTTTGATATAATTAAATGTACGTATACTGCTCGTATTTGACTTGTCCATGTTTGTTGAAGTTTTTGTGGTAAAAAGTTTTTTACAGGATGGGGTAACCAGCCCCATGCCCAACCCTCCTTAGTCGCTTTTTACCACAATGTCTGGTACGGCACAGTGTTACTATTCTTTGCTCCCCTTTCGGGCCCCGGTAACACACAACAGAAATGGAAACCAGTGGAATCTGACTAAACAGCTTGATGATCTTTATTTTGCAGATGACTTGGCTCTTCTGTCCCATAACCATAATCAAGAGAAAATGAAAATTTTTGATGAGAGGTCATAACAAGTGGGCCTGAAAATACACAGGAAAAAGACAAAGATTATGAGAATAAATGCAAGAAATGATAACAAGGTTGAACTTGAAGAAACACCACTAAAAGATGTCAAAACGTAATGCCTCGTAATTTTTAATTTCATTCAATAGGCAAGAAAACAGATAAAATTCACATTGAAATGTAGCCCCAAGTCTGAACTTCAAAAATTTATTTCTCAATGTAGTCTCCGTTATTTGTTACAGTTTTTGTCCATTTTCTCACAAGGGCATGTATCCCCGCACGGTAAAAATGTGTGTCCTTTTTCCTAAACCACTGGCGTACGGCGCGTTTAA
The DNA here is from genome assembly GCA_024509875.1 of Oreohelix idahoensis. Classification (NCBI taxonomy): domain Eukaryota; kingdom Metazoa; phylum Mollusca; class Gastropoda; order Stylommatophora; family Oreohelicidae; genus Oreohelix; species Oreohelix idahoensis. The sequence goes on from JAMPIV010003283.1 coordinate 371,385, forward strand.
GGGTCTCGGTGTCCTCAAAGTGATGTCCGCGAAGATCTTCTTTCAGTGGTCCAAAACAGATGGAAGTCAGGCAGATGGAAGTCAGAAGGTGCAAGATCGGGACTGTAAGGGGGATGTGGTAATAATGTCCAGCCAAATTCTGCAATCGCATCAATGGTGCGTTTAGCGGTGTGTGGCGTGGCATTATCGTGCAACAGTAGTGCAATTCTCTGATCTTTTAATGGGTAAAGTCGCCGAAGACGACTTCTAAGCTTCTTCAAAGTTTCAATGTAACGGTCTGCATTCACCGTGTTTCCCTGTTCCAAGAAGTCGAGAAGAATCACACCCTTCTCATCCCAAAACACGGAGGCCATAACTTTCCCTACAGATGGTGAACTTTTGAACTTCTTTCTTGTCGGCGATGTTGTGTGATGCCATTCCATTGACTGCCTCTTGGATTCTGGTTAAAAAAAAATGAACCCAGGTCTCATCACCTGTCACAATATTTGATAAAAACTCTTCTCCTTCAGTTTCGTAACGGTGCAGGAGGTTGATGGCTATGGTTTTCCTTGTTTCTTTATGTCTGTCTGTCAACATTCTGGGTACCCACCTTGCACAAACTTTTGAATAACCCAGGTCTTTAATGATGTTCTGGACACTGCCTTTACTAATGGACAACATGGAAGAAAGTTCATCCAGTGTTACCCGACGGTCACCACGAATGATGCCATCAACTCGATGAATGTTGTGTGGAGTCACTGCGGTAGACAGACGGCCAGTCCGCTTTGCGTCAGCCATTGAGGATTGACCTACTTCAGCTTCGTCACAACGATGTACCCAACGTCGGACAGTGCTAACATCCACTGTTGAATCTCCATAAACATTCTTCAAACGTTCGTGGATGCGAATTGGGGTCTAGCCTTCAGCATTGAGGAATTCTATGACATAACGTTGTTTTAACCAAACGTCTTTGGCAGCCATTTTTAAACTGTTACAGTGGTGCCACCTGTTACTGAAACAAGTTGGTAATGCTATACAGTGCAGAAGAGTGTAGGAATCCTGCTAAATTTACAAATTGCACACCGATGCAGTATTTACATACATAAAAATAGGAGGCATTACTTTTTGACCTTCCCTCGTAAAATCGTACACATATCTTGGAAGTAATATAGACAAAGTTGGAGGGACAGACAGTGATATCAAAATAAGAATACAAAAAGCAAGAGGAGCTTTCACTGCATTGTGAAACATATGGAGAACAAGAGAAACCAAGTCCAATACGAAAATAAGAATCTTCAACTCAAATGTGAAGTCAGTCCTATTGTATGGCTCTGAGACATGGAGAACAACAAAAACTTTCTTACTTACTTAGTCGTTCCCCTTCTACCGTGAGGTGTAGAGGTTTGGAAGAGAGAGCGCCAGACCATTCTATCAGCTGTCTTCTTCCTGGCCTGGTTCCAGTCCGTAGTCCGTTCCAGTTCGTCGCCTTTAGAATCAGTCCGGTTTTCTCTCTTGTAGTTCGCGTAATCATGATTTAAAGCAAACAGGTGATTGGCCTGTTGTGCCTTTGCATGGTGGAGGGGCTGCCTCCTTACGGCCTCCATGCAGGCCGCCCTCCTCCTTTTTCATCCGGGCTTGGGACCGGCATTGGCGGAGTTAACAACAAAAACAACAACTAAAAAGCTACAGACTTTTATAAACGGGTGCTTGCGTAGAATAGAAGGACTGAAATGGTATGACAAAGTCACAAATGTGGAATTAAAGACAAGAACCAGACAAGTGCCAGTGGAACAAGAGTTGAGAAGAAGACGGTGGCGATGGATATGACACACATTGAGGAAACCTGTTGATAGCATTACAAGGCAGTCCTTGTTCTGGAATCCACAGGGAAAGAGAGGCAGAGGCAGACCAAAAGACACATGGAGAAGAGAACTGGAGACAGGTGAAAATGATGAGGAAAACACGGAAAGAACTTGAGTGGATGGCACAGGACAGGAAGACTTGGCATGTGTTTGTTGAAGGCCTATGCTCCTTGGGGAGCTAAAGGGTATTGAATTGAATACTGCTTGTCCATGCAATTTTAGCATGTGGGAAAAGAAAGCCAAAAACCGCCTAAAACCCAAACAAATTTTTTTTACGCCAACCACTTTATTTAAAAAAAAAGTCAAGAAAACGATACAAAGACTAAACACATTTTTCGACGCCAACCAATCCTTTAACACACCCCAACACCCCTCATATGTCAAAAAGCCAAACGAATTTTTTTGACGCCAACCAATTTTAAAAAAAGCCAGATTTGTGGAATTTAGCGTCAAAAAGCCAAATTGGCAACCCTGATTTGCTACAGCCTGATTTTTTGTAAATGTCTGGAGTCCACTATATGTAGTGATGGAAGATCAAGTAAAGAAACCAAGACAAGACTTGAGATGGCCTCAGCTGCCATGACAAGGCTGGATGTGATCTGGAAAAGTAACATCAGTTTTCCTGTGAAGATCAAGTTATACAAATCAATTGTATTGTATTATCTATTCTCTTGTATGGGTGTGAGGGCTGGACACTCACTGCAGGAACGGACCGAATGATTTAGGCTTTGGAGTATAAATGTTATAGAAGAATTTTGCGCATTTGCTATAAAGAGCACAAAACAAATGTCTATGTTATGTCTATGTAATGCCACTTTCTCATATCAGCAGTTGTTCATATTATTTGGAATTGAAACAATATCTATCCTAATTATAACCCATCAGAGGTTGAACGGGATATTTTTCTTCATTAATTTTAAAAAAAAATGTTTATGTTAGAGAGAAAATAAACACGTATGCAGGCTACCAAGAACCATTTTTGTCAATAGTGAAACATCGAAAGCTTGCCTGGTTTGGGCATATATATATAACTCGTCATAACTCCCTTTCGAAAACGATCATTCAGGGAACAGTCGAAGGTAAACGGAGAAGAGGAAGGCAAAGGAAATCCTGGGCTGATAACATCAAAGAATGGGCAGGGCATGGTTTTTCCACACTTGTACGCATTGCTGAGGATAGAGAGCAGTGGAAGACCCTGTCTGCTGATACTTCCGCCATGACACCCCAATGACGGGTTACGGGTTGAGATGAGATGATGATTTTTTTTGTTTCCCAAGATGCATTGCGAAATTAAGCTTTTTGAGGTGTAACGTGTCCTGGGGGTCTGAGAGCCAAAATAGTTGTGAATGGTTCTGGAATATTCATTATTTTAACCACACAAATGAAATGAGAACAATAAAGCTACAAAATTAGAGTAAATTATTACATGCATATGGGTGAATATTAGCTATGAGATAAATTTTCACGGCTCGTATGTTCAATGTAAAAGGTCATATGGTATATACGTTTAGCCTGACTTATTTTGCACATAAAATGTGGCAAACGGAAGTGTCGAAAACTAGGTCAAAAGTCTGCATAATTCGTACGACAGAAGGAAAAAAATGGCTACTGAAGTAGAAAATATCGCCAGATTTAATGAAAGCTGATCGTTCGACATTTGCTTAAAACTCAAACATGTCATATCAGGATACAGGGAGAGGTGCGGGTCCTCCCGCTGACGTGTCCAGAAATGATGGGTTCCATGGCAGCGGAGGATATTCTGGTCCGCAGCAGGGCAGCGGAGGTTATTCTGTTCCGCAGCAGGGCACCGGAGGATATTTAGTTCCGCAGCCGGGCAGCGGAGGTTATTCAGTTCCGCAGCAGGGCAGCGGAGGATATTCTGGTCCTCAGCAGAGTTATCCTTATGGGTATGGCTACGGGCAGTATGGCTACTATTCTACACCCGGTACCCAAGGACCACAATCAACCGTTCCGGTAGCAGGCGTACCACCACCTAGTCTGCCATACCATACGGGGAACATGGCACCCCAAGGTGTACCCCCACCACATACATATTATGTAAGTAGGCCTATTTTTTTTACATATTATTTATTATTTTCAAACATATTAAATATTTAATGTGTTGATTAGCCTATTACTTATCACAGATTGCATGTGTGGAAAAAAAGTAGGGCCTACATCACAATGTTGCTTATTTGATGTAGGCTGAAATGAAGAACAGTGGGATGTGTGTTCCATACTGCCTCAAATAAAAATTCATAGATGCAGTAATAAAGGGTTACCCTAATGGAACCTTTCGTAATCCTAACCCTAATGACGTGGTCATCTTATTTGAATGCCATTGAAGTACACATCTAACTTTTCCTAATTTCAAAGCTGCAGTTTATAATGCCTGTGTCACCAGCATGCTTCTATATAGGAGAGAGACATTGACAGCCTAAGCTAAGCAAGAAAGACTCAGTACCTACTGTCTACAGTGTCTACGCCAAATGTCAAGGTGCTGGCCTCCAAGCATGTATACACTGCTTAGACAGTGTGGACTATGCTGGCTTGACATAGAAGATGGTCGCATCCTTAAAGATATCTTCTGCGGACAACTGGCAGATGGCAAAACAGTCAGGCGACAGCATCTGAGATTCAGATATGTGTGCTAGAGAGACATGAGGGCACTGGGCATTAATCCAGCAACCTAGGAGAATGAAGCTGCTGATCGCACCAAGTGGCAATGCTCTCTACAGTGCCACCTCAAATTGGGCAAAAAGAAGCTCTTGCAACAAGCAGCAGAGAAAGGAACACGCCGAAAGGAGCATCAGGGACAAAAGCATCTGAGGAATGTCATCTCAGGGGCGTATTCCCATAGTCAGTTATGACTGAAGGGGCTATTACCTACATATAATAATACATTTAATAATATAATAGCCTCTTCAGTCATAACTGACTGTTCTAATGCACCCCTGAGAAGGCAACCATCAGCTGTTTTTTTTCCCCTATATATATAGGGATGTGTATGTGTGTACACATACACACACTCATATATAATATTTTTATAAAGTGCAGTCTACTTAAGAACTCGCTTAAATTTAAGCAATTCTTTAGGTCCCAGGTTAATTGGCTTTGTTATGTCGAATTCTGTTAAACAGAATTTTCAGAAGTCAAGGTAATTTTTTTAGTCCCAGCTCAAATTTTGTCTCCCTTAACCAGAAGCTTAAGTACCATGTGGATTTTCTTGAGACAACCAATGAGCATTATATATTTTGTTGATTCCATTATGGGTGAAAGTAGCTTCGTTAGTGAATAGTAGTAATGAAAGCAGTTGACGATTATTGTGTAACCAATCACAAAATTATTATTGCATAACACTGTCCACTGGTTGGAGGTTTTGCGTAAACTGTTGAGTGAAATGTATACAAGCTGTCTTCATGTAATGTTCGCCATACTCTTGTTCGTGAAACACCATGGCGTGTAGAATTTCTTTGCGTGCTAGTAGGAGGGCTACGCTCTACCATTTGAAAAATGTTTTCATGTTCATCCACATTTTCTTGATGTGCTCGTTCAGATGAAACATGAGATCTTGGAAGCATACCACATTCGCGTAATGAATACCTTGTAAAACAATCTTTGATTCGGAAATTCTGCGGTAAACACGTTTCCGACAGTTGTTCACGCATCATAAAGGGAGGGAAGGAAAGTACTGCTCAACAAATTCAAACAGCTCTATCTCGGAAACCATTCGGAATGGGACACATATTCAAATGAACTTTTTTTTCTTAGAATGACCGATACCAAGACCTCCCAAAGTGTTGTCCTTTCCTCCTGGGACACATTGTACTATATATATATATATATTATAAATATACACACACACTAGCAGATATACGTGGCTTTGCCTAAGTAAAAAAAAAAAATAACTGAACTTTTAATATTTCACCTGGTTGGGGTACTTTGAGCCACCATTATTATCTGAGCAACCAGGACCAACTCTCAATGGTTAATTCTCGGATTAACCCAATGACAACTATACATCCACAAGCACAAAATTAAGATTATATCAGAACTGTGTGCTTTCTGTGCTTCTCTATGGTGCAGAATGCTGGAGAGTTACAGAGAAGGAAATGTCAAAATTGTCCTTTCACACAACATGCCTAAGAAAAATTCACCGAATCTTTTGGCCGAATAATTCACCAACCAAGATCTGCTTACTCGGAGCAAGCAAGAGGACATGCACACCATCATAGCTGGCAGACACTAGAGCTGGGTTGTCCATGTCCTCAGAAGAGACCCCGATGCCATCACAAGAACAGCTATGCTATGGACCCCTGAAGGAAAACAAAAGAGAGGCAGACCAAAAACAACTTGGCGGAGGATTGTGGAGGCTGAGATGCAAAGAATGAACCAGAGTTGGGGCACTGTATGAAGGATGGCCACCGACCGAGCAAAGTGGAATCAGTTTGTTGTTGCCCTACAAGACGCCACCAGGCGTGATGGCCACTGACTGCTTTGACGGTCGGCGGCTAAGGATCAAAGAAAAGAAGAAGAAAGAACTATGCATCTCACCTCCAGCATATCTACTCCAATCATGTTCTCCATTGTACCTCTCATGACCACATCTACTCCATTCATGTCTTCCACATACCTCTCACCTCCAGAATTTTTACTTCAGTCATGTCCTCCATTGTACCTCTCACTTCCAGTACATCCACTCTAATCATGTCCTCCATGATACCTTTCACTCCTAGCACACCCACTCCAGTTATGTCCTCCATTGTACCTCCCACCTCCGGCATATCTACTCTAAATTATGTCCTTCACTATACCTCTCACTCCAAGGACATCTACCCCAATCATATCTTCCCTTATACCACTCACTTCGAGCACACCTATTCCAATCATTTCCTCCACTAGACCTTTCACCTCTCTCCACATAAACCTCATTGCTGATGGTGTGTCATTTCTTGAAATGATCTAGCCAGCCACTTAAACATTTCCACACACTTTCATCAGAAAGGCAGGCTTGTTCTTCTGCTTCAGCTGCCATTACTGGTCTGCTTATTGGATTACCAGTTTTATGCCCATAACTTGGGGTCTTTTGATGTCCCTTTGATCGGAGTCGCTTAATACGAGTCGTTTCAGGCTTTATTCCTTTCTTTGTCAAGTCTGGTGCCCTATTCCCATTAACAGCCATCAGTAGATTGTTAGCACTGAAGGCTGCAGCCCGATCATTAGATATGGATTAACATTTTATCACCTATTTGTCAAAAAATTACACAGGGCCACACGAACTGTGATTGTAACTTGTCTTCTGGGCAGATGTGCAACAGAACTTCTGCTTAAGCAAGTCCTAATTTTAGTTGGGTAAAAAAAAATTGACCTTGACTTGTCTGAAAATTCTTGGGAACAGATCAACATAGTGGGAGTTTTTTTTTAACAAAGACTAAGAAGACATTTGCCATAAACCTCCAGAAATGCCTCAAGTTAAGTGGACTGTTTTGTGTGGAGGAGTTGTCCGTGCTGAATAAACAGCCTTGACCCAAACTAAAAACACAGAGGGTCACCTGAGTTAGCTGCTTGAGATAGCTAACCTTTTAAGATACCTCTAATGCCCAGTGATATTACCATGAGCAAAATGGAGGTGCCTTAACCTCTCCCTCACTGCCTTACAAAAGTGATGTGCTATCGTTGTATCCCTGAAAAGTTAATATTTCAAAACGTTAATACATATTTAAGTCCTCGAGACTGTATGAAATCAGACACATCAGTGACAGTGCACAAAAACAATTCTAATAGATGAACTTTTACTTCATTTTCTAAATCTAGCAATCAGGTAAGCAATCAATTTTCAACGAGAATAGCTACAGTTAGTTACTGGGTATGAATACTGTGTGTTATCAATTGATGTTTAAAGTACTGTGACATGTTTTGTTAAAAGTTCACAAGTATCATGATAGTGACAGTTGTGAACTGAGCAGGTGACAAATTACATAGTGAATATTTATTAAAATTGCATCTAAAATATGAACAAAAAAGATGGGAGGTGACAGAACAAGCGTGTGATTGTAGAAAAATGGATATTGAAATGTGCCTACAAAACTAGGAATGAAAGGTGTACAAGAAGAGAGGGTTGAAAAAAGATAACATGAGTTGTGAGCTTAAATGATCCAGGCTGCTTAAAAATGATTGGTCTTTATCATGATGTCAGTAGTTTTTTGTGCGTTGGGACAATGCGTTTTTGAATATGTTTGTTCATTTTGTTTTTGTATGTTTACATTGTTGTAGAATATTTGACACATCAGTGAACAGTTGGAAAGTTTCCTCATTTATTGTGGCCAGAGTTTCAGGTGCAGGAGTATTTAGTTTGACTTGTGGGTAAATGTCGGCGTCTGTGGCCTAATGGATATGAACGCAGTTTCATAATCCAGATATACCAGGTTCGAAACCTGCTGCAGGCGGTTTGGTAGCAGATCGCTTTGTGTGGATTTTTAACAATGGTATAAGCGCCGTACCGTTCAGAAAGCAATGGCAAACTACTGAATGAAAAAAAAATTGCCTAGAAAAATCACAAACAGCCAATAAAAGCTGGGGTTGATTGCCACGTCCTGTAAAGGATAAGCAACTAACTTTTTTTTTTGTGGGTAAATGCTTCTGATGCTGTAGTCTGCTCATGGTTCAGCTCATTACAGAACAAGGTGTTTTTTTTTAGCATTAAAACAATGCTGCTATTTGGCTCAATGGGACATGTCTCAGACATCACAAGTGTTTGATACAGGTGTCTGTTGCTATTTATTTGACCATGATTTCTGTAATGTTCAGGGCCTGGAGGGAGAATTGGTTTAGAGCTAATAAAATGTATGACATGTGTTCATTGGCTGTTTTGGTAGGTGCCCACTTTTATTATCTGAGATGTTTTTTGCTGGTGACCAAGGCATGTAGAATTGAAAATACCATATTACTCAGTCATTTTAGAGTTGAATGAAAAGAGTTTACTATGAAAATTCATAATGTTTGTGTGTATGAAGTTTATTATTCCTGTGCTTGTAGTATGATTCCATAATCTTACAGGATGCTAATTTTGGAGATAATTCAGCAGCAGCAGAGCCCGTGATATCACCTGCGAATCAAAATATTGATACCAGACAGCAGACACACCATCATAGTGAAGAAACACTTACCAGAACAAATGACAGAAAATTATCAGCACCATCAGAAGAATCTCAGCGCAGAACTGAGAGAAGTAAAAGTAAAAGCAGTGAGAGCCGTTATGCTCAAGGTGCTGAAACTGATTCCAGTGTAGATCGAGGAAGTTACCGTGGTAAGCCTTCAGGTTATTCCCATGAGGCAGGTAAAAATAAGGGCACGAGGCAGGATCCTGGGAGGCAAAAACTAGACATTGGTATTAATGATTTGCTGCAAGATGAAAGGCTAAAAAGTGTTCTGTTTGCTGGAATTTCTAAGGCTACAGCAAAGTTAGAGCTATCTTTAAAAAGCTCAGAAGGTGAAACTTCTGAAAGTGTTGCATTAGTTGATGATTCATCAAGAAAGCCTAGATCCCAGCAGATTCATCACGCTTCATCAGCAGCTTATCCACATCTGAAACCAAAGTCAATTTTGAAACGGAAAACTGGAGATATAGAAGGTGGAGCAGTCACTAATGCTATCGATAAATTAAGTGCCTTGGGGAGAACTTTGCATTTGCTCCAAGGCAAGACTGATACATTGAAAGATAGTGGGGGAACGGAGAAAAGTTCGAAAAAAGATTGGCAGAAGCAGTCTGCTGCAACAAAAAGTTCTCTTGGCCTGCTGGCATCATACACTGATAGTGGTGATGATGAGAACACTGATAAAAGTGATAAAAAGTCCAAGAAGCAGTCCCCGGCTAAGCAATCTGCAACAAGCACTCAACCGTTTTGGTCTGTGGGTACTACCTCTGCTGTGACAGAAATGGCAGAGAAAGAAACAGAGTCATTTGATGTTAAAGAGAAACTCTATGAGCAGTGGAGGCAGTCCATTAACCGTACAACAGAAAGGCAAAGAACCCCTACAAAAGAGAAAGAAATGTCCCAAGTGGATCCATTCTTTCAAAAGAAAATACTAACCCAAGTCTCGGCTGCAGCTTCTGAAGCTCTAAAAAAGGCTGATAAAAATGACGGTGAGGAATTAGACTCAACTGTTCAAAACATTCTTCAGTCCATTGGCTACAACTTTGATTTGTCTCAGAGAATGCAAGAGCTAGCTCGTCAGAAGAAAAAACAGCATGACACATTAAGCCCTGGAGTAATCAATCAGTCTGCAACATTTCTAGGGAAGAGTGAAGGGCTGGTGCAGGATGTTAGAGCTGCATTATTCAGCAAAAACCAGGAACAAGGAAATAATGAAAATGTTATGGAGGCAAGAGCGAGCACACGAAAGAGCAGTTCTAGTTATGAAAGGTCTGCAAGTCCAAGCAGATGGGGTGATCTAGCTGATGAAGAAAAAAACTATGGCCACAGAGACAGGAGTCCAGGACCTGTTGACAAGAGAGGTGCTGATATTCATAGAGAAAAGAAGAGATCAGATCTTCAACTCCGGGATACTAAGCATGAAAAAACACCGGAGAAATCATATAAAAATAAGGACTGGGAAGAAATAAGCCCAGAAAGAGATGACTGGACTGAGAGGGAAGCAAGAGAGATAGCAGACAAAATTATCAGGCTGTCATATGAAAGAGATACTGAAGTAAGGCAACAGCCTTTCTCTAGGGAGAAAGATGCAGCCACACTTCCGCGCAGCAGTGTGGGTGATGAAAACTTGCAGTCTAAAAAAAATGTGCCTGGTAGACATGGTGAAAGATCTCTTTTTATGTCTGAGAGATTCAGAGATGAACCAAACGATGAATATTTTTATCCAGATGATAATGAGTATGCAGAGTCTTCTAAAGCTGTGCCGCTTGTGACACAGTTCAGCTCAAAAAGAAAGGAAGATTTGAGCAGTGGTTTAATACCGTCTCTGAGGTTACCATCTCAATCTGGATCCACACATGTTGAGAATCTTAGAGTTACTTCTAGGGCAATTTATAATGACGGTGATCAACCATTTGCTGAATCCAGGAAAACTATCCTTCCTTCAGAATCTGACCAAAGAATTGGGTCAGGATCTCCAGTTTACAGAGAGTCACAGTCCCCTGTTTACAAAGATTCACGGTCCCCTATATACAGATTATCACAGTCCCCTAAAAGAACTTCAAGGAAAAGGTCAGCATCTCCCTTGACCCATCCAATTTCTAAAGAACGTAAAGTTTATGGTGACAGAGGAGATTACATTGACAGTCCTACTTTTTATGAAAGGTCACTTGAGAGGAGGAAGTCTCCAGTAGCTCGTCAGTCATTTGATCAGCATACTGTCTTCAACAAAGCGAGTGAGGGTGGGATGTGGACACCTGAAAGAATTATGACTTCCATAATTGATGACTTCTTTGGTAGAGAAAGTGCAAGAACATCACAGGAGAGACGCAAAACTAGATCACCGTCAGATCATCCTAGGTCAAAATCCCCTGGCAGACAGAGGTCAAGATCTCCTGGTAGACAAAGACCCAGATCTCTTGACAGACACAGATCAAGATCTCCTAGCAAGCAAAGATCTCAGGATAGACGCACTTCAAGAAGTCCTGGCAGGCAGTTAAAATCTGCAGGCAGGCAAAGATCAAGATCCCCTAAAAGGCAAGGGTCACATTCTAGATCAGTTGTGAGGCTTAGAAAATCACCTGGAGAGCAGCGTGCTCCAGAATCGGTCAGATGCAAACCTTCCAACAGCCAGAAGTTATCAGATGGGCGGCTGCCAATAAGGCAGAGACAGAATTCCAACAAAGACAAACATCGTAAAGCTATAATTGAAATCAAACCTGACACAAGCAAGCCCAGAATGGACCGTAAAGACAAGCCCCTAGGTCATGCTAAAGTTGATTTGTCCAAACTTTCACCAGAGGAAAGGAAAGCATATCTACAGAAACTCGTTCAAGAAAAAGTACGGGCAGTTAACCAGAGACAGAATTCTAACAGAGACAAAAATTATAAAGCTAGCAGTGAAATAAAACCTGACACAAGCAAGCCCAAAATGGACCATAATGACAAGCCCCTAGGTCATGCTTACGTTGATTTGACCAAACTTTCACCAGAGGAAAGGAAAGCATATCTACAGAAACGTGTTCAAGAAAGACTGGCAGTTAACCAGAGACAGAATTCCAACAGAGACAAAAATCATAAAGCTAGCAGTGAAATCAAACCTGACACAAGCAAACCCCAACTGGACCATAAAGACAAACCCCTAGATCGTGCTAAAGTTGATTTGTCCAAACTTTTACCAGAAGAAAGGAAAGCATATCTACAGAAACTCCTTCAAGAGAAAGGACAAGCAGTTAATCAGAGACAAAATTCCATCAGAGACAAAACTCTTAAAGCTAGCAGTGAAATTAAACCTGACACAAGCAAGCCCAAGCTGGACCATAAGGACACACCCATAAAGCATGCTAAAGTTGATTGGTCTAAACTTTCACAAGAGGAAAGAAGAGTTTATCAGCAGAAACTCCTTCAAGAGAAAGGACAGGCTGTTGATCAGAGACAGAATTCCAACAGAGACATACATCTTAAATCTAGCAATGAAATCAAACCTGACACAAGCACGCCAAAACTGGGCCATAAAGATGAGCTCCTAGAAGATGCTAACGTTGATATGTCCAAATTTTTACCAGAAGAAATGAAAGCTTACCTGCAAAAACTCCATGAGCAGACAGTTGACCAGACCAAAATAGATGGTGAGTCTGCAATTGAGAGACTTGCTGACTTTCCTGTGGAGGAGAAAAGGATTATATTGACAAAGGTAAGAAGTGAAAAACATGTTATAATAATATGCTTCCTAGGTCTTTTACAAAGTAGTTGGACACTTGCTCCTTGAGAGAGAGACCAGGTTGTTTCACACTCTGTTCTACCTAGCTGTTAAAAAAAATAGGTACCTGGCTTTTCTCGAGTAGGAAAGGCAAAGGCAATGAGAAATGGAACTAATCACCCCACCTCATAAAGCTGAGACCTATTCTAGATGGTCTCTAATAATTTACTCCCTACTGGCAATATCTGCAATGGGACTACCTTTATCGTTTAGAGATTTAGGAAGCTTTATGTCAGACAATAGACAACAATAAGTATACATTTAATTATTTAGCTTTGAAAGCTGTTATAACCATGTGATTAGAAATTGCTGAAAGAGGTACCACATTTTCCATTATTTTGCGTTTTAAACATTAGCAATGAGTGTATTTAATATATTTGTTAAACGTAGGAAAAACATCAGATATAATACTAATTATTTTTTAAAAATATCTTAAGATGACTGAAATGACCACAGAAGAAAGGCAGACATTTCTACAGAATCTGCGGATGAGACAGGCTAGGGTAACTGCGTTGAAGTTCGAGATTCAAAAATTGGAAAGGGATAAGAATGAAATCAAACGCAAGTGCCAGTATGGTGGCACGGTAGCTACCAAACCCTTGTATTTGATGAATACAAAAATTGAGAGGTTGAAGAAAGAAATCAAGAGACATATCACGGCAGAGATGGATGTGCCCATAGATCAGCACAAGTTACCATCATCAACACCACTACCACTCAACACTTCCATGGATCCGGTAAAACAAGGTCTGCGAGATGAAAAAGCACCACTTAAAAAGCAAACAAAAACATTCACAGATGTTCCGAAAGCCACCTCAATGGTCAAAGTTCCATCTCAGAGTAAGGAAGTGACAGGAAAGCCACTTCCATCTTCAAGTCAAGAAAAGTTGACATCTGCCACAGCTGTTGTTGGTAGTCCCCAGATAGTTGCAGGCGGTGTGGTCAAGAAAACAGACAAACAAGACAAAGATGTGGTATGTACATTTTTTAATTTTTTAAATATGTTTGCCTCAATTATTTATATTTTAATGCTTGTGCATCACATGATGTACCTGACGAATGTAGCTGGCCACAGCAGTTTTGCCAGGATGCATTTTAAATTTGACAGATCTGTTCTGCCTTGTGAGTTCTCTTAACCCTTTACAGTCCTGTTTGCCCAGAAACGTGCAGGATTTCATTTTTATCATACTGACGAAATCACATGAAAGCGCCAGATAATTGGTTTTTATTTTGTCATTCTATGACAATGTTTATATTATATAATATTTACTTTCTTTTTGGCTGATTTAAACCTTGCTGTTATAATTCGGGGTCCCATTACTTCCCATTCTATAAGTGCCTTCTGTGCTTCCCTAGACAGCATTAGAGCCACCCCTTCACTGTGGTGTGCTCTTTCCTCCTCATGTCCTGAGGACAACACCATTTCTCCTGTGATCAATCTCCTCCTCTCTTTGCCCTTCCACCGTGTCTCACAGAGACCCAGGATATCAATTCTGTAATTTTCATTTCTGCTGCTACCTGTGCAGTTTTCCCTTGTTCACATAGAGTGCGAACATTCCAGGTGCCAATCCTGGAGATTTTCCTAGACGAAAAAAAGGTTAGTTGGCAACCCAGACTCCTTTCAGCCTTTTCTGGGTTGCTTCATGCGCCTCATTTCCAGAGGACCTTCAGTCTTGGGTGGCTGCGTTGATTTATATTCTGTATTTGACTTGTCCATGTTTGTTGAAGTTTTTGTGGTAAACAGTTTTTTACGGGCTGGGGTAACCAGTCCTATGCCCAACCCTCCTTAGTCGCTTTTTATGACATGCAACAAGTAAAAAATATTTAGAACGAGACATGTGAAGAAGTACTGAGAAAAAGAGAACATTGGCACAAAGCATGGATCGGCACAGAAACCATTACCAAGAGAGAAGACAGGAAAAACAAGAAAGCAGATTTAAACAGAAGCAAAACCAGAAGCTCCAAAGCCAAGGCTCATGAAGTGTACATAGAAGCAAACAAAGAAGTAAGAAGAAACATCAAAAGAGACAAGAGGAAGTATATTGAGGAGTTGGCAAGGGAAGCAGAGGAAGCTGCAGCCAAAGGAAATATGAGGGACCTGTACAACAACACAAAGAAGCTAACAGAGAGATATAAGCAAGCTAATGGCCTCATAAAAGATAAGAATGGAAAATTTCTTAGTAATATACAAGAACAAATGAAGAGATCGACAGAACATTTAGAGGAACTTCTCAATAGACCAGCTCCAACTAATCCCCCAGACATCTAGCCAGCAGAAAAGGAGGTACTAATCAGCTGTGAATGACCAAGTAGAGAAGAAATAAAGCCATCCAGCTTCTGAAAGATGGACAAGCAGCTGGTCCAGATGGAATTCCAGCAGAGGCCATCAAAACAGGTATTGATTCCTCTGCAGAGATGTTATACAAACTACTTGGCAAAGTCTGGGAGAGAGAGGAAATACCAGCAGAATGGAAGGAATGTTATCTGGTCAAGTTGCCTAAGAAGGAAAATTTACAAGAGTGCACAAATTATAGAGGAATAATGTTACTATCAGTGCCAGGAAAAGTATTAAACAGAATCATCCTTGAGAGATTAAAGGAGTCCATAGACAAGCAACTGAGAGATGAACAAGCAGGTTTTTGACAAAACAGACCCTGTACAGACCAGATAGCCACATTGAGAATAATAGTTGAACAAAGTCTGGAATGGAATTCACCGCTATACATTGGATTCGTGGACTATGAAAAGGCATTTGACAGTGTAGACAGAGAGAATCACTTTGGAAACTGATGAGGCATTATGGAGTTCCCATGAAGATCATAATTATTTCCACCCTGTGCCATAATTATTTTTTGAAGAATTCTAAACGGTGAAGTGTACTGTCTTTTAGTGTAAATTTTATGTTAATCTTTTTTTTTTTTTGTGAACATGTACTTATTATATACCAAACTGTAGGGAAATGGATAGAGAATTGTAATATATAACGTCTTTGGTAGTATTAACACAAGTGTGTACGGTATATTTAAAACATTTTGCATGTAAAATTGAAAAATACTAAAAAGTTAACTGTAGAATACAATCTTACCAAAGACAAACTACTGTTGTAGACAATAAAACTTTCTTTTTAGTCTTCAAACATCAAGTTAATCCATATACAAAGTAAAAAAAAAAAACATTGCTTATGGCCACAGTTAGTACATTTAGTGTTATTCATACCAGTTTTTACTGTGGTCCCTTTTAAGAAAAAAATAAATTGTGCATTACGTAATTTTCAAACAAATAAAGAAGAATAATGGCAGATAAAAACTTTCTTACACTTGTTTATTATTTTAAAACTATCCCTAGCTTCATCTTCTACCTAGGACTAGTGATTATATATTAGACTGTAGGTCTAGTTTTGTTGCTTTTTGATCGACCAGAATATGACTACGCCCACTCATCAACTAAATCTAATGTGTCTAGCATTTCTGCACCAATTCCGTATTTTGACAACAAACTGTGACTACCAAACAATCATCATCAATGTCAGCAATGTTTCAAAGTAGTTTGACACAATTATTTGCTTAGGAGACTTAGGAAATGTAAATATAAAGCGTGACATATTTCTCTAGCAATAACAACGAAAAACGCAAACACGTTAATCGTCACACAAATTGTGATAATAACATCAAAACATGCACATGTGCTCTTAGCTACAGTGAAATTAGTTGTTTAAATAGTAGTGGAAGTCATTCTACAAGTTTTAAAATATGAACTGCATTAAGTGGACAATTTTTGGGGTTTATTCGTGATAAACTTAACGCTCTGAGCGTTGCGCTGGCACGACGCGTTGAATTTTGCAACGCTCAAAACGCTGATCTGGAGTCAAAGAGTTAATAAGGAAGACCTACGAAGACATGACATCAGAGTTCTTCATGAAGGACAACTTACAACCGTTTAGGATAAGAACGGGAGTGAGACAGGGATGCCTCTTTTCTCCATTTCTTTTCTTACTATCAATAGATTGGGCTATGAAAACATCGACATCACACAACAGAAATGGAATCCAGTAGAATCTGACTAAACAGCTTGATGATCTGGATTTTGCAAATGAATTGGCTCTTCTGTTCCATAACCATAATCAGATGCAAGAGAAAATGAAAATTCTCGATGAGAGGTCACAAGTGGGCCTGAAAATACACAGGGAAATATCAAAGATTATGAGAATAAATGCAAGAAGTGATAATAAGGTTGAACTTGAAGAGACACCACTAAAGGGTGTAGAATCGTACACATACAAGGGAAGGTCAAAAAGTAATGCCTTCTATTTTTTATGTATGTAAATACTGCATCGGTGTGCAATTTGTAAATTTAGCAGGATTCCTCAAACACTCTTCTTCACTGTATAGCATTACCAACCTGTTTCAGTAACAGGTGGCACCACTGTAACAGTTTAAAAATGGCTGCCAAAGACGTTCGGTTAAAACAGCGTTATGTCATAGAATTCCTCAATGCTGAAGGCGAGACCCCAATTCGCATCCACGAACGTTTGAAGAATGTTTATGGAGATTCAACAGTGGATGTTAGTCGAATATTGTGACAGGTGATGAGACTTGGGTTCATTTTTTTTGAACCAGAATCCAAGAGGCAGTCAATGGAATGGCATCACACAACATCGCTGACAAGAAAGAAGTTCAAAAGTTCACCATCTGTAGGGAAAGTTATGGCCTCCGTGTTTTGGGATGAGAAGGGTGTGATTCTTCTCGACTTGTTGGAACAGGGAAACACGGTGAATGCAGACTGCAGACCGTTACATTGAAACTTTGAAGAAGCTTAGAGGTCGTCTTCGGCGACTTTACCCATTAAAAGATCAGAGAACTGCACTACTGTTGCACGATAATGCCACGCCACACACCGCTAAACGCACCATTGATGCGATTGCAGAATTTGGCTGGACATTATTACCACATCCCCCTTACAGTCCCGATCTTGCACCTTCTGACTTCCATCTGTTTGGACCACTGGAAGAAGATCTTCGTGGACATCGCTTTGAGGACACCGAGACCCTTAAACGCGCCGTCCGCCAGTGGTTTAGAAAAAAGGACACAAATTTTTACCGTGCGGGGATACATGCCCTTGTGAGGACAAAAACTTCAACAAATAACGGAGACTACATTGAGAAATAAATTTTTGAAGTTCAGACTTGGGGCTACATTTCAGTGTGAATTTTATCTGTTTTCTTGCCTATTGAATGAAATTAAAAATTATGAGGCATTACTTTTTGACCTTCCCTCGTATCTTGGAAGTAATATAGACAAAGTTGGAGGGAAGACAATGATATAAAATTAAGAATACAAAAAGCAAGAGGCGCTTTCATTGCATTGGTAAACATGGAGAACAAGAGAAATCAGGTCCAACACAAAAATAAGAATCTTCAACTCAAATGTCAAGTCAGTCCTATTGTATGGCTCTGAGACATGGAGAGCAACAAAAACAACAACTAAAAAGCTACAGACTTTTATAAATGGGTGCTTGCGTAGAATAGAAGGACTGAAAGTCACAAATGTGGAATTGATAAGAACCAGACAAGTGCCAGTGGAACAAGAGCTGAGAAGAAGACACTGGCGATGGATAGGACACACATTGAGGAAACCTGTTGATAGCATTACAAGGCAGTTCTTGTTCTGGAATCCACAGGGAAAGAGAGGCAGAGGTAGACCAAAAAACACATGGAGAAGAGAGCTGGATACAGAGGTGAAAATGATGAAGAAAACATGGAAAGAACTTGAGCGGATGGCACGGGACAGGAAGACTTGGCATGTGTTTGTTGAAGGCTTATGTTCCTCTGGGAGCTAAAGGGTATTGATTGATTGATATGACAATGGAAGTCTCATGCATACACGATTTTGCAAATTTCCAGTTGATAGGTGGTCATGTCAGAGTTTATTTTGATATTGATTACCTTTTTTCTAAGTTGAGTGGTTGATTTATTGTGATTTTTTGAAATTACACTTTGTGAAAACAGCATTTCAAGCAATTGAAGAGATTTTGAATGAACTTATTAGAGGGAATAGATCATACATTTCTGGATTATTCTGAAAATGACAATTATGCATCCTACATCAATGTGGTCTATGACTCAGTTATGGATGATAGTGAAAGTGGAGAAATTGATGCAGGAAGTTGTAGACCCTGGATTAAAAAAGGCAAATTTCTCCTGTGGAATTATTCCAGTTATATGAGCTTCCAGGTCCTAAAAATAGTTTGCCTGATGAAACAGTGGCTTAAGAGTTTTTTCCTCATTATTTATACCTGAATAAATCAAAAAAGCAGAAAAGAGTTATGTTATAACCTCCGTTCTATGGGTTGTTAATGAGGCTAGCAAGATACTATTAGTTGTCAGGCTGACAAGGGTGTTGTCAGCTAAGGTCGGACTTATAGTCTCTGGCCGACTTATATTTTGTAACGCGAAGACAAAGTGTGGGCTGTAAGGATAGGCCAATGGTAAAATGCAATGTCAATGCAGCAACGACAGGGTCATTAAGTTGACCAACGTGTAAGTCAAGCAGGCTGGACTCGTTGTTGAAGATAAATCTTTGACGAGACAATTTATTGGACGAAAAGACGTTAACGTCATGGTTTTCATTGTAGACAAATACATCGTAATTTCATTGCAGAAAATACATCATGGTTTCATTGCAGAAGATACATCATGAACGATATGTCCTTGATTGACTATACCGATTACTATAATGATAAGGTCAAACGACTTGACCAAATTCGGATAAACTTCATTGAATTGAATTACAGCTTATTTAACATATATATATATCTTCGCTCCTAATGTTCAGAGGGACGCACTAGCCATTGATCGATGCAGATCCAATAGAAGTCCTGCCTTGACAAATAAGGCTGTGGGTCTTTGAGGTGATAGACCTTGAAATGTGCCCTTGAAATGTGCCGTTAACTGGCAATAATTATAAAGGTAACGAATTCCTGGAACAATCCCTCAGGAACAAAACTCTCGATTACTTCAATATATTCGTAAGTATGGGTCTTCTCTTTACTGTAGAGACAGAACCCCAGAAAATATGCGTCCATCAACGAGGACCGAAATATTACAAAGCCTCAAGGCTATCATTTGTATAGCAACAAAACGACGCAACAAAAGTGCGTCATCTACATTCAATGGTAATGCAAAAAAGTACGCATAACTATTTAAACAAAGTACATCTATATCAGATGCGCTCACATGTGTGTCTATCCAAAATAGACTGGCATGTGAAAGTCTCACACACTTAACTCCCACGCGTAAAAAAGGACATAACAAGTTACTTATGTCGTTTCAGTTGTAGCCTTAATCATAACCAACACCAAACATGCATGAACTGGTCAGACCTGGGGCAGAAACAAAAATGTTGTCCGTTGCAACAGACACTTGTAGAGTTCCAGAGACAGTTTATGGTTGCAAATTTTGTTCTGTACATTGGTGTAAAGATGTTTGATATTCATAGTTTCATTAAAAACTGTAAACAGTGTATATGTTAGCTTTCTAGGGCCAGACTATCGTTAATAATGAGAGAAGTCATTTTTCAGTTGTGACGTTTATTTTTTAAAATGGGAAAAACATTGAAACATGACATTAAATTATACAGTTCTTAAAATATTTCTAGTTTACTCTACAAATAACTTTGTTTTTATGTTATTTTGAGTATGAATTATTTATAAATATTTTTTTTAACGAAAGTAGTTAAGAAGAACTATGTTGTCTCTTTGCTTGGCCATTCTGTGTATAAATATTACAGTAAGTATAGAAATACACAGTAAAGGGTTAATTGCCTTCAGGTTGACTTGATAACAAGTGTTCACCTTATTCATACTAATCTGTTTTCCAGAAACAAGACTCCCAAGTTAATAGTTTGTCTCATTCATCCAGTAAACAAAAAGTTTACTACGAGTACTACGACAGTGGAAACCACTGGTGCAAGTATTGTTCATACATGTGCAGCAATATAGATGAACTTTTGCAGCATTCCCATGGCAAGAAACATCGGGCAGTAAGTTCATCAGAAAATTATCTATCATCACTGCTTTCTTGTAGAGATTCTGTATTGATAAATTTTCCAAATGTCAGTGTGTAAGGAATAAAAAAAATAAGCAAGCAGAAAAAAAATTATGTATTTAGTTATATTTTAGATATCTCTGTCAGAGTTACATATGATTTTCATATTTAATACATTTTATTTTTAAAAAAAAACCACATTTTGTTTCAGAGAATTGCTGAAGAGAAAAAGCCATGGAAAGACACAAATGAGAAGTCAGCTCCTCGTAAAGTTGGTGTATCTCAGACTCGTAGAATCAAAGGTAGTGATTGGTTGTATAGATTACTCTGATTGACAGATTTATAGGAAAAAAAAAAAAGAATAAATCTCCATGCAACTCCAAGACCTGAAAATAATGGACAGTTTCGTGACAGGGGCATTTCTCAAGTATGATCATCGCTGGCAGCAGCATTTCATGGTTGCCAACCTGCTGAGTCATTTACAGATTAGTTTGATTGGGTCTGATGTGTATTATTTAGCGATAACGTAGACAATTTTTTTTTTTTAAACTCATTCCTTTGTTTAATTTGCTAATTTCACTAGATGTTTTTACCATCTGTAGAAATGTTTGCTGAGCATATATACCAACTCAGCCACACAACTTTACAATGAAGTTTTACATTAAAGTGTCTGTATTTGGGGGAAAAAATTGTCTGCCATTGTTAGCCCACTTGGCTGTGGTCACTATTTTGGCTTTATTTATAGCAGTCAACTGAGGTGTTCATAGATTGTAAAGCTGGTCTCCTGGGATGTAAGCAAGTAGCTTACATCATTGTTATCAGTGCTTCCTAAGGAAAAGACAAACACTCCATCCATTTCAATTATTATGTCTTTCTTTCATAGTGAAGTTCTACCATGGCATTTTGTGTGACATATCACAACTGACAATTCTG
Organism: Oreohelix idahoensis; assembly: GCA_024509875.1. Taxonomy (NCBI): domain Eukaryota; kingdom Metazoa; phylum Mollusca; class Gastropoda; order Stylommatophora; family Oreohelicidae; genus Oreohelix; species Oreohelix idahoensis. The sequence continues at coordinate 393,111 of JAMPIV010003283.1, forward strand.
TAGAAGGTACGAACCTTTAACAGACAATATATTGAATTATGAATGTTAGTGTTTGTGACTTTACTTTTCTGTCTCTGTCCTTTTGGAGTTCAGTTACTTGCCAGGCATTGATTTACAATAGCAGGATTGAATTTGTTGACATGAACTCATTTGGGGGATCAAAGTGCCATAAGCTATCATCTTCAGTACTCCAATCTCTTGTTCTTTGCAATCACTGTAGTTCACTTACCCAGCATGCCTCATTTTTTAAGATGCATTTTGCTGTTTTTCCATCCAACATCTAGGATACCACACCAGGTCTTGTATCCAGTTTTTTTCAGGTAGACTTCACTGTTATATTTATTCACTTAACATTTATCAGCCATCTTTCCTTGTTTGATTTTACGATGCATCAATTTTCTTCTTGTGCGTTGAGTTTGCAGTCATGCTAAATCTGCAGGCCTGTCACCAGGATGAAGTCCACAGTCTTTTCCAGGTCAGCGCAGCAGTCCCATAGCTTCTGTCTGAACTCAGCACCCTCTGGCCATGTCAGGCATTGTGGGTTGGGCAGTTTTAGAGAATGTTTTCAGGAGTCTGGATCCCGGTTCCACATGGACATTCATTCGTAGAGATATCCTGAGACGATAGTGGTGGCGTAGTAATCTACAATGGCCAGTTCTCAGTAGGAAATTTTTCAGTGATTCCACATTGGTAGGGTAACCACTGAAGGGCTATGGTTGATGATTTTATGATAATGTTATGCCCAGATCAGATATCAATGCCCAGATCAGATATCATGCATCGTGTTTTCATTTCTGTTGTTCTTTATTGATTCCAGCAATATTGACAGTCAGTAAAGATTACATTATTAGCTGGTGGCTGCTGTTCTTGTCTAGTGAGGATTCTCAAAGCTTGTAATAGTGCCATAGCTTCTGCCTGAAATTGGAGAACTTTCCTGTTGGGAATACTTTACGGGTAATCCTTCCATTTATAAATCTGATAAAAATGCCTCCTCCACCATTCTTTTCTGTCGATCCATCTGTGCATATGTGTGTCCACACCTTGGGGCTGTACATTTCTTCATTCATCTCCCAAGAAAAAGTTTTTAGTTGTATGGGGGATCTGGTGGCCTTTTCTTATTTCAGGGACTTTTGTGATGATTGATATATTTTCATGGCAGTAGTTTGGCTCCTCATAATCACTTAACATATTCTATTTTGGTAGGTTGTTTAGGGAGGAGGTCTTCATGACATTGTTGCAGATGTTTTGAGATATGAAAGAAGCTGGTTCTCTTCAGCCTGTTATCTGTTGAGTTATGGAGATGATTTAGCATGTGTACTTACTTCTCGCTGTAAGCAAACACCTTTTCCTCATGTCGGTCATCAAGGGGGCGGATGGATCTTGGTGTATCCATTGCCTGGATTGGAGTGTCTTTCTCTCCAGTGATTAATTTAAGGCCTGCATTTTGCACTTTTGCTAGACATTCTGTGTTTGTTTTTTTGATGCCGTGGTCCAGGCTGACATGCCATATTCAATTACAGGTCTTACTGTGCCTGTTTAGACTTTTTAAATATGCTGGTATTAGCCCCCAACTTGTGTCAGCCAGTTTCTTCATAAGGGAGATCTTCCTTGTTGCTCTCTGTTCTACTGCTTTTGGGTGTGGCTTCCAGGTGAGTCTCTTATCCAGCTTGACTCCAAGGTATATTGGGTTTCCTCATATGGCAGCTTACTTCCATTTATTTGCAATTTGGCTATTTCTTGGAGATACTCTACTCCCAAGTCAGATGCTTATTTGCCGATGGTATTTACTGCTGCCTTCATCCTGAACTTTGCAGTAGGCAAGTGTTCTGCGACACACCAGACAGCCAGATTGTCAGTATGGAGAGCCCTGGAAAATATGCAAGGATAGTTTCTCTGCAATTTCATTTATATAAATGATGAAGAGTGTGGGAGATATAACTTCTCCTTGTGGCACACCTTTTTGAAGAGCAGCGCGATGGCTCAGTGTTCCATCAAGTTTCACTCTTGCTGTGCGATATTGGAGGAAGTCCTGTATCCAGTTGTACATTCTCAGACAGTATTTTTTTCTTCTCTTTATAGGCATTTTCTACTTCCTGAGCTAGATATACTAGCTGGTCTTTGGTGCTGTGGGTTTTCCTGAAAGCTGAGTGCGTTATCAAGCAGATGATTTTTTCTTTCCCCAGATGTTTCAGTAATCTTGAGTTCGCCATTTTTTCCATGACCTTGCTAGAGAGCTGAGTAGGCTAACTGGTTGATAGCTGGACTTTCTTTCTGATGGGAACAGTTACTGCTTCTCGCCATCAATTTGGAAGTACTTCATGCTTTATTGAAGATTAGGAATAGCTTGTGCCTGGCTATAGATCCTAGATTCTTGATCATATCATTTGTATTACTATCTTTATGATACATCAGTGATAATGGTGTAGATATCTTTATTTGTTCATATTTGTTATTCATGAACATCTAGTTTGTCTTTGGCAAAACCAGCAAAAACCCAAATGGAGATATTAATCATGTGAAACATTGACATTGTATAATGTGTGTTGACTTTTTTTTTTTTTCAAATCTTTATGTGGCTGTGTAAGTAAAATAGTGAACTTTGTGTGAGAAAATGTTTTGCACAGAGAAGAAAATGATCCATACACACTGTGTTCGTTAGCTGTGGCAAATTAGAATAGTAATAATTGTTCAATGCATTATTACATCCAGTCAGTAACAAGTGTAAAACTTTGATCTGTAATTACCCTATGCAAATTCTTTGAAACTTGACTGTGACATGAACCTGCAACCACATCTTTCCGTTGACAGTAGATTTGTGTTGTTTAACTAGGACTGTTGGGTAAATCCCAACAAGGTCTGTGTGATGTGATGCTCTGTACACAGCTCCATAGTGAAAACAGACCTTCTAGATATTACTCTCAATAGACAGACAATTGAAAGGCAAAAAAAGCTGAAATACCTTGGAGTTACATTCAATCCCGGGTTATCTTTATAAGTACCATGTTGATCACATCATGCAGGAGAGATCTGAGATTACTATTTCTTCTTTATCATCAGCTAGTCATATCAGTTACTGAGTATAGGCTGGGAATACTCACGCTGTCAGTAACACAATGTGAATGACTAGAATGTTGGGTGTGTTGTGTCCGTTTACAGCGAAGCTGCGATATTTGCGCCTTTCGGCCGACACATCCAACTTAGCACAGCATTTTTTGGGACCAGGTTAGCCTTCCCTCTTCAATCCGTACTCACTCAGCCAGACTGCAGTGATGCAGCCTGTTTCCAGGACCACCATTTGAAGGTGGAGTAGGGTCTTGGTCAGCTCTGGTTCGCTGACCCTGATGCAAGCAGTCTAGCTATGGGTCGCTGAATGCATTCAAAATGGAGGGGTGCATATATACTGAAGCACATTAAAAACGCAACACCTGTATAATCCAGAAACAGAGTGTGAAATGTAAACAGATTGTAAACAGTTTACAAGTTTACATATTTGGAATCTTTATTCATTTTCCTATGAATCCATGCTGGTCATTAACTTGTACATTTGATTGTTATGAAATTCATTGCATTCTGTGCAGGCAAGGGAGAAAACCAAAAATGCAACAAATAAAAAGATTCATTCACACTATCCTCAGTATCTGGTATGTCCACCGTGTGCTTGCAAACAAGCTTGGCAGCGGCTTCGCATGGAACGCACAAGTCTCTGAAGGAAATTCCGGGGAATCAAGTCCCATTCACGTGTATGAGCAGCTTCGAGCTGTTGCAGATTAGTTGGAGAACCTTGCCTGTAGACTCTGCGTCCAAGCTCGTCCCTTACTTACTTACTTAGTCGTTCCCCTTCTACCGTGAGGTGTAGAGGTTTGGAAGAGAGAGCGCCAGACCATTCTATCAGCTGTCTTCTTCCTGGCCTGGTTCCATTCTAGTCCTCGGTCCTTCAAAGATTGTCTAATGTTGTCCTCCCAGCGAACTCTGGGTCGTCCTGGAGGTCTGGATCCCTGGCTCTTTGTTTCCCATGCTTGTCGTGGTAGCCGATCTTCTCCCATTCTGCAGACATGGCCAAACCATCTTAGTTGGGACTGTTCTATTTGGGTCTGCAGCGGATGGGATTTCAGGCCTTGACGTATCGTCTGGTTGCGGACCATGTCTCTTCTTGTTACTTCAACCACTTTCCTCAGATACCTCATTTCTGAGGTTTGGATCTGGCTTTTGTGGGTTGTAGTCATTGCCCACGACTCGCATCCATATGTCAAAACTGGGACATAGGTGGAGCGGTATACAGCCATCTTCGTTTTCTTACCAACCTCTTTCTTGCTGAGGAATCCACGATTTATGGCCTGAAAAAGTCTCCCAGCCGCTGCTTTTCGAGTGGCCAACTCTTCTTTGATACCTCCCTTTCGGTCTATAATAGCTCCGAGATATTTAAAGTGGTCGACCTGCTCCAGGACCTGTTCTCCCAACTTAATCTGATGTTTTCTTTCTTCTCGTGATATCACCATGGATTTTGTTTTAGAGCTGCTTATGACCATCCCTCTCTTCTCCAGCTCTTCCTTCCAGACTTGCAGGTTGGATTGGAGATGTGCCTCTGATTTAGCAATCAGGGCAACATCATCAGCAAATACCTGGGACATCGTCCATGAGGAGTATGAAAAGATAAGGTGACCCAAGCTCGTCCCACAGATGTTTTATAGGGGACATGTCTGGTGATAGGGCAGGCCAGTCAATCGTCACAATGTTCTGCTGCTGTAGATATTGCTGCGTAAAGCATGCGGTGTGCGCACGTGCGTTATCCTGCTGGAGAAGCTGCAAGTCTGGATAATTTGTGAACGCAGGAGCAACCAATGCACACAGAACCTCATCTCGATATGTCACAGCATTAACATTTCCACGGAAGACGTGAAGAGGCAAGCGATGGTGAAAACTGAATCCTCCCCAAATGTGAATACTGTCACTTCCAAATCGGTTGTGCTGACGAACACAGCAATCTGCAAAGCGCTCTCCACACGTCACCAAATCCACATACGTCCATCAGCAAAGGATATATTGAATCTGCTCTCGTCTGTGAATAGGACAGCATTCCACTGCAGTCTAGTCCATCTGACATGTTGCTCTGCCCATTGCAGGCGCTGCTGACGATGTCTGTGAGTCAAGTTTGGCCCAACATAAGGTCATCTTGCAGTAAGGCCTGTATCTCTGAGTCGTCATATGACTGTCATTCGAGAGACTTGCCCACGTCTACCCACTATTGCTCATGCTGTTTGACTTGCCGGGAGAGAACAATTCCTTACGTGACTCAGCACAATATGACGATCTTGCGCAGGGGTAGTAACTCGTGGTTGGCCACTCCGAAGTCTATCCCGGGCACTGCCAGTGGTTCCGTAACGTTCATTGAGACGTACAATAGTGCTGTGGAGCAATTCATCCTTCTGGCAATGGCCCGTGATCTCATTCCGGTCTCCAACATACCAATGGCTCGTTGGCGGTCGTTTTCAGATAGTTGTGGCATTTCAAGCACATGTACTGGGTGTTTTGTCTCAACGGCCTGTTTATACCGAGTATACTGCCACAACACGTACACATTTTCAGGGTCATAGCTGTTGGGAATCGTGTTGCACGTGTAACTTTCATTGTTTTCATGTAGTCTGTACACAAGCCCGTGGGTTGAAACATGCACTTTCCATTCCAGCAGCTATTTGCTCTCTACCTCATGACAAACACGGGGAAAATCCATTCCCACACTTTTTTTTTTCCGGCTTCTCGGCATTAATATAAATAATAGTGGTGCGTTTTTAATGTGCTTCAGTATAGTATTGGGCTGTACATGAGATGCCCCCAGTGTGACAATGAGGTACATGCTTGGAGTGCTGTCGATTAGATCCAGATATACGATGGCCCAGGCAACCAGATATACGATGGCCCAGGCAAAAGCCTATATGCGAGTAACCACAGACAAATGACACCCCCTGCATGGAAACATAGCTGACATTAAGGGAGCTAGAATAAAAAAGAGGGATGTCATGGATGGTACTGGCAGAGACAGTGATCAAGCAGGTGACCACAGTTGAAAATATATTCAAAGGGGGAGAGTGGAGTCAGATGAGAACTGGACTAACTACCAGCAAGTCAACATCAGCCTTGGCAAAGAGTGCAGAACTTTGAGCAGTGGGAAAGCAGAACTGGAAATTAATCAAATGATACTGTGCATTCCCCGCCATCCAAAGGGTCTTTCCAACAATACAGAACTAAAATACTGTGCTCTGGTTCTGGGCTCTCCGAAAGAATTATCATGTCCTGCACAGAGCCACTTCTCAGCTCCCCCTGCCTATCACTGGGTCCATAGTGAGATTCTCTGACATGCAGTTTATTGCTCTTTAACTAGGACTGCTGAGCTTCTCGCTCTTTAGCAGCCAATACCAAATTGAAGACTCTTTGGTATTATCTACACTGTAGGTCTAGGCTTTTCCTGTGGCTTTTCTGCCATTCTGAAATGTGCTGAGTTAAAGTCAAGAGCTCCAGCTTGGCTTGCATTTAAAGGATCGTCACATTTGATTCCAAGCTAAGAAGCGCATGACATATTGTGCATTCTCTGCCATCCAAGGGGATTCTCCAACTATGCAGAGCTAAAATACTATACTCTGGTTCTGGGCTCTCCCAAGGAATTGTCACGTCCTGCACAGAGCCACTTCTCAGCTCCCCCTGCCTATCACTGGATCCATATTGAGATCCTCCTGCATGCAGTCAGCCAAAGAATTACGACCTGGGACTCGAGTGACTTCTCCAAGCTTGGTGTGCAATGCTGGGTTCTCAACAGGTTTCACCACAGGAGGAATCCCTGAAAGTGTGTTGATCATTTCAAAAGTCAGTGAGGGTGTAATTAGCCTCACAGACTGAGGTTCACTTCCACATATAGCATTGTACATAGCTGGTGGTCATATAAAGATGACTCCAGATATGCCTCCATGCGTGTCCGTCATGTATACAACCAGCAAGCTACAGAACAGTTTGCATTCACACTCTTCAACATGTACTGAGGGAGACTGAGCACCTATGGGTTTGCCTGGAGTGCAGTGATGCCGATTCTGTTCAACAATAGCAATAACAGAGAATGCAAAAATATACTTAGCCAAAACGCGATTCGGCCATTGTTACGCTTGTTACTATGCTACTAGCAACGAACTTAACACTACCCACAGACACATTCACATACCTAGTAAGCATGATAACACCAGATGGCGAACAAGCAAAGACATCAACAACAGAATGAACAAAGCAAGAACAGTCTAAACAACATATGGAATTCTTCCTAGTACAGTACAAACACAAAATTAATATTAAATGAGAGCTTTGTACTTAGTGTGCTTCTCTGTGGTGCAAAATGCTGAAGAGTAACAGACGGAAAATTCGAAATTGTCCTCTTCCCACACAGTCTGCCTAAGGAAAATTCTCAGAATCTTGGCTGAATACCATCACCAACCAAGAACTGCTTACTCGTAGCACCCAAGAGGACATGCAACCTATCATAGCTGGCAGACGCTGGAGTTGGGTTTGCCACGTCCTCAGAAAAGATGCTGATGCCTTCACAAGAACAGCTTTGCCACAACCTCAGAAGAGGCCCTGATGCCATCACAAGAACATCTTTGCTGTGGACTCCTGAAAGAAAGCATAAGAAAGGCTGCCCAAAAATGGCTTGACGGAGAACTGTGGAGGTCGAGATGCAAAAGAATGAACGAGATCTGGGCGCCGGCCGAATAAATTGAAAGCAGTTGGTTGCCGCTCAACAAGATGCCACCATGCTTGATGGCCACTGACTGCTTTGTCAGCTGGTGGCTAAGGATCAAAGAAGAGACAAAATTGCTATAAAAAACTTTAAAAGATGCAAAAATGAAAATTTAAAATCAAAATACTCGTTTCTGAGTGGTTAAAATAATTGGTTCATGCTTTACCTCTTATTCTGATGTAATATGTCCATCTTTGAGCAGAATTCTGATGTGTAAAATTTTGGATAAGTAGAAGTATTTTAGATGGTCCTAGTGACTTTTGCTTATCTGAACTGCAGTGTATGCATGTATACGTGTGCGTATATATATATATATGTGTGTGTGTGATTATTATTTTTAAAAATTATGTTTTTATTTACAATGCCAAGGAGATATGTAGAATTACACTATACTGCCATGAAAATTACAGGGTCAGACTACTGCATGTATTAGTCCACTGAGAGTTTGTGGATTGCTGATAGACATGCCCGTTTAAGTAGTGTAAAGATTAAGCTGCAGAAGTTTGTCTACTCTTCTGTATTTTTCTCTTTAAGGGGAAGTAGAAGCGTGTGCCCAATATGTTCTTGAACTGTGGTTTCTGTAGCAATTTATTTCACATGATGGGTTTACTAGCCCCATGTGGAAACCTCCAGGTATGAAGTCTTACGACAGCAAGCTATAATAAAATCAATGTTATGGTGAAATTATTGAGGTAATTAAATTATGATTGTGGCACTACAAAACAGCTATATAGTGTAGCAACCAAAATGTGTTCATCAGCAAGCATACAGGTACTGCAAAATTAATGTAACTTGTAAAAGTGCACAACATTGCATGAATTCAGGGAAGGGGGTGTTTTTCCTGAGAAGGTTCCAAGAGTTAATCCCAGTGACTTGCAAGATAACATTTTTATCTCTTGAGCAGTTGGGCTTGCCTCTCCGTGGCTTGTCAGTTCAAATGTTTTCTTTTATTTTTATTAGTTTTTTTCTTATATTCTAATTATGATCATCATTGTTCCTGCATATTTGTTCACTGATAACACATTTAGTCTGTACATTCAGCTGTTGCTTTGTGTTGTTATTAAACTGACTTTTTCATTCATTCATAACCCTCCACTCCCAAAGGAGCATAGGCCTTCAACAAACACATGCCAAATCCTCCTGTCACGTGCCATCATCTCAAGTTCTTTCCACGTTCTCATCATTTTCACCTCTGCTTCCAGCTCTCTTCTCCATGTGCTTCTTGGTCTACCTCTGCCTCTCATGCCCGGGGGGGTTCCAGAACAAGGACTGCCATGTATTGCTATCAACAGGTTTCCTCAGTGTGTGTCCAATCCATCGCCATCGTCGTCTTCTCATCTCTTGTTCCACTGGCACTTGTCTAGTTCTTGTTCTCAGTTCCACGTTGGTAACCTTGTCATACCATTTCAATCCCTCTATTCTACGCAAGCACCCATTTATGAAAGTCTGCAGCATTTTGGTTGTTGTCTTTGTTGTTCTCCATTTCTCAGAGCCATACAATAGGACTGACTTCACATTTGAGTTGAAGATTCTTATTTTCGTGTTGGATCTGATTTCTCTTGATCTCCATATATTTCCCAATGCAATGAAAGCTCTTCTTGCCTTTTGTATTCTTATTTTGATATCGCTGTCTGTCCCTCCAACTTTGTCTATATTACTGCCAAGATATGTGTACGATTCTTTGTCTTGTATTGGTGTTTCTTCCAGTTCAGTCATGTTATCATTACCTGCATTTATTCTCATTATTTTTGTCTTTTCCCTGTATATTTTCAGACCCAATTGCTGTGACCTCTCATTGAGTGTTTTCAATTTGTCCTGCATCTGATTACGATTATGGGACAGAAGAGCCAAGTCATCAGCAAAATCCAGATCAACCAACTGCACTGGATTCCATTTCTGTTGTGTGTTGTCGATGATCTCATTACCCAGTCTGTTGCTAGTAAAAAAAAGAAATGGAGACCAGAGGCATCCCTGTTGCACTCCTGTTCTTATCCCAAACGGTTCTGTAAGCTGTCCTTCGTGAAGAGCTCTGCATGTCATGTCTTCATATGTTTTCTTTATTAAATTAATGATCTTCAGGGGAACTCCATAATGCCTCATCAATTTCCAAAATGATTCTCTGTCTACACTGTCAAATGCCTTTTCGTAGTCCACAAATCCGATATATAGTGGTGAATTCCATTCCAGGCTTAGTTCAACTATTATTCTCAAAGGGGCTATTTGGTCTGTACATGATCTGTTTTGTCAAAAACCTGTTTGTTCATCTCTCAGTTTCTTGTCTATGGACTTTTAATCTCAAGGATAATCCTGTTTAATACTTTTCCTGGCACTGATAGTAACATTATTCCTCTATAATTTGTGCACTCTTGTAAATTTCCCTTCTTAGGCAACTTAACCAGATATCCTTCCTTCCATTCTGCTGGTATCTCTTCCTTTTCCCAGACTTTACCAAGTAATTTAATAACATCTCTGTAGCTGTGTCGACATCTGCTTTGATGGCCTCTGCTGGAATGCCATCAGGTCCAGACGCTTTTCCATCTCTTAGAAGCTTTATGGCTTTCTTTATTTCTTCCTTCGTTGGTCTTTCACCATTAATTTGTAGCTCTTCTTCTGCTGGCTGGATGTCCGGGGGGTTTTGTGGAGCTGGTCTGTTGAGAAGGTCCTCAGAATATTCTGTCCACCTCTTCATTTGCTCTTGTATATTGCTGAGCAGTTTCCCATTCTTATCTTTTATGAGGCAACTTGTTTGCTTGTATTTCCCTGTTAGCTTCTTTGTGCTGCTATACAGTTCTCTCATATTTCCTTTGGCTGCAGCATCTTCTGCCTCTCTTGCCAACTCCTCAATGTACTTCCTCTTGTCTCTTTTGATACTTCTTTGTTTGCTTCTGTGTACACTTCTTGAGCCTTGGCTTTGGAACTTCTGGTTTTGCTTGTGTTTAAATCTGCTTTCTTGTTTTTTCTGTCTTTTATCTTATTGATGGTTTCTGTTGTTATCCATGCTTTTTGTTGTCGTTCCCTTTTCCCCAGTATTTCTTCACGTCTCATTCCATACAGTTTTGACCTGCTACCAATAGTCTTCGGTATCCTCTACATCTTCCAGCTGTTGGAGCACTTCGAATTTGTTGGATACTGTGACCGCAAATTTGTTTCTTGATTTCTTAGATGTCCTACATTAAATTGTTGTCTATAATTCTGCACTATTGCATATCTCTTGAGTTTCATTTTTACTTTGGCTATCAGAAGGTGGTGGGAGCCGCGCTAGCGTAGTGGTTAGAACACCGCTCTGGCGACCGGGTGATTCAGGATCAAACCCGGGCGACGGCATTTGAGGATTTTTCGTCGACCGGGAATTGGACTGGATTAACTCGAGACCTGGCGAGAACATTTGAAGGAGTGTCGTCGACCAGGGATTGGCGGCTCCTGAGCCGACCCAGCTCTAATGGGTACCTCTGAAATCGGCGAGTATCTGCCTGAATGGCGAGGGACACCTGTCTCTGTACAAGAAAAAAGGGATACTCACGTAAAATCAATGTCAGGTTAGACATTAATAATAACCTGAGATTTCGCCTCGAGTATTAGCGGGCGTACGAAAAAAAAAAAAAAAAAAAAAGAAGGTGGTGATCTGATGCCACATCTGCTTCTCTATATACCTTTACATCCTGCAATGATGATCTGAACTTCTTGTTTATGCATACATGATCAATCTGATTTTCTGTTCTGTGGTCTGGTGATATCCATGTTGCCTTGTGTATTCTCTTATGTGGAAACATGCTTCCTCCTATAGCTAGTTGATTTGAAGCACAGAAGTTTGAGAATAGTTCCCCATTTTCATTCATTATTCCTAGCCCATGTTTTCCCATGACTTCCTTCAAATCCGGTGTTGAGTGTACCTATCTTTGCATTCATGTCACCCATCAAAATTGTGATGTCTCTTCTTTTTACTTTATCCATAATTTCCTGTAGTCTAGTATAAAATGCTTCTTTCACAGACTCTTCTTTGTCATTAGTTGGTGCATAACATTGGATGACATTTACATGTATTTTCTTTTTAGCTGTTTTAAAAGTAGCTGTTATTATTCTGGGTCCAACAGCTTCCCATTCAATGAGTGCTTTCTTTGCTTCTTTAGATAACATAAGAGCTACCCCTTCACTGTGGTGCGAACTTTCATCTTCATGTCCTGAGGACAGCACCAGTTCACCTGTGATGAGTTACTTCCTGTCTACCCCCTTCCACTTTGTTTCACACATTCCCAGAACCTCGATTTTATATTCCCGCATTTCTGCTGCTACTTGTGCCACTTTCCCTTGTTCGTTTAATGTCCGAACATTCCAGGTGCCAAATCTGGAAGTTCTCCTAGAAGAAAGAAGGTTAGTCAGCAACACAGACTCCTTTCGGCTTTCTCTGTGTTGCATCATACGCCTCCCTGCGAGAGGACCTTCCCCTGTCTTGGATGGCTGTGTTTTATTTTCCTTATTTGACTTGTTCATATTTGTTGAAGTTTTTTGTGGTTTAAATTTTTTACAGGATGGGGTAACCAGCCCCATGCCCAACCCTCCTTAGTCGCTTTCTACGACATGCATAGCAGGGAACATTGTTACTATTCTTTGCTCCTCTTTCGGGCCCCGGTAACACACGGGTGAAACTGACTTTTTACCTGTTTTTATTTATTTGTTAAACTTATTAGTATGTTCCCCAGTGTGAATGCAGTGACTCACTTGTCCTTAAATGTGTCGGCAGTGACAGGCTCATTTTTCTGTGTGAGCGCAGTCACACATCCTTAAATATGTCAGCCGTGACATGCTGATCCTCCAATGTGATTGCAGTAAATCTTTATCTCAACACCAACAGGCTTATCAGTAATTGATGAAGTCATTTTTCTCAAATGTTTTTAATTCGTGTCTTCTTAACTAGGTGTAGAGATGATGTATCCTACTAATGGCTATTACTGTTCCGTGTGCAAAGTTTGCTGTCCAGATTTTACTGAATCTGCAGACCACCTGAAGAGTGATAAACATTATGACATGTATATGGTGAGTATCTTCATTTTTTATTTCTTTTTCACATTCAGCTCCATGTGGAGCATAGACCTTCAGCCAGATCTCACCTATTTCCTGTATTTCTTCATGCTGGTCACACCGATAAGGACAGGTAAAATGGACTATATAATTTCTGATGTGGATGTGTCAAAGTCAGAAATACTTTGGTTATTAAAACAAAACCGTTGCTTGTAAATAAAACAGCAGATCCCTTGGACTCATACAGACAAAAAAATCATGTACACCTTTTATTGACTAGCAAAACTGAAAGATAGGGCAATGTTGATAGTACTGCACATACTGTCGTAAATTTTAGATAGGTATTAGAGATAGATTAGGTCCGTCTGAATAGAACAGGCAGAGTGGTAAATAAGTGAGAAATAGTATAAGAAAATAGATTTTCACGAGTGAATAATTTAAGGGTAGAATCTGTCACTGGACTTAGAAGATACTCTAATCCAGCCTATCTTTACGACTGTAATTTCTTATTAGACAATACTACTCTTCATACAGTTAATCTATATGTTTAATCATTCACGCACTCCCAATCATGCGACAAACAGTACGCACAAACGTGAAAAACTATGGATAAATGGAGTACGGGTTATGGGCTGAACTGACCAACACAATTAGTTAAGTTTTGTTTAGTTTATTATCGTTTAAACTCTCACAATATCAAACATATAGAAATCACTATAAAAAAAACAAGTTTACAGAATCATGGAGAGAATCCCATAAGTGCCTCCCCTCTTGCTGAGAAAAGATCCCGCAGGAGTTAATAACCCCAAAAGGTCAAAAGATTAACACTAGGGTATTAGATAGGCAGTACAGTAACCTTTAGCACGCTGCATTCTTTGGCGAAAATTTGCGCCTGCAGCTGCATTCTTTTTCACAACCCCCTGTTTTTATAGTGGGCGACTTGTAACGTCTATAGTTTTTGTGTTTCTTGGTCAATTGCTATCATTTTTGGAATTTATATAAATAAATGAATGGTGAATCTGATGATATAAAATTTGTTTGTGTACATGTTAGATGTGATAGGAAGAGAGGAAAGGAAAGATGAAAAAAACCAGAAAAAAAATTTAAAATTTTTTTTTTTTTTTTTAAATTTTAAAATTAAAAAGATTTTTTTTTAAAATGACCAACAAACGAAGAGTCCATATCCCTTGCATCTCAATGAAAGTCATTTGACCAATAGACCAATACAAATCAAATGACGATCTTTTCGTTACATCCATCATCAGTAGCAAAGCAACAAACGCCCTCGTCAGCAGTAACATTCGGCCGTAACCCTAAACCTTTCCGATACACCTAATCCTAACCCCTAAAATTATACATCTAGCAATGCCATTCTACTTTTGTTTCCATCTCGGCCATCAAACATATTCTGAGAACCGATATCAGCGCTTATAAAGACAAAAATCTCATCCTTACCTCATGGCGTCAGAATCCAACAAAATTAGAGCGAAAATGGCCGCGTGTTCGTGCCGATTCATTTCGATTAAAAAAATTCACAGCAAATAAACGCGAATACATCCATTTCTAAAAAAAAATCGGAAATGAAAGCTAACTCTCTCCCAGATAAGTTTAAAACTTAACATCCGGGGGTGATATCATGTGACACACATCCTAATGCTAGAAAACGAAGATATCCGCTCGTCGACTGCAGTAGAATACAGCTTGGAGAGCATAGGTTACCTTCGTCGACTGTGATCAACGACAGCGTGCTAAAGGTTAAGAATGTTGCTTCTGTTTGGTCTTTAAGAATGGTATTAGGGAGGATCACTACTGTCACTGATCATATGCTGTGAACATATTAATATAGGCAGAGTAAGTTGGCAGTAAAGAAAAGATGTTTTAGATTATTCTTTAAGCTTATGTTATGAAAATTCAATTATTTGCTTTTGTGGAGGTTTATTAAATAAATCAGTGATTATACAGTAACTGTATTATCATTGCATCATGCACTGTTAGACCAGATAACCACTTCTTGTATGCATAGTTAAACATTGGTTGTAATTGAACTCACACTGCATTTGTGGAATATAAAAAGACACTACAGCTAAATACAGTTAAATAGAAATCCAGATGATTGTGAGTGTCAGTAAGAACTATCCTTTTGTATGGTACAGGAAGCAGAATTTCAAGGCAAAGCATGAAGATGGAACATTATTACTAACATTGACAGAAAAATTAAACAGAAACCCAGCAGACTATCTGTCTTGAGATCAGACGGTGAAAAGTAATCAGTCATCCTTTGCATGAAAGGTACCATAGTAGATGACAAGCAGTAGTCTAGATCTCACATGGGGCATCAGGAAAAAGTTGACCCAGAGGTACACAGATACAAATATTTGTGATGGAATTCCAAAACTTGAGATGATAGAACTCCGTCTAGGCCAGTGCCAAGCCTAGCTGAAAAAGGAGGAAGGTGGCCTGCATGGAGGCCATAAGAAGACAGCAAAGGCACAACAGGCCAATCACCTTTTTGTCTTAAAAACCAGATTACATGAAACACGAGAGAAAACCGGACTGATTCTGAAGGCAACGAACTGGAGCGGACTACGACTTACAGAACATGGAACACAAGAAGTATGAATGGGAAGGAAGAGGAGCTGGTGGAAGAGATGAGGAAAGCCAAATTAGAAATCCTGGCTTTAACAGAAACAAAGAAAAAAGGACAAGGAGTTATGGATCTCTCGATGGCAACACGCCGCTCTACAGTGGTGTACCCACATCTGAAAGAGCTAAAGGGGGCGTGGGTTGCATTGCGGCCAAAAACCAAAGGGATAGAACTTTGTCTCAGAACACATTATGGTCCTAAAACTGAAAGAAGGAGAAACCATAGTCAATCTTGTCATTGTGTATGGGCCAAATGAAGATGAGTGAGCAGAGGTTAAGGAGGAATTCTTTGAGCTGCTTCAAAGGACAGTGGATGACTGCCTTGATTAAATTATCATGCTCGGAGATTTCAGTACCAGAGTTGGAAATGACCATGCTAGATGGGATGGAGTTATCGGAAGAGACAGAAGATATACTCTCAATGGCAATGGAAAGCGACTCCTTAGATTCTGCACTAAGCAAAATCTGATCATTACAAACACAAAGTTCCCCATGTATACACTAGATGTGAACCAACAAAGAATGAGAAGTCAGTGATCGGCTATGCCATAGTTAGGAAGAGCTCATTCAAATATGTCCGAGATGCTAGAATGTGGAGGGGGCCAGAGATTGGAAGTGACCACTACTTGTTAACAATTAAAAGAACAACTGAAAGAGTTACTCGGCCTAGGAACTGTCAAACATCACGCAAGAAGCTAAGTAAACGAACAGGGGAAACGAGCATTAAGGCCTACAAGCTGAGAGAGTCAGAAGTGAAGACCAGATATCAGGGGCTTATTGCTACAGCAGTGAGAAACACAGAACAACAACCTGATGACCTGGAAACACTGGCTGAAATTCAAGGACATCATAAAGACAGCTACAGCAGAAGCATGTGGTGAAGTCCGACTTGGGAACAGGAGAAAGAGGACACCTTGGTGGACAGATGAGGTTAAAGAGAAAATAAGAGAGAAGAAAATGGCATGGAAACAATACTCAGGAGCTAAAAACACAGCAGGAAAAACAGAGAAATATAGAGAATATATGATACTCGGAACAGAAGTAAAGAACAATGTGCTAGCAGCAAAACAGAAGTCCTGGGAAGAATTTGGAGAAAAACTAGAAAACAATGCGCAAGAAAACCAGAAGTTTTTCAATAAGATCCCTAAAGAATATGAGGAAAGAAAACAGTGCCCTCTTAAATTTATAAAGGACAAGCAATGCAAATTGCTTACTGCCCCAAAAGAAGTGATGGAAAGAATATTTTTCAGAACTCCTGGGTGTTGAGCGAGGTCAAGCATCAGAAATGATAACCACTGGTACAGAAGAGGAAACCAATGGTGATGAAGTGACATAAAGATGGAAGAATTGAAGGCAGTACTGAAGAAAATCAAGATGGGCAAAGCAGCAGGACATGATGGCATAACACCAGAAATGGTTAAGTACATGGGAGCAGCAAGCGACCTATTACTCCTAAGGGTCCTACAGGCAGCGTGGTGCAACAAGACCACACCAAAGGATTGGGAAATTGCCATAATAACACCGATTTTCAAAAAGGATGACAACCGACAATGTGGAAACCATAGAGGCATATCCCTTCTCAGTGTCCCTGGTAAAATCTACTCTAGAATACTGAAGCAGAGACTCAGACTAAGCCACAAATGGATGAAGTCCAGTTTGGCTTCCGAGCAGACCTAATCTTCACACTCAGACAGTTGAGTGAAAAGGCTCTTGAGTATAAGAGTGAGATCCATCTTTGCTTCTTAGATCTGGAAAAGGCATTTGACAAGGTCCCCTGGAACAAACTCTGGGACTGTTTGGCAAGGAGGAACATCCCATCACCTCTGATTCATGCTATACAGAGCTTCTACAAGTCTTGCAGAAATTATGTGAGGACAGCAAACCATAAGTCAGAAGAATTCAGAACCACCACTGGTGTAAGACAAGGTGATATCCTGTCACCTTATCTTTTCATACTCCTCATGGACGATGTCATCAAGGCATGTAAGGAGAGGACAGGAAAGTATTCAGTGGGGTACTGGAAGATGAGACAGGTCTGTATTTCAGAGCTGGCATTTGATGATGATGTTGCCCTGATTGCTAAATCAGAGGCAAATCTTCAATCCAACCTGCAAGTCTGGAAGGAAGAGCTGGAGAAGAGAGGGAGCTCGAAAACAAAAACCATGGTGATATCACGAGAAGAAAGAAGACATCAGATTAAGCTGGGAGAACAGTTCCTGGAGCAGGTCGACCACTTTCAATACTTCTGATGTTTCATCTCCAGCTACTCACAAACACAAAGAAGTAAATGTGCGAATGGTGGCATTTGTGCGTTCTATTGGGAAAGGCCTCAGTGCATTGCAGAATTTTTCAATATACATGAACACAAGTCAACCCATGGCAAAGAAAGCATACAGGAGAACGCTGCACAGGATCTATTCAGCAAGTAAGGACATTGCAATGGAAAGACCCTAAGAGCACCGAAAAGGGGATTCATAGACACTGCAGCTGCAGTAGAAGGAGACCTTTATTCAACAGGAGCTCATTAAACTTCATTTTGTGAGTTCTTTTTCTGTTTTTCTTTTATTTCTCGGAATTGTCTTTTCAACATAATTGGTGATCTTTGAAACAAGATATCTCTGGATCTGTACATTCAATTGACATGAAAATTAACACAGTTGGTTGTCATATAATCTTACAGATTCTGACCTAAAATGGATACAATTGAATTCAAAGTTTTAGTTTTATGACCATCATGCATATATAATGAGGCACAAATATCAAACATTCCAGAAATATAAATTTTGAAAATTCATTAAAAATTAACCTTTCTGTTAATCTCTGTCATTTTAGGTCATAACCTCACGCTATATATAATGATTCAATTTGCCAAGTTTCAGTCAGATCCTTGTACAAATAACATAGTTATGATGTTTTGAAAAAGGTGTATAATTTATTCACTACGGCTGCCATATTGGATAGCTAATTTGCATAATTAATGAGGTCATTATGTGGACAAAAATTTTAAGTCCATACTAACACTATACCCATGGTTGTTTGATTCTGAAAGGAAAATTTGAGTTTTTTACCCTATCAAGGTAGCCTACTACCTTAAATACCTTGGAGCTGTCATTGACCAGAAGGGAGGCATCAAAGAAGAGTTGGCTACCCAAAGAGCAGCAGCTGGGAGACTTTTCAAGCCATAAATCAAGGATTCCTCAGCAAAAGAGAAGTTGGTAAGAAGACGAAGATGGCTGTATACCGCTCCACCATGTCCCAGTCTTGATGTATGGATGCGAGTCATGGGCAATGACCACAACCCACAAAAAGCTAGATCCAAACCTCAGAAATGAGGTATCTGAGGAAGGTGGTTGAAGTAACAAGAAGAGACATGGTCCGCAACTAAACAATACGTCAAGGCCTAAAAACCCAACCCCTGCAGACCCAAGTAGAAAAGCCCCAACTGAGATGGTTTGGCCATGTCTGCAGAATGGGAGAAGATCGGCAAGCATGAGAAACTAAGAGCCAGGGATCCAGACCTCCAGGACAACCAAAAGTCCGCTGGGAGGACAACATTAGACAATCTTTGAAGGACCGAGAACTAGAATGGAACCAAGCCAAGAGGAAGACAGCCGATAGAATAGTACGGCGCTCTCTCTTTCTTATAAACCTCTACACTTCACGGTAGGAGAGGAAAGACTAAGTAAGTAGAGATAAGATAGACCTGAGCTATGTAAGATAAGATGGTCAGAGTAAAAGGTCAGTTTTTACTCTGTCCTTGGCATGATAAGAGCTGATGATTGCGAATAGTTATTGTAGCATCTATATGCACAATTCCTGTGTTAATTTTGGGCATATTTTGTGTATCAAAGTAATACTATGACTATTAGCTCAGTGTAACACAGTAGAAGTAGTCCCTTCAGTCATGGTTTACAATTTGAATGCACCCCCTGAGGTGATAGCCCTCAGCTGCTTTTGTCCTTGTGGTCGTTTTGATGTGTTCTTTTCTCTTCTGCTTGTGTGAGAGCTTCTTTTCACCCAGTCTGAGGTGGCGCCATAGGGAACATCGCCACTTGGTGTAGTCAGCAGCTTTATCATCCCAGGTTGCTGGACTTATGTCAAGTGCCTTCATATATCTCTTATACACATCTTTGAACTTCAGCTGCGGTTGCCTGGCTGGTCTTTTGCCAGTTGTCCATATAAGATATCTTTAGGAATGCGACCATCTTACATGCAGCACAGTAATAAGGTTACTATTTGTTTTGCTGCCTTCAAGAGCATATTGATGCCAGTAATCATCAGATGTGGGACATTGCTTCATTATGTAAAGCTAGGTCATATACTGATGTGATTGGTACAAGGTAGGATCACACAATGCTAAAGTTGCATAGTGGCAGAAAATAAAATGGTTTGGCCAGCTCATCAGTATGCAGCCAAATCAGCTACCACAGCAGATGTGGTTTTGTAGCAAGGTGAATCACAATAGGGTAAGATGGGCAGAAAGATTATTAATAATAATAATAATAAATTCTTTAAGCACCAAACACGGCGCATAAGGCAGAAACCAGTGCTCTCCAGGTTGTTCGTTGTGACGCCACTCCTCTTAGCTCTTGCACATTATTTAGGCCCAACGTTCTTCCTTCTCTTATTATTGTTCTTCTGAGTGTTTCTTTTGGTCTTCCTTTTTTCCTCTTACCCTCAGGAACCCAAGTGAGCGCCTGTAGTGGTATTCTGTTGTTTTGCATTCGTAGGACATGACCGATATATGACCATCGTCTTTTCCGTATATAGTCGGAGACATATTTCTGCCTAGAGTCTTCTCTTATTTGTCGATTAGTCTTGAATTCTTTCCAACTGATGTTCATGAGTTTTCTAAGACATTTGTTCTCGAATGTATTCAGCTTGTTCTCCAATGATTTTGTTATTTTCCAACTCTCACAGCCGTATGTTAACACTGAGATAACATTTGAATTAAACAGACGAAGCTTGGTATGTATATTCAATGATCGTAATTTCCAAATGTTAGATAATCTATTGAAGGCGCTAGCTGCCAAAGCAATTCTAGTATGGATTTCTCTTGTTGTGTCACCATCCTGAGTCATTTTACTGCCTAAATAATTGAAACTTTCAACTTTCTGTAGTTTTTCCCCGTTCAAGATGATATCAAAGGTCTCGTTAGAAAAGTTCATAGCTTTAGTTTTAGAGGCATTTATTTGGAGACCTATTTTAACCGAGAGATGACACAAATTATTTATTGCTTCTTGGGATTGTCTTGGTGTTGAACTTAAGAATGCTACATCATCTGCGAAATCCAGGTCCCCCAGGAATTTTCCATTTGTCCATTTTATACCTAATTGTTCATTGTGGGTATAGTTTCTCATAACCCAATCAATAGCTATTCCAAAAAGTAGTGGTGACATAATACAGCCTTGTTTCACCCCTGTTTCTACTGTAAACCATTCTGTATTCCCTTTATTTGTTCTAACACAACATCTTGCATTGTCATATAGTGCTTTGATTATATTCACATATTTTGTTGGAAAACCATAGATTGTAAGTATCTTCCACAATGATGGGCGGTGTAGACTATCAAAGGCTTTTTGAAAATCGACGAAGGTGATAATAAGTGGCGATTGCCTTTCCACTGATTCTTCTATAATTGTTCTTAGTGTGAATATTTGATCAATACATGATCGTTTCGGCCTGAAACCCGCTTGTTCTTCTCTGATCTTTTCGTCAGCATGCAATTTAAGTCTTTCTAAACATCATGCAACATAATAATTTTCCAGGTACTGATAATAGAGATATACCACGCCAGTTATTACAGTCTGATAGATCACCTTTCTTCGGTAACTTTACAATAATACTGTCTTTCCATTGTTGTGGTGGTTGTTCTTCTCTCCATACTTCATTTATAATATCTAAAATTCTCAAGAGGTTGTTGTCATTAATTGCTTTAATCATTTCCCCTGAAATTTCGTCAACTCCAGCAGCTTTAAAATTTTTTAATCTTTTAACGGCTTGTTTGATCTCGTCCAGCGTGAATTCATCGCAAGTTATTGGCAAGGTGGTGATGGGTGTTTCATTATTAAAATCAGGTGTTACTGTTGGTGGTGGTCTGTTTAGCACCTCCATGAAGTGCTCAGCCCATCTCTTCATTTGTTCTTTTTCTGTTGGTATTGAATTCCCTAATTTACCTTTAACAGGTGTTTCCATAGCAGTAGGCTGGTGACATAGTTGTTTTGTAATTTGATAAAGGCACCTACTATTACCAGTTCTTGCAGCATTTTCAGCTTCTACGGCCAGTTCATTGATGAAATGTCTTTTATCTCTTCGAGTTTTTGTCTTCACTTCTTTATTTAACAAGTTATAAGTTAGTTTGCAAGATTCAACTGCATTATGTGTACTTGCCGCTAGTAGTTTAAGTTTTGCTGTTTTCCTTTCTTGTATTTTATCCCAAGTATCTTCTCTCATCCATTTTTTCTTTTTATGTACTAGGTATCCGGTGGTCGCTACTGCTGCTTCTGTCATTGCTGTTCTCAGTTGTTCCCATTTAGTATCGATTGTCTTGGTGTTGATATCGTTGTCAATTTTGCCTAAAGCATCGAAATAGTTGTTCATTTTGACATTATATTCCTCCTTTATATCATTTGAATGCAGTCTGTGTACATCTATTCTTCTATTTTTATTCTGTTGGTATAACTTCTTCAGTTTAATTCTCAGTTTAGCTATGCAGAGGTTATGATCGCTTCCGATCTCTGCACCTCTGTATGCTCTGACGTCTTGAACTGATGAGCGAAATTTAGCGCTTATGCAGAAGTGATCTATCTGGTTCTTAGTTCTGCCATCAGGTGAATTCCATGTTATCTTGTGGATATTCTTATGTGGAAAGATGGTGTCTGCCACAACGAGGTTTGATATTTCACAAAGTTCTAGAAGTCTTTCGCCATTTTGATTCATACAGCCTATGCCATGAGTACCGAGATATCTTTGTACTCCATCGTTGTTGTCACCTACTTTGGCGTTAAAATCACCCATGACTGCTATTATGTCATGCTTGGGTATTGTGTTGATGGTACTTAGAAGTGCTTCATAGAAGTCATCTTTTGTGATATCAAGAGCGTCGTTAGTTGGTGCATAACATTGTACAATTGAGAGCTTGAAAAATCGTGTCTGAAATCTAGCTATTGTGAAAATACAAAATGACACTGGCCATGACTGTAAATCACGTGTATGAATAGAAAACTGTTTCTCCCCATGATACTTCATATCATGCTTGGAAAATAAAATTTGACATTGGCACTAATCTGATTGTCATGCATTATACTTAGAAGACAAAATTTAATCAAATCATGACTTCTTCATAATTCATTCCTCAGGAGTTTTGCAAGCAAAATCCACTGTATGAGAAAGCATTACTACTAGAAAAAACCACATCACAGGCCAGAAAGCAGGAAAATGTAATAAAGACTCCACCACAACCAATTCTTAGTGTATTACAGACCCCACCACAACCAATTCTTAGTGTATTACAGACCCCACCACAACCAATTCTTAGTGTATTACAGACCCCACCACTACCACAGCAGCCTTTTTTACAAGTGACCCCACAGCTTCCTTTACTTAAGACCTCACCACTACCATGGCTGCCTTTACGGGAGACCCCACGACCAGTACTGCGGCCTGTGAAAGAGGTCCCACTACCACCACTGCCGACTGTGAAAGAGACCCCACCACCACCACTGCCGCCTGAGAAAGAGACCCCACTACCACCACAGCCTGAGAAAACAATAGGCAACATAAATAAAATTGAGATTGTGAAACCATTCAAAACGAGATCAATGAGAACGAATGTAAGGTTAACTGGGAACAATTCTGACTCCAATTCTGGTATAGGCATCAAAGATAACACGGATATTGTTGACATGGATATTGATGATGGAGAAGAGGCAGAGAACAAGTACAAAGCATACATCAAAATTCCTAAACTGATAAAACCTCCCATTGTGTTGCCTGCATGGACACCCCAGACAACTGTAATTTCTCTATCAGAAGTGAAAATGAAAGAAACACAGGAAAATTATAAGCAGCCTCTTGACCAGTTTTTGACAGTTGAGCAGGTGAGCTCAAAGGTCAATCAGGCACAACCGCCTGAGTTGGACTTATCATATATTCCTTTGCCAGAAGTGGCTGATCTGCCTGATATGGGGACATTTGAGTTGGACTTGTCATACATTCCTATGCCAGAAGAGGAAA
The DNA here is from genome assembly GCA_024509875.1 of Oreohelix idahoensis. Taxonomy (NCBI): domain Eukaryota; kingdom Metazoa; phylum Mollusca; class Gastropoda; order Stylommatophora; family Oreohelicidae; genus Oreohelix; species Oreohelix idahoensis. The sequence goes on from JAMPIV010003283.1 coordinate 416,779, forward strand.
GTGAGTTCCCAGTTCCTGAAGCTTCCTCAGAACCTGATATGATTTGCACTATGAAATCCCTGCAGCAGGTAGAGGAGGAAGGAAAGAGAAACATTGATGATGAGAAGAGAATGGTGATTACAGATGTTGATGGTGAAGCAGAAAAGCCAGTGGTAGTCACCCCAGCTCCTGAAGCTTCCTCAGAACCTGGTATAATTTGCACTGTTAAATCTCTGCAGCAGGTAGAGGAGGAAGGAAAGAAGAACATTGATGATGAGAAGATAATGGTGGTTACAGATGTTGATGGTAAAGCAGAAAAGCCAGTGGTAGTCACCCCAGCTCCTGAAGCTTCCTCAGAACCTGGTATAATTTGCACTGTTAAATCTCTGCAGCAGGTAGAGGAGGAAGGAAAGAAGAACATTGATGATGAGAAGAGAATGGTGATTACAGATGTTGATGGTGAAGCAGAAAAGCCAGTGGTAGTCACCCCAGCTCCTGAAGCTTCCTCAGAACCTGGTATAATTTGCACTGTGAAATCCCTGCAGCAGGTAGAGGAGGAAGGAAAGAGAAACATTGATGATGAGAAGAGAATGATGGTTACAGATGTTGATGCCGAGGCAGAAAAGCCAGTGGTAGTCACCCCAGCTCCTGAAGCTTCCTCAGAACCTGATATAATTTGCACTGTGAAATCTCTGCAGCAGGTAGAGGAGGAAGGAAAGAAGAACATTGATGATGAGAAGATAATGGTGGTTACAGATGTTGATGGTGAAGCAGAAAAGCCAGTGGTAGTCTCCCCAACCCCTCCTCTATCACTTATAAATACCCTGCCGTCTGGTACAGCTCAGAGAGAGAGGGAAGAAGATTCTAGTTTAGCCAATATGTTTGATAGCCTCAAAAAAACAGTAGCACATACAAGTAAGCCCATCGCCCATACTGCCACTAGTATGATTGTAAAAACAGAACAGAAAAAGGATGAAATCAAAGCCAATTTAGCTAAAGAAAAAATTCACTTGATGAAGAAAATACAGACAGGGCAGAAGGAACAGAAATCTGAGGAAGGGGGGGCAAAGAAAGTGATAGCTAAAGATGCTAATGCAGTGGAAGAAAAGCCAGTGACAGTCACCCCAACTCCTACTCCTCCATCACTTATAAATACCCTGCAGTCTGGTACGGCTCAGAGAGAGAGGGAAGAAGATACAAATAAGTCTCTATCAAGTATGGCCAATGTGTTTGATAGCCTCAGAAAAACAGTAGCACACAAAAGTAAGCCCATCGCCCATACTGCCACTAGTATGATTGTAGAAACAGAACAGAAAAAAGATGAAATCAAAGCCAATTTAGCTAAAGAAAAAATTCACTTGATGAAGAAAATACAGACAGGGCAGAAGGAACAGAAATCTGAGGAAGGGGGGGCAAAGAAAGTGATAGCTAAAGATGCTAATGCAGTGGAAGAAAAGCCAGTGACAGTCACCCCAACTCCTCCTCCTCGATCACTTATAAATACCCTGCAGTCTGGTACGGCTCAGAAAGAGAGGGAAGAAGGTTCAAAGAATGCTGTATCAAGTTTAGCCAATGTGTTTGTTAATCTCAGACAAACAGTAGCACACAAAAGTAAGCCCAACGCCCACACTGTTACAAGTATGATTGTAGAAACAGAACAGAAAAAAGATGAAATCAAAGCCAATTTAGCTAAAGAAAAAATTCACTTGATGAAAAAAATACAAACAGGGCAGAAGGAACAGAAATCTGAAGTAGGGGGGGCAAAGAAAGTGATAGCTATAGATGCTAATGCAGTGAAAGAAAAGCCAGTGAAAGTCGCCCCAACTCCTCCTCCTCGATCACTTATAAATACCCGGCCGCCTGGTACAGTTCAAAGAGATAGGGAAGAAGATTCAAAGAAAACTCTATCAAGTATGGCCACTATGTTTGATACACTCAATAAAAAAGTAGCTCCCAAAAGTCAGCCCAAAGCTCGCACCACCACTAGTGTGGTCTTAAAACAAAAAATAGAAGGTGAAATCAAAGCCACATTAGCTAAAGAAAAAGTTATCTTGATGAAGAAAAAGCAGGAGGGGCAGAGGGAACAGAAATCTGAGGAAGAGGGTACAAAGAAAAAGAGGATTGAGAGTGGTTCACTGCCAATAGACAAATCAGATGCCATTAGGTGTGACAACCAAGAGGCAACAGAAAATTTATCTGGTAATGCTGTCAGTAATCAGTTGGAGACCACAGATTTGAAACAGGTTGATCTTTCCTTGACTTCTGTTGAATATGATGATCAGCAGGTGGTGGCATCTGAGCGTTCGAATATTGTTACAAGTACAGTCGTAGAGGAGACAGCACAGGTTGAAAAAAGTGAACATGGACAAAATGACCTGAAGGAAGTTGAGGCAAGACCAGATGTAGAAATAGCAACATCAGAAGTTGTTTTGAAGGAAGTGCTTCCACTAAAGGTTGAAGATTTAGTGACTGTGACTGAAGGTAAATCAGTCAGTAATGTGAACTTGGAATTTGGTGATTCACCTTATTTTGCTGACAGCCATGCTGTCAGAGATCAAGAGGATAAAAGTGCTGGTGAGGGCATGTTGAGGAAGATGGCAGCATCAGCTAAATCTGAGTGTGAGGTGCTAGATAACGAGTTGGTTGTGCTTTCAGGTGTTGCTGAAGATAGTCAGGGTGAAAATTACACAGGGCACATTCAGGATTCTGCAGGGAGTTCAGAAAAGAATACTGCAGCTGTAAGCACTACGGAGAAGGTACAACAGCATGAAGTCATGTCTGAAACTAAAGACGAGTTATCTAGTTCAGGGAGTAACAGAGAGTATGAACTGCAAGAAGTAACATCTAGCAACACAGCAGAGGTTGAGTCGTACATTAATGACTGTATAACTGCAGGTGCCAGTCAGGACAAAATGAACATAACTAGTACAGAAGGTGACAGTGGAGAACAAATGGACACTGATGATATTGTTGTAGTTGGTCAAGGAATAAGCATTACTACACCTGTAGATGACATTCAGAAAGAAACAAACATTACTGATCTAGTAACTGTCATTCAGGAAGAAGGAAACATTACACATCCAGACAGTAGGGAACAAATGGACACTGATGATATTGTTGTGGTTGGTCAAGGAATAAGCATTACTACACCTGTAGATGGCATTCAGAAAGAAACAAACATTACTGATCTAGTAACTGTCATTCAGGAAGAAGGGAACATTACACGCCCAGACAGTATGGAACAAATAGACACTGATGATATTGTTGTAGTTGGTCAAGGAATAAGCATTACTACACCTGTAGATGGCATTCAGAAAGAAACAAACATTACTGATCTAGTAACTGTCATTCAGGAAGAAGGGAACATTACACGCCCAGACAGTATGGAACAAATGGACACTGATGATGTTGTTGTAGTTGGTCATGGAATAAGCATTGCTGAATCTATAGATAGCATTCAGGGAGGAACAATCATTACTGGTCCAGTACCTGACTGTCATGAAGACACAAAAATTGCTAGTGCTGCAGACAACAGGAAGGAAGAAGTGAGTTGTGTTGATAATGTAGATGACATGAGAGAAGAGGAGGCTATTGCTGATGGTGTAGATAACACGAAAGAAGAGTTAACTATTATAGATAGTTTAGACGATTTGAAAGAAGATGCAAACATTGCTGATGATACAAATGAAAGTGAAAAAGAAAGAAGCATTGATATTAATACAGGTCCTAGTAGAGAAGAAATAAACATCAGTTCAGTTAACAGTGGAGATAATGTTTCTAAGGATTTAGTTGAGAAAGACAAACTAGGAGAGGTAGAAGCCCAAAATGTGGGTGAATCTACACGACAGATGAAAGGAAGCTCTGTTGTGGATCAGAAAGATGTTTATTCAGATCAGCATGAGGTACCAGATATTACTACTGCAAACAGAGGAAGGCAGTCTACTAGAAGCAAACGTGGCAGAAAAGCCGCTGCAAAAATTGAAGTTAAAATGGATGGTGGTTCATTAAATGTGAACCAAGAAGGTGGTTCTGAAAGTTCATTGCACATCACTGACAATGTTGACAGCGGGGAGTCTGAAGGTACAGCAGAGGTGAGCGTCACCAGCGCAGGTTCTTTATTAAACAAACCACCAAGAAAACCCAAAGGAGAAACGGCAAGAAGCAGCCAGTTTCAGGGACGAGTAACAAGAAGCAGAGCAAAGAAAGGTCAAGCTGACCTCCAAACCATAGAAAAAACTGATGTAGAAGACACAGAAGGTGACAGAATGGAAGCTGGACATCAAGATACTGATAGCCATATGTCTCTTCCAGCTTCAGAGACTGAAACTGTTGGAGAATCAGGCCTTATCCAGTCGCCACTACTCAAGTCTGAGGGGGATTCAACAAGTGAAGCTACCATTGACACATCAGTAACAAAAAATGATGAGCGATCACATTCTGGTCTGCTCACTGTGTCTGTGTGTGAAGGATCTTCTGATAGTGATGCTACCATTACAGAGGAAACAGAAGATCCCCGTGCTCTAGTGAATCTACCAATCATTGAATGTGAAGATGTTGTAGATTCTATGGGTGAGGGAAATCAAGCCAACCTGACTGGCCCAGGTGGTAGAGATGAATCAATAATTGACTCCCAGCAGGCTGTAGTGGTGAAGTCTATTTCCAGATCTGGAGATGATGGTGGTGTCATATCAGTTGCTTACAAGCCTTCATCAGGTCAAGAGCAAGAATTAGTAGATGACAGCATTTATGGACAAGAATCAGGGAATGACAATGTCCCCCAGCAGCATTGCCATGGTCACACAGGTGGTCAGAGCAGAGATCCTCCAATGTCTGGAGTGGTTGAAGATGAAGAGGAATCTACTAACACCATGATGGTCTCTGTTGCTGAGACAGACAGCCAAGTCATTGGTAAGTTTGCCCACAGTTTGTATATCATCATCATCATCATACCTCAGCTGCCCTAGAGCTTATACCTTCAACACATTTTTGTGTCAGTTCCTCTTGTCCTGTACTATCCACTCATGATCTTTCCATATCTTCATTGTCCTGTACATTTCTGTCTCCAGTTCTCATCTGTCTGTGCATTTTTGTGGTCTCTCTCTACCTCTCTCTTACCCTGGGGATTCCTGGTTCTTATTATCAATTTCACATTGGTGGTCTTGTCACATCATGTCAATCCTTCTGTTCTATGAAAGTCTGTAACTTCCTGGTTGTTTTTGCTGCACTCTATGCTTCAGAGTCACACAGTGTTGCTAATTTGACATTTGAATTGAAGATTCTTATTTTTTGTTTTTGACATGAATTATTTTGATTTCCTTATATTTTCCAGTGCAGTGAAAGCTCTTCTTGAGCTCACTGTCTGTCCCTCCAACGCTGACTAAATACTGCTGCCTAAATATATGTAGGATTCTACATCTTGTAGGGTGTTTCTTCAAGATCAGTCTTGTCATTGTTGTCATGAAATATTCTAATCCACATATATAAATTATTAGGTAAATATGAAGCCTAACAAATAAAATTAATAAAGAGAAGAGCAATGGTAAAATGACAGTGCTGTCCCAAAGAATGTACTCGAAATCCCCCTTGTTTTCTGCTTCGTCTGCAAATTGTAACGCTTTCACGTTGATAGTAAAGCTTACTGTATTATTACCCGCCTTCTTCAATGAAACGTGTGCTGTATTTCTTGGAAAAGCATTGAGACGTACTGCGTAATGACCTAAATTAACCCTAACATTAATTATACTGCGTTACTAAAACGAACGAACAGATGGACTAAAGGGATAAAAAGAGAAGGGAGAGGCAGAAAGCCGAACACTAAACCCGCTTCGCGCGATACACAATTACTACCATCACGCGTGTAAGTCTACATGCACTAATTTTTTTTCAGACGGACAGTGATAAAATACACTACCCTTTCCCAGAGTTAGGTTTATAAATCATAACAGACTCTTATTAGAAAAGACAACATTATATGGGTTTACGTTTGAACACATAACAGTACCCAGACAGCACATCTTCTAAACAGGAGATAGAAGAAATTGCATATTTTGAACGCAGCCACGTAGCTCCTTTAAATTAGTATTTTTGGGTTCCTTAGGGTTTGCTGACAAATAATATGTAAAACGTTACGCAAATAGTCCAGGAATTAATAAATTATACCCAAAATAAAATATTGGGGGTGCCTGACAGCATAAAATCATTTCTGCTCATAAAATTTTTTTTATAACGTGTTTGAAAAAACCTTACGTTACATAAATAGCCTACCATGTAAACTCCAAATTGATTGGAGCGCAACAAATGAAAGCCTAACCACGATTGGTCGGGCTATAAATACTATCTTGGTTGTTGGGGGAGACGGGAAAAGATAACATTTTTTTTCAAACACTTGTCGAAACGTGGCTCATTGGCCAGTCTCGCTGATATACACACTTGGGAGCGTTAGTTCGAGACCACTAATTCAAATAAGCTTGATAAAGCGACAGTACGTTGAAGCCAGCTCACATTTTTGCTAAAATAAAAGCCTGGAACATAGGCAGAACGGAATTTGTGCCAGTTTGTGCCAGAATTCATTGCTAATCAACGTATCTGTGTTTATTTCCATGAAATTGTGGTAAGCTTGAACCATTCAGTATCTTTTAATGAAAAATTGAATGTGAATTGTTGATTTATGCCTGTATATATATGTGTAGTTCAGTGGCAAACGTGAGGTAAAGCCTATAATGCTCCAGCCTGAACAGAGGGTGTCGGAGAGAAGTAAAACGGCATGGAATGGCCAAGTAGTACACTGACACCTGGATGATGGACTAGAAAGAAATAATGCTGGAAGTGCAGAGGCGTAGTAACCATTAAGAAGGGTAATACTGGAATAAAGTATTTCAAATGAAGCTGACTGTTGGCCTAACGCTCTGAACGCAATGTTTGTGCTGTATTGTGATCAGTGTAAAAGAGAATATAAATTAGTTATGAAGTAGAAGGTACATCCTTCTTGATTTCAGGGACAGTGGTCTTGATGGTAGTGAGCAGCACCTGGTCAGAGATTTGCTGAATCCAGAGTCGGACAGCATACTCCTTGGTCTTTTTAGCTATCAGTGAGGTGTCTCCTGAGCCCAGAGGAGAATTCGAGCAGAGGAGTCCTTTCCTGCCGCCATCACTAAAGATAAGCAGAGTTGGCCAGCTGAGCTCAACATTATGTCCCCTCATCTTGAAATAACTTTATAAAAATACCATTCAGAGGGGAATTTACTTGTCTTAAAATCAGGAACTGTGAACATCTCCAATAATAGTCCCTAAAGACAAACTATTGAAGTCATGATGACCAATACCAACAGAGCTTGAACAAAACAAAACCAGTATTACCTCATTTTACTACTACACAACTGACACACATAGAACATTTGTACTAATATATGTCACTACAATATTCATATTAAATACATTCTGTACATAACTTGTAATTTAAATTGATTGTGATTCCTGGTTCCCTTGTAGTTGAATCAGGACACATATTCATTCATGCTAGTAATGAATACATATTGTTATTTGAACCGTTACGAGTGACTTCTTTAAGCTATTCTCATAGAGTGTTATATGTATGTGAGTGTCACAGTGTTGTTAAGAGTAGTGGATTAAATTAAATTGTTTATCTGTCTGTTGTTGTGACTTACACTTCACCATACACATACCCTAGACACAAAACGTAGTCACCACACTATTCCAGAATAATTCTGACTGAGATATATAGATATGTGGCAGCAAGTAAGGTTATATATATAATATACTACTCTTATTAGATATATATATACCTTCACAGCTGATCTCAGTCAGTACACTAAGTCCCTTATAAATATCTATAACATCCCACTTCACCACATATATTGGGGTCTCGCTCTTGGGATTTTGAATCTTTAACTATTAAAAATATTGGGGATAATTCACTTCAGGGAATATAAGAATTAAAAGGTATCCTTGGGTGGAATTAAATAAGGTTGAGCTCACGGTGCCTGTGTTGTCCATTAGAGATTGAATTGTTGGTTAGACATTGTATTAAGTTACCTGATAGACAATGGCGGACCTGGCCAAATTTCGATCTGCTGCGGTTCAGACTGCAAAAGAGTTAGGATTAGATGGGCAAGTTATGGTTGCCTATGTTACTACGGAATGTGACAAATTTATTGAACGCGAAGAAAGAAGGTTTGAAGCCGAAAGAAGGTTAGAGGCTGAAAGGGAAATTAAGAAGTTACAATTTGAAGCTGAGGCTGAGACTAAGAGGTTGCAGATTGAGGCTGAGGCTAAGAAATTGGAAGCAGAAAGAGAAGACAAAAGATTAGCAGCAGAAAGAAGATTGACTGCAGAGAGGGAAGCAGAAAAGGAGGAGAAAAGATTACAAAGGGAACATGATTACGACTAAGGGAGTTTGAGTTTCAAGGCCATGCTCCTGAAAATGGTGCCAGTCCCTTTGCCTCTGATGCTACGGTTACTCAAGGAGCCTCAATCTCAGCTATGAATTTTCATTTAGATCATTTTGTTGAGAAAGACGATGATATTGAGAGCTATATAAATAGGTACGAACTATTAGCTACCACGTATGGGTTGGAGAGAGAAAGGTGGAGCTTAAAGTTATCTCAGGGACTTCGTGGGGCAGCTTATGAAGTTTTTGCAAAAATGAGCAGAGGTGATCAGGAAAATTATGACATGCTAAAGCAGGCTCTTTTGTTAAGGTATGAAAAGAATGCAGAGTTTTACAGGAAAAAATTTAGGAATGCTAAACTACTGTCAGGTGAAACCTATCACCAGTTCTCTGCACGAATAGAGACATACTTGGAGAAATGGACTTCTCTGGGGAAAACCCAAGATCTTAAGGAAATGGTCCTTATAGAGCAACTAAGAGAGTCCATGGCTCCAGACCTGAGAAAGTTTCTCATGGAACAAGGTGCAGAGAGGCTGGGTGAGTTGCTAAATGTTGCTGAAAGGTATCAAGCAGCTCAAGCAGAGGTAACAGGTAATAAAAAGAAACAGGTGGACAACTTTAGGGCACCACAGAACTTTAATAAATTTGATCCTAGGGATCAAAATAAAGGTAAGCACCAATTTGATAGGCCACGGTATGACAATAAAAATAAATTCCCACAATTCGATGAAAGGAAATATAATGAAAGAAAATCTTTCAACCAAGGAAAAAGGTGGTGTAAGAATTGTCAGATGGACAATCATGACACTGACCGTTGCAGAAGGAAACCTGTGTATATGGCAACCCTTCAGGTCAGGTCGACCTCAAGACAGGAGGAGGATATTATGTTAGATACCACTCCAGAAGAGATGAGGAAGGCACAGGCTGGGGATAAAACACTCAAGCCTTGTTTCAGAAAATTGTCAACTTGTCATACAACTCCAGGCAAGGGAGATTTTTACATGAAAAACAAGTTGATGTATAGGAAGACTGGAGCTAGATCCAATGGTCACGGACAGCTGGTTCTTCCAAAAAGATATAGGACAGAATTAATAAGGAGCCTACATGTGAAACCAGATGGGGACCATGAGAAGATAGGTACCATCATTCAAAAGGTGGCTCACAATTATTATTGGCCCAAAGCAAGATGGGACATTGAGAATTTTGTAGAAAGGTGTAGCATAGCACATGAGGGAACACCCACAAGTGGGAACATGGATCAGGACCTGGACACGCCATGGGGCAAAATCAGGCCTGACAATAAAAGGAAAAATAAATTTGATAAAGTGGACCAAATGGAATGGGAAGCCCCTTTTCACGGACAAGCTTCACTTAACTGTTTTACAATGGCCACTATGCGGAGAGTGCAAAAAGATGTCTTACCCCAGGATAAGCCGAAAATCCCTCAATCGGACTTAAACAAACTGGAGGAAGAAGATGTAGAGAGGAAATCTCTCATCAAGAATTTTAAGTGGGGAGGAAACCCCAGGAAAAGAAAAATTGGTAGCGGTCGTTTTGTGAATGATAATTCTGGGAGGAAAAATCATCACTATAAAGCTTCGAGTGGAAGAGACCATACCGGTGCATGGACAAATAGGTCCACACAATAAAAGGTCCATATGTAGCTTTGTTAAGAACGTGGACTGATGAAAAGGCAGAGGAAAACATTACATCTTCATACCAGTATGTGAATGAGCTGACCACTCGGTTAAAAACTGGCTGGAAACTTGCCAATGAAAATTTGAAACAAGCCAGGAAGAAACATGCTGCCTATTATAACAGGAAGGCGAAAGACAGAAATTTGGCTGTGGGAGAGAAGGTACTGCTTCTTTTGCCCGGGAGTCAGAATAAGTTACAAATTGGATGGCAGGGTCCATATACAGTTCTAGAGAAGGTGTCTAGAACAAATTATAAGATAGATAAGAAGGGGAAAGAAAAAATCTATCATGTGAATCTCCTGAAGAAATATTTGGAAAGAGAACATCAGGAAGAGACACACTTGTTGACCTTGTCCATCGCCATGGAGATGAAAAAGGAACCACTTTCATCATTTGAATATCCATTACACCCCTGTGAGACAGCAGCACAGGTGAAAATCAGTACACATTTAACGAAAACTCAGAAAGAGAGAGTGCAACAGGTTCTAAATAATCATGCAGAGGTGTTAACAGACCGACCAGGGCATACAAACCTATTGGAATATGATATGAAATTAATAGACTCCACACCTGTCTGTATGAAACCATATTCGATTCCGTTTGCTAAGGAAAAAGCTTTGAAGGAAGAGATAGACTATCTGTTGAAGGAAGGAATTATTTCGCACAGTGAGTCTTCGTATAGTTCCGGTGTTGTACTTTTAAGGAAGCCCTCTGGAGAACATAGACTCTGTATAGATTACAGGAGACTGAATGCTATTACAGAAGGACAGGTGGATCCATTGCCGGATACAAATCAGCTGTTTGCCAGACTAAATAAAGCTAAATATTTCTCAAAAGTGGATCTGAGTAAAGGATACTATCAGATTCCAGTAAAGCCTGAGGTTAGACCATACCTAGCTTTTAGTACCTCAGAAGGACACTATGAGTTTAATAGATTGCCATTTGGATTGAAGAATGCGCCTAGTGTCTTCTCTAGAATGATGAGAAAATTATTGGATCCTCTGAATAATCCCTGTATAACAAATTTTATGGATGATATCCTTATAGCAACAGAAACATTTGAGGAACACATTGACTCTCTGAACATGCTGTTTGATCGACTTAGGGAGGCAAATTTAACAGCCCGACCAACCAAATGTTGCGTTGGATGTAAAGAATTGGAATTTTTGGGACACACAGTTTATCAGGGAAACATGACCCCTGACCCAAAGAATTTAGAGAAACTACAGAAAGCCCCGAGACCACAAACCAAGAAGGACGTGAGATCCTTTGTCTCATTATGTGGTTTCTACCAGAAGTATATCAAAAACTTTAATTCCATATGTGCACCTTTAACGGAATTGACACGTAAAGGACTTCCAGATCGCATTACATGGACACCACAATGTGAAATGACTTACCAAGAATTGAAGGAAAAGCTCACAAGTAAACCCATTTTGAAATTACCTGACTTAAGTCAAGAATTCATAGTAAGGACGGATGCAAGTAATATTGGGCTAGGTGCAACTTTACTACAGAAATCAGATGCATTGGATGGGGAATTAAGCCCAGTGGCATATGCTAGCAGAAAGTTGAATAAAGCTGAAATCAACTACTCAACTAGCGAAAAAGAATGTCTTGCAGTAATATGGGCAATAAAGAAATTCAATATTTATCTATATGGGAAGGCATTTAAGTTGCAAACTGACCACAAACCTTTATCGTTTTTTAGCACAGGCTAAGCATGAGAACTCTAGGTTACTCCGATGGTCTTTGCTTCTGGCTCCATATAATTTTAGCATTGAATATATATCTGGAAAAACAAATCTGGGAGCGGATTTTTTAAGCCGCCATCCGTGTGATGAGAATCACCGTAAACCCCAGAAATAATAATAAATTTCTCTATGTGTATATAGAATAAAGGACTGACATATAATGTCTGTTTTAAGAGGGGAAGTGTCATGAAATATTCTAATCCACATATATAAATTATTAGGTAAATATGAAGCCTAACAAATAAAATTAATAAAGAGAAGAGCAATGGTAAAATGACAGTGCTGTCCCAAAGAATGTACTCGAAATCCCCCTTGTTTTCTGCTTCGTCTGCAAATTGTAACGCTTTCACGTTGATAGTAAAGCTTACTGTATTATTACCCGCCTTCTTCAATGAAACGTGTGCTGTATTTCTTGGAAAAGCATTGAGACGTACTGCGTAATGACCTAAATTAACCCTAACATTAATTATACTGCGTTACCAAAACGAACGAACAGATGGACTAAAGGGATAAAAAGAGAAGGGAGAGGCAGAAAGCCGAACACTAAACCCGCTTCGCGCGATACACAATTACTACCATCACGCGTGTAAGTCTACATGCACTAATTTTTTTTTCAGACGGACAGTGATAAAATACACTACCCTTTCCCAGAGTTAGGTTTATAAATCATAACAGACTCTTATTAGAAAAGACAACATTATATGGGTTTACGTTTGAACACATAACAGTACCCAGACAGCACATCTTCTAAACAGGAGATAGAAGAAATTGCATATTTTGAACGCAGCCACGTAGCTCCTTTAAATTAGTATTTTTGGGTTCCTTAGGGTTTGCTGACAAATAATATGTAAAACGTTACGCAAATAGTCCAGGAATTAATAAATTATACCCAAAATAAAATATTGGGGGTGCCTGACAGCATAAAATCATTTCTGCTCATAAAATTTTTTTTTATAACGTGTTTGAAAAAACCTTACGTTACATAAATAGCCTACCATGTAAACTCCAAATTGATTGGAGCGCAACAAATGAAAGCCTAACCACGATTGGTCGGGCTATAAATACTATCTTGGTTGTTGGGGGAGACGGGAAAAGATAACATTTTTTTTCAAACACTTGTCGAAACGTGGCTCATTGGCCAGTCTCGCTGATATACACACTTGGGAGCGTTAGTTCGAGACCACTAATTCAAATAAGCTTGATAAAGCGACAGTACGTTGAAGCCAGCTCACATTTTTGCTAAAATAAAAGCCTGGAACATAGGCAGAACGGAATTTGTGCCAGTTTGTGCCAGAATTCATTGCTAATCAACGTATCTGTGTTTATTTCCATGAAATTGTGGTAAGCTTGAACCATTCAGTATCTTTTAATGAAAAATTGAATGTGAATTGTTGATTTATGCCTGTATATATATGTGTAGTTCAGTGGCAAACGTGAGGTAAAGCCTATAATGCTCCAGCCTGAACAGAGGGTGTCGGAGAGAAGTAAAACGGCATGGAATGGCCAAGTAGTACACTGACACCTGGATGATGGACTAGAAAGAAATAATGCTGGAAGTGCAGAGGCGTAGTAACCATTAAGAAGGGTAATACTGGAATAAAGTATTTCAAATGAAGCTGACTGTTGGCCTAACGCTCTGAACGCAATGTTTGTGCTGTATTGTGATCAGTGTAAAAGAGAATATAAATTAGTTATGAAGTAGAAGGTACATCCTTCTTGATTTCAGGGACAGTGGTCTTGATGGTAGTGAGCAGCACCTGGTCAGAGATTTGCTGAATCCAGAGTCGGACAGCATACTCCTTGGTCTTTTTAGCTATCAGTGAGGTGTCTCCTGAGCCCAGAGGAGAATTCGAGCAGAGGAGTCCTTTCCTGCCGCCATCACTAAAGATAAGCAGAGTTGGCCAGCTGAGCTCAACATTATGTCCCCTCATCTTGAAATAACTTTATAAAAATACCATTCAGAGGGGAATTTACTTGTCTTAAAATCAGGAACTGTGAACATCTCCAATAATAGTCCCTAAAGACAAACTATTGAAGTCATGATGACCAATACCAACAGAGCTTGAACAAAACAAAACCAGTATTACCTCATTTTACTACTACACAACTGACACACATAGAACATTTGTACTAATATATGTCACTACAATATTCATATTAAATACATTCTGTACATAACTTGTAATTTAAATTGATTGTGATTCCTGGTTCCCTTGTAGTTGAATCAGGACACATATTCATTCATGCTAGTAATGAATACATATTGTTATTTGAACCGTTACGAGTGACTTCTTTAAGCTATTCTCATAGAGTGTTATATGTATGTGAGTGTCACAGTGTTGTTAAGAGTAGTGGATTAAATTAAATTGTTTATCTGTCTGTTGTTGTGACTTACACTTCACCATACACATACCCTAGACACAAAACGTAGTCACCACACTATTCCAGAATAATTCTGACTGAGATATATAGATATGTGGCAGCAAGTAAGGTTATATATATAATATACTACTCTTATTAGATATATATATACCTTCACAGCTGATCTCAGTCAGTACACTAAGTCCCTTATAAATATCTATAACATCCCACTTCACCACCGTGCTCAAAAACCGCATTTTTACGAGCTGATTTCAAAGAGTACATTTTTAGACATTACTACCGTTACTGATTTTGCATTAAATCATTTATTTATAATGATAACATGAAGTGTTATATATCTAAATATAGAGAAATGAAACCCCTTTGACATGCACCTAACTGAATTATTCAATGAGTTTAAACATGCATGCAACAAATGCAGTAATGAATGCATAAAAATTTAAAAAGATAAAAAATTGAAAAACAAATTGTACTTATCAGTATGTGTAATTAATTCTGGTAAACTTCAACCCCTAAACCAACTTTCATTTTAAAGTACATCCATTTTCACATAATGTAGGAAAGTTGGAGTTGTTTCTGAGCACAAATAAAGTTATTATCACAATTTGAATTTTTTGGGTATATTTAGATAAAGCGCACAAACATTTTAAACCATTATTTACAGACATGACTACCGTTACTGATTTTGCATTAAATAATTTATTTATAATGATAACATGAAGTGTTATATATCTAAATATAGAGAAATGAAACCCCTTTGACATGCACCTAACTGAATTATTCAATGATTTTAAACATGCATGCAACATATGCAGTAATGAATGCAGAACAATTTAAAAAGATAAAAAATTGGAAAAAAAAAGTTGTACTTACCCACAAAAATAATCCAATTTGGAAGCCTGGAACTCCTAGAACCACTTTCATCCAATTATACGGAACACAGACTAGTTTCAGTTGTTTTTAATAATAAATAAAAATGTTTCCTTTTGAAATGTTCAGGTCACATATTGAAAAATCATGACGAAAATAAACTGTGTACACAGCTATATACACAATTGATATTTACATTTACCACAAACTATTTCCTTTCATGATAAGCAGCAAAACAGTTATTTGGATGTGGATGGGGATTATTTGTGCATCCATCACAATAAAAGGATGTCCTGACCCTTACTTGAGGAGTGCAGCAAACGACACAGTTGCGATGAAATTTTGATTTTTTAATAATATGGTTTGTTCCTCCTAGTCTGTTGACTGGATTGTTCACTTGATTGCCATGTCCAATCCTGGGAGGAATTTGCTGGAAATTCACAGCAGCAACAAGCACTGACAAGTTGCCTTTTAAATTGAAGAAGGCCCTGTTTTTTGGCATTTGTTGTTCTTGACAGTGCAAATAATTTATACGCATTGAGCTGAGCTGTTTCAAAAATCCAGAAGAAAGTTTCTTTCCACCACTTTCTTGTTCTTCTGCTAAATGTGCCATATGTTACAATGCTTTGGTTCACTCTGTCACATCCATTCGTGCGTTGATTTAATAATCAATCATCAGTGGTTTATTTTTTTGTTTCACCAAAGCGATTGGTGATGTCCTTGCTTTCCACTGTTGCGCTGCTTGATACAAAAATGCATGGTTTTTTTTTTGCTTTTTTGTCCCTAAACATTACACATAAAAATCTTTTTTTCTTGTTCCATATACCATTTCCTTTCCATATGCATTAGCTGTGTAGTTTTCAGCTCTTTTGGGAAGTTCTTTCGATTAACGTTGATAGTCCCAGTGAAATAATGACTCCTGTTATTCAGATATTGAAGCAACGGCACACTTGTGTAATATCGATCAGCATAGATGTGATGACCTTTTCCACATGGTTGTAGCAAAGTGTCAAAAACTTTGATGGCTTGCTGGCTATTTACATCAATATCTGGACTGTAAGAAGTATTGGCCCCAAAGTATATCAACAAATTTACTACATACCCTGTGCTACTGTCACAAAGACCGAATGTCTTTACATGATATTTTTTGGGTTTAGAGGCATTGAACATTTTGTGAGCCCATCTGCCTTTCCACCCAATTACCATTTCATCCAAAGACAGCTCCGTGTAAGGGTAAAATGCTTCCTGGAATCTAGATAACATTTTCTGTAGAAATGGTTCGATCTTTGTTTTACCTTGTGCATCTACATCACTCACATGAAACATCGTGTGATATAACATATGAAACCTATCCTGTGTAAACATCTGTGGTAGCTTCACCAGGGAGTTTGCATGAAGCCTTCATTAGACCAATAATCACTAATGGCTGGTTTTTTTATAATCCCCATTGCTATTATCACAGCAAAAAACTTGCACAGTTCTGGAGATGTAACTGTCTACCAGTTTTGATAGACAGATCTTTTTGTCGCCGTTTCTGATTTTGACTGACAGAGTCGTCCAGCATATTCATTTATAGAAACAGTAAGCTCTTCTATAATCTCATTAGTTAAAAGAGCTTTGAGACAATAAAATGCAGAAGAATCATCAGGTATAATATTAGATTCACATCTGTAATCCTAGCATGAGGCGGTACAAAGCGGAAAACATTTTGTGTTGAGCCAGCATCAACTTCATTCCACGTAATTTCCTCATTCATTGTACTTGTATTACCATCAGTACTTGTGGATTCTGCTTCTCTATGGGGTGATCTAGGCCTATCTTCTCTTAATCTTTTCTTCATGGGAGCTTTACCTTTTCCTTGTTGTATTTTCACTGGCCTGGCATTTCTAGTACTAGTACTACTGACAGAACCAGCTAGGGGAAACGTCCCCTTCTCATCTGATTCAGTGTTTTGATTACATATATCTTCACTGGGCAAAATATATTCTGAATCTGAACTGTCATCATCACTCGATAACTGATCATCCTCATGTTCAATCCAAGAAGTAATAAGTTGTGCTGGTTGCACAGCTGATAACCTTGCTTACAATTGTTTGAAGATGAAGCCATTTTGGTTAGAAAAAATTTGATTACGGTCAACAGCCGAACAACGAAGGTACTAAAAATCGAACGTAATGACAAATAAAAATACACCATGCTAAAATTGTAAACAGATTGAATACAAGAAGTGACTTTATAAATGTTGGATTGGATAAAACATTGACAATTTTTCATTAAACTTTGCCGAAAGAGACTTACTGTCTGGTCCAGATGACCTGGCGAGCCGTATTTTTGGTACAAATGGGGCGCCACTTGAACTGGCGAGCCGTATAGTCAGAGTTAAGTTGTCGGTCTGTTGACTCTGAAGGATGATCCTGCTTAAAATTTTCTCCTGGCACTAATAGTAACATTATTCCTCTGTAACTTGTGCACTCTTGTAAATCTCCCTTCTTAGGCAGTTTGACCAGATATCCTTCTTCCATTCTGCTGGTATTTCTTCTCTGTCTCAGACTTTACCAAGTACCGATATAAGTTTGAGAAATTTATTCTGTTTTAGACCTAAAATCAAGTCACACACAAAAATTCATGAAACCAGTCAGTGTTGTCCCCTTTTTCCCAGCTCATACTAGTGTCGTGGTGTAGTTTTTTGAAGAGAAGGACAGCTTGGATGGAATGGAAGAATAAAGATAATAATGTCTTATTGATAGTTTACGAGTTCGTAATTGAACTGCCTCTCGTTGGGATTTAGTCCACTAGAAACCTTACTTAAAAGAGAATTCTGGTGAAACTAAACAGGATATTCTCTAGGCAATAAATTCTTTATCCGGAATCCTACAAAGCACTGTGTATAGTACATATAGTTGGATAAGAGATTTGGTGCCCAGCCACATTAAAAATATCCCGACCCAATAGTATTTATTAATTATGGCTCTGCCCTCAGGGTGTAGATTTTAATTACTAAAATCTAGGAACCCAGTTAAAAATTACAAGAAAAATAACAGACTCTGTTATGTAAAGTTTACAAAAATGAAGATAGATTCTCACATATATTCAAATGTACAAACTATAGGCTATGTTCACTAATCTATGAATGGTTCTGAACAATGTCAGAATGAATTTTTCATCCTAGGACAGACTATTCTGCAGTGGATTTGCTCTGTCCCAGCACGCCAGGTCCAGTATGGCAAGTTCTTTTTAGGGTTTCAGAGGATGGCAGGTTGCTTCCTCTGTCTTGACACAGGGCTCATCACCAACTGGGATGGAGTATGTCTGCCCTCGAGAACACTGCATATGGTTAGGTCTCCTGGTAGGACTGGATTGACAAACAGTTGAAGCTCCATTAGTAGTCTTGCCAGAGAAGTCATTTCCCATATCTGCTGGATGCTAATCGTCCATCAGAAATCTAACGAACATTCATAAATAACATCAATAACAAGGTGCTATCTATTATCTATGAAATACTACAGCATAACTGACGTTATAAGCAGACAGGTAGATCTCAACCTATATCTGGCTTCCAGCTTGTCTACCGCAGTGATTTTCAACATATGGGCTGTTAGCTTCACCAACTGTGAAGTTTGGGGCTGTGGTCATCAAGAGTTTGAGAACCACTGGTCTACCTTGTGCCCATAGAGCAGTAAAATCAATTTTGGGGTCATTGGTACAAATGGTTTGAGAACCACTGGGTTATAGTCTCCCATGCTGCCGTAAAATATGTTGAGGTGTCCTTGGCCCATCGTTACGTAGTTCTATGTTTATGTTATAAGCATTCATATACCTTGATAATACCATCATAACACAGGATACATGCACATAAACACATTAAAACATGAGGATATTTTCAGAAATCAGTTCAGGATTAAAATATGGCAAGGATAATCATGGCTGAAATCATACAGTAAAATTAGTAGAAATCATTTAGTATAAAACATGATAAGGGTAGTTCATAGATGAAACCTTCAGTAAATATAATGCCGTTGTCTCCTGTACGAAATCAAGGACATTAATTGCTGTCACAGTGAAGACGGAAGTACATTTAGAACTTTGTCTTACAAAAGATACTGAAATAACATGCTGTAGATAAACGTATGATTATTATTCACGTATTCAAATAAACAATATTAGATCACTTACTGCACTCAACTAACCACTGCTGTTTAAAACCGGACAGTTCCCCTCTGTAATTGCCTTGACAGTACCATCTTGTCCAGGCTGGTCTGCCGGCTAGCGAGAGAATGCCGCTTCGCTTCGAGGATCGCGCCTAAATTTCCTGTTCTGTTTGGTGGGGTTAATCTGCCTACATTAGGGGTGGTGGACCTGAACTAATGTTGACATTTCGTTCCATTCCCAACCACACACACACACTCGCCGGTACTTGGCATTCTGATACCAGGCGATAAAAGAACTCCGTGCTGGTTGCTGAGGTCAAAAGTCACATAACACTACGACTGCCTTACCAGTTGGCTAAAAATTGTAATTATTCCCAGGGGAAAACCCATGTTACTGTCCAGTGGTCACAAGTTCACAGCGAAGTCTGAAAGACCTTTGCCAGTAAAACGTAGAACAAAGAGAAAGGAATTTCATTCAGAAGAGAATGGGAGATCTCCTGATTTTTAGACGAGTGGTGGATTTTCTAGAGGAAAGAGAACTGGTATGATAAAATATTGACAGAGAAAAAAAGGTGATTTTTTACTTCATCACAACTAGTATCCTTCAGATATAAACTTGAAGATGAGGTAACAGAAGCCAGAGACACAGCAGAAACCAGAACAAACAACCGAGGCAAACATCTTGCTCAAAGCAACCACTGTAAAGTACAAAAGAACATTAAACCAAATAACAAGAGGCTGCTGGAAGCAAAGAACAGAAAATCTCAACCTAGATAAAGAAGGGAACAAACTGTGGAAACTAGTTAGAGCTTTGAACAACAAGGAACCTTACAAGAATCACATCACAATCAAACAAGGTGAAAATATGTTCTCTGGGGAAAAAAGCTGCAAATGCACTCATGACAAAAATCACATCACAATCAAACAAGGTGAAAATATGCTCTCTGGGAAAAAAAAGCTGCAAATGCACTCATGGAACGCCATGCTGGTGCAAACCACATTGATGTCCCTTTAGACAGAAGAAAGGTCATCATTGATGAACAAAGGAGTCATGACAACAAAAAGCTTGCACCAGAAGAACACATGATGGCAAAGTTAACAATGCAAGAAATGGAAGAAGCAATGAGGGCGCTAAAGAAAAAAAAGTCACCTGGAAAAGATGGGATAACCAATGAAATGCTAACAGGCCTAGGAACAAAGGCAAAAAAGAAGCTTCTTTCCATCCTAAACTGCAGCTGGAAAAGAGGAATAGTATCACAGGCATGGAAAGACGCCATACTGATTCCAATACCTAAGAAAGACAAAGTTCAGACAGAACCAAATGGCTACAGACCTATCAGTCTACTTAGCTGTGTTGGAAAATTGATGGAGCGCATAATAAATACCCAACTAAAGTGGCATCTAGAGGAAAAACATCTCTAAGCCCCACAGCAAGCAGTATTCAGAAAACACAGATCCACTGAAGATCAGATCACGTATATAACTCAGAAAATTGAGGATGCTTTCCAAGAAAAAAAGCACACACTGGTGGTTTGGGTGGACTTAGAAAAAGCATTTGACAAAGTGTGGAAAGATGGACAAGCTGCAAAGAAGTGAAGTGTGTGGGAGAATGTTCAAATGGATCAGCCACTATCTTGAGAATAGAACTGCCAGAGTCCAACTACAAAGACAGACCAGTAGGAAGATGGTTTTGGAGCTGGGTGTTCCCCAAGGGGGAGTCCTGTCACCCACGTTGTTCCTCGCATATACAAGGGGATTGACATAATTCTTGGGTCTGACCATGAAGGAGTCACAGGAGGAAGATGAAACTTGGCACCTTTAAAGTTCATCATATTTGCACTAAATGTGTAAAGTACGCGTTTGTTCTTCAATGGGTTTTCCCGCTACGGTGCACGGCGCAATGTACCCTATTGACCGGATCTGCTGCTCCAAAGATTTGACAAAACAATGGAAAAGAAGGAGGCCAGAGCTGTGAGAAAATTTCTGATTTTTCAGGGAAAAATACCTACAGAAATACACAGGGAGATGGAACCAGTGTTTCGTGATTCTTGTCCTTCATATACTTCGGTAAAAAACTGGTGTCAACAGTAAGTGCGGCCGCTCAAATGTTGCTGATCTGCCAAGATCTGGTAGACCAGCCTCAGAGTGTAACGATGAAAATGCAACAAGAGTGAAGAAAATCATTGGCCAGGATCGAAAAATGACAATTGTGGAGATAGCTAGTAGAGTAAAACTAAATGAAAGAACAGTTTATAGAATTTTACACAACAGACTGAACATGAGAAAAGTGTGTGCACGCTGGGTTCCGCGACTGTTGACACGTGAACAGAAGCAAACGAGAGTAAATTGCTGTCAACAGTTGCTCAAAAAGTGTCAGTAAAAAATTTTTTTGGAGACCATGGTGACAGTAGATGAGACTTGGGTACACCATTATGACCCCGAATACAATATTGCCAGCATGCAATGGAAAACCCTGGGCTCCCCAACACCTGTCAAGCCGAGGGCGCAGAAATCTGCAGGAAAAGTGATGCTGACTGTTTTTTGGGATGGCAAAGGTGTCCTTTTAAAAGATTATCTGCCTCGTGGCAACTCAGTTAATGACAGTACTATGCAGATCTTCTCACAAAACTAAGAAAGGTTGTGACCAGTGTTACGGGTCGCTTCTATCACCAGGTATTAGAAGTACGTTGGACGTGAGTTATTGGGTTGCTCTTCAAGAGATGAAAACCGGAATGCCGGACCAGTAAAAACCAAAAAAACCTTACGCAATGCGGTTATAAAACGATAAATGATGAGATATGGATTAATTGACATTTGAAACAGTGTGATATAAAACATACTGATAATGTCTCATGCTGTCCTTCATGTGTACTAGAAATGCTATGAGTGGAAATAATTTAAAATGTGTTTTATATCCCTAAAAATTATCACAGCATTCATAACATGGTAATGTTTGTGTTAGTTTTGTAAAATGCACCAGAAAATCAGTATAACAGATGTCAGATTATAACTATAGTGATGATATACATAGGCACTATATATAATAATGCGGTAAAAATGAAGATAAAAAAAACACTGCCATATTTAAAAGAAAAATATCCTATTAGTTGTAAATTAATGTGCTCTGAGAATGCACAGCCCTACCATTATTTCAATGAAAAAATAGTATTTATTAAGCTAGGTTTTAAATTAAGGAACTCATTACTTGCGTAACATACTGTGGCTACTACCATGACCTCTGACCCTATCTACGAGATTTCATTTATTTGAATTAAGCTCAACCATTATTTGATGGATGAATTAGGAGGTGGAAAAACAACACAAATTTACAAAACTATTATTTAAAGTTTGTACACCAGTGGGTAATAGATCTCCGTTTTATTGAGAAAAAAAGTAAAGTAATGAATCTCGACCGCGAATATAAAGCACTGTATGGATTTACAGTTGAAATGGACAGTTGGCCAATCGATACAGCCTTAAAAAAGAATTCAGAAACGCAGTAAAAAGGGATAAGGGTTAGGTTTAGGAATCCTAACCCTATCGACATCGGCAGCATATTTGTATGACATCTAAGAACACGATCCACTGTCCCTCATTTAAGCCTTGACTCTTTTAAGCAGAAAAGCTTAGGCCTGTGCATACAAACTTTTTTTTCTAGTTATGCACACAAAATGTTATTTTATCTGACATTAACTTATCAGAAATGTATAAACGGGCAAGATGTAACTGGCAAGATTAAGAAAGCATTAAAAAATGCAACAAAGCTAAACAACAGCAATATTTAACCAAGTTGTAAGCACAATATCAAATGCTTAGCTCTTTTTAAAATAGCATCTGGGGGTGGTCGCAAGTGTTGTTGATAACAGATAACTTTAAAAATACGTCTTGTCATGCTGAGAGCCCAAAATGTTCAAGCTTACTGCCAAATTGTTGGGTATAAAGGGGTTTGATTGGTTGCTGGGAGAGACCTCATTTTAAAAACAAATGTTGAGAAATCCCATGATTTAAAAAAAATGTTAATAAAAAACTTGATTAGAAAATATTGTTAGTTTTTTTTTTTTTCAACAACCAGCATTTAGTTTTTAAAAAAAAAAAAATGTTTCCCAAATGTGCTATTACAATGAGTTTGAAAAGTAAGCATACTCCTTACAAGGCTGACTTTAAGCTGAAAGTGATAGAAATTGCAGAAAGCCATGGCAAATCCAGTGCAATGCTGGAATTCTGAATTGACAAAAAACATGTTCGAGACTAAGCCTAACATAAAAAAAATCATTGCAAGTAATGCAGAAAACGAAACAAGCAAGGAGAGGGAACACTTTATTGTTTCTGGCTCTTGAAGAAGAACTAAATCAATGGGTTTTAACTCAGCAACAAAGTGGTTGCATCATTACTCAAGGATCAATCCAAATTCACACTCATCAATTGAAAAAGAGTGAAAATTATCACAACTTGCTAGAAATTTTGAAATTTTATGCATTTGCTATTTATTTATTTTTTTTTTTTTTACTTCGACTTATAATCTGGTCATTCAGTTTGGAAGCTTTTTTAAGTCCTGAAATCTAGGGGTCAACTTATAAGATCGACCTATACTCGAGTATATACAGTAAGTTGTATAGCATCTCAGCAAAAGTACCAATATCTGCTTTGGTGGCCTTTGCAGGAGTGCCATCTGTACAAGCAGCTTTTCCATCTTTAAGGAAGCTTTATGACTTTCTTTATTTCTTACACGCCAAAAAAAATATGCTCTTCATAAATGTAATGAATGTAAATTTATATGCCAGAAGTGTGATCTGTAAATCTACATGGCCAAAAATTTGGTTTCTGTAAATCTGCTGCCAGAAGTGTGATTTGTAAATCTACATGGTAAAAATGTGGTTTCTGTAAAACTCCTGCCAGAAATGTGATCTGTAAATCTCTTCTTCGATCCTTAACCACCGACCGTCAAAGCAGTCAGTGACCATCACGCCTAGTGGCGTCTTGTAGGGCAACAACAAATTGATTCCACTTTGCACGGTCGGTGGCCATCCTTCGTACAGTGCCCCAACTCTGGTTCATTCTTTGCATCTCAGCCTCCACAGTCCTCCGCCAAGTTGTTTTTGGTCGGCCTCTCTTTCGCTTTCCTTCAGGGGTCCAAAGCATAGCTGTTCTTGTGATGGCATCAGGGTCTCTTCTGAGGACATGACCAACCCAGCTCCAGCGTCTGCCAGCTATGATGGTATGCATGTCCTCTTGCTTGCTACGAGTAAGCAGATCTTGGTTGGTGATGGTATTCGGCCAAAAGATTCGGTGCATTTTTCTTAGGCATGTTGTGTGAAAAGAGGACAATTTTGACATTTCCTTCTCTGTGACTCTCCAGCATTCCGCACCATAGAGAAGCACAGAAAGCACGCAACTCTGGTATAATCTTAATTTTGTGCTTGTGCTGTATTGGGAGGACTTCCAGATGTTATTTAGGCTAAAGAAGGCTGTTCTTGCCTTATTCATTCTGATGTTGATGTCTTTGCCTGCCCCACCGTCTGGTGTTACTATGCTTCCTAGGTATGTGAAGGTATCTGTCTGTACCAGTTGCTGATTCCTTACTGATATGGGCTCAGGGTTGCTCACATTGAGCGTCATGACCTCAGACTTCTTTAAATTGATGTTCAAGCCCACCTGCTGGCTAAATTTATTAAGTCTATCCGTTTTTTCCTGGATGTGTTGATGTGAATGTGCCAGCAGTGCAATGTCATCTGCATATTCCAGATCTTCCAATATTGAAAATGTAGTCCATCTTATTCCTCTTGGACTGCCCTCTGTTGTCTGGCGCATCACCCAGTCTATGACTGTTAAAAATAGAGTGGTTGATAAGGGGCATCCCTGTCATACTCCTGTCTTCACCTCGAAGGTTAGGTTGCTCTGCCCAACACTACACGTAAAGTTGGCATAGAGGCTTTTTATGATTGACACTATGCAGCTTGGAATTCCATAAGCCCTCAGTATTTTCCATAAACTGTCCCTATGTATGCTGTCAAAAGCCTTTTCAAAATCAACAAAATATATGTAAAGCTGTCTTTGCCATTCTAAGCACTGCTCTATAATGTTCCTGAGAGTGAATATATGGTCTACACATCTTCTGTTCTTTCTAAATCCTGCTTGTTCTTTCCTCAGTTTGTAGTCTACTGCCTTTGAAATTCTCTGTATAATTATACTGCCTAGTATTTTGCTGGGAACTGAGAGAAGAGTGATTCCTCTCCAATTATTGCAGTCTGAAAGATCTCCCTTCTTGGGCAATTTGACAATTATTCCTTTGTTCCACTCTGATGGTGTTGTCCCCGTTTTCCACACTTGTGCAAATAGTGGTTCTAATAGTTCTGCTGCTAGCTCAGGGTCTGTCTTAAATAGCTTTGCATTTAAGTTATCATGGCCCGGAGCTTTACCGTTCTTTAACCCTTTGATTGCTGTGATGATTTCTTCTTTTCGTGGAATGTCTGTATTTACATCTAGATCGTTGATCTGTAAATCTACGTGGTAAAAATGTGGTTTCTGTAAATCTGCTGCCAAAAGTGTTATCTGTAAATCTACATGGCCTAAAATGTAGTTTCTGTAAATCTGCTGGAAGAAGTTTGATTTGTAAATCTACGTGGCTGAAAATTTGGTTTCTGTAAATCTGCTGCCAGAAGTGTGATCTGTAAATCTACATGACCAGAACTGTAATATGTAAATCTACATGGTAAAAGTGTGGTTTCTGTAAATCTGCAGCCAGAAGTGTGATATGTAAATATATATGGTAAAAATGTGGTTTCTGTAAATTTGCAGCCAGAAGTATGATATGTAAATCTACATGACCAGAAGTGTGATAGGTAAATCTACATGACCAGAAGTGTGATATGTAAATCTACATGGCCAAAAAGTGTGGTTTATGTAAATGTGCTGCCAAAAGTGTAATTTGTAAATTACAAGGCCAAAAAGGTGGTTTCTATAAATCTGCTGCCAGAAGTGTGATCTGTAAATCTAGAAGGTTAAAAATGTGGTTTCTGTAAATCTGCTGTCAGAAGTGTGATCTCCCTGCTAAAAATGTAGTGATCAATATCATTCTCAAATGCCTTGTTGACTTCAGGATTTTGATGTTCACCATACTTCTTTACGAGTCCTGTCCATTAACCATGGTTCTGGGAGGTATTGAATTCTTTCTTTGTTTTTCGTGTTCTTATGAGTCCCAACATCTCTACTTAAGGCTTGCCCAGTGAAGGTGAATTAATTCTTTCTGATTTTACATATTATTTTGAGTTCTGGCTTCTTTCAGGACATCTTCATATTACAATGTGTGTTTTTGTTGTTGTTGTTATTCATAAGCTTCTTAGGCATTCTTATGTGACTCCACATTTCTAAAGCCTGCTGTGATCTTTTTGTTTAGTCTGTGTCAGTCTAGCGTTCCTTGCTATTGTCCCAATTAGCCACGAGGATTCAGTGGCAACTCATGTTTTTGTTGTACACTTCACTTTGAGAAAGCAAGTAAAGTAATGACTACATCCATGATGTGCCACAAAATGAAAGATAGGAAGATACAATTCATCATCATCATTTTTCCTTTTTGCTCCTTATAGAGCATGAAGCCACCACTGCAGCTAGTTCCCTTGCAGGAAGCCTATGTCAAGCATTTACATTCTCTTGCAGCTGTGATTTCTGTAGTAGTTTGTTTAACATGATGAGGTTGCCAGTTGCCTCATGTACAGCCTCATATTAGTCACAGTGTAAGATGTGCCCGAGGTCTATTCTGTCTTTGTCTCATCAGAGACCCCTGGAACTACGTAGCAAAATAAAATTAGGTACATCAAAATTTGGCAAGAGGAAAATAAACGGTGGGGGCAACTTTTTACAATAGGAGTTTTTTTTAAAATTAATAGCATGCTTCAGAATTTTCAATTTTGGCAATAGTTGTATCACTGTTGGCAGTTTGATACATGCAGACTGAATATGAAATAAGCAAGCACAGATAAATATGTAACCCTTATGTATTGTAGTGAGAGCATATAGCATGTTTTGTTTTCCTGTTTTTAATGACACATAGTTATAGTTTTATATTGTCAACTCAGATCACAAGAACTGGTGAGGTCTGTTTCTGGCAACAAATTTTTCTTGATTATTATGGATAACCTATACTTTAGCCCTTACAGTTTAATAAGGTTTGATCTCTACCTGTTTTCTTACTGTTACAATCATCACGATGTCTTTATCTTAAAGCTTACGTACAAGACAGCAGGAACTCTTTTTGTCCACAGTAGATACCCCACCCAGCTGTCTGATTTTGACTTGTTTTTTTTTTTTAGCTGACTTGCTAGAGGAGAATGTTCTTATCAAGAATGTTTATAACCGATGAGGCAGCTTTGTCATGAAAATGACAGAACTAGTTTCTGTCTGTTATATTGTCTGTACATTCTGCATTGCCATAGTAAAACATTATTTCATAGCTCTGTGCCTGCTCATAGTGTTTTGTATAAGAAGCAAAACTCAATCCAGTGGGAACTCCCACACTTACTAGAAATACCCTGCAAATGATGTACATAAGGTGACAGTCATGATGTTTTTATGAAACCCTTTAAATGTGGTTATGTATTTAAAAAACTTTTTTTTTATATATTTTATGAATCAACTAGCCAGTCAAAACCCTTTAAGCTCCCCAGGGCATAAAGGCCTTCAGCTAACATGTGCCCAGTCCCCATGTTGCAACACTGATAGTAACATTATTCCTCTAATTTGTGTATTCTTGTAAATCTCCTTTCTTAAGCAATTACCAGATATCCTTCCTTCCATTCTGCTGGTATTTCTTCTCTGTCTTAGACTTTGCCAGGTAATTTGTGTAGTATCTCTGTAAAGGTGTCAGTATCGACTCTGGCTGCCTTTGCAAGAATGCCATCTGGGCCAGCAGCTTTTCCATCTGTTAGCAGCTTTATGGTTTTCTTCTGTTCCTTCTTATTTGGTCTTTCATGGTAAATTGTAGCTCCTCTTCCTCTGTAGCTTGATGTCAGGGGAATTTTGTGGAGCTGGTTTATTGGGAAGTTCGTCAAAATTTTTTGTCCATCTCTTTATTAGCTCTTGTACATTGCTAAGCAGTTTTCCATTCTCATCTTTGATGAGACCATTTGATTGCTAGCATCTTTCTATTGTTGTACAGGTCCCTCCTATTTCCTTTGGCTGCAGCTTGCTCTGTCTCTCTTGCTAACCCATCAGTATATTTTATTCTTGTCTCTTCTAATGTTTCTTGTAACCTTTTTGTTCGCTTCTATACACACTTAATGAACCTTAGCTGTGGAGCATCTGGTTATGCTTCTGTTTAAAATCAGCTTTCTTTATTCTGTCCTTGTTAATGGTTTCAGTTTATCTATGATTTGTGCTGATGTTCTCTTTTTTCTCCCACTACTTCTTCACGTCTCATTCCATATATTTTTTATCTGTTGCCGGTGGTCTTCAGTATTGGCTACATCTTCCAGCTGTTGGAGCACTTGGTATTTGTTGAATATTGTGTACGCAAATTTGTTTCTTAATTTCTTAGATAAACTACTCTAAACTGTTGTCTGTAGTTGTGTGTTGCTGTATATCTTTCTGTTTTCATCTTTATTTTGTTTAGCACAAGATGGTGATCTGTTGCTTTACATACTCATATTCTGCTCCATTTTTGATCATTAAGTAATAATGAACTGAACTTCTCCTTTCAGCATATATGATCTACCTGATTTTCTGTCCTGTGGTTTGATGATATTATTTAGACAGTTGATTTGAAGCATGGAAGTTTGTGGATAGTTCTCTAATTTTTCATTTATTGTCCCATGTCTTTATTATCCCATGATTTCTTCACACCCGCAGTATGTTCCTATTTGTGCATTTAGGTTACCCATCAGAATTGTGACATTTCTTTTTTTTTAATCCATGTTATTTTGTAGTCTGATATAAAATTATTTGGGATTCATCTTTGTCATTTTTTAGTGCTTAACATGGGATGAGGTTTATCTTTTTTTTATTGTATTTTTTATTTATGTTTTTAAAGCTGTTTTATAAATACAGAGTTGTTACACAGTGAGTCATTTTTGTCCCAGTATTTTAATTTTAAACAAATAGTTGAATTGTCTTGTTCTTGGCATTGACTTACTAAGATTATGAGAATTCTAAGATGGGGGGTATTATGAGGGACGGTAAAAAAGTAATGCCTTGTAATTTTTAATTTCATTTCCCTACAGATGGTGAACTTTTGAACTTCTTTCTTGTCAGCGATGTTGTGTGATGCCATTCCATTGACTGCCTCTTGGATTCTGGTTAAAAAAAAAAAATGAACCCAAGTCTCATCATCTGTTACAATATTCGATAAAAACTCTTCTCCTTCAGTTTCGTAACGGTGCAGGAGGTTGATGGCTATGGTTTTCCTTGTTTCTTTATGTCTGTCTGTCAACATTCCTGGGTACCCACCGTGCACAAACTTTTGAATAACCCAGGTCTTTAATGATGTTCTGGACACTGCCTTTACTAATGGACAACATGGAAAAAAGTTCATCCAGTGTTACCCGACGGTCACCACGAAAGCTGCCATCAACTCGATGAATGTTGTGTGGAGTCACTGCGGTAGACGGATGGCCAGTCCGCTTTGCGTCAGCCATTGAGGATTGACCTACTTCAGCTTCGTCACAACGATGTACCCAACGTCGGACAGTGCTAACATCTACTGTTGAATCTCCATAAACATTCTTCAAACGTTCGTGGATGCGAATTGGGGTCTCGCATTCAGCATTGAGGAATTCTATGACATAACGTTGTTTTAACCGAACGTCTTTGGCAGCCATTTTAAAACTGTTACAGTGGTGCCACCTGTTACTGAAACAGGTTGGTAATGCTATACAGTGCAGAAGAGTGTTTGTGGAATCCTGCTAAATTTACAAATTGCACACCGATGCAGTATTTACGAGGGGCATTCAGAAAGTAATGCACATCGTTTTTCTCAGCTAATAATGAAGATAGAAGCATGCAATTTTGCACACTTCAAATATGGCATGTGCCAATTGTGTGCACCAAATTGCACCGCAACCGGCCAAATAATACGGCTGCCCTAAACCGTTGAAATGGAACGTGTTAGCAACTTGTGTTATAAGCAGCGAATTGTGATAAAATTTCTCGTTGCAGAGAAGGAAACTGTTGTGAACATTCACAAGCGTCTATGTGATGTGTATGGAAGTTTTGCAGTCGACAGGAGTACAGTCAGTTGCTGGGTTCAGAGAATCAAAGAATCAGGAAGTGGAGATACGGAGCTGCTTGATCGGCCGCGCTGTGGACGTCCTGCCACAGCCACCAACGCAGAAATGTTGAAATGCGCTAACGGCATTATTCTTACTCATAGGCGAATCACTACTCAACAATTGGCCTTACAGCTGTCAGTCAGCATTGGTAGTGCAAATGCAGTTATAAAAACTCTCGGATTTTCTAAGGTTTGCGCAAGATGGGTTCCTCGAAGTCTCACAAATGACCACCGATTGCAAAGGAAGGCAATTTCTTCTGAATTGTTGGAGCGTTTCAATGCTGATAGAGAGAACTTTTTGGCTAAGATCGTTACAGGTGACGAAACCTGGGCACATCATTTTGAACCTGAGACGAAAGGACAGTCAATGGAGTGGCATCATCCGCAATCACCACGAAGAAAGAAATTCAAGACAATTCCTTCAGCTGAAAAGGTCATGATCATTGTCTTTTGGGACATTGAAGGTGTGATTCTTGTGGACGTTATGCCAAGAGGAGAGACAATCAATTCGCAAGCTTACATTAAGACATTGAAAAAACTCAATCAAAGTTTTCGCAGAGTTCGGCCGCACAAGAATCCAGCAGACCTGCTTCTCCTTCACGACAATGCGCGACCTCACACAAGTCTGGCAACACGGGAAGCAATCACCAAATTGGGTTGGACTGTACTACCCCATCCACACTATAGTCCTGATTTGGCACCCTCTGATTTTCATCTATTTGGTCCACTTAAAGATGCACTCCGTGGGACAAGGTTTGAAGAGGATGAAGGAGTGATTCATGCAGCGAAGAAATGACTACATGATCAAGACAAAATCTGTCACGGGCTAGGAATGCATGCACTTGTTTTGCGCTGGCATAAAGCCGTACAAGTTGATGGGGATTATGATGAATAATACCGATGTTTACATGACATATCCATGTATATTATATATAAATTTCATGCTTTTTGAATAAACAGCTCCTGAGAAAAATGATGTGGTGCATTACTTTCTGAACGCCCCTCGTACATACATAAAAAATAGGAGGTATTACTTTTTGACCTTCCCTTGTATATCATGTTTTCATGGTTTTTTTTGTTTTTGCTTTCTTGATAATGCTCAAATAGTAATGAGCTCTTTTGAAATAATTTTATTCCCACTTGTATATAACAGGAATTTGTATCGTATTATAAATGTTATGAATGTGCTAACAATTGACATTTTAAGATGGAACAATTGTAATTAGATGACAATAAATGTAATGCAGATGGTTTTTTAATTAATAGATGTCTGCATGTCACTATGTAGCTTTCAGCCACACAAGTTGATTGTCATGTTTCTTTCATGATCAGCAGATATTGTATTCATTATTGTCAGCCATTATGATTTCAGCCATCATCCTCGCCTCGCCAAAACATGGCAAGACTTTATACCAAAAAAAAAAAAAAAATCATAAAGTTAGTCACCATGATTTTTTTTAGTTTCTTATATGTCTCAACAGATGCAGCACATGCATCATAATGAAGACAGTGGTTTGACCATTTTCTTAGAACATGGGCAGGCCATAATTGACTATTTTGTTAGAACATGGACAGGCTATAATTGACAATTTTCTTAGAACATGGACAGGCCATAATTGATGATTTGGTTAGATCATGGACATGTCATAATCAGTCACTTGGTTAGAACATGCACAGGTCATAATCAATGATTGGGTTTGAACATGGAAAGACCATAATTGAACATGTGGTTAGATCATTCTCAGGCTATAATTGATCATTTGGTCAGAACATGGACAGGCCCTAATTGATCATTTGATCAGAACATGGACAGGCCATAATTGATCATTTGGTCAGAACATTTACAGGTCATAATTGATCATTTGGTTAGAACACAAACAAACAACTTTGACCACTTCGTTAGAACACAAACAAACCAACTTTTACCATTTGGTTAGAATACAAACTAATTTTTGACCACATGGTTACAATAAAACAGACTAACTTTGGCCATATGGTTAGAATACGAACATACCAATTTCCACTTCCCTCATTGTATTATGAAGATTAAAAGCTGTACGCCTTGGTTCAGTGGGGTTCCACATCTGATAATTATGTCACCTTCTGTATTGTCATTCTTCTCTTGTACCTTTTAACTCATTCTAACCCTCGAGCCATATGGTGAGCCAGACTGGCCTTTACTTTTGCCTATTGGCGCTTTCTGCACCAGCGTGATATATGGCGCAATTGAGTAGAAAATTATAGAATATCTGGCGATAAGCAAGTTTAAAATCATTTCATTACATCCAGCACACGTTTGTGAGCAAAAACAACATCCCGAAGCTTAAATTGTGTGCTTTACATCCGTTGCTAGAGTTGCATGGGATCTAGCCGCAGACCGGGTGGTATGCCCAATTTATAAGATTCCGGAAATTGAACAAAAAATTAGAAGATAAGTGGCCATAGAGTGTTCATATCATGTAAACACTTCCTGTGGACATTGTATTTTGAACTGGTAGCGAAAAAATTATATTGGTGCTTAGTTTTTGCATACTTTTATCAATTAATGACGTCATAGAGTTCTTTGTTTACATGTAAGTGTAGTCACATACATAACACTCATAAACTATTAACGAATCAACCTCAATATATAATTTTGAAATGAATTTTAGCGATATCGGTAGCGATAATAATCTATTTTCTATTCCAATAAGGACGTTGAACAAACGTGATATTTTTAAGTAATAAATTAATTAATTTTCATAGGACTGGAGTGTGAGATTCCAGTTCAGCAATATGTGACTTCACAAAAATAATGTATATAAATTACAATTTTCATTTGTTTTTTATCAGACTTCTTGAATTAGTTGTCAACTGGATATACGTTTCACTTCCTGGTGTTTTACTACAAAGGGATTAAGTACAGCTGAAATATTTACATGTATGTGCATAATTTTTATTGTTTCTACACTTCCCAAGATATAACAAACAATTATAACATCACATAAGAACTCAACATTATTTCACAACATTTTGCAGCCAATTTCCTAAAGTTTGATGCATAAAACATATATCTACTAAACTAATATATGTGTCTACTGCCTGTTTTTAAAACATCACTTTCAGAAAAAAAATGTCTGCATATTGGGTCCTGGGTAAAACCAAAAAAATGCCTGGGTTAGAATGAGTTAAACATTTATTTATGTTTTGGGTATTTTTGTTTACATCTCGTACCATTCATTGTTGTAAAATGTTGATGCTTTAGTTTTTTTCTTGGTGGCTGGTGTGTTTGCCTACTAAATAATATCTGGGTTATGATGCACTAGGAAATTATTGCATCTCTTGTTGTTGTTGTTCGTCCATCACAGGTGATGAAGACCACTCTGTTCATCCAATTATTAGGATGTTAGGATAGTCTATGAGTACGAAGGTGACTGATGAGCCCGATGCGGGCCTGGAAGGATCTCGGACGGTGTGGGCAGGGAATGTTTGCTTCATGTGAAGGTTTTATTTCACGATCTTTTCTAGCTTGTCTCCGCTGTTCCGCTGCTGCTCTTCTGGAAGATTCGCATGCCACTGCACCTTTACAAAGAGATGTGCGCCAGGCAGTTCGGTCTTGCGCAGCAGCTTCCCATGTGTCTGGGTTTATGTCAAAGGTTTTTAATGAAGCCTTAAAGCGTGTCTTTGAAGCGCTTTTTCTGGCCACCATGGGAGCGTCTACCCTACTGCATCTCACCATAAAAGAGTATCTTTGGTAGTCGATGGTCTGGCATGCGGACTACATGACCTGCCCAGCGAATCTGTGACTGCATCAGAATAGTATCGATGCTAGGGATACCAGCTCTGTCAAGAACAGCGGTATCCGGGATCTTGTCTTGCCATTTGATGTTCATTATCTTCCTGAGACAGACTGTATGGAAGTGGTTGAGCTTTTTTACGTGGCACCTGTATACAGTCCATGTTTCACATGCATAAAGCAGCACTGGAAGCACCGCAGCTCTGTATACCTTCAGCTTTGTCTGTAGACTAATGCCACTTTGATGCCAAACGTTGGTGTATAGTCTGCCAAATGTGCTGCTGGCTTTGGAGATCCTGGTGTTCACCTCATCATCAATGACGATGTTCTGGGATAGTGTACTACCAAGGTATTTGAACCTGTTCACAACATTCAGTTTCTCACCATTTACCTTGATGACTGGCTCAGTATAAATTGTGCCAGGAGCTGGTTGGTACATGATTTCTGTTTTCCCTGTGTTGATGGTAAGCCCAAAGTTGGAGCAGGCTTCGGAGAATCTATCAACGCTACGCTGCAGATCAGCCTCTGAGCCAGCACTGAGGGCACAATCGTCAGCAAACAGAAGATCCCTGATGGTGTGTGATTTGACCTTGGTTTTTGCTTGAAGCCTCCTAAGGTTAAACAATTTTCCATCAATACGATATCTGATGTCGATTCCTGTGTCCCCGTCTCTGAAAGCATCAGTCAGCATAGCAGAAAACATGATACTGAAAAGAGTCGGTGCAAGTACACACCCTTGTTTAACTCCATTTGAGACTGGGAAAGGCTCCGATAGCTCACAGTTTTCCTGAACTCTAGCCTGCATTCCATCATGCAGCTGCTGCACTATTGAGATAAATTTCTTTGGGCAGCCGTATTTTGCCATGATCTTCCATAGACCCTCTCTACTGACCGTGTCGAATGCCTTTGTCAAGTCGATGAAAGCTGTGTACAGGTCACAGTGCTGTTCTTGGCATTTTTCTTGAAGCTGTCTTGCAGCGAACACCATATCGGTGGTTCCACGTTCTTTCCGGAATCCACACTGACTTTCAGGTAGAAGACCTTTGTCAAGATGAGCCGTAAGGCGATTAAGAAGGATTCTGGCAAATATCTTCCCAGCGATTGATAGTAGTGAGATGCCTCGATGATTGTTAGTCTTGGCGATTACCTTTACGTTTATAAAGATGTATAATTGACGCATCCTTGAGATTGTGTGGGATGGTTTCACTCTGCCACATTTGCTGGAAGATCATGTGAAGTTTCTCTATCAGAACTGTACCGCCATCTTTATAGACTTCAACAGGAATTGAATCGGAGCCGGGGGCCTTTCCACTAGAAAGTTGACGAATCGCTTTTTGAGTCTCCTCCAAAGTCGGTATATCATCTAGTGCTTCATTTATAGGAATTTTGGGCAGTCGGTTGATGGCTTCATCATTAATAGATGATGGCTGGTTCAGAATATTATTAAAGTGTTCGACCCAGCGTTGGAGAATTTTTTCCTTGTCTGTAATTAGTGTTTTTCCATCTGCATTAAGGAAGGGAAATGATCCTGATGATGTTGGACCATAGACCGCTTTGAGTGCATGGTAAAAATTTTTCAAGTCATGGCTGTCAGCAAAGCCTTGGAGCTCATCTGCTTTATTACTCAGCCATGAATCCCGCATCTGGCGTAGTTTATGTTGGACGATTCTACGCATGTTGTTAAAAGCGTCTTTCTTGGATGTAGATTTTGGATCATTTAAATATGCTTTATGGAGATGGTGTTTCTCAGCCAACATCTTCTTGTATATCATCTGAGTTCTCATCAAACCAGTCATTTTGTTTCTTGATGGCGGGACCCAGGACCTCTGTAGCAGTGTTGAAGATCTGCTCGCTTAGGGCTGTCCAATTTGTTTCCGCACTTTGGCCGTCTAACGAGATAGATTTGAGACGGTCTTCTAGGGTGTCAGTGAATGACTGTTTAATTTTTGTCTTCTTTAGTTTGGTAATATCCAGCCTTTTTTGAGTTTTCTTTCCCTGAGGGCGCCTGGCAGGTTGGATACGAATTTTAAGTTTAGACACAATAAGGCGATGATCAGTCCAGCATTCGGCACCACACATGGACTTGGTCACCCGGACATCTTGCCTGTCCTTCTTCCTAACAATTACATAGTCAATTAGGTGCCAATGCTTCGAGCGAGGGTGCATCCAGGAGGTCCTGTTGCGGATAGGAAGTCGAAAAATGGTGTTGGTGACAAGGAGGTTATGTTCTGCGCAAGTCTGGAGGAGAAGAAGTCCATTGCTGTTACAGCGACCCACGCCGTACTTTCCGATAGTGCCATTCCAGGAGATGTTATCTGAGCCTACTCTTGCATTAAAGTCACCAAGAATAATAAGCTTATCTGCTTTGGGAACTGATGCAATGACTGCATGTAGTTCTTCGTAAAACTTATCCTTGACGTCATCCTGGTTTGTCATAGTTGGTGCATACGCGCTAATGATGGTGGCATGTTTCCTTCCATAAAGCAGCGGGATCTTGACTGTCATGAGTCGGTCATTTATTCCCTTTGGGGGCTCCGCTAGCTTGCCAATAATTGCTGTTTTGATTGCAAATCCAACCCCTGCTTCTCGTCTTTCTTCAGTTCCTCTTCCGCTGCAATAGAATGTATAACCTGCACCCTTTTCGCAAAGTTGGCCCTCGCCTGCAAGTCGAGTTTCACTCAGTGCTGCTATGTCAATGTTGTATCTGGCCAGTTCTCTCCCTATCAGGGCAGTTCGCCTCTCGGGTCTGTTTGTGTTAAAGTCTTTGTCGAGTAGAGTGCGCACATTCCATGCGCCTAGAATGAGGGGGAAAAATCTGTCCTTTCTTTTTCTTATGTGTCGCCCGCTGAAGTAGGGTACTCACCAACCGCGGTAAGCTGGTTAGGTAATGGTGGAGCAGGCAATGTTTAGGGCACCTTTTCTAGCCCCTTCCTCATGCCATGGAGGTGAGCAGTGCTTTCCTAAAGAGGGCTGCTCAGTCACTCAGGGGGCTGCCGAATCCCACTGCTGCTCCGATCAGTGGAAGACGACCATATGGCCTGAGCCGCCTGTGTGTAGGTCTGTGACTACGACTGCCAGCGCACCCACGCCTGCCGCTTCGCCGCTCGCCCATCGCCACAGGACTTGTTGTGAGTGAGTGGATGAAAGAGTGACTTGCGCAGTGATTTGGTTTAAAGTGAGGAAGAGTTGCGCAATTCGTCGACCTCACTCTCTCGCCTGGGTCCATCTTAATCCAGTGGCAAGACAAGTCAAGACGACTGGAGATGAAGTCAGGTGCAGTGGATGACCATGGCTTTCTACGTGCCTCGCCATGCTCCTTACGCTCCACAGCGCGTTGCTGGTAATCGCCGTCATGCCCGTTGAACCAACAGGTGGTTTCTTCCGCGCAGTCTACCGAATCCAGTCTTCGCATGCATGGGTAGGCAGACCCTAACTCACCGAAGGTTTATAACCAGTCGGCTACCCTCACCTAGTTTAGCCGGCCTGTCAAAGCCGTTTCCCGGGGGGTGGCCGCTGTCGCATGCTGACAGCTACGAGGAGCCACAGGTGAGAGCTGAATGCCAGGTTTGGACCAAAGGTGGCCGAGCTGCCCTGAAAAGGGCATGACAGCTCCTTAACCAGAGGTACTACCAATACTTGACATCCCAAACCCCCCAAAAACCTTGAGAAATCGTACAATTTGAATTTACCGTACATCTCTTAAGGACTTGCATAACCACTGGTTGGCTAATGTCATATCCAGACTTTGTTAAGTGGGATTTACTTATGTTGCTTGTGCTTCGTTTTGTCTAATGTCTTCACAAAACTTGACAAGATGCTACAGCATACATCAAGAGAAGTCTTTTCAGATGCTCATCTTGCAGGTAAGTGTATGTAATAAATGCAACTTTGGTAGTCTGACACTTCTAGGGTTTTGCCTACCCTCTATGCTGCTAAGTTGATGCATATAACCATTGTATTTGATTATTAGTGAATATGAGGAACACTGCTGTAAAATGAAACATCGGTACTAGGTAGGTAATGTGGGACATTTTATATGGCACAAATTACAGCTTATATTAAAGCAAGAAAGGTTTTAGACTGAACAGGTCACATGAGAACTATACAAATGGCTAACAACTGTATCCAGAAAATGTCAGAATACACCTAAGATTAAATAAATGCTTTGATTTCATTTGTTTTATTTTTGATAATTTTGTTACGGTTAGTCGTGTCATTCGTGTGCATCCTTTTTGCAGGAAAAAAAAGACCTGTTATATTATAGGCTGTTCTGTGCTTGTACTAAATTGTGTACCAGTGTTAGAAAATCATGGAAGATTATATATATGAATGTAGGCATAGTCACTGTGAACTGCATTTCTTTCATATTCTCTTCCATTTTTTGTCATGTGTTAAATTTTTAGCTATTTTTTCCTTCAGTGTTACACAGAACATTAGTTTGTTTAATTCATATTGTTTTCATTGCCCTTTTATGATCAGAAATAAATGTGTATAAACACCCTACCAGTATTAGTGGTTATGATTTGTTATATGTTTACATTTGTGTGTAGTGGTCATATACAATTCTTTTAGGGTAAAAAACTCAAAAGATGAAAGCATTAAGAAAGAGCTGACAAACAGGTCAACCTTGAACTCCAGACATGTAGAGATAAATAGGGCAAGGCTACTTGCTGCTTAGTATGTAATAGAATTCAATTAAGTGCTAATATAAGTAAAGTGAAGCAAAGCATTGATGGTCAAACCATGGCAGCCAGATGAATAGAATCTGTAACATGATACCATATGCAGTAGCAATGAATGAGTCCTGATGCCAACTTTTTATACTGCTAGTGGTTCCTGTGTGGTCTCTATCAAAACAGAAGAACAGGACCACCAATCTTGTAGGCATGTCATAAAAGGCAGCCAAAGTAGGGTTTATGCATAGAGGTTAGTTACCTCATCATATATGTCGTGAGTTAGTCTGCTTCACAACACAGCTTCTGTATAATCCTGAGTAACTCTGACGAAAACTGCGCTCCATACATTGTAGAAATTGTATGATACACTAGCCAATGGAAAGACTTCCGTATTCGTGTGTTTACTACAGCCTTGGACAGGCAAAATGGCCAGTCCTCATTTGTGCAACCGAGTGAAGGATACAAATTAATTACATAAATAGGAAAGAAGTACCACTTGGAAGAGGTCTCTAATTCTACAACAGGAATGTTACTTTAGAGGTAGGTGTAAAGACTTCCACGAAAAGTAGTTTATTAAGAGAGATATATTGAGTGGAAAGGCTTCGACACATCGGGTTAGTCCCTAATTTAGGTATTTAAAATATGCATAGAATAAAATGCACTTAGGAGACTAAAAGATTATTAGATAGATATATAAAGAATAATTCAGGGTATAATTTAAGCTTTGGATGAATAAAATCACTCCAGAAATAAGAAAGAAAAGGGGGAAACTAGTTTTTCGTAATTGAACAGAGAGACAAAATATGCCTCATTTTGGGATTCGCAATACCCCTTTAGCCCCCTGCGGTCCGATACGCCGGATGTGCTAGTATAAATAGACCTTGCCCTTGCTAAATTGGGGCCATAAGATTTGAAAAACACAGTGAGCAGAAAGAAGCGGTAACTTGTAAATGAAGACTGCCTTTGCCAGTTGTACCTGAGAGCAGATCAAGTTTGCCATTAACAGCTCGTCTTGTGTGCCTGAGGGTAAGAAAGATATATATATGTATATAATTATATGATTTGCTATTGATTCACTACAGTGTGTTGGTAAGTGTGTAGACGTGTTTCTGCAACCATTGTGTAATTTCTGAAGGACTTGCCCGCCTGTGTACATTCAAATTAAATTGAGAATGATAGCAGAATTGTGTCTGTAGGTTTGGAAAAGCTTTTAAAGAAATATTTCTTGAGGAAATTGGACACATGCCTGGAATATAAGAAAGAATCACAGAAATTGTTTTAATGTATGGATCATGGTATTATTTAGTATTTTATACTAGGCCAAATCATTGTATGGAGGCGGATCATGGACAGATGGATCTAACTAAGGTTTTAAAGGGAAAGTGTAGTCACAGTGAACTGGATGTGGGTAGTGCTGGTATATATTGTCCTGTGCATTTTCTAGCACGTTATCTGACACTGTCTATCGTCCCCATCTTGTGTAATAATGGAATAGTGATGGACCATATAGGGGTTACATTTATTTTTTTTCAGGTTCTATCCTGATAACTACAAAACAAAAACTTTATAGAGTCATCCACCTCTGCTGGACTCTGTGGTGCAAGTGCCCTTGTGGTTAACAGGGCCAGATACCCAGCTTCCACCACCTGGAGAAATTCAAAATACGTGTTTGTCCATGGCAGGAGAGTGACAGATCTCTAAACACAAGATAAGTGGCAAAACAAAGCCACTGATCAGCGTATCCAGTTTATACCCCTATACTAAAAGACAAGATGCTAATAAACATACAGTGAATGATGAAAAGTGTGGACATAAATCAGGGTTCGTAGCGACCTGGAAAAACCTGGAAAACGAAAAAAAAAATTCCCGGCCTTGAAAAGCCTGGAAAAATGGCTAAAAGCCTTGAATTTTCCGCATCGGACCTTGAAAAATAATACGAAATCGAAAGTTCGTTACTTTGTGTCCATTTTTTGGTTATTGATGGTATTTTTCGCAACAACAGACGCGACGAGTCTAAAAATAAATCTGCGTTTACGCCATTAACGCAAAGCGCCGAAAACGAAAATGGAAGTGCACGAAGGGAAGTAAAAATTGTAAAGTTACCGTACAATTTTTACTTCCCTTTGCGCAAAGTTACCGTACAATTTTTACTTCCCTTTGCGCATTAAATCCATTTCCAGAAGTTTTCGGCGCATTGCGTTAACGACGTAAACGCAGATTTATTTTTAGCACTCGTCGTAAGTAATAAATTCATTTATCTCATTTATAAAACCTATTTAAATAAGTCCAGTTTATAGATAGACCTACTGTACTTGCGTCTGTATTTACAATGTAGGCCTATTTACAGTTTAATTTTTAACCGTGGCCAAAATTAGTCTATAAGCAAGCGTTTGAACGAAATTTCTTGGTTTACCTCTGCATACGGGAATATATTTGACACAGTTTAAGATGGTCAGGAATAGAAATTGATGGCGATTCCATATCCTATAGCCTACCCTGTTATCAGACCCATGTCCCACTGTTCATTTCACCACAGTTTTTGGAAATAAATACACGTATATTTTGAATGCTTTTTTAATTATATATATGATGAAAAGACTTATCCCGTTCTACCTCTGAAGGGTTATAGGCTAATTAGGATAGGCCTAGGCCTACATGTTTTCAATTTCAGATAACATGAATAAACGCCGATACACGAAAGTGGCATCACATCTGTCAAATCACTGTAATTAGGATAAATGAAAATCAGCAATTTTGTGGATAGGCCTATGTTATTTAAAATTTAAAAAAAAAAATTAAATTAAATTAAATAAAAAAAAAAAAATCTAAACAAACAAACGAAACAAAACCCAACAAAAATAGTAAAGCTGGGGGGGGGGGGGTGTGTGGGGGTAAAGGTCTCCAGTTAGATATTTAATAGATTTTCACTTATCATAAGTTATTACCCCCCCCCCCCCCCCCCCCCCCCCCCAATTACTATACTATATATATTACCTTTTGTTCTAGTTAAATATTGTTTGGCTGTATTATTATGCGTTTAGAATTTTGAATTGGTAAATATACATAGTTTAGGCCTACTCATTTTTTATTTGTGTTCCTTTTTTTTTTTTTTTAAACTAACACTACTAGGAGACCTACAGATGTGACATCATTTGTGACCAAGGAAAAAACTCTTGAGAGCTGAGATTATTTTGACTTTTTTTTTTTTCAGTGAAAAGTCACCATAGTTTTAATTCAAATTTCATACGCAACAAGGGACATATTCTCTTCTGTGGTAGTTTTGATTCAGCCTTCAGCTTTATTTCAAGACCTGAAATTCAGATTGGTGCATTTGGAACAGTAGCGGAAAATAGGAAGCATTTTCCTGTAGCACTGAAGAAAAAACAACTCAAATTGAAAAAGACAAATCATCCTGTGTTTTGTGCGACAGAA
Source organism: Oreohelix idahoensis (assembly GCA_024509875.1). NCBI lineage: Eukaryota > Metazoa > Mollusca > Gastropoda > Stylommatophora > Oreohelicidae > Oreohelix > Oreohelix idahoensis. The sequence goes on from JAMPIV010003283.1 coordinate 459,156, forward strand.
GATAAGGTGTACCAACAGTCACCTGGCATGATACGAAAATATTTAACCTTATATCCACTGTTCACTCCAATGATAATATAAACAAGACAGTTAGAAAGACAAATTCTTTAGGGCAGAACAATTCAGAAGGCAGTGCTTGCAGAAAAATACAGCAAAAGTATGGGAGGTGTGGAAACTTCAGCCAACTAGGTGCAAGCTACCCCTACCCACACAGATCCTATTTTTATATTATTTCTTAGTTGAAACTGCCCTGGTCAATGGGTACATAACCTACAACACTGCCAACTCTACAAAAAAAGATCAAAGCGAAGATCAGGATGTCAGTATGACTCTTATTGAACCTGCTATTCTTCGACGCAATGTGACACCTTCAAAACCACAGGTCACAACAACACGACTTACTGAGCACCACTTCATTGATAAATATGAAAGGGCAAGGTACAAACCAGACTGTAAAGTGAGTAAGGCTGCAGGGAACAGAAGCCAGACTTGCATGTACTGCCCAGATTGCAATGTACCTCTATGCCTGATACCCTGCTTCAAGTTATATCACAGTCAAGGATTATCAACGTGGATTGTTGACAAAGACTCTTGCAGAGGCCTACAGCTACAACTTCAACCCCAGTTAATGAAAAAAGCAGCTCAGACTCCAACTAGAGGTACTTAACTACTCAAACATTTACAAACGCTCGTTGTCAGATGCCACAGACGCAGAATACATTCAAAAAAGACAAACACGAAAAATACAGTTTTTTAAAAACATTTTATTCCAATTTTATTAGCCTTTTATGTTGATATACGTGGTTAATCGTTAAATCAATACGTCAATGAAGCTTATTTTATTCATTACCATCCATGTCACTAACATTTTATTGCGCTGATGTTGAACAAATTCACTAAAAACTTGGAAAAGATGTCTGTTTTTCAATCTTTTATGAATTTAGAAAAAAAAAGTTCTTTTTAAAGAAATCTGCAAACACCCTTGGTAATGGGAGACGGTAATGCTCCGGATTGCTGGTCAGTAAAGTGATAATTATATCTGAGAAAATTAGATGAGGAAAATATTAGAGTTTCCCATCCTTGAAAATCATGTGCTGGACCTGGAAAAAGCCTGGAAAATGCTTGAAGAAATTTACTATGAACCCTGATAAATTTACCTATTACTAGCTTCACAGTCAAGAAATAGTGACAAAACTCATTAGTATCATATCAATGTTCTTTAAAAGGAGATAATTAATCCAGTTGATAACCTTCAACAAGTGAATGACTTTTGATATTGTTAATTATTTTCAATGTTTATTGATTTATTGTTGTAAATAAATTTGATTTCATTTCAAACTTTCTAGAACCGAAAAGAGAAACGGTATAGGCTAAATAAATTGTGAATATTTACCAACAGACTTACTTACTTATTAAAGTTGAGTTCATGTTCTTGTTGGAAATAATTTTGTTAATATCCCTTAGCAGAGTCAGCAATAATAATAATAATGCAATAATCAAGGGAGGATCTTGAGAGGGACCCCATAGGGATCCAGGATAATACATTAACATCATACCTGAAAACTTATACAGCTTGACCCTACCTTTGATATCCATACACCCTTACTCTTTTCAGTTGTTATTGCCGGGAGTTGTAGTGAGGATAAGCTCTCACTGCAGATAAAATACTTCTATGGCACGCGCCTCAAACAGCCTCTGACAACCAAGTCCAGCTCCTGGCCTTCACGTGTGGCTCAATTTGAGCCCGGCGGAACTGTTTCCACTGACGGGAGAAGGGGCAAAGGCGAGCGACTGGCGCCTTAAAACCAGCAGATAGGGCTCGTGATCCTTGGTTGGTAGCTTATCTAAGAGAAGGAACTCTGAATTCAAACCACCGCTGCCTTGCGGGAATATCCATTTGTGGAATTGGCTTCGGGAATAAATCCGGAGTCGGATTCGACATTATTCTGGCAACTCCTGCGACATGGCTGGTACCAAACTGTATCGGCTACTGCCGTTCCTTTGGATCTACCGGCTGTGTGGAGAGGGGGAACATGCTGCATGGGCAACAGCTTGATCTCCATATAACTGTGCCCAAGCTCGCGCCCTGGAGAGGACACTCCAGCTTCACCCTATAGGTGTCGGCAAAACACGGGAAGTAGCAGTTACTGGTTATAAGCATTTTGCCCAATTGGCGTAGGGCATGGCGCCAGGGGCTACTTCCGACAGTGGGAGAGGTTCTAGGATCTCACTGGACAGCTACCGCCCGCTTCAAGCTGATCAGCCCCCAGTCAATAAGGTGTTGTCCCGCCACTGTCTGCTTTCCCCATTGGGTGCATGGGGATTAGGGTCAAACCCGAACTGCGGACAGAAAATTTTGCACCAAGCAATTATCGAAAAAATAGAAATAAGCAAACTCTCAGATTGGGATGCTGGAACGTCCGGACTATGTTGACTGGACTATCCGAAAACCTACAGGATGTAAACGATGTAAGGAAGACAGCCATAATTAATGATGAGCTTAAACGACTTCAGGTGGATATAGCTGCACTTCAGGAAACGCACCTGGCGGGCTCTGGAATGGTGAGCGAGAAGGACTACACATTTTATTGGCAAGGGAAAGATCTTGATAAAGCTAGAGAACACGGAGTAGGTTTTGCGGTCAAAAAATCGCTAACTAACATGGTTGAACCAGGTGAGAATGGATCAGAACGCCTGTTAACGCTCCGCCTGCAAACTAGCACAGGTCCCATCACCCTTGTCATTGTGTATGCTCCTACTCTGTACTCTGCCTCAGAAGCTAAAGATGAGTTCTACGAGAATCTAGCAGCAGTAATCAAAAGCATACCTAGGCAAGAACAGCTTGTTCTCCTTGGTGACTTTAACGCTAGAGTGGGTTCCGATAATGTTTCATGGCCTTCATGTCTGGGCAGGTTTGGTATTGGCAAGATGAATGAAAATGGACAACGGCTCTTAGAGTTGTGCGTCCACCATGACCTCTGCGTGACCAACACCTACTTTCAGACAAAACCCTAGCATAAGGTGTCATGGAGACACCCACGATCCAAGCACTGGCACCAACTTGACCTGATTCTCGTCAGAAGGCCACTCCTCAGGTCTGTGCTCTCCACGCGCTCGTACCATAGTGCAGACTGTGATACAGATCACTCCTTGGTTTGCTGCAAAATCAGAGCACAACCGAGAAAACTCTATCGTGTCAGACATGAAGGGAAACCACGCATTGATACCAGCAAGATGTCAGACCCTTTCATGATCGCTCAATTCACTGCGACCTGCAAGAAAGTGCTCAGTAGCCCTCAGCATGGTGATACTATTACAGAGAACTGGGAGCATCTACGGAACACCATTCAAAGTACTGCACTTGCCACCTTTGGTAAGAAAACAGCAAAGTCAAATGACTGGTTTGACGCTTCATCAGATGTGATGGCACCTGTTATTGAAGCTAAGCGCAGTGCTATGAATGAATACAAACGTTCACCGAGTGCCAGAACCCTACAGATCCTGAGGGCTACGAGAAGCAAAGTTCAACAAACTGCTCGACGCTGTGCAAATGACTATTGGCTCCAGCTCAGTGAGAGCATCCAGATCGCAGCGCAAACAGGCAACATTAGACAAATGTATGACGGTATAAAGAAAGCACTTGGCCCCCACAAAAGTAAGACGACACCGCTAAAAACCATCAGCGGAGAGAAGCTAACCGATAAGGGTAAGCAGATGGAGAGGTGGGTCGAGCACTACTCTGAGCTTTACGCTAGAGACAATACCGTTACGCCTGCAGCCCTTGATGCTGTCAATAGTCTGCCAACTATGGAGGAGCTGGATTCCGAACCAACATTAGAGGAACTCAGTAAGGCCATTGATAGCTTGGCCTCTGGCAAAGCACCAGGCAGTGACGGGATTCCTCCTGATTTAATCAAATGCTGTAAGAGCACGCTATTACATCCCCTGCATAGGATGCTGTGCCAGTGCTTGAAGAGACAACTATTCCTCAAGACATGCGAGATGCCAAGATTGTAACACTGTATAAAAATAAAGGAGACAGAAGTGATTGCAATAACTACAGAGGCATCTCTCTTCTTAGTATTGTTGGTAAGGTTTTTGCCAAAGTCATCTTAATGCGACTACACAAGTTAGCTGAGCGCATATATCCAAAGGCACAGTGTGGATTCCGAGCTGGCAGATCAACAACAGACATGATCTCTCTCCGCCAGCTTCAGGAAAAATCAAGAGAGCAGAAAAGACCATTATATATCGCCTTTATAGACCTCACAAAAGCATTCGACCTGGTTAGTAGGGATGGACTCTTTAAAATCCTCCAGAAAATAGGCTGCCCTTCTAAAATGCTGGAAATGATAAAGTCATTCCATGACGACATGAAGGGAACAGTCCAATATGCTGGAAGCACGTCACAGCCCTTTGATAAACGAAGTGGCGCTAAACAAGGCTGTGTTCTGGCTCCGACCCTCTTCGGAATCTTCTTTGCCTTACTCTTGAAACATGCATTCAGAGATGCAACTGAAGGAATATGCCTTCACACTAGGTCAGATGGCCGTCTGTTTAATCTTTCAAGGCTGAAGGCAAAAACAAAAATCAGAAGGGTCACTATAAGAGACTTGTTGTTCGCTGATGATGCTGCAGTCGTCACTCAAAGCCAACAGGAGCTTCAGAGCTTGATGAATCGCTTCACTAAAGCATGCAAGGACTTTGGCCTCACAATAAGTCTAAAGAAAACGAATGTGCTGAGTCAGGATGTGGGTGCTGCACCAGTTATCACTATCGATAACTATGAATTGGCAGTGGTGCACCACTTCACATACCTAGGGTCTACCATCAATGACAAACTCTCACTGGATACAGAAATCGACAGCCGCATTGGCAAAGCTGCAGCTACCTTTGCCCGCCTCACATCGCGTGTTTGGGGAAACTCTAAACTCACAATGAAGACCAAAGCTGCGGTATATAATGCCTGCGTCACCAGCACACTCCTATATGGCAGCGAGACCTGGACGACCTATGCTAAGCAAGAAAGAAGGCTCAATACCTTCCATTTGCGGTGTCTACGCCGCATCCTCGGCATCTCGTGGAAAGATAAAGTGACAAATGTCGAGGTGTTGTCACGTACTGGCCTTCAAAGTATGTATACGCTGCTTAGACAGCGCAGACTTCGCTGGCTTGGCCATGTTCGCCGCATGGAAGATGGTCGCATCCCAAAAGAGATCTTCTACGGACAATTAGCAGATGGCAAGAGAACAGTTGGGCGACCACAGCTGAGGTTCAAAGATGTGTGCAAGAGAGATATGAGGGCACTGGACATGGATCCAGCAACATGGGAAGATGAAGCTGCCGATCGCACTAAGTGGCGATGCTATTTACGGCACCACCTCAGATTGGGCGAAGAGAGGCTCACACAAGAGGCAGAGGTGAGGAGAAAACGTCGAAAGGAGCACCAGGAAAATAAGCAGCTGAGGGCTGTCACCTCAGGGGCGCATTCCCATAGTCAGTTATGACTGAAGGGGCTATTATTATTATTATTACTCTTCTCAGAGAAGGGGTATTACTTATAAGACCAGACTCTTATCTGGCACTATCCTGGTATCACCTGATACAACTTTGTGTCCAGGATATACTATATTTTAATAACATCTCAACCCTCTCGTGACAATATAGTCGTCACAACTACTGAAACCACCACTATGAGAAGTGCTTTGACAAGCTTTCTTCACTGGGGGTCAACTCCAGTGACAGCTGTATGCTTCTTAACGAGAAAGAGTTGTCGTTACAACCATATTGTCCTTGTCCTATATCTGACGTGACATAAGCTTGAACTTTGCCAGTTTGTGTTGGGGGTTGTACATTTCTTCTTTATGTGCCACATCGACAGGCATTGGTGATTATGTCCTTCAAGAGTTTTCTGTCCCAAGTGCTGTTCCATCATTTTTATTGTTGACTTTTTCCATATGCCACGATGTTAAACCATCAGGTATCTTCTCTCTTTGCTTTCCTTCTATCATTTTTTTTGCCAGTGTTGCTGTTGTCACAGCATATTTCAGTTTTCCTGCTGTCATAACATTTTGAAGGACAGTTGATTCTTTATGATGTGTCTTGTAAGTTGCCTTAGCTTCAGCACAGGCATCTGTGACGGTGCTTCTCTCTGAATGACTCCTGTTTTATTAAAAAACCCACTGTCACTGGTTTTAACAATCCTGGCTTACACCAATAGATCCAAACGACCTTTCCTTGTAGCAGTGATGTGGATATCTAACCCTCACCTGGGTAGACGTAGCCAACTGACCACAAGTCGTAATTAGATCCTTCAAACAATTTGGCCGATCGAAAATAGTGGAGTACTAATTTCTGATTAATACTTGGCGTTGTGATCATGATATTCAGAGTTTTCGCAGGAGCTTTCAAATAGATGTAAAAATGAGTCATCAAGTAAGTTAGTCAGTTTCTAAACCTACACAACACAGAACAATAACCGGAAAATCACAGTCTGATTTTATAATCAATGGTCAACCATCAACGTAGAACGAATAATTATCAACATCGGATTCTTTAACACAAGGTCCATCTATGGGTTTCTGACATCTTTGATTTATTCATGGATCGTGCCCTAGGCAAAATGTTTTGGTATGAGATGTGAATGGAATATATTCTGGTAAAATTCCAGAGAAGATCTATGTCCCATAGAAAATTGACTGTCGCTTTTAATTAAACTTGTCAGTCCGTTAACGGCCTTTTCGTATTTTATATCCTTCTAGTCGTCAAATTCTAAGCAATCAGTGACCATCACACCTGGTGGCATATTGTAGGGCAGCAACAAACTCCCTCCCCTTTGCTTGTGATGCCCCAGCTCTCGTTCATGCTCAGCATCTCTGCCTCCACAGTTCTCAGCCAGGTGGCTATTGGCCGTCCTTGCTTTTGCTTTCCTTCTGGTGTCAATAGCCCGGCAGTTCTGGAGATGGTGTCAGGGTCTCTTCTGAGGATGTGGCCAACCCAATTCCAGCGTCTACCCGCTATGACGGTGTGCATGTCCTCTTGGTGGCTCCGAGTTAGCAGTTCTTGGTTGGTGGTGGTGTTTGGCCAGAAAATGTGAAGAATTTTCCTTAGGCAGCTTGTGTCGAAAGAAGACAATTAGGACATTTCTGTTGCTCTCCAGTATTCTGCACTGTACAGAAATTACACAGTTCGCATATAGTTTTGATTTATTGTTTGTGCTATACTGGAAGGATTTCCAGATGCTGTTTAGGTTGATTCCACTTTGCTCGGTCGGTGGCCATCCTTCGTACAGTGCCCCAACTCTGGTTCATTCCTTGCATCTCAGCCTCCACAGTCCTCCGCCAAGTTGTTTTTCGTCGGCCTCTCTTTCCTTTCCTGCAGGGGTCCATAGCATAGCTGTTCTTGTGATGGCATCAGAGTCTCTTCTGAAGACATGGCCAACCCGGCTCCAGCGTCTGCCAGCTATGATGGTGTGCATGTCCTCTTGCTTGCTCCGAGTAAGCAGATCTTGGTTCGTGATGGTATTCGGCCAAAACACTCGGAGAATTTTTCTTAGGCATGTTGTGTGAAAAGAGGACAGTTTCAACATTTCCTTCTCTGTAACTCTCCAGCATTCCGCACCATAGAGAAGCACAGAAAGCACACAGCTCTGATATAATCTTAATTTTGTTCTTGTGCTGTACTGAGAGGACTTACAGTTGTTGTTTAGACTTAAAAAGGCTGTTCTTGCTTTGTTCATTCTGTTTTTGATGTCTTTGCTTGCTCCACCGTCTGGTGTTTGTAAAGGGCAATTTTTACTATCTTGCAATATAATACATTTATATTCTTATTATGTTCGCAAATATTTTGTAAGCAAAGTATTTCCTTTTTAAGTGCTTAAGGAGAAGTCATTTTTGGGTTGCTTCCCTTGAAAATAGTTCTGTCATCTTCGATCGGACTCCGCAGACGACTCTAGGCCTACTGCGATTTATTCTGTGGCTGGGTAGGAATAGATTGTTCTTGCTTCAGTATATCTATGGCCTGAATTTATACGTAGTGTTTGTATGAGTAGGACGAGTCTGTCTTATATATGGATATCTTTGCATTTCTAAGTCGAACTAATTTGGTTGTCGCTAGAAAAGGTCAAAGGCTATGCAGCGGAAGTATCGCTAGCAAAGGGTGTGATCCATGGCTGTCATCCTGTGAGGATGCCGAGTTTTGTTGTAGCAGGCTTTTTGCCGAAATAGTGATCTATATATGGATGGGGAAAAGTGATAATCATTTAGACATGTTGTATGTACTTTACCCCAGTGTTTATTCTCTTTTGCCAAGGAATGGCAAAGTTATATTTCGCATAAAAAGGTAAAACCACAATTTATTATGAACTTGGGCTTCGCCATCGTTGTTGATAAGCAGATGCACAGTGGTACTTTTAAAAAGAATATCCATTCAAAGGAAGAAGACATTCCTATGTATCAGCACTGGATTGTATGATATTATTCAATTACCTCTATGAGAGAACCTATGAAGAAATGAGGACATTTAATGAATGACTAATTTTGGTCTATATTCTATAGTGAGTGAAGCTCACGAGAGAGAGAACAGCCATGTTGAAATTCATATACTTTGTATTTATCGAGTGAGAAAAAGGGATGCCTGTACTATCGCTCGATGAACCAAGAGATCACTGCTACATGTGAGAACCCATGTCTGGGATTCCTATATTATGAAATATATATATATTGAACTTTACGTGAAGGAATATTCGCTAGACGAGGTTAGGTCTAGGAGCCTTCCTATGTATTGGTTATGGTCTGACGTGCCCAGTCAGTAAAGCCAGATGATTTACATGATGGAACGCTGAATGCTTATTTACGAATGCTCCATTATGATATTTGCCAAGCATGAATGCTAACTTAAGATGATATTCCTGTGATCAACATTATACTGTCTATGTCGACATTTGTTCCTGTAACCATACACGTACTGTCCAAGTGTGCGTCCCATTAAATGTTATAAAAAGACCACCGTAGTTCCAGTACTTCTTGAATTCGAACAGTGTGAGTATGAGTGATGTACTACCAACCTGTCAACTCTATCGAATCATTCTACCATTCGCGTACTGACATTCAGATACACACTCATTGTTTACACTCACATTCTTGTCGGAGCCTCATCACGTTCCAGGACAAGATGACCTGTATGACCAAAACTGTGCTGGGTTTGATGAGTTGACAATCGTTACACTTTACTACACCAGTCCCAACATCTACATTTATCCACTGGTGGACATTCACATCATTTAGCAAATAAAGCATGATTCAACAACTAGTAGCCAGTATGAGTTAACAACTACACAAAGAAAGAGTTTAACAGTGTTACTATGCATCCTAGGTATGTGAAGGTGTCTGTCTGTTCCAGTTGCTGATTCCTTACTGATATGGGCTCAGGGTTGCTCACACTGGGCGTCACGACCACTGTCTTCTTTAGATTGATGTTCAAGCCCACCTGCTGGCTATACTTATTAAGTCTATCCATTTTTTCCTGGATGTGTTGATGTGAATGTGCTAGTAGTGCAATGTCATCTGCATATTCCAGATCTTCCAATGCAGAAAATGTAGTCCATCTTATTCCTCTTGGACTGCCCTCTGTTGTCTGGCGCATCACCCAGTCCATGACTGTTAAAAATAGAGTGGTTGATAAGTGGCATCCCTGTCGTATTCTTCACCTCAAAGGTTAGGTTGCTCTGACCAACGCTACACGTAAAGTTGGCATAGAGGCTTTTTATGATTGACACTATGCAGCTTGGAATTCCATAAGCCCTCAGTATTTTCCATAAACTGTCCCTATGTATACTGTTAAAAGCCTTTTCAAAATCAACAAAATTAATGTACAGCTGTCTTTGCCATTCTGAGCACTGCTCTATAATGTTCCTGTGGGTAAATATATGATCTACATCTTCTGTTCTTTCTAAATCCTGCTTGTTCTTTCCTCAGTTTGTGGTCTACTGCTTTTGAAATTCTCTGTATAATTATACTGCCTAGTATTTTGCTGGGAACTGAGAGAAGAGTTTTTCCTCTCCAATTATTGCAGTCTGCAAGATCTCCCTTCTTGGGCAATTTGACTATTATTCCCTGTTGGTGTTGTCCCTGTTTTACAGACTTGTGCAATAGTGGTTCTAATAGTTCTGCTGCTAGCTCAGGGTCTGTCTTAAATAGCTCTGCATTTAAGTTATCGTGGCCAGGGGCTTTTCCATTCTTTAACCCTATGTTGCTGTGATGGTTTCTTCTTTTCGTGGAATGTCTGTATTAACATCTAGATCATTTTCAGCCTCATGAACATTCAGTTGTGTCTCTGGTGGTTCCTTGTTCAGAGTTTCTCTGAAATGCTCTGCCCATCTTGTTTCCTGTCCCTCTGCTGTCGTGATGAGATTTCCTTGCTTATCTCTTACTAATGTAATATTGTTTGCACCTCGTTTTCCGCTGATGATTTTAGTTATTTTGCATACTGTGCTTTGTTCATTTCTCAGTGCTGCCTCTTCTGCCTGTCTTGCAAGATCGTCTAGGAAATTCCTTTTGTTGGCTCGGGTTTGGCGTTTAACTTCCTTCTCCAGCTGACTGTACTGTTCGCTTTATAGTTGCTTTAACCTGGGGGACTAGTTTTAGGAAGAAATACAAAACATTTAACCATAATATCAGTATACTATCCTAACACGCGTAACAGCAAGATCTATTATCCACTCTTTTATTAAATTAGATTAGAAACCACAAGTGTCTAGCTCATCTTATCATTTTTAACACGTGATATAAACCCTAGTCATTTATAAAATTACACATAATGAATTATATATATATATTCCGTCAGTAGTCCGTCGCCTAATGTATTTACTAGTCAATTAAAGCATCTCTTTCTGGGGAATAGCGAGTAATTAAATTTACGTTACAGCTGGAAAAATTAGCTATATGTTATTTAATATGCTTGTCAATTAGCACAGAAAATCCCAGTGAAATATAATGAAGAACGTTAACACGTTAAATCACTTAAATGCTAGTATATATATTTACCGCAAAACAGAAAAATGAAACTATCTCCACGAATCTAAGTAATCCACTTTGTACAACGGTTCTATGATGTCGAGCTAGATATTTCAAAAATTTCCTGAAGCGACTGATAACTGATTTTGGTAGGACGGAGTATAAATACGGAAAACTGTTATTATCATGGGCTGGTGCGAGGAATCTCGCCTACGTCTATATCAGAAGGAAACAACTCGTTCGTCTCTCGATATAAGATTGTCTGCCCCTTGGTGCCGACCAACAACACAGAATCAGCTACGCGAACAGACCGCCTTTGATCTCGTCTCTTCTGCTGTAGATCAGATTATTATCTCCCCTGGGACCGCGGACACACGAATGTGGTCGGTAAATCTTATTATCTCCCCCTTTATTTTAGATCAAATGCTTAGTTCCCCTGGTAATGTCGGACATCAAACGTTAGCGGTCAAACTCCTGCCCGTCCCCTCTCTTTCAAAGAAACCAATTAGCTGCTAAGCGAATCGTTCTTTCGCTGGCTGTTATCTTAGCCTGTACGAATGAAAGTAAACGCTTGTCAGCGCCTGAAACAAGAAAAATAGGCGTGGCTAAAATATGAGCTAGACAGATAGCGAAACAAGCCTGGGTTTGGCGTAACGAACCGTGCATACTAATGAGGAACAAAGGTGGGAAACAAGGTTGAACGGAATGAGGGGCAAAGGTGGGAAGCAAGCGGACGGATATATGTAGTCTAGTTTACATAACATGTTACAGGGTACACGAGCCGGCACACCTCGACAAGGTATTGACACAGGTGTTTATTTGTCTGTTTTTTCTTGGATATGTTGATGTGAGCGTGCGAATAGTGCAAAGTCATATGCATATTCTATATCCTCCAGTGTAGAGAATGCTGTCCATTTTATTCCTCTAAAAGCATCTGCTGTTGTCTGGTGCATCACCCAGTCTATGACAGTGAAAAACAGAGTGGTTGATAAGGGGCAACCCTGCTGCACTCCTGTTTTCACGTGGCATAACTCTGGGGGTTGTCAGGGTATGCAAGCCGCCATACCACTGTAAGATATAGGTACCATTGATGGCAGCCAGTGTGACCATTTTAGTTTAAAGTCTTTTATCTACATATTTAGTGTTGTGGGTTATCTCCCCTGCACTGATGTAGTTGTTAACTAATGGCCCAACTTTGAGTAAAAAGAGGAGGTTTTTTTTCAAAGGTATCATCATTCGCTCAAGATTCCTCTTGGCAGAGATATAAATAGAAGGTCGCTGCTCACAGGGATGTTTAGAATGGTATGTACAGGGTGTTTCAAAAAGAATACCGGTGTGGTATTTTGAAGGTGCATAGTTTTGGTCATTACAAACTTACAAATGTTTGGTTTGCACCAAACGATAGGTAAACTGTCAGAGTTTGGACAGTTACCCGATTTAAAAAAAAATGTTTTTCATTTCAGAAGAATAACAAGGGATCAGTTGGAGCGAGTGTGGAGAGAATTGGACTACCGCTTAGATGTGTGCCGTGTAACACGAGGGGCACACATTGAGGGATTGTAATGTAAGAGATTAAACTTTGGCAATTTTACTTTCTTTTGGTGCAAACTGTATATTTTTGAGTGTTCAATGACCAAAGTTATATGCACCTAAAATACCGATATTCTTTTTGAAACACCCTGTATAACAACTGAGTCATCTAAGTTGTTATAAACTTAGTATTCTCCGCCCGCTTCTGTGAGAAAATAGCTTTTGATTCATAATTTATGAGCCCCCAGCTGATGGTTATTCAGCAAAATATTAATTTGATAGCTCTGTTTGTGTGTATGTATGTATGTATGTGTGTGTGTGTGTATATATATATATATATATATATATATATATATATATATATATATATATATATATATATATATATATATATATATATATACAACAAAATGAGTCTATGGCTGCTGCAGACATCAAATTCACTCAATAATTGATGGTCTCAACTGTAGAGTTATGTTTACATAAATAAATACAAATTATTGGTGAATTATTTGACCAACAGGGTTAAAAATGAATAAAATTGATTTTGTCACAAAAATGTGTGGATTGTGTAACATCCTAGGAATATAACAATTTGTGGTGGAATTTTAACAAAGAGCGTCCGTGCTGAATTTTAACAAAGAGCATCCATATGCTGCTCCAGTATGTTACTTAACTGGCGAGGTGGGGACAGTTGAATTCTGCCACTGTTCATCCACAAGCAAGTGTTACATGAAATACATGTCAAATGCAAATATAAAATAATAAAATGTACACATTAAAGCTTACCCCAGTATATTGAGTGAATAATTATATCCGGGCTTGATGCACAGAAAGGCTGTAATGTCGTGCAACTGTTTTAAGGTGGTTACGGTTCTGATTAACATAAACTCTTTACTCTTCACACATAAGGAAGTTTCCTCGGACTTGTGGCTCTCGGTACCATATTTTAAGTTTTATACTTCCTAATTTTAGAAGATACGACTAGTCCTATGGCCTGTCACATATTGGAATTCTTATTACTACTCCTTATTCTGTCTGTCTATTATCTCTGCTTGACGAAGATAGGAAAATGTGGTGAGGAAATCTTAAAATGTGCTAGGTTTTAAGGTGAAGTTTCTGCCCATAGGCAAATGTAATCTTGTGGGGTTCTGTTGGGTGGAAACTCAAACATAATTAAAATTACTTTAATATTCTAGTTATAAGCTAGTCTGAAATTTATCTAGGTTAAAAAATTGTTCACCCCCACCAGGTCAGATAGAGACTCACCAAATGATTCCCTGCAATCTACTGGTAAATGAAGATGGACCGGTTGCCGAACCATGTTCTACAGGGTGGTCCAAAACTCTTCATATATTGGGGTGTTACCACCATTATTATAGTGTTGTGGTATTTTCGGGCTTATAGTTCATAGCCGATTGATTTTCAGATAAAAGCGAATAATTGAGGTGGGCCGATTGGATGGGCCAATGGTGAACAAACGAACATCGTTATGATGATGGGGTCATGAAGGTTGACCAACTGGAAAGAAATCTGGACTGGACCCATGGTGTCACATAAACGACGATTTATTTAACGTAGATGGATTCATCAAAGACATACATCATCAGTTATACAGTTCACAGTAGTATTGCATCAAGATACGTTTCATTAGTATACGGCATCAATCATGAACTTGACCGACTCTCTGACCGCCGACATCTCAAGGACGGCGAGAGCTCTACGGTGAGCAGTTCTAATATTCTGGTTCTCATAACTGAGCTTTGAATAATACGAAGGGTTTTATGGAAGGAACCCTGAAAATATATTGTAGTACGGTCCAGATAATAATCAGCAAAGATATGGGCACACTAGCGACACGCCATGACAAGACGTGTCGAAGTTCTACCAAATCTTGTTGAGGATAAATATGGTATCAAATGTGATACATAATTAAGCCTTGTTGGCTAGAACAAACGCTCCACACAGGGGAGGTGTAATATTATCTCTTCGTTGAGTCTTCCCACGACGTGGGGTAAGACTCACAATAATCTCCGTCAAAATTCTGTCTCAAACCACAGACTTTATAGATCTCTCTCTACAGCGTAATTGCTGTTTGGCAACAAGGAACCAATCGCACCTAGTTGCGCTATTTGGTTCAAGTATTGTGCCTGATGGCGCGTAAATAACTAAACATATACAACTTACTTAGATGCGCTCACGTGTGCGTCTTTCAAAACTAGACGGGCATGTGAGAGTCTCACACACTTAACTTCCACGCGCAAAAAGGACTTAACAAGGGGAAATAATCAATTCTTTAACAAACTGTTACTTTATTCACAAAACATGTTCTACATGGTTGCCATTACTTTGAAAACACATACGGAAAAAAAGAAGAATTATTATCTACGTATTTAGACGTTTGGACCACCCTGCAGTGTCATTTATCGGTATCGGGTGCCTTGTACTGTACTAATGCTTCCCCCTGTATGCTTATGTTAATTATCTTATTTTTAACAACCTATCTCTACTGAAGATCATTCCCATTGTCTTATTTGTATTTAAGTGAAATCCCCATTTCATCACCCATTTATATATTTTATTTGTTGTTGCAGATTATTATATACGTAATTTTGTTAGATTCATCCCAGTTCTCTATATAGTTCTTCTTCTTCTTCTTTGATCCACTGTCACTGAGCGTCGGCTCTTGGTGACCGACTCTCTATATAGTAACAACGTCTGCAAACTGTGCTCAATTATTTTTGAAATCTGTAGCGAGAGGTTAATTTGTGTAGATTGTAGTAGATAACAAGATGTATCAGGTGATACAAAGTATAGCTGCCAGATATTAGTACTGGTCTTAAAAGCAATACCCCATTCTCAGAAATAAGCAATGGTGTATGGTTGTCATAGGTATAATTAGACTGTGAAGAAGGCTAGCTCAGATGGTAATAAGAAGTACCAGCTCCTACGTTGCCTCCTCTCTACAATTATCCTGTGATTGTTTTGCCCAGGGGAATTAATAAAGTAAAAGTAACCTCAAACAAAACTGGAAGGAGTTACTCAAGGGCTCTTGATACAATTTGATAATTTATTTTATATACAGTTATTGCTTCTTTTCTTTTATGAAATGGAAGGATGATATGTAAACTGATGATGATGATTACAATCGCATTAACAAAAGTAAACAATCAAGTTCAATAATACAGTGTCAATGTTTCTTTCCTTCTTTAAAAAGATCACTTGGTTTCAAAGAACTTAATTGTATATATATACTGAAGCACATTAAACACGCACCACTATTATATATACTGATGCCGAGAAGCTGGGGAAAAAAAAGTGTGGGAATGGATTTTCCCCGTATTTGTCATGAGGTAGAGAGCGAATGGCTGCTGGAATGGAAAGTGCATGATTCAACCCACGGGTTTGTGTACAGACTACATGAAAACAATGAAAGTTACACGTGCAACACGATTCCCAACAGCTATGACCCTGAAAATGTGTACGCGTTGTGGCAGTATACTCGGTATAAAAAAGCCGTTGAGACAAAACACCCAGTACATGTGCTTGAAATGCCACGACTATCTGAAAACGACCGCCAACGAGCCATTGGTATGTTGGAGACCGGAATGAGATCGCGGGCCATTGCCAGAAGGATGAATTGCCACCACAGCACTATTGTACGTCTCAATGAACGTTACGGAACCACTGGCAGTGCCCGGGATAGACTTCGGAGTGGCCAACCACGAGTTACTACCCCTGCGCAAGATCGTCATATTGTTCTGAGTCACCTAAGAAATCGTTCTCTCCCGGCAAGTCAAACAGCAAGAGCAATAGTGGGTAGACGTGGACAAGTCTCTCGAATGACAGTCATACGACGACTCAGAGATACAGGCCTTACTGCAAGACGACCTTATGTTGGGCCAAACTTGACTCACAGACATCGTCTGCAGCGCCTGCAATGGGCAGAGCAACATGTCAGATGGACTAGACTGCAGTGGAATGCTGTCCTATTCACAGACGAGAGCAGATTCAACATATCCTTTGCTGATGGACGTATGCGGATTTGGCGACGGTGTGGAGAGCGCTTTGCAGATTGCTGTGTTCGTCAGCACACCCGATTTGGAGGTGGCAGTATTCACATTTGGGGAGGATTCAGTTTTCACCATCACTTGTCTCTTCCCGTCTTCCGTGGAAATGTTAATGTTGTGACATATCGAGATGAGATTCTGGGTGCATTGGTTGCTCCTGCATTCACAAATTATCCAGACATGCAGCTTCTCCAGCAGGATAACGCACGTGCGCACACCGCATGTATTACGCAGCAATATCTGCAGCAGCAGAACATTGTGAAGATTGATTGGCCTGCCCTATCACCAGACATGTCCCCTATAGAACATCTGTGGGACGAGCTTGGACGCAGAGTCTACAGGCAAGGTTGTCCAGCTAATCTGCAACAGCTCGAAGCTGCTCTTACACGTGAATGGGACTTGATTCCCAGGAATTTCTTTCAGAGACTTGTGCGTTCCATGCGGAGCCGCTGCCAAGCTTGTTTGCAAGCACACGGTGGACATACCAGATAATGAGGATAGTGTGAATGAATTTTTTTATTGGTTGCATTTTTGGTTTTCTCCCTTGCCTGCACAGAATGCAATGAATTTCATAACAATCAAATATACAAATTAATGACCAGCATGGATTCATAGGAAAATGAGTAAAGATTCAAAATATGTAAACTTGTAAACATTTATATTTACATTTCACACTCTGTTCCTGGATTATACAGGTGGTGCGTTTTTAATGTGCTTCAGTATATAAATATATATATATTATATATATATATATATATATATATATATATATATATATATATATATATATATATATATATATATATATATATATATATATATATATATATATATATATATAAATATATATATATTGTCAATTACACTCTCTTGCTCTTGGACTTGTACTGGTAATTAATAATCTTGCTAAGAGTCTTGTGACTTAGATCCTGTTTTTAACCACTATGAAGTGTACCAATTTTTATTCACATCACTAGTCTCTAGTAAGTGTGGGGACTATATTATGCCTCAGTCTGGTAGTGATTGACTTAACTCAAGTAAGTTCTGACATGACTCCACCCTCTCTCCACTGCTGAAAACCGGGTCTGGAAAATCCCAAAACTGAGGGTTCCCGCGACCAGAGCTGCTGAAAACTCTATGTGCTTTAATGTAGCTTTTGCTTGCACAGGTAATACAACAATCTTCTGTTTTGCTGACAGGGTAGTATGAGGTTATGCACTAGGACTTGAAATACACAATGTCATATGCTGGTATATGGCCATAATATTTTTCCTTACCACAGATGAAAGGAAAGTGAGACTTTCAGACAGTAATTGGTAATACAGGATAGACAAATCAAATCAGAGACATATACCCAGTAAACGTATCCTAAAAACTTTAACATCATTCTTCAAACTCAAATTCTTCCGTATATGGTATGAAAATATCCGATGCCCTAGCAGGCGAACTCACCAACACATCTGTAAACTCATACGACAAATGTGTTTCAGATGTAACATGTTTATTACTTTATCAGAAAGTAATCTATTCGCAGACACGTAATCTCGTTATCTGTCCCGCCTCTGGTCTTTATCAGCGATTTCAGCAAACACGCTCGCAATTGTAGGGCTAATCTGTAGCTGCCAAGATTTAGTACACAAGAATTACCAACTTGCCTGACGTTCAATATTACCTCAACCGCTCCTTGCAAATGTGATGTGTTTATCATAAACAAGGAGTGTTAACGTTTGAACAAACAAACTCTCTGCTACATAGCAAACAGAAAGAAAAGGTTGCGACTATGGAAAATCACGCAATTAAAATCAGTAAAAAAAATGTAACTGATACTGCCGTAGTGAAAGAGAGATAAGAAAAAGGTCGCCCCAAAAATCCATCTAGTGACATACCCACTCTCCTAAGAGATTTGTAGAATATCTAGCTTTGGGGCGGTCACATCTCCAAGGGTTTTACTGTGCACTGGGTTCTCTCTCTCTCTCGTTGCGTTTTCCTCTCTTCCCTTATCTCGGCTGCGAGTGACTGAGTTTCTCGCTTGGCAGTGTGTGCAGTTTTGAATGTACTGACTCACATCTGACCACCGTTTATGCCAAAAGTAAACCGCTTTAAGGTTACTCATAGTGAGTCCCACGGGAACATGTTCTCCCGATGAGGATATATGAGCCGCTGTCATAACGGAGGGTCTTAAGGGTAGAGGCACCACGAGTTGCTTTCCCTGCCTCGTCTGTCGATAAATAATTCCATCCTCTTTGTAGAAAGTTCCAGCTGAAGCATGGGTTATCTTGATCTGACTATGTCCAGAGTATGGCGCTAAGGTAATGTCTTCCATCTGCGCTTGTCGTAACTCTGCTTTACTACACGGAGATGTCGAGTTGAGGTACGAGTTATCCAATGCTGAGTGTTGGGCACTCTGCTCAAACACTTTCTTGGTAGTTTCATCCTTTTGGTTGTCAGGGTGATGGCAAACAGAGCAATCTCGCACAAACTGTCGAATATCGTGTCGCAAACCTAGCCAGAAGTAGTTAAGGTACACCTTTTTCCTAGGGCATCTCATCATCTCATCTCAACCCGTAACCCGTCATGGGTCGTAGGGGTGCCATTGTGGAAGCATCAGCAAGGTCCTCCACTGCTCTCTATCCTCAGCAATGCGTACAAGTGTGAAAAAACCGTGCCCTGCCCGTTCTTTGGTGTTATCAGCCCAGGATTTTCTTTAACTTCCTCTTCTCCGTTTACCTTCGACTGTTCCCTGGAGGATCGTTTTCGAAAAGGAGTCATGACGAGTTACATGCCCAAACCAGGCAAGCTTTCGACGTTTCACTACTGACAAAAGTGGTTCTTGGTGGCCTGCATGGGTGTTTATTTTCTCTCTAACATAGACATTTGTTTTGTGCTCTTTATAAAAAACGCGCAAAATTCTTCTATAACATTTTTTTCCTAGGGCATATGAACGTTTAATAGGGTGGGGCATGGTGGAATGCATTTCCTGCATTAGGAGGGTGCGATATGGGAGTGGGACAACTAATTGTCTCTTGTTCCCTACCCGTCTGTAAACCAAACCTTTCTCCCTGTAATATGCTCCCTGGGGAGTATAGGAGTAATTACCATACAACTTTGAAAAGCACGGCTTTAGGGTCTGTGTCGCGAAATTCTTTGCCCAACCTCTTCTCTCTCTCTTTCTCTTTCTCGTTCTTCCGTGATTTCGAATGCCAAATAGGACAATGACCCAAGATCGGGGGTTTCCAGCTACTTGACGCTTCAGTATTTTAACCGAGAAGCCAATGACCCAGATAGCCGGGGATTTCCAGTTGACCTGGTGGGAACGCACATACAGGTAGGACATTCACCCGTGACCTGTAGGCTGGGGATTTCCCTAGCCTGGATGAGTTCAGTGAGCGCTGTTAAACATATAAAATAAAGACTATATCGGTTATGTTTTGACTCACATCTGCAAAAGCCCCGAACAGACAAGCCAGTTGCAGGAAACTTCTAGCGTGTAATCTGTCAGACTACCAGGCAAAAGAATTGCTTATATATATGCCGTCTTTGGCAAGCCAAACTCAATATTGGAACAAAGCGGCTCCCTGGTGCTGACGAACGCAGGTGAACTCGCAGTCGTGTAGTGAAACCTTGCAGTATACAGCTACGAACTATTCCAGCAACTTGGCCAGGGGGAGAAAACTTGCAGTGATATTGTGAAGTCATACAGCAGCAGCAACTTTCATGATAAGTGCTTTTTAAGAAAGGACCAACATTAAAAGATATTGTGTCATACCAGTCAGTGATTAGAATTAGGACATAAACCTCAGCCATCGTGAAGGGTACCCTAATAATAAACATAACTTTTGTGTAGGCTATTTTTATCTCCTACTCAGTAATGTATACATGTAACAATATATACATAATTTGTTTTTTTCTTCCTTGTGTTTTTCTGTAACCAATATAGCTTGAGCTAATATTTATTCATTGAAAAGAATTTCGCTGTTGTTTCTTTCTTTTCACTAAATGTTCTGTATTGCTTGGTAGTTAACTGTTTTTGTAAATCATTATCTTAATTACCAGCTGGGGGTCTCATGAGCCATATCAGTACCTCAGGAGAAGTGTGGCTGAAGACCTAACCTACTCTCAGGATCCTTGATGGGATTTGCTTCTTGACTTAACTGAGAAGAGTTTAAATTTCAGTCTCCTGAAACATTTCTTCCTACAAGTGTCGGACTATCACCTGTGTTGTGTTTTTCGTCCATCACGGGTGATGAAGACCACTCTGTTCATCCAATTATTAGGAATATGTTAGATTACTCTATGGGTACGAAGGTGACTGATGAGCCCGATGCGGGCCTTGAAAGATCTCGGACAGTGTGGGCAGGGAATGTTTGCTTCATGTGAAGGTTTTATTTCACGGTCTTTTCTAGCTTGTCTCCGCTGTCTCCGCTGTTCCGCTGCTGCTCTTCTGGATGATTCGCATGCCACTGCACCTTTACGAAGAGATGTGCGCCAAGCAGTTCGGTCTTGCGCAGCAGCTTCCCATATGTCTGGGTTTATGTCAAAGGTTTTCAATGACGTCTTTAACGTGTCTTTGAAGCGCTTCTTTAGGCCACCTTGGGAGCGTTTACCCTTCTGCATCTCACCATAAAAGAGTATCTTTGGCAGTCAATGGTCTGGCATGCGGACTACATGACCTGCCCAGCGAATCTGTGACTGCATCAGAATAGTATCAATGCTAGGGATACCAGCTCTGTCAAGAACGGCGGTATCCGGGATCTTGTCTTGCCATTTGATGTTCATTATCTTCCTGAGACAGACTGTATGGAAGTGGTTTAGCTTCTTTACGTGGCGCCTGTATACAGTCCATGTTTCGCATGAATAAAGCAGCACTGGAAGCACCGCAGCTCTGTACACCTTCAGCTTTGTCTGTAGACTAATGCCACTTCGATGCCAAACGTTGGTGTATAGTCTGCCAAATGTGCTCGTTGGCGGTCGTTTTCAGATAGTCGTGGCATTTCAAGCACATGTACTGGGTGTTTTGTCTCAACGGCCTTTTCATACCGAGTATACTGCCACAACGCGTACACATTTTCAGGGTCATAGCTGTTGGGAATCGTGTAACTTTCATTGTCTTCATGTAGTCTGTACACAAACCCGTGGGTTGAATCATGCACTTTCCATTCCAGCAGCCATTCGCTCTCTACCTCATGACAAACACGGGGAAAATCCATTCCCACACTTTATTTTCCAGCTTCTCGGCATCCGTGTATATAATAGTGGTGCGTTTTTAATGTGCTTTAGTGTGTGTGTGTGTGGGTGTATATATATATATATATATATATATATATATATATATATATATATATATATATATATATTTGGTCACGAAGTCTCTCGCCCAGATTATTCATCGTATGACCGCCGTCCTGTGTGGACGTCCTATACCAGCTGTGTGCTGCCAGCCCTTGATGGAGTTTTTCGGGAGAAAGCATCTGCCATGAGTGCCTTGTCCTGGTGCCAATATGTTTGAGAGGTAGTTAGTCTCTCGGTTATGTCTGTTGTGACCGGAGGTCTTTTGTACGTACGATCGATTTGTATCTGCTAGTCGTCACTGTGACATAGTCATATTTTGCCGCTCATGTGAGCGGAATTCACACTGTAACAGATAGGCGGTGTTTCGCCTTGATTTCTAGTACGCATTAGCATTAGTGTATGTCATTATGGCCGGTTGTGGCCAAATGGTGTTGTGAATTAATAAAGGGATTCTAGCTGTTAAGCAGTGTTATTTCCTTGTGACTGCCATTGTGCGTGTGGTCGTCCTCTAGTATATACGAGCCAGTGTTTCATATAGTAAATCCAACACGACAGTGGTAAAGCCGTTACGAGTGGGGGTAGCTAGCTAACACCTTCCCCACCTGGTTAGAGGGGCTTCTGACACCATGTGAATTTTAATGTGGGAAACTCGCTAGTGGATGTCAAAGTCATTTGAGGCTGGCAACCTCAGACAAAGTTGGAGGGACAGATAGCGATATCAAAATAAGAATACAAAAGGCAAGAGGAGCTTTCATTGCATTGAGAAATATATGGAGATCAAGAGAAATCGGATCCAACACAAAAATAAGAATCTTCAACTCAAATGTGAATTCAGTCCTATTGTATGGCTCTGAGACACGGATAACAACAAAGACAACAACCAAAAAGCTACAGACTTTCATAAATGGGTGCTTGCGTAGAATAGAGGGATTAAAATGGTATGACAAGGTTACTAACGTGGAACTGATGACAAGAACTAGACAAGTGCCAGTGGAACAAGAGATGAGAAGAAGACGATGGAGATGGATAGGACACACACTGAGGAAACCTGTTGATAGCATTACAAGGCAGTCTTTGTTCTGGAACCCCAGGGCAAGAAAGAGAGAGGTAGACCAAGAAGCACATGGAGAAGAGAGCTGGAAACAGAGGTGAAAATGATGAGGAGAACGTGGAAAGAACTTGAGATGATGGCACGTGACATGAGGACTTGGCATGTGTTTGTTGAAGGCCTATGCTCCTTTGGGAGTGGATGGTTATGAAGAACCTCAGCGTATAGAATGATGATTCATGAACCATCACTGCACAGGCTGGTGATTGCTTTATTGATAGTTTTGTACAGCGAACTAAAAGCATAAAGTAGTTCCAGGTTCCATACGGAGCAGGGAGGGAAAGATGAAAGAAATGATGTACATTCTAAGTATAATACTTACATTTTCAAAGCAGTGAAAATGTACATATAAACATATTCACTTTAAAATTAATGTAAGTTTTCAAGCTTTAAACCGGTGTAAATGTCTGTGTGAAAATATTCATTTTAAAGTTAATGGAAGTTTCAAACTTTTCAATCAGTGTAAACATAAATGGAGGTTGGTAAGAAAACGAAGATGGCTGTATAACGCTCCACTTATGTCCCAGTCTTGATATATGGATGCGAGTCATGGGCAATGACTACAACCCACAAAAGCCAGATCCAAACTTCAGAAATGAGGTATCTGAGAAAGGTGGTTGAAGTAACAAGAAGAGACATGGTCCGCGACCAGACGATACGTCAAGGCCTAAAATCCCACCCCCTGCAGACCCAAGTAGAACAGTCCCAACTAAGATGGTTTGGCCATGTCTGCAGAATGGGAGAAGATCGGCTACCACGACAAGAATGGGAAACAAAGAGCCAGGTATCCAGACCTCCAGGACGACCCAGAGTTCGCTGGGAGGACAACATTAGACAATCTTTGAAGGACCGAGGATTAGAATGGAACCAGGCCAGAAGGAAAGCAGTCGATAGGATAGTCTGGCGTTCTCTCTTCCAAACTTCTACACCTCACGGTAGAAGGGGAACGACTAAGTAAAAAAATAGAAAAGGTTAAACGTAAAGA
This sequence comes from Oreohelix idahoensis, assembly GCA_024509875.1. Taxonomy (NCBI): domain Eukaryota; kingdom Metazoa; phylum Mollusca; class Gastropoda; order Stylommatophora; family Oreohelicidae; genus Oreohelix; species Oreohelix idahoensis. Next base: position 483,150 of record JAMPIV010003283.1, read on the forward strand.
TATAATATGTTTTACATTTACATCTCCACTGTTTGAAAAGTGTTCATAATATAAATTCATTTATGTTTCATTTACATTTACACTTGTGGAAAAGTTTGAAACTTCTATTAATTTTAAATGAGTATTTTCACATAGACATTTACATTGGTTTAAAGCTTGAAAACGTACATTAATTTTAAAGTGAATATGCTTATAGAGACATTTACACTGCTTTGAAAACAGAAGTATTATACTTAGAGTGTACATCATTTCTTTCATCTTTCCCTCCCTGCTCCGTATGGAACCTGGAACTACTTTATGTTTTTTTTAGTTCTCTTTACGAAACTATCAATAAAGCAGACACCAGCCCTTACAGTGGTGGTTCATGAATCATCATTCTAGATACTGAGGTTGCCAGCCTCAAATGACTTTGACATCCAATAGCGAGTTTCACACATTAAACTTCACATGGTAATATATACATATATATGTTAGTTCACATGTTAGTAATAAAATATAAAATGTAAATCACAACTTACCAACGGGCTGATCACCCGTTTGCCAGTCACTTCGATTACGGAAACAACAGCAAATGGATTGATTTGCCGTTGCCCTAAAGACGCCAATAGGCGTGATGGGAAACAATGGCAAAGAAAACCTATCTGCTGTTGCCCTAAGACGCCACTAGGCGTAATGGCCACTGACTGCTTTGACGGTCGGTGGCTAAGGACGGAAGAAGAAGAAGAAGAAGAAATCACAACTTACGCCAATTCTTGCTGCAGACTTGTTTGCTCAGATGAATAAAAGAAACGAATTGTTCTCTTAAACGTGTCTGGGATGTCTTTAATTTTACATTAGATTGCCCCTTCTACCTCCGTGTTTTTTAAGTGTCCTAGTCCCTGTGTTCTTTATTAAAATTTGAAAGAGATTTCCTGTGCTTTGTAAGTCTTATCTGGTTCTCCAATAAAAGGTCCGGTTAACAAATAGGAATTATGAATCTATTCTACACTCTGGCGAGGTCTGAAGTCTTGGCGAGCTTAAAAATCACAGAGAAATAAAACTGCGAAATGGTCAGTGTTACCGGTGTGTTTTCTTTACTAGATTGACATTGGCACTGATCTTGTCAGTGCTGTCGGGCTTACAACACGTGGCCGACGTATTTCTTTATAACGCGAATGTTTTGTGGGCCGTTGTTTGATCATATGATGGTGATCTAGTTAACGATTATGAAACTCGGTAACGAGCAACGAAGAGATGCTGGACTCGTTGCAAGATTTAGTACGAAACATATTTTATTTGATGATACCCTGACATCATGAGTTCAGACATTATATACGTTGACATCAGTAAGGGAGACGATCATCAATATTATATTCATGGCAGAAACAATACATAGTCAATAATAATAATCAACATTGACGTTGTCATTGACGTTGCACTAGCCGTTACCACATGAAGGTTAACGGAAGCTCTACAGTTACGTGCAGGAGATTAAGTATCGGAGGCGAGATACTTCAAAACAAGCCTTTTCTGGCTTGTTAAAGTTTAGAACGGAACGCCAGCTTCGTTTCTGCTAGGTCGGCTTTGTGCGGTAATGTGCGATGACCGCACGAACCGGATGTTGTCGACATGACCCGTTAACAGCGAGACGTTCTTACACCGTTGGTGTTGGGTGACAGTTCAGCTGGGAACAGACGTTCCTTATTATGTTTGTAATCGTGTACCTATTCATCTTGTTTGTCAACATGTGTGTTCTATTGGAGTTAATAAATGGTCGTTCTTATTACAACGCCTTATTTATTGTGCTGTGAATGGAATGCACAACACTGACAACAAGGTACATACACACACACACTGAACTGGCGACGAGGATAACGAACTGCTGTGGGAATATTTCGTCACGAAATCCTAATCTACGCAAGTGGTCATACACACAAGCTTCTAGTAACAAGAACGTTGTAGCACGGAGATTTTCCAGGTTGCAGTATTTTATCCTTATGTTCACATTTTCCCCGCCAATTCAAGCTTCACTGTTTCAAAGTTAATAGGCCTACTGGTTCTCCATATTAAGCAATTTCACAGTATGGCAGAGCAAGCATCAGAAATGACCCTGTTGCTTAAAATGTTCATGGAACAAATGAAACAGCAAAGTGAAGACTAAAGAAAAATATTGGATCTCCTGTTGCAGAGGCAAACCACTAGCAGCAGCTCAGATGGAGCATTGGCACCACATTCTACACCAATCAAAGAACACATTCCTGCAATTCCCTGAATTTAAGACAGAACAGGATAAATGGGACATTTATCTTAAAGCGACTAAATCATCATTTTGATGCTCATCAGCAAACAGATGACCTGATAAAAAGGCACTATTTCCTTTCTTGGATTTGCTCATCTTTATATCAGCTAACGCAGAAGATATGTAGAATAGAAGATCTATCCAAATTTACATTCACAGAACTGACATCTAAGCTGACAACACACTTCCGACATTCAACACATCTGATCATTGCTCGTCATAAATTTTGGCAATCCAGGAAGAAACCAGATCAGTCATATGCACAGTGGATTGCTGAACTTCGTGGTCTATCGACTGACTGTAGATTTTTATGCCCAAAGAACGGTTGTGGACAGTCACTAGTAGAAGAACATATTAGAGACATGGTTCTTCAATTCACGCCGCATGAATTTATAAGAAGATCTGCATTGTCAGAAGAAAATCCACCCCTTGAGAAGATAGCTCAGATAGCAGCATTATATGAAACAACTTTGGCTGCAAGTGAAACTGTAAGAGGAGATGAGAAACCTGTATCTTCAGACATTAATGTTATGAAACCTTTTTATAAACAAAAGCGTGTCACGTCATTGGATAGAAAAGCTACAGACAGAAGCAAGTCACAGAGCTTGAGATTAAACAAACTGAAGTCTTGTCCTTCATGTCATAGCAAACACGAACGATCAGATTGCAAGTACAGACAGTCTCGATGCAATCTTTGTGGAAAAATTGGACACATTTCATCCGTCTGTGCTTCAGTGAAAACTACAGGCACTACACATGTAAACAACTCACGTCGAAGTGCTAGTCTAGACAAGTTTACTAGTAGGTCAAGGAAGGGTCAGTCTGAAGATGTAAACACTGTCAGCATTGAAGAACAGAAGAATAAATTTTACATCAATGTTCTGGTGAATAACCACCCAGTGAAATTTCTGCTTGACACAGGATGCACTTGTGGCATGGTAGGCTTGAAGGGTTATGAGCAGATAGGTATGCCGAGATTACAGCCCGTTAACTCACAAGTCAAGGGTTATGGCGCTGTGAACATACCACTGAAGGGTTGGACAAACGTAGAAGTGAGATTAGGAGATAAAGTTCGAACACTTCGATTATTAGTGGCTGATACACAAGAAGGCATGAATCTGTTTGGCGCCCCATGGTTCAAGGCATTTGGTTTTAAAATCACAGAGGACAATAGTCTGCCACCTGAAATTGTCAATATGGTGGAACCTGTCCATGCATCAGAAGCATTATCTAAGGTGAACCATCTTTGTTCTAGATTTCCTAAGGTATTCTCAGATGGACTAGGCACATGCAAGACTTTTAAGGCACATTTACAGCTACGTCAAGGGGCAATCCCAAGGTTCCACAAGCCTAGACCAGTTCCTTTTGCTCAGAAGGATGCAGTAAAAAAGAAATACAAAGATTGGAGGAGCTTGGTATCATTAAACCAATTCAGACAAGCAATTGGGCTGCACCGATAGTGGTAGTTCCAAAGTCTAACGGCACTGTTCGAATATGTGGAGACTTTAAAGTTACTATCAATTCCCATCTTCAAGTTGAACAGTATCCTTTACCAAGACCAGAAGAGTTATTTCATAAACTTCAAAATGGAAAAAAAGTTTTCCAAATTAGATCTGTCTGATGCTTACCTTCAAATTGAACTGGATGAAGAATCTAAGAATCTAGCTGTTATCAATACGCAGCATGGACTGTACCAGTACCAAAGACTTGCATTTGGCATCTCGAGCGCTCCTGCTATTTTTCAGCGCTTTATAGAACAGATAACCACAGATCTCAATGGTTGTGCTAACTATCTGGATGATATCATCATAACAGGAAGGTCAGATGATGAACATTTGCAAACACTTGAAGAACTTTTCACGCGGTTAGAACAGCATGGACTTCAGTGTAATTGATCCAAATGTGAATTCTTCAAATGTGAGGTTGAGTACCTAGGCAACATTATTTCTGATGAAGGAATGCGACCATCAGACTCTGGCATCGAAGCTATTAAACAGCTACCCCGTCTAGAAAACTTAACACAACTCCAGTCCTTCTTGGGGAAAATAAATTATTATCATAAGTACATTGATAATTATTCAGAACTTTCTGCTTCACTAAATAAGTTAAGAAAGAAGGACACGCCATTTTTCTGGTCCACAGATCAGGAAAGAGCTTTTCAAGCTCTTAAGAAAGCTATCATAACTGCAACTAGATTGGTACATTTTGATCCAAACCTGCCTATTATACTTGCTACAGACGTATCTTCATATGGAATAGGAGCAGTATTATCACATCGTTACCAAGATGGTTCTGAGAGACCAATAGCTTTTGCTTCCAAGACTATGAGCAAAGCAGAAAAAAACTATAGCCAAATTGAAAAGGAAGGCTTGTCAATAATTTTTGGAGTACGGAAATTTCACCAGTACCTCTATGGCCTGACAAAACCTTTTGAATTGCAGACAGACCACAAGCCTCTTTTGTCTATTTTCTCGCCTGATCACAAATTGCCTGTGTTATCCATGCAGCGATTGCAGCGATGGGCCATTCTATTGATGTCATACAACTTTGTCATCAAACATAGGCCAACAACGAAACATGCTAATGCAGACGCACTGTCAAGATTACCTATGAGACCAGATCCTGCATTTGACAAGTCTGAAGCATCATGCTATAATGTCAGCATGGAAAATGATGATGCCATAGCTGATATTCCGCTGGACTCTGCTTTGGTAGAATCTGAAAATGCTAAAGATAAGATTCTTCATAAAGTCAAACATTTTGTGCTCAGTGGATGGCCAGAATCACTGTCACAAAATAACAGCGACGTAAAACCCTATTTTGATAGGCGCCTCAATTTATCAATTCACAAAGGCATTCTGTTATGGCAGGCTGAGTCTAACCGAGTGATTGTACCCACTTCTCTTCGTGAAAAAGTCCTTCATTTACTGCATCAAGGACACTCTGGCATAATCCGAATGAAACAACTGGCTCGACGGCATTATTGGTGGCCCACCATTAACAAGGACATACAATCGTTATCAGTAAACTGTAATGCATGCAGAGCAAACCAGAGTAATCCGCATCAACATTATCAGTCATGGCCAATAGCTGAACGTCCGTGGGAGAGAATCCACATCGATTTCGCAGGTCTTTTTATGGATGAACAATGGCTGGTAGTTGTCGATGCATATTCTAAATATCCATATATTGTTGCGATGAATTCCTTGACAACTGAGGCAACAATAAAAGCTCTAGCTAAGATCTTCCTTCACGAAGGTTTTCCTGACACAATTGTTTCAGATAATGGAACACAGTTTACTTCGGTCAAGTTTCAACAGTTCTGTTCACTACATGGAATTGAGCATCTCATGACGGCTCCATTTCATCCAGCTTCAAATGGAGAGGCAGAACGCTTTGTCCGCACCTTCAAAACCTCAATGGCAAAGATTTGCTGGGGAGGGAAGACACGACATCGAGCTCTAGAGGAACTACTGTTCGCTTACAGGACAACACCAAAGTCTTTGACTGGCAAGTCCCCTGCCGAGTTGTTACATGGCTGTCAGCCAAGAACACAATTGTCATTGCTAATGCCTCAGCAAGAACGAAGAAGTGAAACAGCTGAAGTTAAAGGATCAAGATTCAGAATTGGAGACCCTGTGTGGGTAAGGAACTATTCCTCAAAAGGTGATCCTTGGGTGCATGGTCACATTATAAGAACTATCGGTCGTATGATGTATACAGTTCATCTAAGTAACAACGTGAATGTACGGAAGCATCAGAACCATTTAAGACCGGGAAGTCTCATGAAGACCAGACCACCCTCCGACGATAGCTATGATGACTTTTTACTCAACAAAGCCCTCATGGATCAAGTTACCAAGGCAGCACCTGATCTACTGCTTGACGCCCCAGAGTCTGTTATAGAAGACAGAAGTGTGGTGGATGCTGCAGTACCTCAACGAAGATCTCAAAGACAACGAAAACCAGTTGTCAGATTCGATCCTAGCTCTTAATTGCTGGTGAGGAACTGTTAAAGTTTAGAACGGAACGCCAGCTTTGTTCCTGCTATGTCGGCTTTGTGCGGTAATGTGCGATGACCGCACGAACCGGATGTTGTCGACATGACCCGTTAACAGCGAGACATTCTTACACCGTTGGTGCTGGGTGACAGTTTAGCTGGGAACAGACGTTCCTTATTATGTTTGTAATCGTGTACATGTTCGTCTAGTTGTCAACATGTGTGTTCTATTGGAGTTAATAAATGGTCGTTCTTATTACAACGCCTTATTTATTGTGCTGTGAATGGAATGCACAACACTGACAACAAGGTACATAAACACACACAACATGGCTAAATATTAGAAATCAAACAATTCTTGGTATTGTTCATCAAGAATGACATCTTCATCTTACAGATGATTATAATTACTTTATGACCGTGTCTTTCCTGAACTAAGGATAAGCACACGAACAATTCACGTCTATACAAGACGGAGGATATCGGGATCTGCCTCAAGTACGTTTGCTGGATAGCAACAGATCACCGCGACAAACCACACCATACCCGTTTAAGAATGGTGCACGGTCGTACGAAAATAATACAATGAACCTACAATTAACTTAGATGCGCTCAAATGTGTGTCTACAAAATACTAGACTCATGTGTGAGGATCTCAAACATTTAACTCCCCCTCTATGAATATAACTTAACAGTCTACATCGACCCCCGCGGGAAAGAAATCGAAGTGTAGTCAATCAAGTTCCATCTAGCTAAACAATAGATAACTATCATCAATATCTTAAGTGTAACTATAAAGAAAGTAATAATAGAAGGACATAAATGTGGAAGGAGAACAAAAGACCAAATTCAAACAAAAGTTGAAAGGTAAAGAGACATAGATCAACTATGTACTAAAAATGAAATGATTAGTGAAAAGAACAAAGGAAATGAGATGAAATGGAAAATGATTATAAATGGTGAAAAAAATTATAAGATATCAACCAAGATGATAAAACATGTCAACATTGTAAAAAAAAAGAGATGTGTATCGTTCGTGTATAAAACGCAAGTGTGGAAAACGAAATGAAACTCAAATCAATTCCCAAAATAAAACACGAGAAGAAAGCAACACAGTCGAAAATAGTATGATGAGAATTGTCGCGAAATTGGTTTCAAGCCATTGCAAACGGGTTCAGTTAGATTTTTGTTGCTTGTACAAAAATTAATCACAAATAGCCCCACAGCCTAATGAAGATATATTTATAATATTGCTTTACCGCTTACGAAAATAAAGGCAGTCCCATGGCAGAGATTGTCATAGGGAAATGAAGTGTTAGAAACTTCATCATGGAAGATCCCCGTTTACGAGGTTAAGGTGACTAGTCCCCTTCCTCGCTGCCTTTGCCTTCCCTAGTTCGAGCGCACAACTTTGTACCCATTTACAGCTGGTAAAATGGAGTGTTCCACAGCCAGGTTTCAATTCCAAAACTATGTAATTGTACTACCGAAGAAAGAAACGTGATCGCTTGGTCACTCTTTATTTATGTATTACTTTTGTGTAGATGCTAAGAATAGCATCAGTATTTGAATTTGTATTTGATATGATTTGGAAGGATCAAGATCAGAAAGGGATGTTTAGGAGCGGAATAAACCAGATGATGTTTATTATTGATAATGTTAATATTAATTCTGTATCATTGAATTGATGTTACTTGCTATGACTGTATAACTTTGACACCTGATGACTGACTAGTCTGACTTATGTGCTAGTCAGTTACACTTAATTGAAATGTTAATATTAATGCTATATCACTGAAATGATGTCCTTACTTACTATGATTGTATAACGGTGACATCTGATGACTGACTGGTCTGACATCTGTGCTAGTCAGCTACAAGTCTAGCCAGATACTAGCCAAGGCTGATATGTTGCAGGTTCCATGAAATACCTCAAACCAGACTGTCCAGAATCAGAAGCCGGTGTCACTCATCAGAGGCAATCCCACAAAAGTGCAGGACCCCAAAGAGTGAACTTCAACTGGTCATTGGCATCCCTACTGTTGGGCCTACCAAGTCTGATATCAGCACAGGACAGTTCCGTGTCAGCAGTATCAAGTTGAACAGATAAGTGTCACTTAGGACACTGACTACCACAATATATGAAACACAATAAATAGTCAAGTGATGACATTTATCAGAGGACTAAAAACCGTGATATATTTAAAATGAATGAAGTCTAAACAGACAATAATAGTAATTGTGTGAATACTGTTATATATATAGATGTGTATGCTCTCTTCCAACTAGTAGAAATAGAATATTAGTGTAATTATTAAACTATTTTAACTATACCTGAGGATTTATTCACTTTTTCCATTTTGTGGGTTCAGTGAATGTACATTTTACTTATCCCCTAGAATATAAGTAATCATAAGATAGTCACAGGGAGGAGACGCCTTAAATCCTGGTACTACTTCTTACCAACTGGGCCAGGGTTTTTACAGTCTGACTATTTTTATGATAACAATACACCAGTGCTTATTTCTAAGACTGGGGTATTACTTGTAAGGTCAGAACTCTTTACTGGCATACTCTTACATATAAATAATTTTAAATAACCTCCCGCTACAAGAATAAACACTAGGTAGCTTAAGCAAACTATGAAGAGCTAAGTATGGTGTCATTAAATAGCTACGCGTACAAAATATATCAGGCGCTAATGATGCACCACCATTCGAAAATGAGGCAATAAGCAATGTATATAGCAAAATGTGCATCGAAATTAATAGCCTAAACAAAGTAAACATGTCATGAAAATGAAAATAATCGCATAGAAAACTATGATAACTAAATAATTAAAAAGTGTCACAATGTTCCGTACGAACAAAAATGTCATTAATCAATCAGTCGCGGAAAAGTGTCATGGCGAATAGTTTAATACACCTACAGTGATGCGCTAATAAGACAATCACTTCGAATAAGTCCAATATTAGCTGATAAAACACCATAATGAAACATCACAATAATGTCATAAAAATCTAGACAGTTAATAACGTGGAAATAATAGTTACTCCGAGTCGAATATGAATATGTCATATTCATACGCGAGGTCGTCAAAAGAAATGTAGTACTTGGTGACATCAAACACATACAGAAGTACCAAAAGTGAAGTTGCAGAGTGCCAATAAGTGTAGTGATCCAGCGTCTTGGAGGATTCTAGTGGACAACGGGACAAGAGATCTGCCACTACGTTGTCGGAACCCCGGATGGCTTGGACAGTAAACTGAAAAGACTGCAAGGCAATTGCATACCGTGCCGATCTAGAGTTTTTCAAATCCTTACTCTTAGTGCAGTAAGTGAACGCTGGTCTTACTCGACGACAAAGTGGGCGCCAAGTAAAAAACGTTGTAACTTCAGCTCGCGGTCTACCAAAGAGTAGCGTTGCTCAGCTGCAGTTAACTTCCGGGAGACGTAGAGTACTGGGTGGAGAGTTCCTGAATAGTCATGCATCAGAGAAGCTCCAATTCCCATCAACGACGCGTCACTGCGAATTATTAAACGAAAATTTTTGTTAGGTAACCGTAAGATAGGGGCAGAGGAAAATATTAACATAATCCTACCTAAGGTGGCCTGGCAAACCTGTGACCACTGAATCATGTTAGGGGACCTTTTTTTAACAAACGAGATAGGGTAGCAGTGATAGTAGCCAAGACAGAGATGAAACGATTAACGATATGGGACGACAGAATTGTCAACGTAAGGTAACAGCGTGATAAGAAACTCGCGCTGAGAACAAAGCGGTGCATAAAATACAGGCACGAGAAACAGTACGAAATAATCGGCCGAATGTGCGAAATGACGTGCAGAGAAGTCTTGAACATACAAATTATACCGACGTCAAAAGTAAAATCGATAAGAGTGTAATGATGACTATCTATCTCAGTCGTCGTGTATTACAAAATAAATTCAGATGACAACGGCATTTCTCTAAATGGTTGAACTGAAGTTATAGCCTGGATGTTGTTCAATGAAAGAAACAATTGATATGCAATAAAGACGCAAAAGCAGACGCAGAATGTATCTGGGGATAAGATTGTGCCATAGTCGTAAATGTGGAAGCAGTAAGGTGATGTTGCTGTTCCCAAGCAGCAATTTGTTCCGGAGTACATACTTTCACCCGGTGTATCTGTCCGACGAAAAGGTCGGCGATCGGATTCGGGAGCATGCATACGTTTATACCCCGTAAAAAACGGAGTGGCGATGTGGACTATGTCAGTTGGATTAGTCTCAACTGTGCCAACAAAAGTCACGCATTTTACGACTTTACCTGTAGCACAAGACGGGTGAACCAGGGACTGCCTGATTCCAACCGTCGTCCATCCAGAGTCCTGAAGTACCGTAACCAGTATGTTATTGACAAACCCCTTGTGTAGAGTAAGAGAACCTGTTCCAATGAGCAAACAAGGCTGGAAGAGTCGCGAGAGGACGACCGCAACTCAATGTAGTAACTGCTGCAGGCTGAAATAGAGTCGTGCACTCAGGGCACTGTGATGCACGATCAAAATCAAAGGAGCAAGAAGCAGCAGCACTAGTAACAGTATTATTGTCACCCTGATTTAAAATAACCTGAGGGCCCCTGTTGAGCTGAGTTAGCATGTCGAAGAGATCTATCATTATTTGGAGATCTACCTCTATATCGAGATCGATCATGACTACTTTCTCTAATGGGGCCTCTGTTTAGATTAGAACACCAATTGGAATGGTTACGAGACCTATTTTCCCTTTGATCAAAATGTCCATTACATGAATTGTGTTGACTTCTATAAGAATTACCGTATGATTGCCAATTATTAGCGTGGTTATCACGTCTACCATTTCCTGTATTTTTTTCACCAAAATGTTGAGGCCCATTGAATTGTCTCCAGTCCCTTGGAGCAGGAGAATTGCTACGGAAGTAATTCCCTTGGTGAGATCTGTATTTCCGGTAATCTCCCCTGCCAAAGTTACGATCAGTGATTTGCGACCTATGTCGTAAGTTATTATTGTAAGGCATAGCTGATGCCACTGGTAATGCTTCCCTGACATTAGAGTTGCTAACAACCATGTTTGGATGTGCGGTAAGAAATTGACGACCGATTTCCTCTGTAACAGTCAGGTTAGAAGGCCTTCGTTCATGCAGGAAGGGGAGAAATAATTGGTTAACCCGGAGCATTAAGTCCATAATGGCTTCATATATATGCTCTATTCTTGAAAGTTCAACCCAGCGGGAAAAAAGTAAGACGTATAGATGCAATGAAATCAGAGAAGTCCTTTCCATTCTCTGGCAGTAAGCTTTTAAAACGGAGCTGATAATCGTCTTCGTCAAGTTGATATTTTTCAGTAAAATACCCCTGACAGTATTGTAGTCATTTTTGTTAGGTCCTTCCACCATACAAACTGCTGTTAATGCGTCCATAAGTCGTGAACAATATTCTGATTTATCCATCTTTTGAGACTCACATATGGCATCGAATCTATTTAGATAGAATACGATATCGTCGGAATTAGACTTAAATGGAGGCAACCTGATCTTGTAAGAACCAGAATGATTCTTGTGTGTAGGTGCATGAGTTTCAGGATCATTGTGTGCATTAGTACCATTCATTAATTTAATCCTCTCAAGTTCTAAAGATAATAATTTCTGTTCGTGAAATCTACGATTTTCGTTTTCAGTAGCTTCTATTAGCATTTTCTGTGTTTCAGCGTCCAGCTGTTTTTTATGTTTTTCTATCTGAAGTTTTCTATCTTCTGCGTCCATCTGACGTTTTCTTTCCTCCATCACAAATTTCTGTAATTCATGTTCCTGGGCTTTCGCATATTCAGAGGTTGCGAATCGCTTTAACTCATCAGAGTCCATTCCAAGCGCCTTACCTTGCTTGATAAAATAGTCCAATGTAGACATATTTTCTAAGTTTATGAGTTGCTAACTCACTTAGTCAATTATTTGTTTAATAAATTAACAGTCTCACCTAATTAATGTGTGACAGGTTCTTGTCCACTGAACCTATGTTTAAATTCCTCTTAATTTCAGGAAAAATTTAAACCACAAAAAAACTTCAACAAACATGGACAAGTCAATTAAGGAAAATAAAACACAGCCATCCAAGACAGGGGAATGTCCTCTCGCAGGGAGGCATATGATGCAACACAGAGAAAGTCGAAAGGAGTCTGTGTTACTTACTAACCTTCTTTCTTCTAGGAGAACTTCCACATTTGGCACCTGGAATGTTCGGACATTAAATGAACAAAAGAAAGTGGCACAAGAAGCAGCAAAAATTAGGGAATATAAATCGAGGTTCTGGGACTGTGAGAAACAAAGTTGAAAGGGGTAGAGAAGAAGAAACTCATCACATGTAAATTGGTGCTGTCCTCAGGACATGAAGACGAAAGTTCACACCACAGTGAAATGGTAGCTCTTATGTTATCTAAAGAAGCACATAAAGCACTCATTGAATGGGAAGCCGTTGGACCCAGAATAATAACAGCTACTTTTAAAACAGCTAAAAAGAAAATAAATGTAAATGTCATCCAATGTTATGCACCAACTAATGACAAAGAAGAGTATGTGAAAGAAGCATTTTATACTAGACTACAGGAAATTATAAGAAAAGTAAAAAAGAAGAGACATCACAATTTTGATGGGTGACATGAATGCAAAGATAGGTACAGTCAACACCGGCTTTGAAGAAGTCATGGGAAAACATGGGCTAGGAATAATGAATGAAAATGGGGAACTATTCTCAAACTTCTGTGCTTCAAATCAACTGGCTATAGGAGGAAGCATGTTTCCACATAAGAGAATTGTCACGTAGGTCTTTATATCATTAAATTACCTACATCTTCTTCCTATTCTCTCACCCAAATCCTCTTAATTATTATCTTTCCGTACTTGTTTTTCCTGTATTTTTCGCATCACTCGGGTGCGGAAAATATTTTCTTCTGTATTCTCAAACTGTACCTGTTTCTTTTCTCAAAACTGAGAATCGCACGAGTAACTTGATTACATAGATGTCAGCTCTGCCAGTCGAACGATAGCTGTGAATATACGGTCCTCACCAGACATTCGTCTGCAGTTTTTTCCGGTCAGAGCGCTGACTGACCAGTGTCCCCGGGCGGGGGGTGTGAGAATTCGCTCCATCGGGGCATGGCAGACAGACAGCTGTCTACAGTTTGCAGAAACTGCGAGCGTTTCGTCGAAATAGCTCCGGCGTAGCGTGAAAATCGTTCCGCACCGCAGACAGGCTGTCTGGGATTTGAAACTGACACGCGTACATCGTGGTCAGTAGGTGGCAGTTACGACACGCGTGAAGCTGACGTAAATGTTGGGAGTAAGGGAGATAATTTCGCTTAGCGAAATAAGTTAGGGGCCCTTTGTCTAATTTTAAGATATTGGCCCGAGTTTGTAACTCACTTCACTCATTCTACATTTTACAGTAGACGTGGGCACTTCGTTCTAGAACACTTAAATTTATAAGTGATATCTCTTAGTTTCGTTGTGACATCGTAGTGCTGTGCTTGAGGTATATTAATATTATATATCTAGTATTGTGTGTAGGGTTTAAAGTGTTTAAAGCGTTAAATCGCTCATTTCATTTTAACTAGTTTCTTTTGAACTGAGTGCATAATTTATAAGTCTGTATTATTTTCTAGTGACGCATACAGTGGAAAGCAGAATAAATAATATTTCTAAGCTTAACAAACTAGTAGCTATAAGGATAAACTTTCCGACATTGTTGACAAGTGAGTGGGGAACCAATAATTTCTGTTTTGAGAGAGGTTGTCCACCGGTCATCTTCCTAATTAAGGGAAACTTCGTGTTCTGATATTTTGGGCTCGTTTAAGCCTAATTCTTACCTCGGGAGTCAAGTGACATTAACTTTAATCTGAAATAACTATCGCCTGAAGCAGACGCTCCCCAGATCCATTTTTTTAATGAAACCAACAAACAAATCTGCAGAGCTGGGATCTGTTTCAGTAAACGACAGTAACAGATAAAAAGTGTGAGTGTCCAAAATTTGCGCCAGCCGGCGAAACCACAACCCGATTGTAAGTATATCAGGGCCCTGATGAAAGAATCGAGTGAAAGTGACGGAAGGAGGTTCGTTGTATAATACCCTCATTTGTTATATATGTTTTTTTAAGGCGAGATTTGCTGCTTAAGTAACGTGTTACGTTAGAATAGATACTGCTGTCAAAGTCAGTCTATACCTTCAAAGGGGGAAAATATTAGACCCTAACCACATGCATCTATAACTCTTTGGGCCATCATCTGTCATCCTAACGGGGCTGTGGGCTAAACCTAGGGTTAAGATCATAGCGGGGCTATCACCCTTGTAGCATTTTTCTTGATATTGTATGACTATGTGCATATGTTTTTCCTTGATGTATTTTTTTTTGTTTTGGTGTTGTGAGAAGATTTTATAGATGATAAATAAAATCTCTCTGGAACTAATCAGCGTGTTGGTCAGCTCGTTCTAGAATATTTACTTAAGTATTGTTATAGTTTTCCCACGTCTGTGTGTCTAACTGTTGTCACTGGAAGGGGTGTGCACGTGAGTGGTATATTCATACATAGTAACATATGTTGTCTATAGTCTGTCTGATTCTTATATATCTGTCGTAGAAGATAGGCCTGAGAGAGAGAGAAGATTCTTGTTTTTTTCAGGGGACAGCTCTATTTGATTCGCTACCACTGCACTCTTGGGAAAATCTATTTCTTTTTTTTTACTAACTCTCACTGTGTATATCACATATTCTAATCTATTCAGAAGGGACCAACTCAAGTCTTAATACTCCTATCGAAAAATCTACGACAAATGGTCGCTCGTTACCGGGAATTGAACCCAAAATCCTAAGGCGATACGAAAATGGGTTCTTGTCCGTAGGATTTTTGAACTTAGAATAGGAAGACGAGTACGACAAACGTGGACTCGTCTATCTGGATTTTGTACTTTAGATTCTTTATTCTGATATAGAGTAAGAGTGTGATGTCTTGTGAGTTGTTATATCTTTAAATAATTTATCCCCTAGACTAACGATCTGTTTACGGGCGTGCTGACCACACAAACTGATAGTTTTTTTCCACAGCATTTAGAAATAATATACATTTCAGTTACAGGTTGATTGTCGGAATATATGTTAATTACTGATTTTGTAATACTAAACGCTGGTAAAGTAGTGAGTGAGGAAGTGGAGGGGAACTGCGGTAAGACGTGGAATACGATGGATGGGTTTGAAAAAAAATCGAAAAAAGGTGATTCGTCTTACGAGGACAAAGGACAAAGAAAATAGTCTACGTTACGGCCACAAGGCCTTCGTCAGGAAAGGAAAGAAAGTGAAGGCTAGATAGGACACATAAAAACTAAATAAAATAAAGAACTTAGTATGCATTGTGTACATCCGGCGGCGGAAGTCGCTTTCTGTTCAGCGACGCGCTTATCAACAGGACAGCGATTTTGATAGAATTTCGGTTCTTGCCTTCAGGGAAGTACCCAGTTTTTATTTTATTTAGTTTTTATGTGTCCTATCTAGCCTTCACTTTCTTTCCTTTCCTGACGAAGGCCTTGTGGCCGTAACGTAGACTATTTTCTTTGTCCTTTGTCCTCGTAAGACGAATCACCTTTTTTCGATTTTTTTTCAAACCCATCTAAAGTAGTGAGTGTATAACATTCACTGGGTTTTGAAGAAGTAGGTGTTTGAGCAAAAGCTAAGGAGTGCGTTTCGGACTATTTGTCCAGATTAATTGCCTCCCTTACCCTAACTGTCTTCAGGGGTGAACTTGATAGTGGACTTTATAATTAAGGGATTATTTTTCTCTTTAATTTTTGCAATAATTATTTTGCTTTTCCACTGTAGCAACTTATTTTTCAGAAGTAATCTTAACTACCATTTAGTTGGCGTAGTCGTGTTTTGCATTAAGTGCTTTATTGCCGATAATAGCAGCGATAGTTAGATTTTAATTTGGAGGAGGTATCCCAGGGTTAAGGATATCATCTTTTGATTTTTGGTAATTTTTTTTCTCGTAAGTGGTAGGAACCAGTGTATCCTTTTTCCTATTTTCGTTCTCCACTAGTCTCAGTCACTGACATAATATGGCCGAGAGGGCAAAGCTTAGACAACTTCTCAGGGACGAAGCGAGAGAGGAGGGACTGGAAGGAGAAGAAGCGAAAGCATTTGTCAGAGACGAACTTGAGAGATATGATGCGGAGAGGAAAGCAGCGGAAGCTAAGGAAAAAGCAGCCGCAGATTTACAGCAGAAGAAGATAGATGAGGAAATGGAAATCCGCAGGATGCAGCAGGAGGAACGTGAGAAGGAGAGACAGCATGAGGAAAGAGAGAAAGAGAAGGAGAGACATCATGAGAAGGAAAGAGAAGAGAGACAGCACGAGTTGGCACTTAAAACTCTAGAATTCTAAAGTCGTGGCGCTGCCTCTACCTCCAGCAATGGAGAGTCTTCTCCTCATTCCTCCTTAACTGATCCTTCTAACACTCAATCTCTTCACCTCACTGCTATGTCTTTTCCGCTAGAATCTTTCCCTTGTCCAAATGAGAAGATTGACACTTGGCTAGAAAAATTTGAGAAAATTGCAACTCTGTACGGTTTAGAGAGGTCGCGTTGGAACATGAAGCTTTCCCAGGCTTTGAAAAGTTCTGCGTATGATGTTTACGCCAAACTGGAAAGCAGCCAACAAGACAACTATGATCTGTTGAAGAAAGCGTTACTGGAGCGCTTTGAAATGAACGCTCGCAAATTTTTGCAACTGTTTCGCAACAGCCGGAAAGAGAATTCTGAAACTTTTCAGCAGTTCTCGTCTCGTTTGAAGGGTTATCTGACAAAGTGCCTAGAGCTCTCACAGCTCCCCTCTACCTATGAAGGTCTTGAGGAATTTGTTTTAACAGAACAAATAAAGAACACATTGTCTGCAGATACCCGGAGATTTCTAGCTGAGCAGGGTGCAGAAAAGCTCGTAGACATCCTACAGAAGTCTGAGCGTTACCAAAATGCGCTGGCTGAACTACCGGCCACAAAGCAGAAACCGACAGAGGAGCATTTTCGAAAACATAACCTAGAGCAATCTTCTCAGGCTTCTAACCAAAATAACCACAGAGAAACTGGACCTCAAAACCCCCCTCCTGAAAAATCCAAGTTCTACAAGAACAAGTACCCCAACCACCCCAAACAGTCTGATCAACCCGACCGCACTACATGGCAGCGTAGCCAGAAAGGACAAGGTGGCAAAGGGAGAACCCCTGAGCACGGGACATATGATCAGAGCGAGCATACCGAGCCTAAACGCATCGGATGTTTATTAACAATCTCGCAGGGCGGAATTATTGACAGTGATTCCCAACCTGTTGGGGATAGACCCTCAACGCGAGGTACTGTTACTTTGAACGGTTCTCAAACTTCTTGCTTATTTGACACGGGGCTTTCTTACGATTGCATTGTTGCCAGAAACCTGGTTAAACCCGGTCAAGAGACAGGAGAGACCGTCAAACTTTGTGGAGTTCGTAAGAGTGATGCACCTACAGCGCTTCCCATCGCATTGGTGGAGATCCACTCTGATTTCGTCAGAGGTGTGATCAAAGCGGCTGTTATGGATGATCCCATCTACCCAGTCATACTTGGCGGGAGATACGTGTGTATTGGTAAACCGGAAGAGCCGATTGTGGCAGCAGTAACTACAAGAGGGCAAACCAAGAAGGAACGGGAGCCTGCGCCTAATTTGTTACCCATGGAACTTAAAGAAGCGCAATACAAGGACCCTACTTTGGCACCCTGCTTTAGGAAACTGCCCATGGCTAAGGAACCCAAACAGCACGGGGACATTTTTTCTGAGGACGGCGTACTTTATCGGAGAACGGGCAAGCCTGACCAAGGTTACAACCAGCTCCTAGTACCGAAACAGTACAGAAGCCAAATCCTAGAAATGGGGCACTCTCTTCCCTTCAGCGGACATATGGGACAGAACGCCACAAACCAACGTATAACCACTCATTATTGGTGGCCAGGAGTAAATACTGATATTATCAGATATGTCAAATCCTGTGCCCAGTGCCAACGTGTGCCACCCAAGCAACGGGCACCCCCAGTCCATATGGGTGAAATGCCAATAGTGGGAACACCATTCGAACGGGTTGTGATCGACATTTTAGGGCCTTTCGACAGGACTAAAAGAAGGAACAGGTTTATCCTGACCTTAGTCGATACATGCACTTTATGGGCAGAAGCTATCCCGCTAACATGCGCAGATGCCAAGCATGTCGCAGAAGCCCTCGTGCAGATTTTCACTCGGTTGGGATTCCCTCAGCAAGTGTTGACTGATAACGGATCCCCATACCGAAACCTGTTGATGGATGAGATCGTGAAGATCTTGAGGACCCAGCACATCCACACTAAGCCATATACTCCGGCCGGAAATGGGCTCGTGGAACGTGCTAATGGAAACCTCAACATGATGCTAAGTAAACTGGCATAAGTGAAACCTGAAGATTGGGATCTTTGTATTCCTGCAGCATTATTTGGCTACAGAGAATCTCCTCATACTTCCACAGGATTTCCGCCAGCTACGCTCTTATTCGGCAGACCCATTAAGGGCCCGCTTGAAGCCTTACTTCAGTCTTTGACAGACGAGAAGGCTGATGAGACAGTTGTCTCAGCCAGTAAATATGTGTCGGTTTTAAAGGAACGGTTGAAACTAGGGTGGGACCTAGCAACGACTAACTTTAAGCGAGCACGCACCAAGCACGCTAACCGATACAGGAAAGTCGCGGAAGAGAGAGAACTGGAAGCAGGAGAGAAAGTTTTGGTGTTGCTCCCTACCGAGAACAACCAACTGAAGATCGGATGGCAAGGGCCGTTTACCGTCCTGAAAAAGATTTCTAAGGCTAACTACCAGATCTCTATTGAAGGAAAGGAGAAGGTTTTCCATTTAAATCTCTTAAAGAGATACTTGGAAAAACCAGTGCCAACCTCCGACCGTCTCCTGACGATCGCCAAAACTGACGAAGATGACGATAGTGGCAGGGATATTCCACCGCTATCACAGGAAATCTTTCAAAAATGTCAGAAGCGGCGACGCTCTTTCAAGCGCGCATGGGAGACATTCCAAAGGAAGGAAACGTCGGGACAGACTTCATGAGTAGGAATTGGAAAGAGATGGAGGGGGGAAGATGAGAGGGAAGAAGACAGACACCCCGAAGCTACGGTTATAGGAAATTTAATTCCATAACGTAGACATGGAGTGCTTCCATATCTTAAGGGGGGACGTCCTGTCACGTAGGTCTTTATATCATTAAATTACCTACATCTTCTTCCTATTCTCTCACCCAAATCCTCTTAATTATTATCTTTCCGTACTTGTTTTTCCTGTATTTTTCGCATCACTCGGGTGCGGAAAATATTTTCTTCTGTATTCTCAAACTGTACCTGTTTCTTTTCTCAAAACTGAGAATCGCACGAGTAACTTGATTACATAGATGTCAGCTCTGCCAGTCGAACGATAGCTGTGAATATACGGTCCTCACCAGACATTCGTCTGCAGTTTTTTTCCGGTCAGAGCGCTGACTGACCAGTGTCCCCGGGCGGGGGGTGTGAGAATTCGCTCCATCGGGGCATGGCAGACAGACAGCTGTCTACAGTTTGCAGAAACTGCGAGCGTTTCGTCGAAATAGCTCCGGCGTAGCGTGAAAATCGTTCCGCACCGCAGACAGGCTGTCTGGGATTTGAAACTGACACGCGTACATCGTGGTCAGTAGGTGGCAGTTACGACACGCGTGAAGCTGACGTAAATGTTGGGAGTAAGGGAGATAATTTCGCTTAGCGAAATAAGTTAGGGGCCCTTTGTCTAATTTTAAGATATTGGCCCGAGTTTGTAACTCACTTCACTCATTCTACATTTTACAGTAGACGTGGGCACTTCGTTCTAGAACACTTAAATTTATAAGTGATATCTCTTAGTTTCGTTGTGACATCGTAGTGCTGTGCTTGAGGTATATTAATATTATATATCTAGTATTGTGTGTAGGGTTTAAAGTGTTTAAAGCGTTAAATCGCTCATTTCATTTTAACTAGTTTCTTTTGAACTGAGTGCATAATTTATAAGTCTGTATTATTTTCTAGTGACGCATACAGTGGAAAGCAGAATAAATAATATTTTTAAGCTTAACAAACTAGTAGCTATAAGGAATTTAATTTAACGGCTAATATTCAGTCGAGAATATTTTATATCAAACTTATAATATGCTAGATGCGACATCAGTGAATAGTGACGGAATACGCAGATATTCCTGAATTCATGATGATTGATTTTATAACTTATTTCACCGGAAGTTTAAATATAAGTCAAGCGGTCGGCTTGCTATTTAAAATGTAAGTTATATTGAGTGCATATATGTAAATGATTTATATGTGCTTTTCTTTTTATACAGTGAATTACTGGGGGTGACCCGAACTTTACCAGCATTTAATAAGAGTTCATAATTGTGAAGAAATAGACAGTCCTTATTTTGAACCACGTGGGTTTCCCAAGTAACACTGATCTGACGGTGCAAGTTAGACAGAAATACTAATATCCCACTAACGGGTGTTTTCATAGATTGTAATGATCAATACTGGGCCTGTGAACCAGATCTTAATTTCTTCCATAAACTCTACGTAAATTTTCTGCCTGGCGGCGAGAATAATTACAATCTATGACATAAACTTTCCGACATTGTTGACAAGTGAGTGGGGAACCAATAATTTCTGTTTTGAGAGAGGTTGTCCACCGGTCATCTTCCTAATTAAGGGAAACTTCGTGTTCTGACATTTTGTGCTCGTTTAAGCCTAATTCTTATCTCGGGAGTCAAGTGACATTAACTTTAATCTGAAATAACTATCGCCTGAAGCAGACGCTCCCCAGATCCATTTTTTTAATGAAACCAACAAACAAATCTGCAGAGCTGGGATCTGTTTCAGTAAACGACAGTAACAGATAAAAAGTGTGAGTGTCCAAAATTTGCGCCAGCCGGCGAAACCACAACCCGATTGTAAGTATATCAGGGCCCTGATGAAAGAATCGAGTGAAAGTGACGGAAGGAGGTTCGTTGTATAATACCCTCATTTGTTATATATGTTTTTTTTAAGGCGAGATTTGCTGCTTAAGTAACGTGTTACGTTAGAATAGATACTGCTGTCAAAGTCAGTCTATACCTTCAAAGGGGGAAAATATTAGACCCTAACCACATGCATCTATAACTCTTTGGGCCATCATCTGTCATCCTAACGGGGCTGTGGGCTAAACCTAGGGTTAAGATCATAGCGGGGCTATCACCCTTGTAGCATTTTCTTGATATTGTATGACTATGTGCATATGTTTTTCCTTGATGTATTTTTTTTTTGTTTTGGTGTTGTGAGAAGATTTTATAGATGATAAATAAAATCTCTCTGGAACTAATCAGCGTGTTGGTCAGCTCGTTCTAGAATATTTACTTAAGTATTGTTATAGTTTTCCCACGTCTGTGTGTCTAACTGTTGTCACTGGAAGGGGTGTGCACGTGAGTGGTATATTCATACATAGTAACATATGTTGTCTATAGTCTGTCTGACTCTTATATATCTGTCGTAGAAGATAGGCCTGAGAGAGAGAGAAGATTCTTGTTTTTTTCAGGGGACAGCTCTATTTGATTCGCTACCACTGCACTCTTGGGAAAATCTATTTCTTTTTTTTTACTAACTCTCACTGTGTATATCACATATTCTAATCTATTCAGAAGGGACCAACTCAAGTCTTAATACTCCTATCGAAAAATCTACGACAAGAATACACAAGGCAACATGGATATCACCAGACCATAGAACAGAAAATCAGGTTGATCATATATGCATAAATAAGAAGTTTAGATCATCATTGCAAGAGGTAAACGTTTATAGAGGAGCAGATGTGGCATCAGATCACCACCTTCTGATAGCCAAAGTAAAAATGAAACTCAAGAGATATACAACAATGCAAAATTATAGACAACAATTTAATGTAGGACATCTAAGATATCAAGAAACAAGAGACAAATTTGCGGTCACAATATCCAACAAATTCGAAGTGCTCCAACAGCTGGAAGATGTAGAGAATACAGAAGACTATTGGCAGCAAATCAAAACGGTATGGAATGAGTCATGTGAAGAAATACTGAGGAAAAGGGAACGACAACAAAAAGCATGGATCACAACAGAAACCATCAATAAGATAAAAGACAGAAAAAAAAAACAAGAAAGCAGATTTAAACACAAGCAAAACCAGAAGTTCCAAAGCCAAGGCTCAAGAAGTGTACACAGAAGCAAACAAAGAAGTTAAAAGAAGTATCAAATGAGACAAGAGGAAGTATATTGAGGAGTTGGCAAGAGAGGCAGAAGATGTTGCAGCCAAAGGAAATATGAGAGAACTGTACAACAGCACAAAGAAGCTGACAGGGAAATACAAGCAAACAAGTTGCCTCATAAAAGACAAGAATGGAAAACTGCTCAGCAATATACAAGAGCAAATGAAGAGGTGGACAGAATATGTTGAGGACCTTCTCAATAGACCAACTCCACAAAACCCCCGGACATCCAGCCAGCAGAAGAAGAGCTAAAAATTAAAGGTGAAAGACCAACGAAGGAAGAAATAAAGAAAGCCATAAAGCTTCTTAAGAGATGGAAAAGCGTCTGGACCTGATGGCATTCCAGCAGAGGCCATCAAATCAGATATCGACACGGCTACAGAGATGTTATATAAATTACTTGGTAAAGTCTGGGAAAAGGAAGAGATACCAGCAGAATGGAAGGAAGGATATCTGGTTAAGTTGCCTAAGAAGGGAAATTTACAAGAGTGCACAAATTATAGAGGAATAATGTTACTATCAGTGCCAGGAAAAGTATTAAACAGGATTATCCTTGAGAGATTAAAAGAGTCCATAGACAAGAAACTGAGAGATGAACAAGCAGGTTTTCGACAAAACAGATCCCGTACAGACCAGATAGCCACTTTGAGAATAATAGTTGAACAAAGTCTGGAATGGAATTCACCACTATACATCGGATTTGTGGACTACGAAAAGGCATTTGACAGTGTAGACAAAGAATCACTTTGGAAATTGATGAGGCATTATGGAGTTCCCCTGAAAATCATTAATTTAATAAAGAAAACATATGAATACATGACATGCAAAGTTCTTCATGAAGGACAGCTTACAGAACCATTTGTGATAAGAACAGGATTGCGACAGGGATGCCTCTTGTCTCAATTTCTTTTCTTACTAGCAATAGACTGGGTTATGAGAACATCAACAACACACAACAGAAATGGAATCCAGTGGACTCTGACTAAGCAGTTGGATGATCTGGATTTTTCTGATGACTTGGCTCTTCTGTCCCATAACCGTAATCAGATGCAGGACAAATTGAAAACACTCGATGAGAGGTCCCAGCAATTAGGTCTGAAAATACACAGGGAAAAGACAAAGATAATGAGAATAAATGCAGGTAATGAAAACAGGGTTGAACTTAAAGAAGCACCAATACAAAATGTAGATTCGTACACATATCTTGGCAGCAATATAGACAAAGTTGGAGGGACAGACAGAGATTTCAAAATAAGAATACAAAAAGCAAGAGGAGCTTTCATTGCATTGGGAAATATATGGAGATCAAGAGAAATCGGATCCAACACGAAAAAAAGAATCTTCAACTCAAATGGGAAGTCAGTCCTATTGTATGGCTCTGAGACATGGAGAACAACAAAGACAACAACCAAAAAGCTACAGATTGTCATAAATGGGTGCTTGTGTAGAATAGAGGCATTAAAATGGTATGACAAGGTTACCAACGTGGAACTGATGACAAGAACTAGACAAGTGCCAGTGAAACAAGAGATGAGAAGAAGACGATGGATAGGAGACACACACTGAGGAAACTTGTTGATAGCATTACAAGACAGTCCTTGTTCTGGAACCCCCAGGGCAAGAGAGGCAGAGGTAGACCAAGAAGCACATGGAGAAAAGAGCTGGAAACAGAGATGAAAATGATAAGGAGAACGTGGAAATAACTTGAGATGATGGCACGTGACAGGAGGACTTGGCATGTGTTTGTTGAAGGATATGTGTTTGTTGAAGGATATGTGTTTGTTGAAGGATATGTGTTTGTTGACAGATATGTGTCCCATGTGAGGAGGACAAAAAGACAGCAGAAAATGTACTACAAAACTGTCGGCTCCACGAGAGGAGCAGGGCGAAAGCGTGACCTTCTCTAACACAGTTGAGGGATAAACTATATGGTGACGAGAGAAGCCTGAGACGGGCTTCCAGCTTTATAAGAGTGATAGATGTGGTTCTTTGAGAGCGAACGATGAAGGATATGAAGAAGATATTCTCCCATTTCTTGCTAGAAAGTTGTCCAATTTGATTCATTAAATTGAAATGTTGGCTTTGTCATTAGCTTGTTTGGGTTGTAGTTGTCGTTTATTTTCATTTCAATGACAGATGATCTCAATCTGTATCTTCAGTAATTTCACGTCTTGTATTAAGAGTCGTCTATATATGACCTCACGTAACTTTCGCCATTTTTACCCCCTTCCCTCATTTTTTGGGTAACATTTCGTCACAAAAACCCAGATTCCCTCTTATGTGACGTCACAAACCTCTTTTCCCCCCCCCCCCTTTCCCCTTTTTAATTTTAATTTAATTTCAAACAATACAAAGTTTAATTAAATGTAAAGTGTAAAACATCAATAACTTCATTTCTCACTGATGTTAAAGTTTCATACAATAATGTTAAACGAGGGAAAATGCCCAAAAAATTCAAGGCTTAAATACTGATTTTTTTTTTTCAAGACATATCCCGTTCAACCCTTGATGGGTTATAATTATGATATATAGTGTAATAAATTCAAGATAACTCATTCTGATTTCCGATATTTAAATATAGTATCTTCTCTTCTCCCCCCCCCCCCCCCCTCCCTTTTTCCATTGAATCACAATACAGTAAATCAAAACTGTAAAATTGTGTGAATGTACGTTTGTGTCCTTTCCTTTCCAAAACCAAAAAAAAACAAAAGAAACAAACAATTGTGGCAGCGCCACTGGTTATTTGTTTGTTGATGATTTCAATTTTCAATTTTTCCAGAATGTTTCTTCGTACTCTTCAGTGTATTGAATTGTCATTGAATGGCGAGGCACGTGTTTTGATCGTATAGTGGAATCTCTAGCGTTGTGTGTTATGCGACCACCCAGCAGGTTCGTTCTTCCGGATGAGAATGCTGCTACGTGTTGGTGTTGATTGGCGTTTCTTGGCACTTGATGTTGGAGAAGAGTTAAATCTTTGATTGACAAGTTTTCTCTTTGGTATTTGTCTTTTCTTCGTTAAGTTCTGGTCTCTAATTCTCCAGCTGTTTCTACTGGGTTAGTTTGTGTTGTCGTGTATCTTTTATTTATTGGCAGGTAATAAAAGTCTTTAT
Organism: Oreohelix idahoensis; assembly: GCA_024509875.1. Taxonomy (NCBI): domain Eukaryota; kingdom Metazoa; phylum Mollusca; class Gastropoda; order Stylommatophora; family Oreohelicidae; genus Oreohelix; species Oreohelix idahoensis. The sequence goes on from JAMPIV010003283.1 coordinate 508,915, forward strand.
ATCAGGTAAACGTTCATAAGCACGACTGTTTAACATCACAAATCACCAGGATGAAAACTTCAACGATCACAGGCACATCTACTGTTACGACTGATAACAACTGAAGCGTAGACGACATGCATCATTAAAAGTCACCACAGAATATGCAGGAACTGTGTTGAAATAAATCCATTAAAACGTTTTAAGGCATGTTTATTGGTGTTAAATCTCTGTTCATTTCTAACATCTTCTTGTTACAGCAACGTTTGATAATAATATGGAAATGAATCAATAACTTCTCAAAAATGCAGAACTGTCCTGTCTTCGTCCTAATAAATGGCTACAGCAGGTTTTAAGGGTAAATTAAGCTGTTACAGTTTCTCTTTCCTGCAGATCTATTGTTATCTTCCTTCTGACTTAGAGATTTGTGGTACTACGGTGTTTACGACTAGTCGACAAGAAATGGTTCGTTAACTATTGCAATGTTCTTGTAAACGTTCTGTTAAACGCAGGCACTAATTACCAAATTAACTCTACTTGGAAATAAATACGGGCACCGATGACTTAGAGCTGAATGTTGAAGAGTTGTTGTCTATTGAGAGGTTCTTGATTCGTTCCGTTTCTAACTAACAATTTAAGCAGTTTTTATGGTCTGAAAGATGTTTCTACTACTACAAAATCTTGTCTGCTCTAGTCGGCAATTGCCCTCAAACAGGTCTCTCTAACTTGATCAACCTACTGCGTTAGTTTTTCATTTTGCCAACGATTGTCACGCGATTCTGCCTGATGACAGACATTGAATCCGGTTGATTCTAGCCAAGCGCATTCATCTTATGATTTAAGTCCACTGGAAGGTTTCTCAGTTCATTTGCACTAGTAACTATGAGTACTAACGTACTGAATGACTTTTCTATTGTATTTACTATATTTGGAGAATCACTGCTGACGTATACTGTTGCAGTCACAGAGTTAGACCTGATCATTTATTTCGTTTGACATACTTCGCATTTCTATAATCTACCTGTACTGTCCTAACCGCGTCGCCTATTTTTATTTAACATAACCACTAACAAATACAGTCTATGTCAGTCTATGTTATCTACTTCAATATCGTCAATATTCTTAAACATCAATAAAGTCGCTAGTGCTCTGCACGTGGCTACATAATTAAAATAAAAAACAAATTCAAACAACAACGAAAACAAAGTAAAGTCTCTCATAACTGCCCTGTTGTTAACAAGGTGAAAAGGGGCGAGAAACCCCGGAGGTGTTCGGGATGATACCCAATTCCCCAATTATCTGCCATCATCCACATGAGCACCACATTAGGCTACCCCTAATCCTCACACCATCAATCAATCAATACCCTTTAGCTCCTCAGGGAGCATAGGCCTTCAACAAACACATGCCAAGCCCTCCTGTCACGTGCCATCAGCTCAAGTTCCCTACATGTTTTCCTCATCACTTTCACCTCTCCTGCTCTCTTTTCCATGTGTTTTTTGGTATACCTCTGCATCTCTTTTCCTGGGGATTCCAGAACAAAGGTTACATTGTAATACTATCAACAGGTTTCCCCAGTTTGTGTCCTATTCATCGATAAAGTCCTGTTCTCATCTCTTGTTCCACTGGCACTTGTCTGGTTCTTGTCATCTCTTGTTCCTCTGGCACCTGTCTGGTTCTTGTCATCTCTTGTTCCACTGGCACTTGTCTGGTTCTGGTCATCAGTTCCAAAATTTTTACTTTGTCATACACGGCTGTTTGTGCCCTATACCTGAGCGCTCTTTTAGTTTCGGTGACCGGAATTCTGACACCGGGTAATAATCTTCATGTGCACCGTAAATGATTGCTGGGGGTTTTGGCGGGGAAAATCAGCTGATGTGTGTGTAAAATCAGTAATTATATAAATCATTACACACTCGTTCTGGATAAACACAGCGCTAAAATCCTTTTGTGTACGGTACTATAACTTTGTTCTGTGTTCTATAACTGTTCAAAAAAAGAAACGCATAGCTATCCGAGGGCGCGTTTTTATGAGTTTGTAAGTAAAATTTGGTGCTAGGGTATATAGAAACCAGCCTCAAATGTTCTTTACAGTGTCAAATGCACGTGTTGACCTGAATTGCGTTCGTTTCTGTAATCGTTACAACGCAGTGGTCAATAGTGTTTATGACGCAATTTTTGACCACAGCTCATGTTGCGCGCACGTGAAAGCAACAAAATTTGGGGTGACCACTATTCACTGACTACGCAACTGAAACCCTATAAAAGGATAACGCTACACACACAAAATTCAGTTCATTTTCAAGCAGACATGTATGGCGTCTCTATCGATAAATTTAAGGAACATTGCTATTGGCCGACTGCATGCAGGTGAAAGTCAAAGTCAGGTTGCCAGGCATCTAAACGTGCATCAGAGTACCATCAGTCGACTTTGGCACCGGTTCCAAGCCACTGGCTCAGTTGAAGACCGGCATCGCAGTGGACGACCCAGAGTGACAACAGCAGCGGAGGATCGCTTTATTCGGCTTCGTCACCTCAGAGACAGGTTTACAACAGCTTCCTCAACTGCCCAGCCATTGCCTGCAGGACGTCATGTGTCTGATCAAACTGTCCGGAATAGACTGCATGACGCTGGACTTTGGGCACAACGACCTCACCGAGGACCTGTCCTTACGCGCCGCCATCGCCAAAATCGACTTCTTTGGGCCAACCAGCATCGTCCCTGGGCAGCTGACAATCAATGGAGACGTGTCTGGTTTAGTGACGAATCTTTCTTTTTGCTGCAGCGTCATGATAGACGGCGTAGGGTCTACCGTAAGCGAAATGAACGTTTTGCCCAAAATTGCGTTGATGAAGCTCCGCCGCACGGTGGTGGAGGTGCAATGGTGTGGGGAATGATCAGTTACAACGGAAGGAGTCAATTGGTGCACATTGAAGGAGGCTTGAATGCGCAACGATACGTCAATAAAATTCTTCGACCCCATGTCCTTCCACTTTTGGCTGCCCAAAGGTCTGTGTTTCAACAGGACAACGCCAGACCCCATTGTGCACGGTTGACCACGCAGTTCCTGACTGCCAACAACATTCTCACCCTTCCCTGGCCATCCCTGTCTCCAGACATGAGTCCGATTGAGCACCTGTGGGATGAGCTGCATACACGTGTTTTTCGCCGAGACGTTGCTCCAGCCAATCGTCGTGATCTGTTCCAGGCACTCCAGGAAGAGTGGGCAGCCATCCCACAGGCCCACATCAGACGTCTGATCGCATCCATGCCCAGGAGATGCCAGTCGCTGATCGATGCAAGAGGAGGCCACACACCATACTAACGGGAAAGCCCGTACGCCAAAAAACTCTCGTGACTCAGATGCAAAACAACTGTCAATTGATTGGTTGAACCCTAAGGTATTCTTGTGTGCAATTTGAACAATTAACTCATTAAATTAAAAAAGTTATTGAATGTCAAAATTATGGCTATGTGTGTGCCTTCAGTAGCTATGCGTTTCTTTTTTTGAACAGTATATTTTTGATTGCATTTTTATTTGTTCGAAATTATTTTTGCCTGAGTTACAGACTTTTGAAAACAGCGTCATCATTTGAGGAAATTCATAAAATAAGTAATCATTTTATTAATTTACTATTTAAAAATCGGCCCTGTGGTGGGTTTTGATGATATAAATATTAGTTATTGTTATTATTTGTCTACAGAGTGAGGTCAAGCTATGTAAGCCCCTGAGTCTAATTGTTGATGGTGATGTATTCTCAGGGTACCTAACTGCTACCACCCGGTGATCTCACTCTGCGATATATTTTGAACCTATTTATTTTATTTGACGAGTATCTAGGGAAATGACAGTATGATGTGATGTTGATAACACACATACACAACTGTAACTCAAGGTAATAAACTCAAGTAACAACAGTGAGTAAAGTTTCAATTTAACTCTTTTTTACAATTTATTTCTCCTGAACCTTAATTTCTTTTGGAACAGGAGTAAACTTCACAATAAACAAATGTAGTTGTATTTACACTATTAATTAACTATGCAGGACTTCTTGTCCTAAATAAAGGTTAATAAACAATGTCATATACTGTATCCCGTTTCTGATGAAATGGTGTTTTAAAACATATCACTAGTTGAAAAGACTGATGTCTTGTTCATATCAATGGAATGTTTTATTTGAAAAATACGTGTGGAGAATGAACTAGAATAAAATGTCATTAACCCACAACACGAGGGCTTAACTTTTGTTTCTGGTGAGATATGGAGGTCTTCTTGTTTATACTGCCCACTCTTCTACACAAGACGGTCTCCTGATGTAATTTAACAGTCGCTGGAAAACTGCCCACTCTTCTACACAAGACGGTCTCCTGGTGTAATTTAACAATCGCTGGAAAACTGCCCACTCTTCTACACAAGAGGGTCTCCTGAAGTAATTTCGACAACTGGTGTCCTCAGAACATATACCAGGCAGTATGCCTAGTACTCAGCAGCTCTAGTTATGTTTTACTTGGTATTGGGTGCTTCAATGAAATCAATGAAATAATACACAAGGAATAGATTGACTAGCAATCTTTAGCCCACATTTAGATTGCAGTCGTGTCCAGACTGCAGAAATTTTTATTTAAATACTGCACTTCTGTTGTCAAACTTTCACTTGGTACTAATTTCTTTGCAAATGGCCAACAGCCTTGTAAGCTTTCCCCTATTATCAAATAGATTAGCCAATGGGACGAAGCGTCCACAATTCCAGCTGTATTTTTGAAAAAACCCCCCAACTAATCTAGGAGGGTATCAATTTGTCGGTCAGTCTGCTTTTAATAGTACGCTGCGACAATCTGTTTCGTTTTGGGCAAAGAGGAAATCCTCAATTGCCACCTCTCCCTTCCTAACTAGCAGTGTCCAATTGAATCACTCCCGTGTGACTATATTCAAAATCGTGTCTCAAAATGGTCCGTTTAAACTGAGCACAACTGTCCAAAAATATATATTATTTCTACAACAACTTTCTTAATAATTTGGGCGATTTTTGATCTAAAAAGATATTATTAATCAGAAGACTGTTCTCTATCATACTAGATAAGTGGTATTGCCTTCTTTATCGTCGTTTACATCTTAGTATTTTTCTGCGTATTTATGGGTTTCTTTATCTGAACCATAGTATTACTGAAATCTATCTTCTAAGATGCATCTAAGTTATTTTAAAAGATCATGGAGGATTTTATATTTAATAATATTAATTTTATCCCTCCAAACATGATCTGAGTTAATGAAGAACGCCATTATAAGTTTCACTTTCAATATCGCTTTCCTATCCCCCCTTTCTCTCAGTGCATATTTGAATCGTGGCCCACTGGCGGCGTTTTGTCTAGACATGATAGCGAGGTGCGGCAAAAGCGGTCGGCGCCTCCCTACGTTTTCAAATTTGGTTACTATAGGACTCGGATACCAATACAATATCGTAGTTATTTTTAGATTCATAGACTGCCTTAGTTGTAGTCTTCTCTCTCTCTCTCTCTTCCTCCCCCTTGTCCCGTCTCTATCACTCCATTGAGCGAAACGCGTCTTGGCCTCACGCCAAAGTGACGGAATAAGCTTGTGGTTTAATTTTTTTTTTCATTTGAGAGAGATGTATTATTTGCCTAGCGTTAATTCTATTCAAATCCAGCGCGAACCGAGGGCGATGGCGATGACGATGAGCAAAACTCCATATTATCCAATTCTTATCTACAGTCTGCCCCTTGACAAATATAGTAGAGTTTATAGGCTGTTACTAGATTTTAAAACGGGGAATTGAGAGCGTGTTGTCCATACAGATTTCGCTTTACGACATAATCTCCCCTGTTTGAAAAGCTCGCATTGTTAATGCAGCTTTCAATATCTGTATGACAATCACGTTCAAATTAAATCAAGTTGACTTTACTCTGCCTTTAGGTAATCATGGATTACTGCAGTGGGGTCAGTTCAAAGTAGGCACTACTAACGAAAGTTGCCTCAGACCTCTGCAACACAAGAATCTATTTCAGCTGCAGGTGTTACTGACTGTCCTATACTGATTATCAATCAATATTCACCATTACTCTTCACTGAGTCTGTCCCATGACATGTCCAAAGATTATTAGAAGTTCCTCAAGGTAGCAATAGTTATGAGGAGGTAATCTGTAAATGGTGATAGGAGAGTTATGTAGGGGGTCCAATAATTCTCCTATCAGCCTGGATAAACACTCGGAGTAATTTCAATCCAAAAAGCAACATAAGAATTCAATGTGCCCCCTCCGATGTGCTCACAGCCATCCATTGGTCTGATCTCAGGCTTGATTGAATTTGGAAACACCCTTAAATAATGGTTATATATGATTCTATAATGTGCCACTCAAATGGAGGCCATATTCACCAACTATATTCTCCGCCTAACGACAATTTTGGTGAAATGATATATAATGTGGGGAAATGAATTTCTGCATCAGAAATCAATTCGCCCTTTTTAGCATTGCTATAATATTTGACAAATGTCGAGGTGTTGTCACATGCTGGCCTTCAAAGTATGTATACGCTGCTTAGACAGCGCAGACTTCGCTGGCTTGGCCATGTTCGCCGCATGGAAGATGGTCGCATCCCAAAAGATATCTTCTACGGACAATTAGCAGATGGCAAGAGAACAGTTGGGCGACCACAGCTGAGGTTCAAAGATGTGTGCAAGAGAGATATGAGGGCACTGGACATGGATCCAGCAATATGGGAGGATGAAGCTGCCGATCGCACAAAGTGGCGATGCTATTTACGGCACCACCTCAGATTGGGCGAAGAGAGGCTCACACAAGAAGCAGAGGTGAGGAGAAAACGTCGAAAGGAGCACCAGGAAAATAAGCAGTTGAGGGCTGTCACCTCAGGGGCGCATTCCCATAGTCAGTTATGACTGAACGGGCTATTATTATTATTATAATATTTGGGATCTCAATCCAATGTCCGTACAATACTTCCCCTTGGACTGTATAAGGCCGGTCAACTACCAATGTCACCGGTGCCCTCATGATGCTAAATTAATAGCCATATTGTGAAGCGATTTGATCATTTTCCCAATTCCTCAATCGCCCACTCCCCACTTTTCTAATGTTAACATTTAGTTTTCCCTCGTGGGGAATGAACCTTGCTGCTCTGGTCACACTTTTGTACATACTGGGCAATGTCCCCAGCTACATTTGGCCAGAAATATGTCACAGCTATCCTTTGACGAGTGGTACCTACCTTCTGGTGTCCACCGTCTGGACCAACATGTGCTTGTGCCATCACTTTTTCCCTGTAACTCCATGGAAGTACTAACTGTCCATATCTTTTGGATCCTGCTCCAGCTGTCCTGTAGAGCAGTCCCTCCTTCGAGTAAAATTGTCCTTTCTTAGGGTGTGCATGGCTGTTTGGCAATTTGCCAAAGCAAGGTTTTAAGGATTTGTCCTTTGCCTGGGCCTTTCTCATCTGTTTAGGATGAAAGTTTAGTGGTGGTTCCTCCTCCTTTCTACTAGGGGTCGACCTGATCTGAAGCGTGGCCATTACCACAGGTTTTATAGGGTTCCCTAGAAAAACAAAATTCATTCCTAACACCAGCGGGTAATTAGGGTCGTCGCACACTGCAGCTCTAATCACTCCTTCCACGTACCTAGTCTTGACATTTATCTCGGCTACTGGAAGTGTAATGGTTGCTACTTCCTTTAGTGCCCCTTGGATCTCCACTGTTTCCGTGGTATCCTGATCTGGATGCACAAGGTGAGAACTCACGACTGAGTCATATTCCAAACCTGAATCGTAAAGGCACTTAACTCTGGCATAATTACATGTCACTTCTTCACAGATGGGGGTGGGGATGATGAGGTTCTTGCTGTTCTGTAAGCAGGTCCTTCTTTCTTCTCTTGTCCACTGTTATCATGCATGCAGCGCGATATGGAGGAACTTTCCTACCACATTCAATTGTATTATGATTATGCATCCTGTGGTGGATTTGATGTTAATAGATGTTATTATTCAATATTTCTAGTGTACTGAATGAGGTCAGCTGTGAAGGTCCCTGATTATAACAAATTTTTGGTTGAGTATTCAGGGTACCTTTCTGCTACCACCTTATGACCTCATTCAGACTTATTCTGGACTAGTATGTATGATAGCTACGTATAATGTCTAGGGTTATGCAAGTGTGTAATGTAGTGTAAGTATAATTTCTACAAATACATTTAAATTCTATCACATATATATATATATGACTGAGTCAATACCACAACCACAAACAAACTAACACTCTATTATACAACTTATGGAAGTCTGTGGCTGAATTTTATGTAATATACTAGATTACAATTTATTTGCCCTGATTCAGAATTTTCTGAGTCAGGACCAACAACAAAATTGAAATTTATGGTTTTATTTACATACATATTTATAACACAATGGATCTTCTGTCCATACAAAGACTATTATAATCAAATTATATTTAGGTATTTCTCTACACTGGGTGACACTGGTAACTAATGGTGGGGTGGGGGTGTTTGCATCATTCCCCTTCTTTATTTTAGTATCTTGTGGAAAAGTTATTTAATAATCAAAGATTTTATGTCTTTGTAATAAAGTCAGTGGATGACCGTTGAAGTGCCGACACATAGGCACTTAACTGTAGGTGGATAGTAGATATGATGCTGACAACTTCCTTTCGTTCACTTGAATGACCAGACTGACACAGTCCCTGGTGTAGAATAGTATAGTAGACCGCTTGGTCCAATAAAGTTTCACTTCTCTCTATCTCTCTAGTAAAATCACCAGGGTCCTGGTACCATAGTAGCACCAGAACAAACAAAAAACCCTGAAACAAGGTTATGATTCTGTACAACATATCTACAATATTTTTCCACAATCAATATATGGCATAATTCAATAAAAGAAAAAGGTCAGATCTCTCTGACCACCCCATGTCAACCATTTTCTTCTGAGATAACAACTCATACCAGTGCACCTGTTCTTTTCCCTAATGGCTACAACGCCTCTGACACTGCAACAATGATTCTCTCCCATAGAATTTTGTGGGTTAGCCTTCCCACTGGTAACTGTGGAAATCATTTTAAGTTATACAACTCATGTCAATTTTTACTGCTTGTGTGCAACACCACAGGCCCTGCATAAGTCTGCTGGGGACCTTTGTACTTAGTCGTAACGCCTTCCCAAACAAGCAGTATCTCATACACCAAATTTGGTTGTAATAATAAGGTTAATAAAGTCATTCTTACCACAATTCAAAGAAATATCACAAACATACGTTGACTGGCATTAGCATTAAGGTAAGTTTAGCTTTGCCTCAGGTCCAGACTGCCAAGAATTATTATTTCACTCTAGGCACTGCTGTTCTCAACGCAGCTTGCTTTCAAAAACTTCTGTATCAACTGGCGACAAGCCTTTGCTTGCTTTTGCCAATATTATCAGACCGGCCCAATCAGCGAGGGTCTAGCTTTTTTAATTTAAAATTAAAAACAAAAACAAAAGGCAAACTCCAAACTTCTAGGAGTGAGTCTTCAAATATATTTAGCTTTTTTTTTGCCTAACCAATACCCTCCTTCCTATACTCTTCTATCAACCAATCGGATTTGAATCAATCTAATGCCTCTTTTTTAAATTAACGTCCCCACTAACGTAATGGATAAATGAGCAAAAACAACAGTCCGTCCGTCTTAGCGTTCGTAGACATATAGTATTATTTCAATATCTTGGCTAATAATTAGACTACCATATATATATTTAAATATATTATTGCTTAGGGGATCCTAAGCTATCTTTATATATGATTTTTATGGCTATATTATTTGTCGTTTAGATTTTCAGTTTTGTCACTGTTAATCGTCAATTTCAACTTTTCCAAAAGTCGGCCATCTTTTCCCCTCCCTCTCTCATTTTTTTCCATTCAAATAAACCAACTAGTTGTGTTACGTCAGAAATACACTAGTCGGCGAAAATGGAACACTGTCTGTGTGTTTATGTGTTCTGGCTTGTCCAACAGAGAGGTTATAGTATTAGTCCCGCGTGCAGAGCGAAGAGGGGTTTTTGCCAAGCGTTGGTAGTGTTGGCGTTAATTATTACTATCGTTTCGTTCTTGCTACTGGAAAATGTCCGAGTTACTACTAATTTGAGCGTTAAAGTTAAAATATTACGTTAATTCAGACGGTAGGTTGGTGTCACAGTTCTGGCAGATCGTTAATTGTAATGTCTTAAAACCGAAACTAGGAAAGCGGGTTAGATTTTACAGCGGGATCGTTTTTATAAGCATTTACTCTGCACAAAAGGCAGCGCTATACTGGTGTGGAGCCGACTTTAAGCAGACACTTACGGTCGGGTATTATTTATTATCATAGGACCAAAATCTTACTGAATTTAGCGATTATCTCACAGAATTCGCTACTCACCTCCCTTCCTAAAACATGCATTCACTGCAGGTTCTAATCTGTGAGATAACTTAGCGCAAATGAAGTCCTACATGTTTTTCTGATTTTCATCACAAGGATGTCTACTCAAAAAATCGGCACCCACGTTCTGAGAGCCGGGAATATATTCAACCATAAATGAATAGGGCTGTAATAGTAATGACCATCTTAATAATCTGGAATTTTCATGCTTTGCCTGTGATAAGAATACTAGAGGCTGATGATCTGTTTGGACCACAAATGTCCTACCATACAAATAGATCTGGAATTTTTTTATAGTCCAGATTAATGCTAGACATTCCTTTTCACTTGTTGAATAATTTTTTTCCGCTTTGTTCAACTTGCGGCTTGCATAAGCGACTGGGTACAATTCCCCGTCTTGTGAGGAGGACCTTTGCAACAATGTAGCATCTAGGCCCACATTGCTTGCGTCTCTTCTCACGACAAATTCATGATTCAAGTCAGGCAATTTCAATACCCGTCTGCTTGTGAGTTTTTCTTTTAACTCTTGGTAGGCTAATTCACACTGTGCTGACCAATTAATTTTATCAGGTTGTCCTTATGCGTTAAATCCGTCAGAGGAGCACATATAGAGTTAAAGTGTTTAATGTACTTTTGGTAGAAACCACACAACGACACAAAAGATCGCACATCTTTTTTTGTTTGTGGCCTCGGTGCTCTTTTAAATTTTTCCAGATTCTTGGGGTCAGGGGTCATGCTACCCTGATGTACGGTATGTCCCAAGAATTCCAACTCTTTACATACAATACAACATTTTGTTGGTCTAGCATTCAAGTTTGCCTCTCTGAGTCTATCAAACAGCATATTCAAAGAGTTAACATGTTCCTCAAATGTTTCAGTAGCAATGAGAATATCATCCATGAAATTCGAGATGCATGGATTTTTCAGGGGATCCAACAATTTTCGCATCATCCTCGAAAACACACTCGGGGCATTTTTCAACCCACACGGCAACATGTTGAACTCATAATGACCTTCCGAGGTGCTAAAGGCTAAGTAAGGTCGAACCTCAGGCTTTACTGGAATTTGATAATAGCCTTTGCTAAGATCCACCTTAGAAAAATATTTTGCCTTGTTCAGTCTGGCAAATAGTTGATTTGTATCAGGTAATGGATCCACCTGACCTTCTGTGACAGCATTCAGTTTCCTGTAATCTATGCACAGTCTATGTTCCCCAGATGGTTTTCGCAACAAAACCACACTGTAAGGAGATTCACTGTGAGAAATAATCCCTTCTTGTAACAAATAATCTATCTCCTCTTTCAAAGCTTTTTCCTTAGCGAATGGAATAGAATAGGGCCTCATACAGATGGGTGTTGGGTCTAGTAGTTTCATATCATATTCCAACAAATTGGTGTGCCCCGGCTTATCCGTTAACACGTCTGTATGTTTCTCTAGGACCTTTTGGACCTGCTCCCTCTGTCCTTTTGTCAGGTGAGTACTGATCTTCACATGTGCAAACGTTTCACTGGGCTTCAGTGGATATTCAAATGAGGTGAGCGGGTCATTTTTCATTTCGGTTGCGATAGACAAGGCCATTAAGTGTGTTCCTTCCTGGATTTGCCTGTCCAGATATTTCTTCAGAAGGTTCACATGATAGACTTTTCCTTTCCCTTCTTGTCTATCTTATAATTTGTTCTGGATACCTTTTCGTAAACTGTATATGGACCTTGCCATCCGATCTGAAGTTTATTGCTGCTGCCGGGCAATATAAGAAGCACCTTCTCCCCTACAGCAAGCTCCATATCCTTCGCTTTTTTATTATAATAGGCAGCATGCTTTTTCCTGGCTTGTCTCAAATTATCATTTGCCAGTTTCCAACTAGCTTTTAAACGAGTGGTCAGTTCGTTCACATATTGATATGATGAGGTAACAGTCTCTTCTGCCTTCTCATCGGTCCATGTCCTCAACAAGGCTTCCAATGGACCTTTTATTGGCCTCCCAAATAACAGGGTTGCGGGTGCCATCCCAGTTGAATTATGTGGAACTTCCCGATACGCAAACAACGCAGCGGGCAAATATTGGTCCCACGTATCAGGTTTTTCATGGGCCAGCTTTCTCAGGATAGAAATGAGAGTCCCATTGAACCTCTCTACCTGGCCGTTCCCCTGGGGGTGATACGGACTACAATGAAAGTGCTTGGCTTGAAATAACCTAAAGACTTCTTCCGTTAGTTTCCCCTTGAACTGTGAGCCGTTATCAGTCAAGATTTGATGCGGGAATCCTAACCTAGTGAATATTGTAAGTAATGCCTCTGCGACATTCTTCGAATCGATTGACGACAGGGCTACCGCCTCTCCCCACATAGAACAAGTGTCCACCAGAGTAAGGATGTAACTGTTCCTCCTCTTGGTCCGAGTGAGAGGTCCCACAATATCCACGGCAACTCTCTCAAAAGGTGTTCCCACTATGGGCATTTCCCCTAGAGTTGCTGGAGCAGTCCAATGCTTTGGAGCTACTCTCTGGCATTCTGGACAGGATTTTACATATCTCTTTATATCTTCCGTTATCCCTGGCCAGAAATAATGACAAGCTATACGCTGTCCTGTTGCGCTGATCCCCATATGACCACTAAAGGGAATTGCATGTCCTAATTCCAACACTCTCTCCCGATATGAAGTTGGAAGTACCAGTTGTGCATGGCCAGTTGTTCCAGTCCCAGTCTTCCGATACAACAATTTGTTCTTCATATAATAGTCCCCTTTGCTTGGAGGTGTGTGGCATTTAGGTAATTTCTTATAGCAAGGCTTGAGTGTCCTGTCTTCAGCCTGTGCCTTCCTCATCTCTTCTGGATGAGTATTTATTGGTTCATCTTCTTCCTGTCTGGATTGTGAACGGGTCTGGACTGCTGCCAAGACCACAGGTCTCTTGGGATTCCCCAAGAAGACATAACGGCACCCCAATATCAGAGGGTAGATGGGGCGTCTATCACTGCTGCTCTGATTATTCCTTCCACATAGCGAGTTTTCACAGTTATCCTGGCAATGGGAAGTGTCATAAGTGGTATGTCCTTGGTCGCCCCTTGTATCTCCACTGTTTCTGTGGTATACTGATCCGGGTTCACCAAGTGCGCACTCATCACAGAATCAAAATCCAAACCGGTATCGTAAAGGCACTTAATGGTGACCCCATTACATACCACGTCCTCACACACTGGGGGGTGATAAGGTTCCTGCTGTCCATTAAATTAATATGAAACAAATATAAAGGTATGTTATCAGGCACTCGCAGGAAATAAAGAAGTAGAACACCAGACAACAGAAAAACAACAGACATGAGTGGCTTACCCAGGATTTGAACACTGGACCTTCCGTGCGACAACCCCGCCTAGCCATGCAAGCGAATCACACTATCCGCCCTGCCATCTACGCATCATCAAAAAATGATGTTTCAATGGTAGGTCAACAGTGCGAACCACAATACATGACACCAGAAGTCCACCATGGGCAGTTCAGCCTATTAATGATTTGTTTCGCAACAAAACCACACTGTAAGGAGATTCACTGTGAGAAATAATCCCTTCTTGTAACAAATAATCTATCTCCTCTTTCAAAGCTTTTTCCTTAGCGAAAGGAATAGAATAGGGCCTCATACAGATGGGTGTTGGGTCTAGTAGTTTCATATCATATTCCAACAAATTGGTGTGCCCCGGCTTATCCGTTAACACGTCTGTATGTTTCTCTAGGACCTTTTGGACCTGCTCCCTCTGTCCTTTTGTCAGGTGAGTACTGATCTTCACATGTGCAAACGTTTCACTGGGCTTCAGTGGATATTCAAATGAGGTGAGCGAATCATTTTTCATTTCGGTTGCGATAGACAAGGCCATTAAGTGTGTTCCTTCCTGGATTTGCCTGTCCATATATTTCTTCAGAAGGTTCACATGATAGACTTTTTCCTTTCCCTTCTTGTCTATCTTATAATTTGTTCTGGATACATTTTCCAAAACTGTATATGGACCTTGCCATCCGATCTGAAGTTTATTGCTGCTGCCGGGCAATATAAGAAGCACCTTCTCCCCTACAGCAAGCTCCCTATCCTTCGCAATTAATGATAGGCTGAACTACCCATGGTGGACTTCTGGTGTCATGTATTGTGGTTCGCACTGTTGACCTGCCATTGAAACATCATTTTTTGATGATGCGTAGATGGCAGGGCGGATAGTGTGATTCGCTTGCATGGCTAGGCGGGGTTGTCGCACGGAAGGTCCAGTGTTCAAATCCTGGGTAAGCCACTCATGTCTGTTGTTTTTCTGTTGTCTGGTGTTCTACTTCTTTATTTCCTGCGAGTGCCTGATAACATACCTTTATATTTGTTTCATATTAATTTACTGTTTACAGGCCTCGGTTTTCCTGCTGTCCAGTAGGTTTTACCTTTACTTCCTTTTTCCCCAACTTCATAGCAGCAAATCCAGCAGGTTTCCTGTTACATACTTTGGTGTCATGACCGTCTCTCTTACACCATCTACAATATAATCTACCTTGATGAAAAGGTTTTCTTTCCTCATATTTCCTGTCAGTGAATTGTGGGTTTTTATTTTTATAATCATTGCGTGGCCTATCAAAATTTTGCTTACCCTTATTACCTTGATCTTTGTTGTCAAATCTATTAGAGTTTTGTGGAGCCTTATAATTGTCTACTTGTTTCTTTTTGGCACCAGCTACCTCTGCCTGGGCTGCCTGATACCTCTCAGCGACATTAAGTAACTCACCCAGCCTCTCTGCACCCTGTTCCATGAGAAACTTTCTCAAGTCTCGAGCCATGAACTCTCTCAATTGCTCAATAAGGATCATTTCTTTAAGATCTTGGGTTTTCCACAGAGCAGTCCATTTCTCCAAGTACGTCTCTAAACGTGCAGAGAACTTGTGATAAGTCTCACCCGACAGTAGCTTGGCATTTCTAAACTTTTTCCTGTAAAATTCACCATTCTTTTAATATCTCAACAAAAGAGCCTGCTTTAACATGTCATAAT
Source organism: Oreohelix idahoensis (assembly GCA_024509875.1). NCBI lineage: Eukaryota > Metazoa > Mollusca > Gastropoda > Stylommatophora > Oreohelicidae > Oreohelix > Oreohelix idahoensis. The sequence continues at coordinate 524,331 of JAMPIV010003283.1, forward strand.
TGTCTTGGTCATCCCTGCTCATTTTTGAGAAAACTTCATAAGCTGTTCCCCTAAGACCTTGGGATAACTTCAGGCTCCATCTTTCCTTTTCTAGTCCATAAGTTGTAGCTAATACCTCATACCTACTTAAATATGATTCAATATCATCATCTCTTTCAACAAAATAATCTAAGTGAAACCCCATAGATGAATTAGAGGCCCCCTGACTAGCAGTAGCATCAGAGGTAGAGGGGCTGTGACCATTTTCAGGAGCATGGCCTTGCAACTCTAACTCCCTTAGTCGCAACTCATGCTCCCTTTGTAATCTTTTATCTTCTGCTTCCCTCTTTAATCTTTTATCTTCTGCTTCCCTTTCTAATCTTTTATCTTCTGCTTCCCTTTGCAGTCGTTTTTTGTCGTAGATTTTTGATAGGAGAATTAAGACTTGGGTTGGTCCCTTCTGAATAGGTTGGAATGAGTGATAGTCACAGTGTGAGATAGAAATACAAAATAGATTTCCACAAGTGAGGTGGTGGAATAGTGATAGAGGCTGTCTCTGAGAGCGGAAAATCTCTCTCTCTCTCACCTATCTTCTACGACAGATCTAAAGTAGTCAGACAGTCTAACACATATATATTAAATATATCTATATCCACTCACGTGCACGCACATTCAAGTGACGACAGGTAGACACACAGACGTGGGAAACTATAACAAATGATTATATAGATATTTAGAACGAGCTGACCCACGCGCTGATTAATTTATTGTTAAGTTTATTTATCATTGTAAACTTACGTCACAACATGTAACAATTACATTAAAAAAAACATATACAAATAGTCATAAGTCAATAAAAATGCTGCAAGAATTGATAGACCCACAGTAAGATCCTTCCCTCGATGTTTAGCCCACAGTCCCGTTAAAAGGAACAAAAGTGATAGCCCCCAAAGAGTCACAGATACACAGGGTTTAGTCTAAGAGTTTTTTTTTCTTCTCGTAAATGTATGAACAGAGTTGGATAATCTGATTTAGCCTAAGTAAGAAAAAAAACTAGCATGTGAAACAATTCTGCAGAAAAAAAAAATTAAGACAGCCGATGGGTGCCAAAATACAAAGGTAAAATCACACTCAGACCTGCGTTCGCTCTATACATTCAGACGAGCACACGTGCACATACTCACAGCTTTGATAGCCACTCCTGGAACAAAACCAATATTTTTAGGACTTGGTCCTACAGAATCTTCAATGGTAATCTTGCGCCAAGAAAACCCCAGGTCCAAAAAGATGGGTTGAATTCACCACTTCCGGGACCGTTCTCTTGGGAATACTATTGTTTTAGATGTCTGTTTAAGTCACATAAAATTTGTCCAGGCACGAGCGTTAACAATCGAGCACAGTGTCGCTAGCTTAGGGTTCTAGAATTGAGGAATGTCAGATCGGTGTCTACTTTCAGGAAAAGGACTATATTTGGTCACCACACCACTAGTCGAAACTCCGTCAAATGTTACTGACGTTAATATGTTAATTGCCACACCGGCTAAATTTTGTACATAGAGTTTGTGCAGAAATCTGATCCGGCTCAAAGGCCCAGTACTTATAAAAAAAACAGTTTAGTCTCTATAAAAAAAACCCCGTTAGTGAGAGTTTTACTCTGTCTATTTATGAAGACACAAGCACTGTCAGACAGGTGTTAACTTGCAAACCCACTGATGCGTGATGCCATATGATGATGGATGGTATCCGCATGTCTGGTTTTGTGTAGTGTGCAGATGTGTTCAGTCAAACAATGTTCATACAAAAATAACAGGGCAATCCACATAGGACGTCAGTAAACTCACGACGTATAAAGTCAATGATTCTTGTAACAGCCGTTGACGTTTTTCTTCATTATTTATTGTGGACGCCACAGTGACAAAATGGTTACGCGAATATGTAGGCACATCAAACAGTCATTATCACAGCAACATTCAATACAGCAATAGACGGTAGACAGCATTACAATGATGAGTCAGATGCATGTTATATTTCATAGTGCTGTAAATGTAGTCAGGTGAAAAACTCCATCCTTTTCTATAACAGCCAGGAGATAACCAGATGTATGAGATCAGTTCACTCTCCTTAGTCTGACTTCAGCAAGACAGACACGTCTGCCGAAGTATAAATAATGTCCTCAAAAATATCCTCTAGATAATAAAGGTTTTCCAAACCTAGTTCATTTAACAAAGTAGCAAGTAATGGTCCTTGGGACATGCATCAACCGATGCAGTACAATACAGCGACATGTGAGCTGGGAAAACATCTCGTGACGACGACTTTCGAAGACAGGCTATGAATCGAAATCGCTCACGACCCAAAATCGATAGAGTTAATGAAAAGTCAATTTACCTTGCCTTCAGGAAATACACAGAAATATCACGCCTCCCGACATGTGGGAAACACTAGAGGTATTATCTCGAATAAACGAAATATCCATTAAGAGGACTACACATCCCTGACAGAACAAAAAATAGCGGAGATCCCCTCTTCAACGAGGCATCTCTTTCGCCATTCAAATCGCTCACTCCACTAGTGGTGGGCGGAAACCGATCGACCAAAAAACAAGACCAGTCATGCGCAGTCCAGCGCAAAAAGACCACAGCTCAAAACTTAACTGCATTCAATACCAACGCGGGAAGACAAATGCTTACCGAGAAAAGTGACTATAAATTTCAAGCAGTTGTTGCCCTTGCGTTATAAAATAGATATTGTAATAAAACGATGTTGCGAGAATTTATCACGCAACATATCACCACCTCCTCCCGATAAAAAAAAAATGTGGAACATATTTTTTTTTTTTAATATCAAAGAGCATGCGATAAGCGGCTCAAAACGCACGAATTATGCGCTGATAATTAATTAAATTGCCTAACATGAGGCTAAATATAGAGTGTCTGGTGAGGGTATACCTCAACAGAAAAATAAATATGTCTCAAAAAATATTCACATCGGGGAGGTGTCACCAACACACATCACGTTAGCATGTAAACACAATATACGTATGCAAGTTACCATAATCATCATTAAACAGCATACTCTAATATTGTCTTTAAAAATGGATGTACAAATCTGATAGGAAAATTTAAATAGTACATTCTTTGACATGTAATGACATAAGTACATAGTAAAGTTAAACTACATGACGATCCAGGACATATGCTCTGGTATTCCGAGGGTAAGTACACAATCTAGAACTCGTCATGCTTGATACTAGTAAGGTAAGTCCTCAGCTCAACAATGACATTCTGAGAAAGTACAAGCAATATAATGCTAATTAATAACTAATATGCTTCATAAGGTACAATACATTATTAATAATTGTGGCTGTTTAGTAAACTAACGGCGCTTATATTAACTACTCAGTCCTCCTCTATCATCTTAAAAAACGAACAGAAGAAGATGACAACAAAGCACGATAGTGTGTACATATAAAGTAAGTACAGATGTGCTAATCTATTGTAGAAATATAGGTGTGTTATGACTCTGTAATATATGGAAATATAGGACAGAAGTATTAGTTGGAGTCATGTGAGCATCTAGACAAAATGTCAGCCATCACATTATCCGCACCACGGATAGCTCGTACCGTGAAGTGAAAAGGTTGAAGAGCTATAGCATATCGAGTGGATCTCGAACTCTTCAAATTCTTAGTCTGAATAGCTGTAAGAGCTTTCTGATCAGTGTCTAGAATGAAATGTGCGCCCAGGAGGAATCTTTGTAGCTTTAGAATTGACCAAACCATCGCTAACAACTCACGGTCTAAAACCGAGTAGTTCCTCTCTGCCGCATTTAGTTTTCTAGAAATGTACATAACAGGATGCAGAGTATTTGCATATTCTTGCATCAGTGCTGCTCCAATCCCAGTGGATGAAGCATCACTCCGAAGAACAAAAGTCCTATCAAGAGTAGGTAATCTTAAGATGGGAGGAGAAGAAAATATATTCTTGATTTGGTCTAGTGAAGATTGGCATTCTTCAGACCAACGGACCAGATTAGGCGAACCTTTCTTCAACAATGTTGAGAGAGGTGCCATGATCGAAGATAAATTTGGAATAAATCTCCCATAAAATTGAATTAAACCTAAGAGACTCCTAACTTGTTTCTTCGTTTTAGGAACAGAGATGTTCAGTATTTTGGAAGTATTGTGGTCTTCTGTCTTCAAGAGACCATGACCAACACGATGACCCAGGAAAGAGATTTCACCAAAACCAACAAAAGCTTTAGAAGGTTTCGCTGTCAAATTATTCTCACGTAGAGTGGACAGTAAGTCATATAACCCTAAATAGTGATCTTCCCAGGTATCACTGAAGAGACAGATGTCATCTAAGTATGCGATGACATCCGAACGATGTGACAGAATTCGACGCATCATGCGAACGAAAGTGGCAGGGGCGTTCATGAGACCAAAAGGCATAACATTCCATTGAAATAGACCCCTAGGTGTAGAAAAAGCAGTAAGAGGTTTGACATGCTCTGCTAAAGGCACTTGCCAATAACCTTTAGACAAGTCAAGTTTAGTGAAGAATCTAGAATTAGAAAGTCTAATCAGTAGATCTTCTAACAAAGGCATCGGTTCAGCATCGAACTTTGTGACCTGATTCAATTTGCGATAATCAACACAAATTCGTATGTTCTTATCCTTCTTCCGGACAATAACCATGGAAGAAGAATATGGTGAAGTCGATGGTTCAATTATATTTAATTGAATCATTTCATCCAATTCCTTTTCCACTTGCGACTGAAAGTGTATAGGAATAGGATAAGGCCTAACCCTAATTGGATTATTGTCGGTAAGAATTATGTCATGTTCTATGACATCTGTGTGTCCAGGAATGTCAGTGAGAACATCCTGAAATGTTTGTAACATCGACGAGACTTGTCGATGTTCGTCACCAGAAAGATTAGGAGAAACAGAAACGTTTTTCCAAGATTCCGTAGAATGTAATGGAACCACTGGAAGGGGAAGATTAACATCAGAGAAGGTAGATTCCTCATCCTGTATGACAGACAGGGATGAATAATGACCGTGAGGTGCAGGAGCATCATCCGTTGCCTGGAAAATAGGCAGCAAATAGTCCGGACGTTCGTGAAATTCCGAAAGCATGTTTATGTGGAAAGTTTTATGCTTTCCATCAATATCGACCACATAGTCAACATCGGAAATCCGAGAGACTATTGCATACGGACCTTTCCATGCAATAAGAAGTCTATTTTCCCTACTGGGGAGTAGGACGAATGCTTTGTCACCTGGACAAAGTTGTCGTAGACATCTATTCTTGTTAGCAAACTGTCTTGCCTTCTCTTTAGCAATTTCTGATGAAGCAGTTGCTAGCTTACATGCCTCAATGTTCTTTTGTCTAAGAGCAATGACATACTCATATGAGGATTGAGTTTCATCACTAATATCATCGGCAGTGATGAGATCGTGTAATAAAGACATAGGGCCGCGTGGACGCGCGCCAAAGACAAGTTCGAAGGGAGAAAATCCTGTGTGTTCATTAGGGATTTCTCTATAGGCAAAGAGAGCCGCGGGTAAAACCCTGTCCCAATCTTGAGGATGATCTTCAGTTATCTTACCAAGCAAAGTCTTGAGCGTTCTATTCAGACGCTCAACTAACCCATTAGACATAGGATGGTAGATACTACTGAGAGATCGTTCAATATGTAAGGTAGACATTACCTGTGACATAGTGTCAGATATGAGTTGAGTGCCATGGTCTGACAATATTTTCTCTGGGGAACCCCAAGCGAGAAAATATCAACCAAAGAGCATCTGCGATATCTGTAGTAGATATGCTCTTAAGAGGAATAGCCTCTGGCCAACGTGTGCACATATCGACACATGTAAGGATAAACTGATGTCCTCTGGCCGACTTGACCTTAAAAGGGCCAATAATATCTATGGCCATTTTCTGAAACGGCCGAATAGGAATGTCAGCAGCCTGGATAGGCGCAGCATGTCGTGGTCCTCTAGATTTGACCTCCTGACATACCTTGCATGATCGGCAGTAAATACGAATGTCCTTATTGACAAAAGGCCAAAAGAAAGCCGCAAGGACTCTCGACTTCGTACGGGAAAAACCCATATGTCCAGCACATTGCGAGTCATGAGCATGTTGTAATATTTGCACTCTCATGCTCTTGGGAACAAGAATTTGCGAATGTGCCGACGTAGTCGAATCTTGTACCATACGTACAAGTACGCCGTTTCTCATTGCAATCCAAGATTTTCTATTTGTATCCTGATTCGGATCACCTTTCTTCGCAAGAACGAAGAATTTTTTTAAAGAAGGATCTTCTTCTTGCAATTTTATGAAAGAGTCACGAGTGATTACTAAGTGACTATCTTGGCTATCAACTTCATTATCACTATTCAGTGAAGTTTCGGGTGTTTGTAGAGCTTGTGCTCTTGTAACTGCTGCATTTGTAGCTTGCATGTTATTATCTTCCCAAGCAGCAATCTGCTGTGGGGTACACTCCCTAACTCCGTGAATACGACCAATAATAAGGTCCGCAATAGGATTAGGTAAGAGACAAGCATGCACATCTCCAGTAAAGAAAGGAGTGGCAATGCGAATTACAGCAGTAGGATATTTTTCTAGAGTGCCGCCAAATGTGACACATTTAATAACCCTTCCTGTAGCACAAGATGGATCTACAAGCGATTGTCTAACACCAATAGTGGTGCATCCGGAATCAAAAAGTAGTGAGACCGGAGTATCATTAACAAGACCCTTATGTAGAATTAAAGAACCCCTCCCGTCATGCGCAACAGCAGCAGGAAGAGCGGGAAGTGGGTGACCACAACTCAAAGTAGTTATGGTACCGGTTCGAATAAAGTACTGCATTGGGGGCATTTGTTTGCTCTCTCAAAGTCAAAAGCAGAACCAGTGACAGCGTCAAAGTTTTTACTATCAACAACATGATTACAGGCTCCCTCAGTTTCCTGTTGTACAGCATTAGCCTGCTGATATCTCTTTTTTGTGTTGAGATCTACCCCGACTATTATTACCTCTGAAGTTATCAGAGTTATTATTATCTCTGCAGTTATTATTGTCTCTATTGTAATTGTTATCCTGGTTCGAATTCCAGTTTCCACGATTACTATCATGTTCACATTGATGCGAACATCTATTTGTTTGGTTCTGAGGTCTTCGGCAGGAATAACCTCTATTACCATATCCTCTTTTGAAATGCTTATAATTATTAGGGTGATAGTAACGAGTACTATCAGGTTGTCTCCAATTCTTCGAAGAAGAATCACCATGAAATTGATTTCCATGATTTTTGACAGAAATTACCGCTACTCTTTCTATCAAAATTTTGTTGGAATCTACGAGCAAAGTTTTGGCCATACGGAGCTGCCGAAGCAACTGGTAAACCTTCTTTCACCTTAGAGTTACCCATGGTTATGTGTGGGTGCGCAGTTACGTATTGGCAACAGAAATCTTCCATTTCTTTTATTGTTTTAGGTTTACGTTCATGAAGGAAAGCAAGGAAAGACTCATTGACAGACGACATGACTTTGTCTCTAAGTATTAAGTCCATAAGTCCTTCATAAGTTTTTTTCCGTCTTAGATAGTTCAACCCATCGTGAGAAAGTAATGCGTATTCTTGCAATAAACTCGGAGAATTCAACTCCATTTTCAGGTAACATGTTTTTTTAAATTGTAGACGATAGCCGTCTTCGTTAAGCTGATATTTCTTTAACAAAGCGGCCCTGACAACCTCATAATTGTTCTTGTCAGGTTCATCCACCATATTTAATATACTTAGAGCTTTACCTGTCAGTATCCCTGATAACTGATAAACATATTTTGCTTTGTCTATGTTATGAGCTGTACATGCTTGTTCAAATCTGTCCAGATAGAACATTATGTCATCACTGGAAGGACTAAATGTTGGTAACTTAATCTTAAAAGTATCATTATTAGCCTTACCAGAAGATGAACCCTTGTTTGAATCATTACCATTACTCATGCTCGTCAATTTCAATTTTTCCAACTCTAAAGCTAAGACCTTTTCTTCATGTTCCATTTTTTGCTTTCTCTTTCCTCTCATCAGACTCTCTCTGTAATCTTCTTTCCTCAGCCTGAGCCTCTTTTTGAAGTCTTTCATTTTCAGCTTCTTTTTCAAGTCTTTTATTTTCAGCCTCTTTTTCAAGTCTTTTATTCTCAGCCTCTAGCTGTAGCTGGAGTTTTCTCTCCTCAGCTTCTGATTCCCTTTTTTGTTTTTCCATTTCCATTTGGAATCTTTTTTCATCCACCTGCATCTGCAGTTTCTTTTGTTCAGCTTCCATTGCTTTATCATATCGAGCAGTTGCAAATTCTTCTAACTTATCACCAGTCTTCCCAAGCAATTTACCCTGCTCAATAAAGTGCTCAAATGTAGACATGTTGTCTAACATATGAGTCCAAAACCTGAAATAATTAACTAATTTATTTCAAACCTAAGTGTAACAAGTCTTAATTAAGCACTTGTATATTCACATCACATTATATTATCCCAGTCTCTGTGGGAAACAAGTCTCCAATCAAAGAACTTGTATATGAAATATCAGCACTCAATTCTTGATCATAAGTGCACTTCTCATTCAATAGTGCACGACACTATTCATCATTCATTTATCATCAGTGTAGTAGTAACAGTGCATTAGCATAGCCCATTAACTAATTACTATAACTGTAAACAATGACTATGTAAACACATGCAGAATGTAAACATTGAAAATGTAAACAATGCAAACAATGTAAACAATAACAATGTAAACAATAACAAAGATCAGCAACAATACAAAAACGTTCGCAGAAATCAACTAAAAATAAAGCAGAAATTAATGAAATATCACAAAAAATGTGACGATATCTGCGCTATAATTAAACAAAATACATGACACCACAGTGTATAAACAAAAATGTTGTATGAAACTAAATTATAGACAAGAGTAGGCTAACAAATACAAACAAATCAAAACAAAACTAAAGAATGCGAAATAATAACGAAAACAATATTAAAACATGTCATCACAGCTAACATAAATAGCAACAGAAGTCGCTTAGCAAATTCCAGTATCGGAAATTTGCAAACCCTACAGAAAACGCTCACAATAGACGACCTCTATGACGTGGCATAATCTAACGGAGACACCACCCAACCGAGAACCCGCTGAAATATAAACATATAAATATACAAATAACATATAGACATATAACATATAGAATGAGATGATACACAGAAGACTCAGCAGAAGTATAAGGGCACAGTTTACATACAAACAGGCCACTTAACTTATAGGCTTCCAATCGTAGAACAGCAGCAGAAAAAAACGGATGTCAATCAACGTCCTAAAGAGCGAAGCTCCAACGATGATGGCACATCTGAACTGCTTCCACTGCTAACACGATGGTACAAGAGCTTCTGAAATACTGTGTGTTGAGTTGTTTCGGCACTTGACCTTCTAATCCAAAAGTAAGTTGATGGAAATCGGTACTTGGCCTTCTTCAGAAAACAACCCGTTTCAACCGGCACTTGACCTTCACAAAAATGACAGCACTGGAACCTTGACAGCAGCAACTTGCTTGACTTGCGTAAAAGATAACAGCAGTCCGAGTTATCCGGCAACATGTAACAACGCCGGGTACTGTCAAATTCTTGTTTCCGTCAAAAAGTTGAAATTTTGACTTTTACCGGGCAACGCCGAGTACTTTGAAAATTTTGAAGATGTTGACTGTATTGAAGAATGTTAATTTCTTGAAGGATGCTGATGAATTCTTGTTGAAAATGAAGTGGGTAAGGGACCCCGTGTTTGCTGGTACCAGAATCAAACCAGCTTATGGCCACCAAATGATGCGTGATGCCATATGATGATGGATGGTATCCGCATGTCTGGTTTTGTGTAGTGTGCAGATGTGTTCAGTCAAACAATGTTCATACAAAAATAACAGGGCAATCCACATAGGACGTCAGTAAACTCACGACGTATAAAGTCAATGATTCTTGTAACAGCCGTTGACGTTTTTCTTCATTATTTATTGTGGACGCCACAGTGACAAAATGGTTACGCGAATATGTAGGCACATCAAACAGTCATTATCACAGCAACATTCAATACAGCAATAGACGGTAGACAGCATTACAATGATGAGTCAGATGCATGTTATATTTCATAGTGCTGTAAATGTAGTCAGGTGAAAAACTCCATCCTTTTCTATAACAGCCAGGAGATAACCAGATGTATGAGATCAGTTCACTCTCCTTAGTCTGACTTCAGCAAGACAGACACGTCTGCCGAAGTATAAATAATGTCCTCAAAAATATCCTCTAGATAATAAAGGTTTTCCAAACCTAGTTCATTTAACAAAGTAGCAAGTAATGGTCCTTGGGACATGCATCAACCGATGCAGTACAATACAGTGACATGTGAGCTGGGAAAACATCTCGTGACGACGACTTTCGAAGACAGGCTATGAATCGAAATCGCTCACGACCCAAAATCGATAGAGTTAATGAAAAGTCAATTTACCTTGCCTTCAGGAAATACACAGAAATATCACGCCTCCCGACATGTGGGAAACACTAGAGGTATTATCTCGAATAAACGAAATATCCATTAAGAGGACTACACATCCCTGACAGAACAAAAAATAGCGGAGATCCCCTCTTCAACGAGGCATCTCTTTCGCCATTCAAATCGCTCACTCCACTAGTGGTGGGCGGAAACCGATCGACCAAAAAACAAGACCAGTCATGCGCAGTCCAGCGCAAAAAGACCACAGCTCAAAACTTAACTGCATTCAATACCAACGCGGGAAGACAAATGCTTACCGAGAAAAGTGACTATAAATTTCAAGCAGTTGTTGCCCTTGCGTTATAAAATAGATATTGTAATAAAACGATGTTGCGAGAATTTATCACGCAACACCCACGTGGTTAAAAGGTTAAAAAAAACTGTTTATGTTTCTCACAGGTATGTCTCTTGTACTAAAACGCTGTCAAAGTTTGGGTACCACAGTTTCACTATATAAAATGGGAAAAGTACATATAAAATAATTATACATACTATGTACTCGGATATAACTGATAATTTAAACTGCAAGCGTGGCTTGTCTTATAGTTGAACACTGCATGTGAATTTAAGTTATATTTAAAAATCATACGAGCGCATTCCGTCAACACTCATGAGGCTTCTAGCATTTATAAGTTAGTTTAGCAAGTTTATTCTCGTCTGATTATTTAGCAGTAAAATTAAATTCATTATAGCTGTATCGTTGTTTAAGCTAGAAATTATAATTTATTCTGCTTTCCACTGAAACACGTCACTAGAAAATAATACAGACTATATAAATTAAGCGCTCTGCACCAAATCTAACTAGTGTAATAAAATAAGCGATTTAACACTTTGAACACTTCACAAAATACTAGATAATAATATATAATATTTTACCTCACACAGAACTACAGGTAGTCGCACAACTTAAGAATTATATGCTTATATTTATGGAAGTCTAGAAGTTCGACAAATTGTCGAAACAAACTGAGAAACTTCGCTATACAGCTTATTCTGTTCCGAGCAACCTGTCTACTGCGAAATTAGAGGACTGAATGAAAATAAAATTTTAATCCCTCCAGTATATATGAAACGCCAGACAAAGATGTCCACTATTTCCATAAACTACGCAATAGCCTCCCCCTTTCCGTCTATAACACTACGTTTAACACCTAAACGCATGTCGTAACTGCCACCTACTGACCGAGAGGGCACGTGTCAGTTGCGAATCTCAGACGGCTAGTCTCCAATGCCCCGGCAGTTTTCACACTTCACGCTGACCATGGCCCACAATGAGGGTCGTGTCAGGTGGGATTTCCAGACAAAATGTCTCAAACTGCGCCAAGGAGACGTCATTTATCGCGCTTTTCTGAGCGTTCAGCCGACACCACTCGTTGTGGCATGTGAAAATACAGACAAATTTGTCGCCTATATGTCTGGCGAAAACGAATATGCACAGTTTACATCCACAACGCGATAACCTCCCGAGCCTGGCATCTACGTAATAACCTCACTAGTGCGTTTCAAAATGAGAAACTAAACCCGGCGAAAGTTAGAATGGGGAAAAATAGTAATGTATATAGTCGCAAACGAACGAATGCGAAAAACGCAGGAAAAAAAGGTAAAGAGTGATAATAAAAATAGAGGATACGGGTGACAGGAAAAGAAGAAGATAATAGGCAATTTAATGATCATAAAACCTATGTGACATTTTTCTTCTGCTTCAATTTTTCTCTCCTCAAACTGGAGCCTCTTGATCTCAGCCTCTCTATCAGCCTCTAAGGCCCTAGCCTCCTTGTCAGCCTCGATTTGTAAACGTTTTATTTCTTTCTCAGCCTCTAATTTCTTAACCTCCCTAGCATCTTCTAACTGCATTCTCCTCTCTTCAGCCAACCTATGTTCTTCCCTAACAATGAACTTATCACATTCTGAGGTGACATAGTCAATCAAGACTTGACCCTCCATGTTCATGTCTCTGGCAGTCTGCACAGCAGCAGATCTAAACTTTACCAAATTAGCCATATTGTATTAAGCAAGGTTAACAATATACTAAGGTAACTTATTTACTCTAACTAAACAACAACTACAAGCACCAACAGATCATCCACTATTTAAATTCCACAAAAGAATACTTTTAATTTTATTTTATGGGATTCCTATATATGTATTAGGGGAAGTTTACCTAATGAAAAGTTCAAATCTCGGACAACCTACCAATATATGTGGTGGATTTGATGTTAATAGATGTTATTATTCAATATTTCTAGTGTACTGAATGAGGTCAGCTGTGAAGGTCCCTGATTATAACAAATTTTTGGTTGAGTATTCAGGGTACCTTTCTGCTACCACCTTATGACCTCATTCAGACTTATTCTGGACTAGTATGTATGATAGCTACGTATAATGCCTAGGGTTATGCAAGTGTGTAATGTAGTGTAAGTATAATTTCTACAAATACATTTAAATTCTATCACATATATATATATATGACTGAGTCAATACCACAACCACAAACAAACTAACACTCTATTATACAACTTATGGAAGTCTGTGGCTGAATTTTATGTAATATACTAGATTACAATTTATTTGCCCTGATTCAGAATTTTCTGAGTCAGGACCAACAACAAAATTAAAATTTATGGTTTTATTTACATAAATATTTATAACACAATGGATCTTCTGTCCATACAAAGGACTATTATAATCAAATTATATTTAGGTATTTCTCTACACTGGGTGACACTGGTAACTAATGGTGGGGTGGGGGTGTTTGCATCATTCCCCTTCTTTATTTTAGTATCTTGTGGAAAAGTTATTTAATAATCAAAGATTTTATGTCTTTGTAATAAAGTCAGTGGATGACCGTTGAAGTGCCGACACATAGGCACTTAACTGTAGGTGGATAGTAGATATGATGCTGACAACTTCCTTTCGTTCACTTGAATGACCAGACTGACACAGTCCCTGGTGTAGAATAGTATAGTAGACCGCTTGGTCCAATAAAGTTTCACTTCTCTCTATCTCTCTAGTAAAATCACCAGGGTCCTGGTACCACAGTAGCACCAGAACAAAAAAAAACCTGAAACAAGGTTATGATTCTGTACAACATATCTACAATATTTTTCCACAATCAATACATGGCATAATTCAATAAAAGAAAAGGGTCAGATCTCTCTGACCACCCCATGTCAACCATTTTCTTGTATGCAACACCACAGGCCCTGCATAAGTCTGCTGGGGACCTTTGTACTTAGTCGTAACGCTTTCCCAAACAAGCAGTATCTCATACACCAAATTTGGTTGTAATAATAAGGTTAATAAAGTCATTCTTACCACAATTCAAAGAAATATCACAAACATACGTTGACTAGCATTAGCATTAAGGTAAGTTTAACTTTGCCTCAGGTCCAGACTGCCAAGAATTATTATTTCACTCTAGGCACTGCTGTTCTCAACGCAGCTTGCTTTCAAAAACTTCTGTATCAACTGGCGACAAGCCTTTGCTTGCTTTTGCCAATATTATCAGACCGGCCAAATCAGCGAGGGTCTAGCTTTTTTAATTCAAAATTTAAAAAAAACAAAAGCCAAACTCCAAACTTCTAGGAGTGAGTCTTCAAATATATTTAGCTTTTTTTTGCCTAACCAATACCCTCCTTCCTATACTCTTCTATCAACCAATCGGATTTGAATCAATCTAATGCGTCTTTTTTAAATTAACGTCCCCACTAACGTAATGGATAAATGAGCAAAAGCAACAGTCCGTCCGTCTTAGCGTTCGTAGACATATAGTATTATTTCAATATCTTGGCTAATAATTAGACTACCATATATATATATATATATATATATATATATATATATATATATATATATATATATATATATATATATATATATATATATATATATATATATATATATATATATATATATATATATATATATATATATATATATATATATATATATATATATATATATATATATATATATATGTATATATGTATATATGTATATATATATATATTTAAATATATTATTGCTTAGGGGATCCTAAGCTATATTTATATATAATTTTTATGGCTATATTATTTGTCGTTTAGATTTTCAGTTTTGTCACTGTTAATCGTCAATTTCAACTTTTCCAAAAGTCGGCCATCTTTTCCCCTCCCTCTCTCATTTTTTTTCCATTCAAATAAACCAACTAGTTTGTGTTACGTCAGAAATACACTAGTCGGCGAAAATGGAACACTGTCTGTGTGTTTATGTGTTCTGGCTTGTCCAACAGAGAGGTTATAGTATTAGTCCCGCGTGCAGAGCGAAGAGGGGTTTTTGCCAAGCGTTGGTAGTGTTGGCGTTAATTATTACTATCGTTTCGTTCTTGCTACTGGAAAATGTCCGAGTTACTACTAATTTGAGCGTTAAAGTTAAAATATTACGTTAATTCAGACGGTAGGTTGGTGTCACAGTTCTGGCAGATCGTTAATTGTAATGTCTCAAAACCGAAACTAGGAAAGCTAGTTAGATTTTACACCGGGATCGTTTTTATAAGCATTTACTCTGCACAAAAGGCAGCGCTATACTGGCGTAGAGACGACTTTAAGCAGACACTTACGGTCGGGTATTATTTATTATCATAGGACCAAAATCTTACTGAATTTAGCGATTATCTCACAGAATTCGCTACACATCCTACAGATTTTACACCATTTTCCTTCTGGTCTGTAGGGTTTCCTTTCATTGTATTGCGGGTTTCTATCTCTGAAGTCACCTCTTGGCCTATCATAGTTTTGTTTACCTTTATTACCTTTGTCCCTATTATTATAATCATCCTGGTTTTGAGGGGCTCTATAGTTTTCTACCTGTTTTCTTTTTGCTCCAGCTACTTCTGCCTGGGCTGCCTGATACCTCTCAGCGACATTTAATACCTCCCCAACCTCTCTGCACCTTGTTCCATGAGAAACTTTCTCAGGTCGGGAGCCATGGACTCTCTTAATTGCTCAGTTAGGATCATTTCTTTTAGAACTTGGGTTTTCCCCAGAGCAGTCCATTTTTCCAAATAGGTTTCCAATCTGGCAGAGAATTGGTGGTATGTCTCCCCAGACAAGAGCTTGGCATTTCTAAATCTCTTTCTATAAAACTCACCATTCTTCTCGTATCTAATCAAAAGAGCCTGTTTTAAAAGGTCATAGTCTTCCTGATCTTCCAGGCTCAGTTTAGCGAACACTTCATAAGATGTTCCCCTAAGACCTTGGGATAACTTTAAGCTCGATTTCTCCCCTTCTAGACCATAGTTAATAGCTAATCTTTCGTACCTACTGAGATAGCTCTCGATGTCATCTTCTTTTTCAACAAATGGGTCTAGATGAAAATTCATGGCTGAATTAGAGGCCCCCTGACTGGCAGTAGCATCAGAGGTAGATGGGCTGTTACCATTTTCAGGAGCACGGCCTTGTAACTCTAACTCCCTTAGTCGTATCTCATGTTCCCTTTGCAACCTTTTTTCTTCGGCTTCCATCTGTAATCGTTTTTCCTCTTTATCAGCCTCCAATCTCTTTTCTTTTAGATGCAGCCTCTTGATTTCAGCCTCCCTATCAGCCACTAATTTCTTAGCCTCCCTATCACTATCAGCCTCATATTGTAACCTCTTTTCCTCAGCCAACCTTCTATCCTCCCGTTCAATAAATTTATCACATTCTGCATTCACATATGAAACCATAACTTGCCCCTCCATTTCCATCTCTCTTGCAGCCTGGACAGCAGCAGATCTGAATTTGGCCAAGTCTGCCATGTCTATCTTGAATATAATTCTAAGTAACTAATTATATTAACTTACAGATGTTACTAATTAACCAAACAACAAAAGGCTATGACAAATTATTCAATTCTCCACACTAAGCAATGTTATTAATTTTAGTATTCCTATCTCAGACAAATGTCTAAAATATAAAATTTTAAAAATCCCGGATCGAGCGTCCCAATATATGTGGTGGGTTTTGATGTTATAAATATTAGTTATTGTTATTATTTGTCTACAGAGTGAGGTCAAGCTATGTAAGCCCCTGAGTCTAATAGTTGATGGTGATGTATTCTCAGGGTACCTAACTGCTACCACCCGGTGATCTCACTCTGCGATATATTTTGAACCTATTTATTTTATTTGACTAGTGTCTAGGGGAATGACTGTATGATGTAATGTTGATAACATACATACACAACTGTAACTCAAGGTAATAAACTCAAGTAACAACAGTGAGTAAAGTTTCAATTTAACTCTTTTTTACAATTTATTTCTCCTGAACCTTAATTTCTTTGGAACAAGAGTAAACTTCAAAATAAACAAATGTAGTTGTATTTACACTATTAATTAACTATGCAGGACTTCTTGACCCAAATAAAGGTTAATAAACAATGTCATATACTGTATCCCGTTTCTGATGAAATGGTATTTTAAAACATATCACTAGTTGAAAAGACTGATGTCTTCCTCATATCAATGGAATGTTTTATTTGAAAAATACGCGTGGAGAATGAACTAGAATAAAATGTCATTAACCCACAACACGAGGGCTTAACTTCTGTTTCTGGTGAGATATGGAGGTCTTCTTGTTTATACTGCCCACTCTTCTACACAAGAGGGTCTCCTGATGTAATTAATAATCGCTGGAAAACTGCCCACTCTTCTACACAAGAGGGTCTCCGGGTGTAATTTAACAATCGCTGGAAAACTGCCCACTCTTCTACACAAGAGGGTCTCCTGAAGTAATTTCGACAACTGGTGTCCTCAGAACATATACCAGGCAGTATGCCTAGTACTCAGCAGCTCTAGTTATGTTTTACTTGGTATTGGGTGCTTCAACCCGCAATCAATGAAATAATACACAAGGAATAGATTGACTAGCAATCTTTAGCACACATTTAGATTGCAGTCGTGTCCAGACTGCAGAAATTTTTATTTAAATACTGCACTTCTGTTGTCAAACTTTCACTTGGTACTAATTTCTTTGCAAATGACCAAGAGCCTTGTAAGCTTTCCCCTATTATCAAATAGATTAGCCAATGGGACGAAGCGTCCACAATTCCAGCTGTATTTTTGAAAAACCCCCAACTAATCTAGGAGGGTATCAATTTGACGGTCAGTCTGCTTTTAATAGTACACTGCGACAATCTGTTTCATTCTGGGCAAAGAGGAAATCCTCAATTGCCACCTCTCCCTTCCTAACTAGCAGTGTCCAATTGAATCACTCCCGTGTGACTATATTCAAAATCGCGTCTCAAAATGGTGCGTTTAAACTGAGCACAACTGTCCAAAAAATATATAGTATTTCTACAACAACTTTCTTAATAATTTGGGCGATTTTTGATCTAAAAAGATATTATTAATCAGAAGACTGTTCTCTATCATACTAGATAAGTGGTATTGCCTCCTTTATCGTCGTTTACATCTTAGTATTTTTCTGCGTATTTATGGGTTTCTTTATCTGAACCATAATATTAATGAAATCTATCTTCTAAGATGCATCTAAGTTATTTTAAAAGATCATGGAGGATTTTATATTTAATAATATTAATTTTATCCCTCCAAATATGATCTGAGTTAATGAAGAACGCCATTATAAGTTTCACTTTCAATATCGCTTTCCTATCCCCCCCCCCCCCTTCTCTCAGTGCATATTTGAATCGTGGCCCACTGGCGGCGTTTTGTCTAGATCAAGTATTAACTTTGGTACTAAACCGTGCCAACGCCGGATATGTAAGACCTGTCCGTTTGTACTGCAAACTCAGACAGTCACTTTTCCGAAAGGAACATTTATCATTAAAGAGTCTTTTACGTGCGAATCTAGAAACCTGATTTATGCTATCATCTACAAGAGATGTGGCAAGTCCTATATTGGTGAAACTGGCATGCGTTTGGCAGACAGGTTTCGTGAGCACTTGAATGATATCTATTATGACAAACATTTACCGGTGGCCGTTCATTTCAATAGGCCTGACCATGCAGGTAATTCTGATATTCATGTTACCGCCCTCCTTTCATGTGCCGGTAATGACAAGACTCGCTTTTCGTTGGAGAATCGCCTTATTTTTTATATGGGTGTCTTAGCTCCCGATGGTTTGAATATCCAACATCATTTTGCATAAATTCTGGTAGCTTTTCTCTTTTTCATTCTTTATTCGTTGCCTTTTAGATCTATCTTCTTATGTTTTTGTTTTGTTTCGTTTCGTTTTTTTTTTATATCTTTGGTTTTGCCGCTATCGTACGTCACTTCCTTGCGATTTATGTGACGGAGTACTACTGCTTTCTTTCACAGATTCTTTGGATTGAGCTGAGATAACTTTTATTAGTTCATCAGTTTTGATAATTCTCTTTTTTTCGTTTCGTTGATTATTTACTTTCTTGGTTCGGTATTTCTGTTAGATTTTACGATTTTCTTGTATTATTATTGTTCTTTTTCTCTCATCACTGTTGTTGTTTACTTTTTCCATCTGCTTGTATCACCCATTTGTTGTATATTTCTCATCACCGTATAGTTTTTTTTAGTACCTATGTGTATTCTTGTCTTTGTCACCTGTTTGTGGCTGACGAAGGGTAAAACCCGAAACGTCCCTTGTTTCTTGTGAACCGTTATTCGTAAAACTGATTAAATACCGTTTTATTGGTTTTAATACTTATATTTCTTACCAGTTTTACAGCAGCCCCTTAATTTATTTACTCATGACCATACTCATTTTTACATGACCATCGTGATGTATGATTGAGATAATTGTTAGCTCTCATGTTTTGGGGACAATTGGGGGTGTTATTTTAAGGTAATAAATGTGGACTTGCAATTTAATGTTTCAATAATTAATGTTTGACGCATGAAACCAAAACAAAACTATGATTTCCATTATCTGCAGGTTTTCTACTTTTGATTTCTGGAATTTGTTATGCATGTTGATTGTGATCGTCTTAGTGTAAATTGCATTAGAAACAAACCATAACAAAATATTAAAAAAAACGTAAATTTTACACTATTTCAGACTATTATATCTTCTGTTCTAATTGTGATAAAATGTTTGTTCTTGTTATAAAATTTACTCTAACATTTCTAGTCTAGCTTTACGCAAAATTAAAGCCGGTATTTATAATAATAAATTAAGGCCCTATCAAAAGTAAACGCCGCCACATTTTTTTCCTGTTAGGAAGTTGACCACGTGACCTCTGTCACGATAGCTATTAATAGCGCGGTCAAGGAAAAAAAGAAAAAAAACTAAAGCGTTGCTGGCAAACATCCATGCATACCATTTCAATCCGACTGTTCTACGCAAGCACCCATTTATGAATGTCTGTAAATTATTTGTTGTTGTTTTTGTTGTTCTCCTAGTGTCAGAGCCATATAGTAGGATTGACTTGACATTTTTGCATTGAACTTGATTTCCCAATGCAATGATGCTTACACCATCATTGATCCTCATATATTAATTTTAGTTCTTGTTACATTCTGGCACAATGGGCTAATCACCTGTTTGCCAGATACTTTGATTACATGTTTTGCCCAGGAGCCTTGTGCTCTTTGGGTCACCTCTACACTTCATTTTGTGGGGTAGAAGAGGTTCCGATTATGAGATCAGATGAGTTACATTCTGTTTTAAAAACAAATGGGACACCCCACAAGTTCGTCACAAAAAAGTTTAGACCCCCCCTTCGTGACGTCATATGTGGAGACCCCAAAGGCTGATATTGATTTCCATAATGTATGCGAAGTTAAACGGTGAGGAATGGCACGTGTCGTGGGAGCCAAAATAACTATTGTCCTGTTATTATGATATTTGTTATTTTTACAGAAAAATTTTTACCACAGAAAATCTGAAAAATTATAATGAATAATGTCGTGCAATTGCTATGCAGTACAATTTGTCACGGTTAATCCGTGTAATGTAAAAGGTTAAATAAAATATATGTTTGGTCTTGATTGTGATTACATACAAAACGGCAACCGGATGAAGCTAGATCTAGGCCAACATCGCATCGGCTATGTCTGGAAAATTCGTACGATTAACTTATAAAAAATCTAACGTTTCAGGACAGGAATAATATTTAGTTATGACCACTGAATCAAATTATCGACAGATGTATTGAAATCTGATGAACATTGTTGGACATTCATTGTTTGACATTCGAACATGTCTTATTGGGGTACAGGGAGAGGTTCAGGTCCTCCAACTGACGGGTCCATAAATGACAGCGGTTATTCTGTGCCGCAGCAGGTCAGCGGAGGATATTCTGTTCCACAGCATGGCATCGGAGGTTATTCTATTCCACAGCAGAATTATCCTTATGGGTATGGCTACGGACAGTATGGCAACTATTCTACTCCAGGTACCCAAGGACCACCACCACCAACCTTTCCAGTGGTAAACATACCACCCCAAAGTATACCCCCACCACATTCTTACTATGTAAGTCATTTTAAAATTATATAGCCTAGGCTATATATATATATATTTTTTTTCAGAAATGTTAAATATGTCCAATTTTTATTGCATGTATGAAAAATAAGTATGCCACAATATTGATCATGTAATATTTCCCAGCTTGTCAAAACTCGACCAGACCCCAAAAAAGTGAGTTTTTCCCAAACAACAATGATCACTCTGGTGGGTTGAAATGAAGAGTGGGCTGTGTTCTTCAATGTCATCTTAGTAAGTCGCCAACGTCATTAAGGTTAGGTTTAGGATATCTGAACCTAATCCTTACTCCGTTTTACTGTGTCGCGGAATTTTTAATGCTGAATCGAACAGATGGTCCACTTGTCCATTTCAACCACCCTGCTGTGTGTGTACTGGGGTCTTTTGCAAGTGCATTGTTTAGTAATGTTCATATGCATAAATACCTTTAGCATTAGGGCCTATATATGACAATGAAGGTACGTGTTCGCATATTGCTGTTGGGCATAATGCATAAAAGCATTAATTAAAGAAAATTAACTGAGATAAAATGGAGGGTGAAAGATGATGACGAAACAGCATTAC
This sequence comes from Oreohelix idahoensis, assembly GCA_024509875.1. Taxonomy (NCBI): domain Eukaryota; kingdom Metazoa; phylum Mollusca; class Gastropoda; order Stylommatophora; family Oreohelicidae; genus Oreohelix; species Oreohelix idahoensis. The sequence continues at coordinate 545,914 of JAMPIV010003283.1, forward strand.
AAAAATATATAGGCCTAAGCCTGGGTAACTTATCATGTTCTGGAACTGCTTCTCCAGTTAATATTCAGGGAAAATATTATATACAGAAATATTAGACCAAAGGAAATTATTAGTTTCACAATGGAAAAAAAAAAAAAACTGGCCACAAGTTTGTAAAACAAAAGAAAATTTCAAAACGCATCAGATGTCAAAGACAATATTTATTTACACATTAATACCATTGTTGTTATATGTAGCAGTGAAAGGTAAATGGCTGCAGATTATTCATGTGAATAATGTAAAATTCTTTCATTAAAAATTATTAGTTATGCAAGGTACAATGTTGGTTTAAAGAAGCTCGTTCATTGCTGCGTACCACCACATGGTGTACTGTAGGCGTACTTACTTTGCCGTGGAACTGCTGCATGGTGAATATCCAGGAAATACCCTTGAAAAACATAATTGTCACATACAGAAATATTCTAGCAATGTATAATCGGTTTTTTATCATTAAATGATCAGAATACAAAAACAGGTCACTAACCTGTAAAAGCAGGATATTTCAAACGCATATCAGGAGAGAGGAAAAGTATCTATGATGCTTTTCACTGGTGCTGCATTGAACACACTCTGTTCTTTCCAACAAATTCCACAAGATGTCTTGTCTCCAATCATCCATTCCTTCATTTCATTTCATAGAATGTTTGTAATTTTTTGATTGACAGTTTATCACCATGTCTAGAGTCAGCTGAAACAGCTTCATGGATCAGATTTTCAATGGAATTTTGTTCAGAGTCTAAAAAATCACTTTATCTCTTAGTGGTGAAGTTTCAATTGTTTTATTTCGGGAAGGAAGTTTATTGCAGAATCGCACAGTCTAAATATTTTGATATGGTATTTGTAGGGCTTGCATGCATTGAACGGTTTGAGCCTGAACTTCTTTTATCCTTAGCTACTGACTGTCAGTGGCCATCACGCCTGGTGACGTCTTGTAGGGCAGCAACAAACTGCTTCCACCTTTCGGTCCGCGGCTGTCCTTAGTGCAGTGCCCCAGCCTTAGCTTACCTATCCGTATTATAACCATCATATTGATACACACATCTTCAAATGGGTAGAAAGAAGCCTCGAATCTTGTCAACATTTCAACAAATGGTTCAATTTTAGCTTCTGGTTATCAAATATGTAGTATTCTGTGATATTTATTGTCAGAATGGTTTCTTGAAAACATTTCTTGGTACTAAGATGTATAAAAATTTGCTGCAGTGCGCTAGTAGTCTTCGATTTATGATGTTTTTTCCAATCCCATCGCAATCATTACAGGGACGAGACCATTTCGAAGCTTAGAAAATATACACTTAAAATTTAAAAAAATTACAAATTAACAAGTAAACACACAGCGATCCGCGTTTGAGTAGAAGAAAGTATTGTGCAACGGAAATGACGCTATTTGGTTGTTAACATTTCAGAAGAGTGCTTTAAACAAAAAAAAGCTTAAAAGCAGACTAACCTGCTTCTGTCCATCAGAAAAATCATTGGAGCCAGAAATTTGACTTTTGATAGTTAAATACAGTATTCTGTTTCATATTAATAATAAAAAGTAAATGGCACAAAAATTGTTTCCTAGCTTAAAATTTGGAACCAGCAGGAGTTGTGCATACAGCACTGCAACGCTCCGGTGTATGTATGGGTGAATGTTTTCATTTTTCTCCACCCATGATTTCTTTCCAGTTTATAATACCCCTATATTACAGATATAGATAGATTATCTAACATTTGGAAATTACGATCATTGAATATACATACCAAGCTTCGTCTGTTTAATTCAAATGTTATCTCAGTGTTAACATACGGCTGTGAGAGTTGGAAAATAACAAAATCATTGGAGAACAAGCTGAATACATTCGAGAACAAATGTCTTAGAAAACTCATGAACATCAGTTGGAAAGAATTCAAGACTAATCGACAAATAAGAGAAGACTCTAGGCAGAAATATGTCTCCGACTATATAAGGAAAAGACGATGGTCATATATCGGTCATGTCCTACGAATGCAAAACAACAGAATACCACTACAGGCGCTCACTTGGGTTCCTGAGGGTAAGCGGAAAAAAGGAAGACCAAAAGAAACACTCAGAAGAACAATAATAAGAGAAGGAAGAACGTTGGGCCTAAATAATGTGCAAGAGCTAAGAGGAGTGGCGTCACAACGAACAACCTGGAGAGCACTGGTTTCTGCCTTATGCGCCGTGTTTGGCGCTTAAAGAATTTATTATATTATTATTATATTACAGTTGTGAATGTTGAATAAACAACCTTGAACCAGAGGTCACAGAGGGTGACATTAGTAAGTTATTCAGGATAGGTAACTTTAAGATTGCGCTAATGCCCAGTGATAAGATGGAGGAGCCTTACCCCTCCCCAACTGCTGGCTGAAATGTACAGTAGTGACAAAGTTAGTGATGTCTTCCAAATGGCTATCAATACATAGTTGGTGTTGCTTAGAATGATTAAAATGTCAGTGAGTGTTTCTTCATGGATCATTATGAATGTCCAGAGTGTAGGAGAGGTGTGAGTCTAGTTGAATGGAAGCACATCAGTGATGGATTTGCTGAGTTTGTGGGTGGTAAGTAAATATTTTCTTGTTTTTGTTTAACAAAACATGGTTAGGGTCAAGGTTAGATGTAGTGGGGGTATGTTAATAAGTACAAGCGATGTGACCAATATAACGAAAGGCAGATGGCCGACATGTTCATATGTTTACTATTCTTCATTTCTGCTCCACTGCCTTACAAATACATTTTTTAAACATAAAGGCATATAAATGTGTCAGAAGGCTAAATGGAAATGTGCCATAATTGTTACCCTAGGCGGTTAATGTTTCAACATTTTACTACTTATTTAAGATTAGGATTGGGGACATGTCGGGGTCGAGTTAAAGTGTTAGAGTATTTGTCGAGTCAGACAATTGTAGTGAAATTGACAATGAGAGTGAACTGACTGAATTATAGACAACACACAGATAATGTGTAAATAGGGTGAACTTGAGACAAACCTGGAAGAGGATTTCATTAAAGCTGTCTCTCTTTCCAAGCCTCAACACACTTATAAGTCTTAAGCACCACCCGCTCTCTCTCCTTTCCCTGTTCAAAGTAGAGATGATAGAAAGAGCTGCAAAAATTAATTATGGATGAAGGGTCGTGAACAGCGCTTTAATAAATGAGTAAAATTTATTAAAGGTTCTTGAAAGAAGAAAACATATGAAAATAAGTATATCAGCACAACAACATAAGAAAGGCATCAATATTCACATCAAGTTAACAAATATCCAATTAAACACCATCGAACAAACACCACACCAACATCAACCCCTCCTGTAGAACACCGAAAAATAAATATAGTTCCCAATCCTTCCGCTTTTGTGGGACCAACTTCAGTAACTCCAGTTAGTGTCTTTATATGTATATCCTCCTATAGGTGATGAATTACACTATAAATCCACTGTAGGCACTATCCATGCACCGATGGTCACACACTAAAAATTGAGATAGGCTGTAGATTACTCTGTCTATATTCGGCTGACCGCTAATACGTGCGGAGGTTTTGAATGACCCGAAACACACACAAGACAAGGTCAATGTAGGACAAACGGTCCTCTGCGCTATTATCCAGCATGTGACAATTTGCCTGCGTACTTGATGTTTAAATCCGGGTTGGCTGGGTGGGACTTGATTTGTGACCAAGCACTCAGTTTAAGCACACAGTCTTGGTGCTTTCAATTCTGCTGAAGACGCTGGGCTGATAGATATGCTGGAAGCCACTATGCTCTGACTGGTGATCAAGAGGCGAGTAGGAAACCACTACTGTCAAATACGATTTTAGATTTGATATGGCTTGTTATCACTGCATGAGCTCATTTCCAGTTAGAGGGATGGGCGTTGAAAAGGGGTTGACCTTCAGGTATAGGTGACAAGTCGTGGTGCTAATTGCTTTCAGGAACCGTGAGATCAATGAGAATATGTTACGTTTGTCGCCTGACTGGAAGCCTGCTGTAGCAATGGGGTGTCCTGAAACTGAGACCCAAAACAAACAACCTTTATATCAAGCAAACAATAAAATTACAGTACCGTTACAATAAACAGTTATGCCCCACTATGGGATGTTTAATTATTTTAATCATTGCTATGATAGTCTCGGGTTGTCTTTATCCATATGAGTCACCCTCCTGTTACTTCCACTCTATCAATTTCAGCATGCGCTCGCATAGGCTAATATATCTTGTCCACACATGTACCTGTCAGCAAATGCTCTGACAGCAAAATCTACTCTGTTCCCCTCCAACTCAACATACGGGAAACCTAACCCTGTAGTTCCAGCTGAGTGGATATGTGATTCATCTTACAACATTAAGTGAATTTACATAAAATTCAGCATTTGGCATTACATAATAAATGGTATGCACCCCTTGGGGTCGATACACAAAAAAAAGGAAAAAGTAATAACCTCCCAAAATTGAATACATGGAAAATGCAATGTTATTGCTATCATAATACATTGTGACTTAAACGTGATATAATTATATCTCTGACTGGTGGCTGCTTTCTGGATTGCTGTGAAAGTTCTAAACTGGTGTCTAACTATACAAGTAGGCATATAATAATTCCACACAACCACTGGAAGTTTCTCTCAGAAAGTAATGTGACTACCTCTTATAATTCAAATGTTATAGTGCCCGCACATCACTGTTTCATTTTAAGTGAATAACTTACACCACTGACATTTCCTTAAAGTAATGACGCTTTTAGCTTACTCTTAATCCATGGTAAGCACTGAACGGACTATGAGGTTCTCCGCCTAGTAAGTATCTGTTTGCGTAAGTTTACCATTAACCCATTGTAAACAATAACCCCTGGGAGACACCTAACAGCTTAAGCCCCAGTTAACTTAGGCGGTAGACAGCGCTACATTATCACTAAATTAATTTCCGGGGAGAAATCACCTAAAATAATTCAAGTCACACTACTATCAGTTATAAAAGCTAACATGAATATATATATTATAAAAGATAGCAACTTATCCCGAGATGACGAGAATAGACAACACACTCTAGTTTTGTGCCCACATCTGCCTGTCTCATTTGGTCATCTACGGGCAGGAAAAATTTACGAGTGTGCTTGACTGAGTAAACCTATCTAGATTTATGACTACCAGAGACTCTACCTCGCCACCTGGCATCGCGTGTTCCCACCGATGTTCGAAGTATAACATAATCATGAGTAAGACAAATATTATTCTAGAGTTTGCTTCATAGACAACAACCGCAAGAAAGTTTTATAGATAAGACGTAATATTATTCTAGCACTCACTGCTGCGTTCAAGGGCCACAACCAAAAACCTCAGAACGAACGTGAGTTTTGTCTCCCCTTGAATCGGAGATAAAAGTGGGTACTCAGATCAAAAGGGGTTGTCTCACCTTTGCTCCCGCTACCGAGGTTCACTTCTTCAAAGAAACTATGTCTCGCTCGGGTTCAAACGCTGTTATCAGCAACAAGCATTCCCCTGGTCAGACAAACACCAGGTGCAGCTTAGGTAATATTATCGTAAGCTTACCACTACTGACCAAGTGTTGAATTTATAATGAAGGCCAGAACGAAATCAAACTGCGGGGTGGGGTCTGAGAGGGGAGTAATGGGCTACGTAGGTAAAAATCAGTTGGAAAAGAAATTGAAAGTGCAAAAAAATCGAGGAGACCAGGAACATTAGAAGAGTAAGAAAAATGGGTCGTGTTGGTAAAATAAAATTATCAGTCAATCCGTGACATGACACATAAGCAGCATTACTTTCTAATAGATGAACTTTTACTTAATCTGGCAGTCAGGTGAGCTATTAATTTTAAGCAAAAGTAGCTGCAGTAACTGGAAATACATATTTTATGTTATCGGTTGATGTTTAAAGTGCTGTATCATGTTTTATTAAAAGTTCACCAGTATCAGGATAGTGACAGTTGTGAACTGAGTAGGTCACAGATTAGAGTGAATATTTATTAAAATTGCATCTAAAATATGAACAAAAAAGATGGGAGGTGACAGAACAAGCGTGTGATTGTAGATAAATGTACAGATATCAAAATATGCCTACAAAGCTGGGGATGAAAGGTATACAAGAAGAGGAGGATTGAATACAGATAACATGGGATGTGAGTTTAAATGATCCAGGCTGCTAAAAATGATTGGTCTTCATCATGATGTCAGTGGTTTTTGTGCATTGGGCCAATGCGGTTTTGAATGTGTATGTGTTGTTCATTTTGTTTTTGTATGTTTACTTTGTTGTAAAACATTTGACACATCAGTGAACAGTTGGAAAGTTGCCTCATTTATTGTGGCCAGAGTTTCAGGTGCAGGAGTATTTGGTTTGACTTGTGGGTAAATGCTTCTGATGCTGTAGCCTGCTCATGGTTTGGCTCATTACAGGACAAGTTTTTTTTTTGGTTTTCTAAGCATTAAAACAATGCTGCTGTTGGGCACAGAAGAATGGGACAGGTCTCAAACATCACAAAAGTTTGATACAGATGTCTGTTGCTATTTATTTGACCAAGAGTTCTTTAATGTTTGAGGCCTGGAGGGAGGATCGGCGCAAAGTTAATATAATGTATGACAGATGTTCATTGGCTGTTTTGGTAGGTGCCCACTTTTAGTATCTAAGATGTTTTTTGCTGGTGACCAGGGCATTTAGAATTGAAAATACCATATTACTCAGTCATTTTAGAGTTGAATGAACAGAGTTTACTATGAAAGTTTGGAATGTGAGTTTACTATGAAAATTCATAATGTTCGTGTATGAAGTTTATTATTCCTGTGCTTGTAGTATGATTCCATAATCTTACAGGGTGCTAATATTGGAGATAATTCAGCAGCAGCAGAGCACTTGATGTCACCTGTGAATCAGAATATTGATAGCAGACAGCAAACACATCATCATAGTGAAGAAACACATACCAGAACAAAGGACAGAAAATTATCAGTACCATCAGAAGAATCTCAGCGCAGAACTGAGAGAAGTTACAGTAAAAGTAAAAGCAGTGAGAGCCGTCATGCTCATGGTGCTGGAACTGATTCCAGTGTGGATCGAGGAAGTTATCGGAATAAGTCTTCAGGCTATTCCCGTGAGCCAGATAAAAGTAAGAGCAGGAAGAAGAATAGTGACAGTAGCCTAAATGTGGACAGGCCTAAAAAATCAGATTTCACTATGGAGGATTTGTTGCACGATGAAAGGCTAAAAAGTGTTCTGTTTGCTGGAATTTCTAAGGCTACAGCAAAGTTAGAACTGTCTTTAAAAAGCTCAGAAGGTGAAACTTCTGGAAGTGTTGCATTAGCTGATGATTCATCAAGAAAGCCTGGATCCCAGCAGGTTCGACGGGCATCATCGTCATCCATTGATTCACACCGAAAGCCTAAGTCGATTTTGAAACAGAATATTGAAGCTGAAAGGGTAGATGTAGAAGGTGAAGCAGTCAGTGGTGCTTTCAGTAAATTAAGTGCCTTGGAGAAAACTTTGCATTTGCTCCGAGGCAAGACTAATGTATTGGTTAGTAGTGGGGGATCAGAGAAAAGTGTCCAAGATCGGCAGAAGCAGTCTGTTGCAGCAAAAAGTGCTCTTGGCCAGCTGGCATCATACAGTGATAGTGGTGATGAGAGCACTGATAAAACAAATAAGTTCAAGAAACCATCCCAGGCTCAACCATTTTGGTCTGTGGGTTCTATCCCTGCTGTGACAGAAATGGCAGAGAAAGAAACAGAGTCATTTGATGTTCAAGAGAAGCTCTCTGGGCAGTGGAAACAATCCAGTAACCGTACACCTGAAGGGCAAAGAACCCCTACAAAAGAGAAAGGGATGTCCCAAGTGGATCCATTCTTTCAAAAGAAAATACGAACCCATGCCTCAGCTGCAGCTTCTAAAGCTCTAAAAAAGGCTGATAATAATGACAGTGAGGAATTAGACTCAACTGTTCAAAACATTCTTCAGTCCATTGGCTTTAACTTCGATTTGTCTAAGAGAATGCAAGAGCTAGCTCGTCAGAAGAAAAAACATCATGACACATTGAGCCCTGGAGAAATCAGTCAGTCAGCAGCATATCTAGGGAAGAGTGAAGGACTGGCGCAAGATGTTAGAGCCGCATTGTTCAGCGATAACCAGAAACAAGGAAATATTGAAAATCTGATTAAGGAGGCAAGAGCAAGCACACGAAAGAGCAGATGGGGTGATGAAGAAAAAAACTATGGGCGCAGAGGCAGGAGTCCAGAACCTATTGACAAGAGAGGTGCAGATGTTCATAGAGAAAAGAAGAGATCAGATCTTCAACCCAGGGATGTTAAGCATGAAAAAACACTGGAGAAATCATTTAAAAATGAGGGCTGGAAAGAAATAAGCCCAGAGAAGGATGACTGGGCTGAGAGGGAAGCGAGAGAGATAACAGACAAAATTATCAAGCTGTCATATGAAAGAGGTCCTGAAATAAGGCAACAGCCTTTCTCTAGGGAGACAGATGCAGCCGCACCTCCACACAGCAGTCTGGATGATGAAAACTGGCAGTCTAAAAAAAATGTGCCTAGTAGGCATGGGGAAAGATCTCATTTGATTTCTGAGAGAATCGGAGACAAACCAAAAGGTGAATATATTTATCCAGATGACGAGAAGTACACAGAGTCATCTAAAGCAGTGTCGCTTTTGACACAGTTCAGCTCAAAAAGAAAGGAAGATTTGAGCAGTGGTTTAATACCATCTCTGAGGTTACCGTCTCAGTCTGGATCTAAACGTGTTGAGAATCTTAGAGTTACTTCTAGAGCAATTTATGATGCCATTGATGAAGCATTTGCTGAATCCAGGAGAGTTATTCTTTCTTCAGAATCTGATCAAAGAATTGTGTCAAGATCTCCAGTCTACAGAGGGTCGCGGTCCCCAGTTTACAAAACATCACAATCACCAGAAAGAATTTTTAGGAAAAGGTCAGCATCTCCCTTGACCCCTCCAGTTTCAAAAGAGCGTAGACTTTGTGGTGGTAGAGGAGATTACAGTCCTATTTTCTCTGAGAGAGGATCTCCTATAACTCATCAGTCATTTGATCATGCTGCCTTCAGCAAAGTGAGTGATGGTGGAATGAGGCTACCCGAGAGGTTAAGGTCTCCCATTATGGATGACTACAGTGGTAGAGAAAGAAGAAAATCACCAAATAGACGCAAATCTAGATCACCGTCAGACCACTCTAGGTCAAGATCCCTAGGCAGACAAAGATCAAGATCCCCAGGCAGACAAAGATCAAGATCCCCAGGCAGACAAAGATCAAGATCCCCAGGCAGACAAAGATCAAGATCCCCAGGCAGACAAAGATCAAGATCCCCAGGCAGACAAAGATCAAGATCCCCAGGCAGACAAAGATCAAGATCCCCAGGCAGACAAAGATCAAGATCCCCAGGCAGGCAAAGATCAAGATCCCCAGGCAGGCAAAGATCAAGATCCCCAGTCAGGCAAAGATCAAGATCCCCAGTCAGACAAAGATCAAGATCCCTAGGCAGACAAAGATCAAGATCCCCAGGCAGACAAAGATCAAGATCCCCAGGCAGACAAAGATCAAGATCCCCAGGCAGACAAAGATCAAGATCCCCAGGCAGACAAAGATCAAGATCCCCAGGCAGACAAAGATCTTCTGGCAGACAAAGATCAATATCACCTCGCAGACAACGATCTTCTGGCAGACAAAGGTCAAGATCTCCTCGCAGACAAAAATCAAGATCTCCTAGCAGGCTCAGATCAAGAAGTCCTGGTAGGCAAAGATCAAGATCTCTTAGCAGGCAAAGATCAAGATCTCCTAGCAGGCAAAGATCAAGATCTCGTGGTAGGTTCAGATCAAGAAGTCCTGGCTGGCAAAGATCAAGATCACCTATAAGACCTAGATCGCGTTCCAGATCATTTGTGAGGCATAGATCACCTATAAGGCGGCAATTCCAAGGGTGGGTTCGAGGCAGACCTTCTAACAACCAGAGGTCACCAGGCATGCAGCGTCCATTAGGCCAGAGACAGAATTCCAACAGAGATAAAAATCATAAAGCTAGCGGTGAAATCAAACCTGACACAGGCAAGCCAAAACTGGACCATAAGGACAAACTCCTAGAACATGCTAAAGTTGATATGTCCAAATTTGTACCAGAAGAAATGAAAGCTTATCTGCAGAAACTCCTTGAAGAGAAGGGACAGGCAGTTGACCAGGCCAAAATAGATGCTGAGTCTGCAATTGAGAGACTTGCTGACTTTCCTGTGGAGGAGAGAAGGATTATATTGACAAAGGTAAGAAGTGAATAAACATGTTAATGATAATATGCTTCCTTCTAGGTCTTTTACAGAGTGATAGAGTAGCTTGCTTCTTGACGCAGAGAGACAAGGTTCAAAACCAAGTCACATCACACTCCAGTCTACCCAGCTGTAAAAAATGGGTACCTGGCTCTGCTTTTGAAATAGGGACAGCAGATGCAGCGAGGAAGGGACCTGGTCACCCCACCTCATAAAACAGAGACCTAGTATAGATAGTCTCTAATACTTAACTCCTCTACAGCAGTACCTTTATCTTTGAGAGATTTTGTCAATTATATGTAAGATCATAGACAACAATAAATATACATTTAATTCATTATTTAGCTATTAGAATGGTGTATAGATTATACGCATACTCTGTAAGAGATGGTACAATGTTCATTATTTTCATTTTGAATCATTAGCAGTATGTATATTTAATATATTTGCTAAACATGGGAAGACATAAGATATAATACCCAATATTTTTTTAAACATCTTTAGATGACTGAAATGACCACAGAAGTAGGACATACATTTCTGCAGAATCTGTTACTGAGACAAGCTAGGGCATCAGCACTGAAATTAGAAGTTGAGAAATTGGGAAAGGAGCAGAATGAAATGATGCGCAAGTGCCGGCGTGGCGGCATGGAAGCCAACAAATCTTTGCTGTTGAAGAATACAGAAGCTCAAGAGAAGTTAGAGAAAGAAATTAAGAGACTTCTCTCGGCGGAGTTGGATGTGCCTATAGATCAGTGCACATCACCACCCCCACCACTCAACACTTCCAAGGATCCATTGAAAAAAGATGTGCGAGATGAAAAAACACCACTAAAAAAGCAAACAAAAACAGTCAGCCGTGTTCCGAAAGCCACCTCAAAGGTCAAAGTTCCACCTCAGAGTAAGAAAGTGACAGAAAAGCCACTTCCATCTTCAAGTCAAATGGTATGTACATTTTTTATTTTTAAAAATATCTATTTGCCTGAATTATTTATTTTAATGCTTGTGCACCACAAGATGTACCTGAAAAATGTAGCTGGCCACAGCAGTTTTCCTAGGATGCATTTAAAGTTTAACTGATCTGTTCTCTTAATTATCTTCAGGGTTGCTTGATCACAAGTGTTCACTTAATCATACTAATCTGTTTTCCAGAAACAAGACTCCCAAATGAATAGTTTCTCTGATTCATCCAGTGGCCACAGCAGTTTTCCTAGGATGCATTGATTCTTAATTATCCAGTAAACAGAAAGTTTACAACAACAGTGAAAACCACCAGTGCAGTGCAAGTATTGTTCATGCACCTGCAAAACCTTAAAGGACCTTTTTCAGCATTACCGTGGCAAGAGACATCTCTCTGTAAGTCAGACAAACTAAAAATCTCTTCCTGTAAGCTCATCAGAAAATTATCTAATCATAGTTGCATTCTTGTCAAGATGCTGTATTGATGAGTTTTTCGAATAATGAAAAAAAAAATGAACAAGGACTGAAAACAAAATGTGATATGATTAGTTATATTTTAGTTATTTCCCTCAGAGTTGCAGGTGATTGTCAAATTTATTACATTTAATTAAACAAACAACACATTCTGTTTCAGAACATTGAGGTTGAGAAAAGGCCATGGAAAGACGAGACTAAGAAGTCAGCTGCTTACGAAATGGGTACATTTGAGCCACATAGTATCAAAGGTAGTGATTGGTTGTATAGATTATTCTGATTGACAGATTTCTAGAAAAAAGCAAAATTAAATCTTCATGCAATATCAATACCTAAACATGATGGAGATTTTCATGACAGGTGCATTCCTGATCAACGCTGGCTAAAGTGTTTCTGACACTGTTGCCATTTTGCTGACACATTTGCTCATTAGTCTGATATAAATTGTTTAGTGTAACATTATTTGATTTCACCAACAAACATTGACATTCATAATTCAACATTTTTCGCTAGAGGCTTTTGCCTTCTGTAGTAATGTCAGATGAGCATTTATACCAACAGCCACCCAACTTTACAATGAAGTTTTACATTAAAGTGTCTGTATTGTATCAGGGGGGTGTTATGCAAATGTTAGCACACTTGGCTGTGGTTACCATTGTGGTTTTTATTGTGTCAGTCTACTGAGCTGTTCATGCTAGTATTCTTAAGCTGTAATGCTTGTGCCCTGGACTGTTAGCAAGTAGAGTACATCATTGTAATCATAAAGAAGAGACACTGTCCATCCATTTCACATCTGCACTTTTTAAGTTAAATGGCTTCGCATTTAGCTACCATGTCAAATTATAACCAGAGATCGGGCTTTCAAGTCATAGTGATGTAGACATTCGATACTGGGCAATAAAAACTTTTGGGCAGATTTATTGTTGTAAACTCCAGTTTTCATGTCATGTGTAGTTATTTTTGGAATGTTACTTTAAGTTTCAGTGCAAAGACAAACATTGTGCTGTAATTACAACAGAAGAAATGAGAGTCTGAAATAGTGTAAAAATTTAATTTTTTCATGTTTTAATATACCATTATTTTTTGCAATAATATCAATAGGTCAGGGCAGTTCTGTTTAGCTTTGTACATGTATGTAGACTACACGTTTAAAAAAATGAATAACACTGAATTTGTTCTGTTGCATGCTTCAAATATGAATTATCGGAAGGTGTATTGGCACATCTTAAATTATGTTTATATTTCTTGTAATTAAACCATACAGTGTGCGTGAGCTGAAAAATACACCAAGTAATATTGTGCTCAGTGTATCTAAAGTAGACATGTCATATACACTTGAATTTTTGTGTGCAGCTTGCATCAAACGTGAATTACAGAAAGATCAATTGACAAGTCATTAATTATGATTATATATCTACTGCTTGTACTGTATGGTGTGCTTGAGCATAAATTACTACTGAGAAATACACCAAGTAACACTCGTGAAACTGTACACTTATGTAAAGTAAACTTGTCTTAGAAAATGGACATCGCTGAATTGTTTGTGCAGCATTTTTCAAATATAAATTATGGAAACATGAATTGACACCTCATTTCTTAGTTATATTTCTACGACTTGTACCACACAGTGTGCGTGAGTATAGATTACTACTGAGATATACATAAAGTAATATTGTCATTACTGTATATTGTAAATACAGACATGGGGAAATATTGTGTTAATACAATATAATGATAATATTTATGTGTGTGTACAAAGTACTTGAAAAATTACTATACTAACACATACAATGTCACATACATGTCATTATCTGCCATACTCCCAACATTCCTCTCACATACTCTTATAATTCATGCATAATTTTTTTCAACGTGGGATTGGACATTAAAGATGGAGAAATTGCAAAGAAATGAGCTTCTATTTACAATTTCAGTTGTGAAATTGTTTCTGACTAGGTCTTTTGTATTTGTACATACACCCTAATATAACTGACGAACCTTGTGTCTAGGTTGAACTCCTATTTTTTAAAATTTATTGTGCTTAGAACTTACTGAATATGTAAAAGCTGTCAATGCCCATTTCAAAACGATTTTGAGTTCTTGCAGTTTGTGCTGTTAATCTAATACGTCCTGTTAGGAAATTGTCTTTAGATTCAGTATTCCGTTCGTACATGTTTTATTCTGTGTTGACCAGTGCGAGCATAATTTTTCTTTCAAGCATTGTACCTGCTTGCTTTGTCGTTCCTCTTTTAGAGGTGTAGTGGTTTGCCAGAGAGAGTGCCATACTATCCTATTGGCTTAAGAGATTGCCTAATGTTGTCCTCTCAGAGAACTATGGGTCATCCTGCAGATCTGGCTCGTGGTTTCCTTACTTGTCATGGTAGCTAATCTTCTCCCATTCTGCAAACATGGCCAAACCATCGTAATTGAGACTGTTTCACTTGGGTCTGCAGGGGCTGACGATGATGTATCGCCTGGTTGCGGACCATTTCTTTTCTTGTTACTTCAACCATCTTCAGATACCTCATTTCTGAGGTTTGGAGCTGGCTTTTGTGGGTTGTAGTCATTGCTCATGACTAATGTCCATAAGTCAAGGCTGGAGCATAGATGGAGCCGGATACAGCCATTATCAGCTTCTTGCCTATTTCTCTTTTACTGAGGAAGATTTGATTTATGGCCTAAAACGTCTTCCAGCTGCTGTTCTTCGGGTAGCCAATTCTTCTTTGATGCCTCCCCCCAGTCTGACAGCTTCAAGGTGTGGTTGACCTGCTCCAGGACCTATTCTCCCAGTTTAGTCTGATGCCTTTTTTCCTCTCGTGATAACAAGGTTTTTGTTTAGGAGCTGCTGATGATGCATATAATATAACTGACTGTTCTCCAGCTCTTCCTTGCAGACTAGGTTGGACTGAAGATGTGCCTCTGATTTACTGATTTAGCAATCAGGGCAACATTGTTGGCAAATGCTAGCTCTGAAATACAGACCTGTTTCATCTTCCACTACCCCACTGAATATTTTCTTGTTTTCTTCTTGCATGCTTTGAACACACCGCACATGAGTATGAAAAGATAAGGTGATAGAATATCACTCTCTCTTACACCAGCAATGGTCCTGAACTCTTCTGACTTGCTGTACTCACATAATTTCTGTAGAAGCTCTGTATAGCATAGATCAGAGATGCTGGAAGGTTCTTCCTTGTCAATCTATCCCAAAGTTTGCTCCAGGGGACCTTGTCAGATGCCTTTTCCAAATACTAGAAACAAAAGTGCATCTCACCTTTATACCCAAGGGCCTTTTCACTCAGCTATCTGAGTGTGAAGATAAGATCTCGAGTACTTTGGTTTGCTCGGAAACCACATTGGACCTCATCCATTTGTGGTTCCGCTAGGCATCTGAGTCTCTGCTCCATGATTCTAGAGTAAATTTTACCAGGGATACTGAGAAGAGATATGCCTCTATGATTTTCACATTGTCGGTTGTTACCATTTTTGAAAATGGGTGTTATGATGGCAATCTCCCAATCCTGTGGTATGGTCTTAATACCAGGCTGCCTGTAGGACCCTCAGGAGTAATAGATCGCCTGTTGCTCCTGTGTACTTAACCATTTCTGGTGTTATACCATCGTGTCCTGCTGCTTTGCCCACCTTGATTTTCTTCTGTCTTGATGCCATCTTCACCACTATTGGTTTCCTCTTCTGTGATAATGTTTATCATTTCTGAGGCTTGACCTTGCTCATCACCAAGGAGCTCTGAAAAATATTCTGTCCATTACTTCCTTTTTAGTCAGTAAGTAATTGGTCTTGTTTGTCTTTTATAAATTTAAGAGGATACTGTTGTTCCTTCCTCATGTTCTTTAGGGTTTTGTAGAACAATTTCTAGTTTTCTTGAGAATCTTTTTCTAACTTTTCTCCAAATTCATCCCATGATCTTTGTTTTGCTGCTAGCACCTTGTTCTTTGCTTCTGCTCAGAGTATCATATTTTCTCTATAGTTCTATGAAATTTGGGGAATAAATTAGTAAATAAATAAATAAAGGTAATTAACAGGTACTCGTTGGACATAAAGGATGACACTAGACAACAGAAAAGAAAATATAAGTGATAGGCTTACCGGGAATCGAACCTAGGACCAACTTAATGGCGCCATCGCCTTGCTGTGACAGTACATCATGAAAGGACACTTAGCACATTTGGTTACTAATATTTTAAGTACTTACACAAGTATGAAAGTCACAATTATAGTACTGTCACATAAAACAACCTAAAAAGCCTATGTAAATTCTGAAATCTGATGACTTAACAATGTTATTTCTCATGTAGTTTGACAAAGCATTTAAGCGCTTGTTGGTGTGCTCTATTCTTAATTGGAAGACTATGCGCTGCTGCTCGCGTTGTAGGTTGTTGATGTCATTTTTTTAATGGGTCATTTCTTTATACATGGCATGTCCAGAAGACCTTTTTGCCACCTGTTTAGCCATTCCTCTTTGATGTTGTTTTGGAGTATTATTTTAGCTGTCTGCATGCTGACTAGAATGTTTGTTTGAACCATGCCTGCTTCTGGTTTTGCTAATCTGTCGGCTATTTCGTTGTCTGGTATGTCTGAGTGTCCTGGTATCATGGGAGAGTGACTCTGGTGTTGTACAAGGGGATTGACATAAGTCTTGGGCCTGACCATGAAGGACATGTCACAGAGAGCTGAAATTTTGTATAGTGTTTATTCCTTTTCAATATAGCCACCGTCTGAATTGACACACTTCTGCCATCTCTGCTTGACCTTGAAAAGACCTTGGGAGTAGAACACCCTATTTTTCAAACTAAACCAGTCATCACATGCCAGTATAACCTCTTCATCACTGTCAAAATGATTTCCTTTTATAGTGCGTTTCACAATGTTTGTCGCTGTTTAATATTCAATATCTCTGCAACCACTTGATCGTAATTGTTGCAACTTTGCATATGACCTAATGATCGCTATGTCCCGAGGGGGAAATTTTTTCCCTCGTTAAAAAACTTATGGTTTTAAATTTTCTTTATTTAAAGTATACAAAATCGACCACCTCCGTGTATTGAAAGGGCTTACTGTTACGCACAAATAATTACTTTTCACAAAGTCTTCGTATGATCATTTTTCGTATGTATGATCATTTTTTGACTGAAGTGTGTATTATGTTTTTTACAGTCAAAGGGACATCACCCGAGTTATCGAGACTACAATTTTTTAGGAGTTTGCCTTCTCTTGTATAGAGACACGTTCGGTCTATAATTTCTTGAACAAAGCGTGACCATATCTCCTTATTTGGTAGTATCAGTCAACTGTTGTAGATGTCTGAAACATGTCTTAACGCTTCTGTTCATGACCATAAAAGGCGCGACTGTATAAGACTTTTATCTTGAATGTTCTTAGAATCGTCTTATTGTGAACGGCGACTCAGAGATTGTCGTTCTGCGCATGTCTCGACTTGGAGTTCGTTTGTTGTTCCGCCCAGCTCGGGGCGGTTTAGAAATGGTCTGAGTAGCGAGCGGACGCAACCTGCGTCTTGTGATTTTCTGAGGGAAATACATTGTCTTTGTGAGTTAGTTAGCTAACTAGACTATTTCCCAGTATTATTCAAGCCTGCCTGGAGGCATATGTTCATGGTTGATTTTCCGAAATAAGGTAATTCCTCTTGTATCGAACTTTATGCTATCATCTAGAGGTTCGTCATTTTGTCGCCTTTTTGCTCGCCTGTGTGATTCAAAATGGAGAGGTACTTTGACTAGGATTAAGTCACCGGTATCTTTATACCTGAACTAGTTATATATATATGGGTCGCTCTAGACCAACAAGACTATTGTCTGTGTTCCAGGATTCGTTATATCAGAGATCACGTCTAAGTCAGATGGTTAGACTTAGAAACGTTATAAAGGTCGGTATGACCTATATGCCCAGTATGCTATTCACGTGCAGACAGTAAACGGACTTATTGTATACATCTGATCTGCTAGCATCAGAAAGGGAGCATTTATTGTTGTCTATGAACATTGAAGATCTGCAGCTGACTGTTGCAGAAGTTATATATATTATTGATACAGCTTCACGAACCAGAACTTTATGATATCTGTTTACAATACCACTCTTGAGTATTGAATCCTACATGACTATCAGTTAATATGATTTTGAATGCTGCATTCGTTATACTATGCTGATGATAACATAAGTATCATGACTGTTTTGTGGCGTGCAATAAATGGTATAAACCTAAAGCGAAGTTACCATTTCTATGACTCTACACGTCATGTTGCCTGTGGTGTACCCTGTGAACTGTTCTACTGCAACACACACAGCAACATTCTAAACCAGATAAGACACCCACATCTTGCACTGTAATACCTGGTGTCGATAGAGGTGGTAATTTGACGGCATCCTAAATCCACCCTTATCAATTCATGGTGACCAAAAGTTGGTTTATTCTGGTACCAACTCTCAAGGGGGGTCAACAAACCCAGACATCATCAGCAGACTACAAGACAACGTTGCAGTTTCTATTCATCACCTTTGATGAAATTTTTTGAAAGACGCGGCATTACTGACAGTTGTTGATATTTTGAAACTACCCGGCGCTGCTCGGCAGTATTGAAGTTTGTCTACAACTAGAAGGACAAGTACCGAGCGAATGGATTTCCTGATCTGTTGAGAAGAAGGACAAGTGCCGTAACAACTGTTCCGGTCTCAGAGGTACTGTTGCAGATTCAGAAGGTCAAGTGCTCAAGTCAATTTGTAGAATTCAGAAGGTCAAGTTCAGAAGCTGTTTCCTGTTAGAAGCTCATTTCCTTCGTCATGGCAGTTTACGGGAGCAGATATGGATCAACGTTGGATCATTGTCCTAAGAATGCTGATCACATCCTGTTCTGAACTGTGCTGACGTTGTGGATACATAGAAGTTAAGTGGCCTGTTTTGTTTGTGAACTGTGCCCTTATGTTCTAGCTGAGCCTTCTAAATTCTTTCACACTTTTTGCTGTTTGTTACATGTTATATGTTATTTGTATTTGTATATTTATATGTTTATATTTCAGCGGGTTTTCTCGGTTGGGCGGTGTCTTTCAGTAGAAGATACCACGTCACAGAGGTTCTACTGTTAGCGTTTTCGTTAGGGACTGTGCGAATTTCCTACGGTGAAATTTGCTAGCGACAATCGTTGCTATATCTGTTTAGTTGTGACGAGTTGTGCTTTATTTTTGTTTTTTGTATATTTTTTTTTCTTTTCTTTTCTCTCTTTCTTTTTGTTTTTAGTTTCGATTTCAATTGTTTGTATTTGTAGGTCTCCTCTTTTCTATTATTCAGTTCTTCACGTAAATTTTTGTGTATACACTGTAGCGTCATTTGTTTGTCATATCTTCGCATTCTGTCATCATATTCTTTTTAGTTTCGCTGTTTATTTATTTGACTTTGACTCTGATCTTTGTTATTGTTTACATTGACTTTGATCTTTGTTTTTGTTTACATTGTTGGTGACTTTGTTATTGTTTACATTGTCTTGTTATTGTTTGCATAGTTCTTGCATAGTTAGCTTTCACTATTGTTACATATATGCTCATGCACTATTGGTCTATAGTGCACTTATCATAACTAACTGGTGTTTTTTTTTTGCTTATGCACTATTGTAGTGCAGTTATGATAAATAACTGATGGTTATGCACTGATTTGTGTAGTGCACTGTTAATTAAGAGGTGACTTGTGATATTATTATACATTTGATAATACAAGTTGGTGTCAAGTCTTGTTTCCCACAGAGATTGGGTTAAACATAGTGATTATACAAGCACTTTATTAAGTCTTGTTGCTATTAAGATTGAAATAAGATAATTAATTATTTCAGGTTCTGTACTCACATTTTAGACATCATGTCTACATTTGAGTACTTTATTGAGCAGGGTAAAGCCCTTGGGAAGACAGGTGATAAATTAGAAGAATTTGCGACTGTTCAATATGCCAAGGCATTGAAGTCGGAAGAAAAGAAAATGAAAGAACAAACAGAACAAAAGAAAATAGATGCTGAAATAGAACAAAAAAAACTGCAGATGCAGGTGGAGGAAAAAAGATTCCAAATGGAAATGGAAAAACAAAAAAGAGAAGCAGAATCTCAGGAGAAGAGACTTCAGGCTGAGGCTGAAAATAAGAGACTTGAAAAAGAGGCTGAAAATAAGAGACTTGAAAAAGAGGCTGAAAATAAGAGACTTGAAAAAGAGGCTGAAAATAAGAGACTTGAAAAAGAGGCTGAAAATAAGAGACTTGAAAAAGAGGCTGAAAATAAGAGACTTGAAATAGAGGCTGAAGAAAGAAAGAAAGTTACAGGCTGAGGCTGAAGAAAGAAGGTTACAAAGAGAAGCTGATGAGAGAAAAGCAAAAATGGAGCATGAAGAAAAACTCATAGCTTTAGAGTTAGAGAAGTTAAAGTTATTGAACGCTGGTAATGCTAATGAAGCAAATAAGGTGTCAGATAAGTCTAATGCTAAGGATTTCAAGCTTAATCTACCAGCATTTAATCCCTCAATCGATGATATAACATTTTATCTAGATAGATTTGAAAGTGCATGTAATGTGCATAATATAGATAAAACATTATATGTTTATCATCTGTCCAAGATACTTAGAGGTGATGCTTTGACTTTGTTGAGTATGGTAGATGTGCCTGACAAAAACAACTATGAGGTTGTCAGGGCGGCATTGTTAAAGAAGTACCAACTTAACGAGGACGGATATCGTCTTAAATTTAAAAACATGTTACCAGAAACTGGAGTTGAATTCTCTGAATTCATCTCAAGCAAACGTCTTACTTTTTTAAGATGGGTTGAGCTTTCTAAGACAGAAAGTACATTTGAAGCCCTAATGGACTTACTACTTAGAGACAAGGTTATGTCTTCTGTTAATGAATCTTTTCTTTCTTTTCTTCATGAGCGTAAGCCTAAAAACATAAAAGAAATGGAAGAATACTGTAGCCAGTATGTTACTGCGCATCCGCACATAACCATTAGCAACTCTAAGGTGAAAGAAGGTCTGCCAGTTGCTTCGGCAGCACCTTATGGCCCAAATTTTATGCGTAAATTTCAGGGTAGCCAGCAGAATTTCAATAAAAAGAGTAACCGTAATTATGCCCAGAATCATAGTAATCAATTCCAGGGTGATTCTTCTTCCCAGAACTGGAGACAACCTAATACTACACGTTATTCTACTCCGGTTAACTTTAGAAATTTCCACAAAGGTAATCGGCATAGAGGGAAATATTTTTCGCAGAGACCTCAATACCAAGATAATAGAGGTTCTCAACAGCATAGAGATGGTAATGACAGTTATGGAAACTGGAACTCAAACCAGGATAAAAATTACAGTAGGGACTTTAATGATAATTGCAGAGGCAATAATGGTCGCGGTAGATCGCAACATAAGAGAAAAAGATATCAACAGACAAACTCTGTTCAACAAGAATCTCAGGGAGCAGATAAACAGGTTAATAATGATAAAGACCATAATGCTATCGGATGCTCATCTTTCGATTTTGGTAGGGCAAATAAATGTATCCAATGCAGTACTTTATTTGATCCGAAGACCGTTAGTACTCTAAGCTGTGGTCATCCTTTGCCCGCTCTTCCTGCTAATGTTGCTCATGATGGGAGAGGTTCTCTTATATTACATAAGGGGCTTGTAAATAGTAATCCAGTCTCGGTGTTGTTTGATTCTGGATGTACTACTGTCGGCGTTAGGCAATCTCTTGTAGATCCATCCTGTGCTACAGGAAAGGTCATCAAATGTGTCACATTTGGTGGCACGTTGGAAAAATATCCTACTGCCATAATACATATTGCTACTCCTTTCTTCACGGGAGAGGTCCACGCGTGTCTACTTCCAAACCCTATTGCGGACCTTATTATTGGTCGTATTCACGGAGTTAGGGAATGTACCCCACAGCAGATCGCTGTTTGGGAAGAGCAAAACATTGAAGCTACCAATGCGGTGGTCACAAGAGCACATGCTCTGGATCCACCTCAAACTTCATTAACTAATAATGATGAAGTAAATGACCAAGATAGTCACTTGACTATTACACGTGACTCATTTATCAAATTGCAAGAAGAAGATCCTTCTTTACAAAAATTCTTCATTCTAGCAAAAAAAGGGGATCCTAATCAGAATACTAATAGAAAATCCTGGATTTCTATGAAGAACGGCGTACTTGTACGTATAGTACAAGACTCGACTACGTCCACTCATTCACAAATTCTTGTGCCTAAGAGCATGAGAGTGCAAATATTGCAACATGCTCATGACTCGCAATGTGCTGGACATATGGGTTTTTCCCGTACAAAGTCGAGGGTTCTTGCGGCTTTCTTTTGGCCATTTGTGAGCAAGGACATACGAATGTACTGTCGCTCTTGCAAAGTATGTCAGGAGGTCAAATCTAAAGGACCACGACATGCTGCGCCTATCCAGGCTGCTGACATTCCTATTCGCCCTTTTCAAAAAATGGCAATAGATATTATCGGTCCTTTTAGAATTAAGTCGGCTAGAGGACATCAATTTATCCTTACATGTGTCGATATGTGCACACGTTGGCCAGAGGCAATACCTCTCAAGAGCATCTCAACTGCTGATATCGCAGACGCTCTTTGGCTGATATTTTCTCGCTTGGGTTTTCCCGGAGAAATATTGTCAGACCATGGCACTCAACTTATATCAGACACTATGTCACAGGTAATGTCTATGCTACACATTAAAAGGTCTCTCAGCAGTATCTATCACCCAATGTCTAATGGGTTGGTCGAACGTTTAAATAGGACTCTGAAAACTTTACTTGGTAAAATAACTGAGGATCATCCTCAGGATTGGGACAGGGTCTTACCCGCGGCTCTCTTTGCGTATAGAGAGGTCCCCAATGAGCATACGGGGTTTTCCCCGTTTGAACTTGTCTTTGGCGCGCAACCGCGCGGCCCTATGTCTTTACTTCACGATCTAATCACTGCCGATAATATTAGCGATGAGACTCAATCTTCTTATGAGTACGTCATTGCTCTTAGGCAAAAGATCATCGAGGCATGCAAACTAGCAACTTCGTCTTCCGAATTTGCTAAAGAAAAGGCAAGGCAGTTTGCAAATAAGAATAGATGTCTACGACAACTTTGTCCAGGTGACAAAGCTCTCGTTCTACTTCCTTCAAGGGAGAACAGACTTCTAATTGCATGGAAAGGTCCATATGCAATAGTCTCCAAAATTTCTGATGTCGACTATGTTGTCGATATTGATGGAAAGCATAAAACTTTCCACATAAATATGCTCACGGAATTTTATGAAAGACCTGACTATTTGCAGCCTATTTTCCAGGCTACGGACAATTCTCAAGCACCTCATGGTCAGTACTCATCTCTGTCAGTTATACAGGATGAGGAAACTACTTTTTTCTGATGTCAATCTTCCTCTTTCTATGGTCCCACTTTATTCTACGGAATCTTGGAAAAACGTGACCGTTTCTCCAAATCTTTCCGCTGAGGAACATCGACAAGTTTCTTCGATGTTGCAAACATTTCAGGATGTTCTTACAGACATCCCGGGACACACACATGTCATTGAACATGACATTGTGCTAACTGATCATAATCCTATCAGAGTCAGACCCTATCCAATACCTATCCATTTCCAGTCTCAAGTCGAAAAAGAGTTGGATGAAATGATACGTTTGGAAATCATTGAACCATCCACTTCAGCATACTCTTCGTCTATGGTTATTGTTCGAAAGAAGGATAATAACATTCGCATTTGCGTAGATTATCGCAAATTGAACCAAGTTACGAAGTTCGATGCTGAACCTATGCCTTCATTAGAAGAGCTACTCAATAAACTTTCTAATTCTAGATTCTTTACCAAACTAGATTTGTCTAAAGGTTATTGGCAAGTCCCGCTAACTGAACGTGCCAAACCTTTTACAGCTTTTTCTACACCTAGGGGTTTATTCCAATGGAATTTCATGCCTTTCGGTCTTATGAACGCCCCTGCTACATTCGTACGCATGATGCGGCGAATTCTCGCATATCGTACAGATGTCATAGCATACCTAGATGATATCTGTCTATTCAGTGATTCCTGGGAAGATCACTATTTGGGTTTATACGAATTACTGTCTACTCTTCGCGAGTATAACTTGACTGCAAAACCCTCTAAAGCCTTTATAGGATTTAGTGAGATTTCTTTCCTAGGTCAACGGGTTGGTCGTGGTCTTTTAAAGACAGAGGACCACAATGTTTCAAAAATACTTAACATTTCGGTCCCTAAAACGAAGAAACAAGTAAGGAGTCTATTAGGTTTGATCCAATTCTACGGACGATTCATTCCGAATCTGTCCTCCATTATGGCACCGCTTTCTACTTTATTGAAGAAAGGGTCGCCTAATCTGATCCGCTGGTCTAAAGAATGTCAATCCTCATTGGACCAGGTTAAAGCCCTATTTTCATCTCCACCTATTCTTAGGTTACCTACTATTGAGAAGACTTTTGTTCTTCGAAGTGACGCCTCGTCAACTGGGATTGGGGCAGCACTAATGCAGGAGTATTCTGATACTCTGCATCCGGTGATGTATATCTCTAGGAAATTAAATGCTGCAGAAAAGAATTACTCGGTTTTAGACCGTGAGTTATTGGCTATGGTATGGTCTATTCTGAAGTTACAAAGATTTCTTCTAGGCGCACATTTCATTGTGGAAACCGACCAGAAAGCGCTTACTGCTATTCAGAGCAAAAACTTGAAGAGCTCGAGGTCCACTCGTTATGCCATAGCTCTTCAACCATTTCATTTCTCGGTTCGAGCTATCCGTGGTTCGGATAATGTGATGGCAGACATTCTGTCCAGATGCCCACACAATTCCACATGATTCTTCTGTCATATATATATATTTCCTGATATACAGTCCAATGTTATAATGACATGTTAGTAGATTTTTTCTCACTTTTTTTTTGAGGGAAATTTATAACATTGTACCATGTAATTATCTAAGAAGGCTTAGTTAGTGATATACGGGCCAAAAGATCACTCGGCCACATTTAAATAAATTATTTTCAGGATTGTATTAAGAGATTTACCAGTTGTCTTTAAGATTTGTGTTATTGATATTTTCGCAGCACATCATTGAAGATGCGAGATTGTGTCCATTGTGGAACTTTGAGGATATCAAGTCCTGTCCTAGATTGGGAGCGGATGATGTCCACATCTTCTTCTATTGAATGTTTATGTCAACGAAGATCAACACATGTATTACTTATTAGTTACTGATGCATTATATAATGTAATAAAATAGTGCGGTATATTAATATATTACACCGCTGTTTGCACAACACATTATATGATATCATAATAATATATTTAATTTCATATATTGGTATGAGAGTAATTTGACTTTTATTATGATGTTGCCAGCATTGTGGTTTGTGTTGGTGGCACCTTCCTGGGATATATACGCGTATACTTAGATAAATTTTTTCTCTAAGGACCTGGGATATGATCTCAGTTTCGCTCCAAGTGTTGAGCTATTTTGTTAGGTATATCCGCGCATCATACGTGCGTTAGGAGCCTAGATTTTTCCGGCTCCAGGATTTAAAAAAAAAAAATGTTTCATTTTTTTTTTCCCGGGAGGGTGCGGTAATGTTACGCACAAATAATTACTTTTTCCAAAGTCTTTGTATGATCATTTTTCGTATGTATGATCATTTTTTGGCTGAAGTGTGTATTATGTTTTTTACAGTCAAAGGGACATCACCCGAGTTATCGAGACTACAATTTTTTAGGAGTTTGCCTTCTCTTGTATAGAGACACGTTCGGTCTATAATTTCTTGAACGAAGCGTGACCATATCTCCTTATTTGGTAGTATCAGTCAACTGTTGTAGATGTCTGAAACATGTCTTAACGCTTCTGTTCATGACCATAAAAGGCGCGACTGTATAAGACTTTTATCTCGAATGTTCTTAGAATCGTCTTATTGTGAACGGCGACTCAGAGATTGTCGTTCTGCGCATGTCTCGACTTGGAGTTCGTTTGTTGTTCCGCCCAGCTCGGGGCGGTTTAGAAATGGTCTGAGTAGCGAGCGGACGCAACCTGCGTCTTGTGATTTTCTGAGGGAAATACATTGTCTTTGTGAGTTAGTTAGCTAACTAGACTATTTCCCAGTATTATTCAAGCCTGCCTGGAGGCATATGTTCATGGTTGATTTTCCGAAATAAGGTAATTCCTCTTGTATCGAACTTTATGCTATCATCTAGAGGTTCGTCATTTTGTCGCCTTTTTGCTCGCCTGTGTGATTCAAAATGGAGAGGTACTTTGACTAGGATTAAGTCACCGGTATCTTTATACCTGAACTAGTTTTATATATATATGGGTCGCTCTAGACCAACAAGACTATTGTCTGTGTTCCAGGATTCGTTATATCAGAGATCACGTCCAAGTCAGATGGTTAGACTTAGAAACTTTATAAAGGTCGGTATGACCTATATGCCCAGTATGCTATTCACGTGCAGACAGTAAACGGACTTATTGTATACATCTGATCTGCTAGCATCAGAAAGGGAGCATTTATTGTTGTCTATGAACATTGAAGATCTGCAGCTGACTGTTGCAGAAGTTATATATATTATTGATACAGCTTCACGAACCAGAACTTTATGATATCTGTTTACAATACCACTATTGAGTATTGAATCCTACATGACTATCAGTTAATATGATTTTGAATGCTGCATTCGTTATACTATGCTGATGATAACATAAGTATCATGACTGTTTTGTGGCGTGCAATAAATGGTATAAACCTAAAGCGAAGTTACCATTTCTATGACTCTACACGTCATGTTGCCTGTGGTGTACCCTGTGAACTGTTCTACTGCAACACACACAGCAACATTCTAAACCAGATAAGACACCCACATCTTGCACTGTAATACCTGGTGTCGATAGAGGTGGTAATTTGACGGCATCCTAAATCCACCCTTATCACTTACCCCTTCATATTTGTGCGCTATTTCGATTTAACATCTTGAACGTATTTCACCAGTGTTTCAGCTCACTACCGCACTGTATTGAACATTACATTTATCCTTCTGGTGCGTTCAGTTACAGTGGCGTATCCTGGTATTGCGAGCTAGGCGTGCTGCTGCTTAAAATGAATATGTACGCCTACTATTTAACCCCTTCCCCTCTTAATTTAAAAACCAACTATATTCAATTACGCCACGATAGTTATTCGGCTGGAAGAAAAACATTAACTAAATAATACATATTTTCACTTACAGGTTTCACTTGAAGATCAGATCTATTCTTCTTTCCCTTTGCAGAAATTTCTCTGTTACAGCATCGTAAAATGTATTCTTCAGTCTAACCTTGCTCAGTAAAATATAAATCATTACACACTCGTTCTGGATAAACACAGCGCTAAAATTCTTTTGTGTACTATAACTTTGTTCTCTGCTCTATTTTTGATTGCATTTTTATTTGTTTGAAATTAGTTTTGACGGAGTTACAGACTTTTGAAAACAGCGTCATCATTTGAGGAAATTCATAAAATAAGTAATCTTTTTATTAATTTAATATCTAAAAATCGGCCCATTCGTTTGAGTTTATAATTATAAAGACTTCTCGAAGGGAAGCTAAAGATTATTTCCACATACTTTTTTTTTTGGTTTCATATCTTGAGAATGTGTGGTAGTCAATTTTGTGAGTTTGGCATTACAAGAACAAGCATATTGTCACCAGATTTTATAGCATTTAAATTACTGTAAACGCATTCCTGATACTCACAAATCTTAAATAAGGTTGTACAAAAATAACTTTTTGTAAAGCACCATCTGTTTTTGCATTTTCATTAATTTATAATGATATTTAGCTACGTATATAAGCGTCAGAAAACATGTAAATCTATAGATAGATTACTTCCACATACTTTGTACTATCTTTCAAGTCTTGTTAATCTTGTATTTATAATATGAATTTTTTTTTTAAATTGTGTGTGAGATAAGGACTGTTCCATTAGTGTTCTTTGGTAGACAATCCTGTGCACACGACGGCTGCCAAAGAATTCTAAGTAACTGTTTGTATATCTTCTTTCATTCACAGATAAAGCATTCTACATCCTGGTGTTAGACTTGATAGTCCCAAATATTCCTCTATCTTTCTATATACACAAGTAAACTATACTACATAACAACGAAATGGAACATACTGTTTTGCATCATATGAATTGTGCACTGTGCAGAGCCTGTGGCAAGAGAGCATTAACTTCCAAAACAACACGTTCAATTCAGAAAGCACTGAACTGTTCTAATTACGTTAATGATCTGTTCTTTGTGTTTGGAATTAACGTATCAGATGATAAACCCAAACAGCATTCGACTATATTTTGTAAGAAGTGTTACTTACGAATACAAAACTCAAAAAGGAGGCATAATGAGAAGTGTCTTGAAACAGCCAAGTTACTATCGGAAAACAGTCAGCACATCTGGAAAGACTAAAACCATAATTTAACTATAAGTGAATGTCAACTGTGCAATTATGTTGCAAAGACATCTTTTGGTGTTTTAAAAACAAAAAGCTGCTCTATCCCCTGTGATGTTCTTTCTGACCCCTCCATGTCTAGTCAGTCATTTAGCTGTAGTCAGTCAGTTAGTTTGTAGTCAGTCAATTAGCTGTAGTCAGGATAGCTCTGTACAGTAGGAGGTTGATGTGCCTGCCCACATTAGTGATGATATTGTTCAACTGGAGGTTGATGTGCCAGCTCACATTAAAGGCGATACCATTATTCATTTGGAGGTGGATAACACTACTCACCCTAGCATGCCAGTTTTTGTTGCCACATCTACACCTACCAAGTCAGTTATACATACGACAAGTACATCCACCTCGCCTGTCTTCAAAAGCGACATCACAGTACAACAGTTACTTGCTAAGCCACCTTCACAACCACTAACACAAAAGGAAGAACCTCTATTCACATCCATTGTTAGAAAAAAAACTAGAAACAGCAAAAAGTAATATCATAAAATGCAAAACCAGAGGACAGCCTATTGTACTACAAAAACTAATTAAACATAGAAGAGAAACATCAGTCACCAGAACACCAACAAAACGTAAGCGATCTCAATTGCTCCACACTGTTAGAAAACATATTGCTGGAACATCAACTGATTCATTAGACCTGCAGCAGGCACATGAACTACAACGCTGTTCAGAAACGTCACGTCAGGAAATTTGCAGGAAAGCAGGCATTGAAAGTAGAGTTAGAATATCCAAAGAATTAGCAATAGCCATGAAGGAAACAGTAGGTCTTACGTGGGCACAGGAGAGAAAACAGAGAAGATTGAAAATTGAAAGACGCGCCAGCGGTATTAAAAATATAACTTCACAATTAAAATTTATAATGGAAACTCATTTGTTACAAATTTCTCCATCTGTGAATGTACAGATTCATCCTATAAAAAAAAAGGAAGTGTGAATGATAATTGAGCGAAATTTTGGGGCTAGAGCAAATTATGGCAGTTGTTGCTTGAGATTGACAGAATTAACAGAGTGTGGAAATCATTTAATAGATGTATTTATTAAATACACCTATTTATCTATTAAATTGAACATTTCGTTTTACTCATGACCATACTCATTTTTACATGACCATCGTGATGTATGATTGAGATAATTGTTAGCTCTCATGTTTTTGGGGACAATTGGGTGTGTTATTTTAAGGTAATAAATGTGGACTTGCAATTTAATGTTTCAATAATTAATGTTTGACGCATGAAACCAAAACAAAACTTTGATATCCATTTTCTGCAGGTTTTCTACTTTTGATTTCTGTAATTTGTTATGCATGTTGATTGTGACCGATTTAGTGAAAATTGCATTATAAACAAACCATAACAAAATATAAAAAAAAAACGTAAATTTTACACTATTTCAGACTATTATATCTTCTGTTCTAATTGTGATAAAATGTTTGTTCTTGTTCTAAAATTTACTCTAACATTTCTAGTCTAGCTTTACGCAAAATTAAAGCCGGTATTTATAATAATAAAGTAGCCTAAAAGCATTAATTAAGCCCTATCAAAAGTAAACATCGCCACATGTTTTTCCCATAAGGAAGTTGACCACGTGACCTCTGTCAAGTGGGCTATAAATAGCGCGGTCGGCGAAAAAGGGGAAATAACTAAAAGATCGCTGGCAAACAGCCGTGTTACATAGTCGAACATTTTTCCATAAACGTCTTTTAATTTTTTGATGAGGTCCTCTGGAAAATATTTCTTGTACCCAGTGGAAACGGACAACGTCTGATAATGGCACATGCAGGCAGCAGACATAATGGGCTAGGGAAAAATACTGAACTTATTTTCACTTCCAATTATACGGACAACCGGGACTATCATACCAAGATGAACGGTAACATATTTAGAGAGTGGATTGAAAATACTCTTCTTCCGTCCCTAGAAAGACCATCCTTTCTGATAATGGACAACGCATCATACCACAACGCTGTGGCAGAAGACAACAAAATCCCGACATCTTCGAGTACAAAAGATGCTATAAAGCTTTGGCTCAGTAAAGAAGACATTCCATTTAACGAGGGGTTTTTAAAACCTGAATTACTGTCCATAGTTAAGAAATCACAAAAGACCGAGATATTCCATATAGACAAGTTGATTCAACAGCATGGTCATATGTGTTTGAGACTGCCACCTTATCATTCACATTTAAACCCAATTGAACTCGTGTGGGCAAAAGTTAAAGGACAGGTGGCAGCTGAAAATAAAACTTTTAAACTATGCAATATGAAAGAACTAACATATGCCGCCCTCTCGCAGATAGACACAGATTATTGGTGTAAATGTGAAGACCATGTCTTAAAAGAGGAAAATGACTATTGGAAAAAAGATGGACTGTCGTTCGTTCAGCCGAGAATAGTCATCAATATGTAAGACTCGTTTGACTCAGAATAAGTGTGTAAATACCTTATATGTTTTCTCCTCCATCTATGTGTATATGTAAACCAATTCATTTCCTTTTTATCTCCGCGATTTCACTACTATTTTTAACATACACAGTACTTTAACCTCTTCATGCATCCATTCACGTTTTAGTATAAAGAGTAACATTTACAACGAATAGGTGTTATTATTCTCTCAAATATTTCAAAGAAATAAAAAAGGACCTCACGTAGTAATCGGTTAACAAATCCCTCTAACATTCGAATTGTATAGATGCCTATGCCGAAAATATGCAACTTCCTTCATTTACGGTAAATTCTTTTCTTCCAGGACAAAATAATTACTTGGTTAAAAAAGATCAAAGGAATTAGCCGTTGCAAGAAAAGAACACTACCTGCAACATTGAATTTTATAAAAACTTTGGGACATTGAAAATATAAGACCACATGCAAAAAATCATGTTTATCAGTGCAAGGAATATGGAGATATTTGAAGTCAATCGTCGACCGATCTTTTTGAAACGCACTATAGCTGTTTTTTTTAATTTGGGAATAGAAAAAAGTCTGATGGAGACAAATCTGGAGAATATGGTGGGTGTGGAAGAATTTCAATATTCAAATCGTTGGCTGCTAGCTGCACAAGCCGTGCTTTGTGAGAGGGTGCGTTGTCTTGAAGCAAAGAAAGATTTTGAGCGCGCTTTATCCCTTGTTTCCTGGTCACAACCTTTAGTTTTGTGAGAAGATCTGCATAGTACTGTCCATTAACTGTGTTGCCACGAGGCAGATAATCTTTCAAAAGGACAGCTTTGCCATTCCAAAAAAACAGTCAGCATCACTTTTCCTGCAGATTTCTGCGCCCTCGGCTTGACAGGTGTTGGGGAGCCCTGGGTTTTCCATTGCATGCTGGCAATTTTGGATTCGGGGTCATAATGGTATACCCAAGTCTCATCTACTGTCACCATGGTCTCCAAAAAATTTTTTGACTGACACTTTTTGAGCAACTGTTGACAGCAATTTACCCTTGTTTGCTTCTGTTCACGTGTCAATAGTCGCGGAACCCAGCGTGCACACACTTTTCTCATGTTCAGTCTGTTGTGTAAAATTCTATAAACTGTTCTTTCATTTAGTTTTACTCTACTAGCTATCTCCACAACTGTCATTTTTCGATCCTGGTCAGTGATTTTCTTCACTCTTGTTGCATTTTCATCGTTGCACTCTGAGGCTGGTCTACCAGATCTTGGCAGATCAGCAACATTTGAGTGGCCGCACTTAAACTGTTGACACCAGTTTTTTACTGAAGTATATGAAGGACAAGAATCACGAAACACTGGTTCCATCTCCCTGTGTATTTCTGTAGGTGTTTTTCCCTGAAACATAAGAAATTTTATCACAGCTCTGGCCTTCTTCTTTTCCATTGTTTTGTCAAATCTTTGGAGCAGCAGATCCGGTCAATAGGGTATCAAGTTTCATCTTCCTCCTGTGACTCCTTCATGGTCAGGCCCAAGACTTATGTCAATCCCCTTGTATGTTGCCATAAGACTGTCAATTCTTTCAGCCAGCTGGATTATTTCTTTAGTGCTAACCATAAATGTGATTTATTTCTTGCGTCTGTGGGAGGTGTTGTTGATCTGCTATAGTTGTTGCTGCTTGTAGTGGTGACTTGTGTTTTAATATGCTAATAGGCTTCCAGTAAACACCAGTTTTCACCATGAGCACCAAGGAAAGCAAACAGGTGTAAGAACTAAAATTATTACTCCCTTTGTGCATTTGCTAAAGTTAAGTAGAACAGTAATGTTTTGTCATTGCTGAAGTTAAGTAGAACAGTAATGTTTTTTCATTGCTGAAGTTAAGTAGAACATTAATGTTTTTCATTGCTGAAGTTAAGTAGAACAGTAATGTTTTTTCATTGCTTATAACATCCAGATAGTAACAAGTGTAGCGGTTTGATCAGTAATTACATTTAGTAGATTCACTGGTGCTTGGGTATGGCTGTATAAACTTGCCACAGTGTATTTCTGTTGGCCTCAATCAGCGGTAGGTGAAGTGTATGTCATTCTCAATAGAAGCGTTTTACTAGAGAGGGTTCCAAGAGTTAATCTAAATCAGTGGAAAAAATAACGTTTTTATCTTATGGGCAGTTGGGATTGCCTCTCAGTGGCTTGTCAGTTAATGAAATTTTATTATTGTTGGATTTTGTCATTAGCGGTGACTAACTCATGCTTTTGTGTCAATGGAGTCGCTCACTTGACATAAAAATTTGGCAGCAGTGATTAGGCTTTGTTGCAGATAAAGTTATTAAAATATGTTAGCAGTGACAGACATCCTTTTATATGAATGCAGTCGCTCACTGTCTGTAAATCAGTCAACAGTGACAGACTCATCCTTTTGTGTGAATGCAGTCATCTTTAAAAATCCCTCATCTTTAAATTATCTCAACACCAACAGGCTCATCAGTAATTGCTGTAATCATTGTTTTCAATGTTTTTTTTTATTATTGTCTTCTTGACTAGGTATAAATACAGTTTTTCCTGCTGTTGGCTTCTACTGTTCCTTGTGCGAAGTTTTCTGTGGAGATTTCACTGAAACTAAAGACTTCACTGAGATTACTGATCACTTGATGAGTGGTAAACATTATGCCAAGTATATGGTGAGTAGCTTTCTTTTTCACCTTTCAGCCCCCTGTAAAGCAAAGGCCTTCATCCAGATCTCTGGACTGGTATTCCTTTTATTTTTTCATGCTGGTCACATTGATAATGACAGGTAAAATAGATTGACTATTAAACTTTACAGAGCAACCAAACAAACAGACAAAAAAAAAAATTCTGGCATATAAACAAACAGCAAATCGAGCTCCGTGGCTCTCATTTCTTTAGCTTTACCAGTCAGTTCAAGATGTACTTACAGAATGTGTGTTAGATGCTGACTCGATCCTCTAAAGTGAATCAGAAATACATAAAACAAAAGACAGTTTGGAGGACTGAGGACTTTGCCTAAGAAAAATTCTTCAAATTTGATGGGAGCAGATCACATGTTGTCTCTTAATTAGAATGAAACTCCAACAGATTCTGTCTCTTGCATTAAGAGTACATACTAATATACTATTTTCTGTTAACCCCTTGAAGTTTTTGTGACGCTAACAATAAGGTTTTTGTTCTCTGGCCAGTTTGGTGGCAAATATTTCCTTTCATTATGAACTTTAAAAAAGTGGGATAAATCTAAGCCTTCAGAGTTATCATAAAAGATGTTCAAGATTATTCTTTATTCTCATGTTATGAAAATTTAATTATTTGTTTGTGTGGAGGTTTATTAACCTTTAGCACACGGCATTTCTTTGGCGAAAATAGTCGCCTGCCGCTGCATTCTTTTTCACAGCGTCCCGTTTTTATAGTGGGTGACTTGTAATGTCTATAGTTTTTGTGTTTCTTGGTCAGTTGCTATCATTTTTGGAATTTATATAAATAAATGAATGGTGAATCTGATGATATAAAATTTGTTTGAGTACATTTTAGATGTGATAGGAAGAGAGGAAAGGAAAGATGAAAAAAAAACGAAGAAAAAAAATTAAAATAATAAAAAAAAAATTTTTTTTAATTTTTTAAATAACCAACACACAAAGAGTCCATATCCCTTGCATCTCAATGAAAGTCATTTGACCAACAGACCAATACAAATCAAATGACGATCTTTTCGTTACACCCATCATCAGTAGCAAAGCAACAAACACCCTCGTCAGCAGTGACATTCTGCCGTAATTCTAAACCGTTCCGATATTCCTAGTCCTAACCCCTAAAATTATACATACTAGCAATGCCATTCTACTTTCGTTTCCATCTCAGCCATCAAACATATTCTGAGAACCGATATCAGCGCTTATAAAGACAAAAATCTCATCCCCACCGCATGGCGTCAGAATCCAATAAAATTAGAGCGAAAATGGCCGCGTGTTTGATGCCGATTCATTTCGATTTTAAAAATTTACAAAAAATAAACGCGGATACACCCATCACTTTTTTAAGATCGGAAACGGAAGCTAACTCTCTTGCAAATAACATTACAACTTAACATCCGGGGCTGAAATCACGTGTACACAAGTCCTCATGCTAGAAACGGTGATATCCGTAAGGCGACACATGGCAGCTCCAGCGTGCAGAGCATAGGTTATCTTCGGCGACATGTGTCGCCCGCAGCGTGCTAAAGGTTAAAGAAAGAAGCGATTATACAGAAATTGTGTACGGCAATGTTAGACCAGATAGCCATGTGAGGAGTTAAGGTGATTGCATTTACAACAGGCCCCAAGTTTCGGTTCCTAGCATTTATTTACGTTTTTCAGGGAAGGATTACGGTGGGATTTTTATCTTATTCGTTTTTTTATTTCTCTTTGTATAATAATCGAGTTTGGACTTTTTGCGTAGATTAAGAATTACGTTTTTCTAGAAGAGATGGTAGTTTTAACTTTTAGACTGGCACCAGCGCGCTGTTTCATTAAGATAATTCGTTCATGTAGAGATTTTCTAGTGTAACAAAATGGCAGAGCATTTCTGGTCCTTTCTCAATGAGCGCGTGGAACGGAATTTTTCCGCTTGATCGTAAGTTCTAAATTTAGAACTGACAGCGGGCGATTCCTGGCATGTTGGTTGGTTCAGAAATTGACCCGCTTAAGAACAAAGCCAGGGAGTGACGCACGCGTAGCGTGTGTCGGCGGTATGAGTCTAATAAATAAGCGAGGTAAGAACGAAAGTCTCTCAGATTTTTAAAACTTCAAGCCGTGGAGATCTATGCCGGAATGGCATATGCAAAGTCAGATTGCTCTCAGCAGATAGTCTACTTTGGTAAATATGAAGTTAATTAAGCTTAAATAGTTTATAAGATTTTTGCAGAGTTTGTTTCTAGGAGTTAAAGTTAATTCATAGAAGTAGAGCCATCAATGCTAAATTTTTAATTGAATATAACTGACAGCGCAATTAGGTATTTTGTGAAAAGGTAGTAGGGAATTTTGATAGTTTCCTCAGAGTAGCTGTTTGTATAAATTGGAGTATTACTGTTATTTGTCAGAAGACAGGGGTATCTTATTTTTCCTGGATTTGTGATTTTAAATGGTGCAGCGTACAACACGCTCGCGGAATTAAATTAATTTTAATTCGTAACAGACATGCCATGAGTTACCCTCTTATCTAAATTATTATCAGAGTGCATTCATTCTTTTTATGAGATAATGAAAGCTTAAAGCTGTGAGATGTTAAATACCATAAATTTGAGACACGATGCACGGAATTTCATTGTGATTTTCGAGGATTTGGAGAGAGGGGTACCTAAGCATGTGCTGCGTGTCTTTTCTTAGAGGGGTGAATCTGATAACGGAAGGAGAGGGGAGATAGCGGGGCATGCATTGTAAAATAGGATTTCAGTTCCTTTAGAGATCTAAATGTACATTGTTATCAGAATCGGGTGTAAATAATATTCCCCACACGTGGGTGAAGATTTCCCAATATTTGATTTATAATGTTGGCCGAGTAAATACGCCATGTATTTGCGTGTGTATTTAATTGTTCTTTAAGTGTGTAAATTACCAGCGGACCAATTTGGGTAACGCTGTGGTAATAGAACGAGTGACTTTAAAGGTTAGAGCATGGGAAATTGTGTATTTTGCTCTGTGTGAGTAAATCCTACATTTTGAAGTCAGCAGTTACGGGTTTAGTTCGGATTTTTAATTAGTCCATAGCCAGTAGACATATGTTTATCATGGTGAATTCATAGAGACGGGAGATTATTGTCTCGGGTGAAGTCTAGTATAACGTGGTTTAGCGAGGTAACACCTCGATCATTGTTAAATAGTAGGGCCAGGAATTTACCGGCAACAGGCTCATTCAGTGGTCAGAATGTTGTGACGGCTAACCTAAGCCGCCAGCATGTAAGAGATTAAGCCAGCTGAGTCTGGAGTTAGAGTTGTCGATAGGACAGTTTTGAGGGGAAGTGGGGGTAGGCATGTTTACTAATCGCTGAGGCGATACTAGAGCATGGGAGCTGTATGGAAGATTTGAAACTTAAGTGTTAGAGATTTGAAACTTAAGTGTTAGAGATTTGAAACTTAAGTGTTAGAGATTTGAGACTTAAGTGGTTGTAGATTTGGGATTTAAGTGTTAAGGATTGAGAGTTAAGGGAGTTAAGTGTTAAGGATATGGAAAATTTGTTGTGCGATATATATTTGTTATTGTTTTGTCCACAGCAGAGATTTTCCAGGCGTGGCAGCTAGGGCTACAGTAGTCCTTCAGCTGGCTAGAAGTTCGCCGGTCTTCTCAGGAGAAGAAGAGTCGGCAGAGCCAGAAAAGAAAGTGGAGTGGTGACAAGGGGGTCACCGGTGCAGAAGTCAGTTTTGTACCCAAGAGAGAGCAGGGAGCTGGAAGCACAGACTTCTTCAGCAAGAACAGATGTTCTTAACAACTTCGGAGCTATTTACGCTCACGTTAAGCACACACTGATCCTAGGCGCAGGGCCTAAAAAGTGTCGTGAATTTCGGGCATAATAATCCCGACAGCCTTGAGCCCAAGAGAGGGGTATCCGGGCTACTGCAAAGTAAAAATTCGTCTATTTGGAAGTAGAAATAGACCACGTCCCGAATTTAGTTTACCAATCAAGTCAGCAGCTACAACAGGCGGAGAAGAGGGGAAAGGGTTAAAATCCCTCTTAACTGCACCAGAGATACAGAGAGAGAAGGAGAGTAGTGGAGGAGTTTTCTCAGTAGAAACTAGGAGTGTCCGACCGACACTGAACAGACATAGGACATAGAAATTTTCGTCAAGTTCTGTAGGAGATGTTAGAAGAGTTCTTTTCGTGGACAGTGTGTTAGCCAGAAAACGGTTAATTCGTCCAAAGCAGAGAAGCTGTGTAGAAATTTCAGATTTGTGACGTCTGCAGACAGACCGACAGTAGTAGTTAGATAGTGGTATTTTCTTGTCAGCTGATTTTCTCTTTTTGTAAGGTGGATCTGAAGCATCGAGATCCCACTTAACCCAATGTTGTATTACTTACCTTTCTTCCTTACAGGTTGAGGGGAGGGTGATGGGGGTTACCTTACTTAAATCACTGTACATTATTGTGTGTGTTCTTTCCAGGTGTGTGTGTTTTCCAGGTGTGTGAACACGCATGTTAAATTCTATTTTGTAGTATGTTATATGAATTTTTCTGTGGTGTAAATAAAATCCATTGTAAATTTTCAGGCTGGATCAGTCACTTAATTCAACATACATGTTGTCTGTAAGTGGTGTCTGTGGTGTTAAGTAATTAAACCTTATCCCAGTCTCGGTAGTTAGAGGTAGTGAGGTTATCGCAAAACATTACGTCACCTAGTGGCAAGGGAGAGTCAATTTAGGTTCTCGACCCTTGACGCCAATAGCCTCATCTCCCACAGTCACTGTCATTTTTCTTCTGAAATCTATCTTCTTAGTCTTTCTTTCCACTAGGGTCTAGTCTATTTAGGTAGGCAGCCTCTAGTCCAAAATCCACTTCGTGACAAGCCACATTGTGCATTTGTAGTTGAACAGAGCTTGCAATTGACCTCACCACTTTACATTGGATTTGTGAACTATGAAAAGGCATTAGACCTTCATATTAATTAGAAGTCCTTATGACTTTGAGGTACAGGCTAGCCAGGTTTCAAGAACTGCCTAGATTTAAATAATACTGATGCTGTGTCAAGTCTACATAAGAACCATCATTTTGTGTGGTAGAGGAAAACGAGGTTTGAAGGCATTATGACTAACATGAAAAGGAAGATTAAACAGAAACCTAACAGGCTATCAGTTTTAAGATCAGTGGATCATTCATGCTCTGCATTGAAAGCAGTAGACAACAGAGACAAGAAGTGGACAGGACTGCACAAGGGCATCAAGTAAAAAGTTGGCGTACAGACATTTGTGATGGAATGCTAAAACAGCCAAATCAACTACCACAGCAGATCTGGTTTTGTAGCAAGGTGACTCACAATAGGGAAAGATGGATAGACATTATTAATGCAATCCTAATAAAAACATGTATGAGGCTGGCAATCCTAA
The DNA here is from genome assembly GCA_024509875.1 of Oreohelix idahoensis. Taxonomy (NCBI): domain Eukaryota; kingdom Metazoa; phylum Mollusca; class Gastropoda; order Stylommatophora; family Oreohelicidae; genus Oreohelix; species Oreohelix idahoensis. The sequence goes on from JAMPIV010003283.1 coordinate 584,684, forward strand.
TAAAACATGTATGAGGCTGGCAATCCTGATAAAACATGTATGAGGCTGGCAATCCTGATAAAACATGTACGAGGCTGGCAGTGCTGATAAAACATGTATGAGGCTGGCAGTCCTAATAAAACATGTATGAGGCTGGCAGTCCTAATAAAACATGTATGAGGCTGGCAGTCCTAATAAAACATGTATGAGGCTGGCAATCCTGATAAAACATGTAGGGGGCGAGCAATCTCATGTAAAACTAACTGCTATAGAAACTGACCGTAAGAGCAAATGAGTACTTTGGTGCAGGTTTCTTACAGGGAGCTGCTGCAGTCCCATAAGGGAAATAAGGAAAGATAAAACATAGTGTGACACTGGCCACTACAGCAGATCTAAAGCATGCGCAAAAAGCTGCTTCTCCCAATGACATTTCACATCATGCTTGGAAAGTAAAAAGTAATGTAAGTACTAATCTAATTATCACTCTTTATACTTGGAAGAAAAAATTTAATAAAATCATGATTTTTGTCACATTTCATTCCTCAGGAGTTTCACAAGCAGAATTTGGCAAAAAAGACACTGCCTGTGAAAAAGACCCCACCACCACAACAGCTGCCTGTGAAAGAGACCCCACCACCACAACAGCTGCCTGTGAAAGAGACCCCACCACCACCACAGCTGCCTGTGAAAGAGACCCCACCACCACCACAGCTGCCTGTGAAGGAGACCTCACCACAGCCTGAGGAAAATAAATTCAGCGTAGAGAAAACTGATGACATTGTGAAACTATTCAAAACGAGATCAGAGAGAAAGAAATCCTTTATATTAAGGTTAACTGGGAAAAATCCTTACTACTATTCTAATAATAGCAGCAAAGATAACAATATTGCTGCCATGGATATTGGTAATGAAGAGGCCATGAATGAGGATAGCGCACACATCAAAATTCCTAAGCTGACAAAACCTCCAACAGTGTTTCCTGCATGGACACCCCTGACCGCTGGAGGTTCTAGATCAGAAGTGGAAATGAAAGAAACACAGGAAGATGATAATCAGCCTCTTGACCAGTTTTTTGACAATTCAGAAGGAGGGCTCAGAGGTCAAAACAGGCACACTTGCCTGTTGTGGTGGCACCTGACTTATCATACATTCCTATGCCAGAAGTGGCAGATCTGCCCTCAGAACCTGATATGATTTGCACTGTTAAATCCTTTCAGCAGGTAATGGAGGAGGAAAAGAAAAACATTGATGATGAGAAGAAAATGATGGGTATAGATGTTGATGCAGAGGTAGAAAAAGCCAATGATAATCACCCCAGTCCAACCTCCATCATTAATAAATACCGTGCCATCTTATACAAGTCAAGGAGAGAGTGACGAAGATTCAAAGAAGAAAGCCCACACCACTACGGATAGTGTGGGCCAGATGGTCTTAGAACAGAAATTGGAAGATCAAATCAAAGCCTTAGCAAATGAAAATGTTAACTTGATGAAGGAAAAAGCAGGAGGGACAGAGGGAACAGAAATCTGAGGAAGAGGGGGCAGGGGAAAAGAGGTTTGAGAGTGGTTCACTGTCGGTAGATAAATCAGATGAGTTGAGTGCCATTAGTTGTAATAACCAGGAGACAACAGAAAATTTATCTGGTAATGCTGTCAGTAATCAGTTGGAGACCACAGATTTGAAACAGGTTGATCTTTCTTTGACTTCTGTTGAATATGATGATCAGCAGGTGGTGGCGTCTGAGCATTCGAATGTTGTTACAAGTACAGTCGTAGAGGAGACGGCACAGGTTGAAAAAACTGAACATAGACAAAATGACCTGAAGGAAGTTGAGGCAAGACCAGATGTAGAAGTAGCAACACCAGAAGCCGTTTTGAAGGAAGTGCTTCCGCTTAAGGTTGAAGATTTAGTGACTGTGACTGAAGGTAAATCAGTCAGTAATGTGAACTTGGAAATTGGTGATTCAGCTTATTTTGCTGACAGCCATGCTGTCAGAGATCAAGAGGATAAAAGTGCTGGGGATGGCATGTTAAGGAAGATGGCAGCATCAGCTAAATCTGAGTGTGAGGTGCTAGATAACGAGTTGGTTGTACTTTCAGGTGTTGCTGAAGATAGTCAGGGTGAAAATTACACAGGGCACGTTCAGGATTCTGCAGGGAGTTCAGAAAAGAATACTGCAGCTATAAGCACTATGGAGAAGGTACAGCAGCATGAAGTCATGTCTGAAACTAAAGACGAGTTATCTAGTTCAGGGAGTAACAGAGAGTATGAACTGCAAGAAGTATCATCTAGCAACACAGCAGAGGTTGAGTCGTACATTAATGACTCTATAACTGCAGGTGCCAGTCAGGACAAAATGAACATAACTTGTCCAGAAGGTGACAGTGGAGAACAAATGGACACTGATGATATTGTTGTAGTTGGTCAAGGAATAAGCATTACTACACCTGTAGATGACATTCAGAAAGAAACAAACATTACTGATCTAGTAACTGTCATTCAGGAAGAAGGAAACATTACACATCCAGACAGTAGGGAACAAATGGACACTGATGATATTGTTGTAGTTGGTCAAGGAATAAGCATTACTACACCTGTAGATGACATTCAGAAAGAAACAAACATTACTGATCTAGTAACTGTCATTCAGGAAGAAGGAAACATTACACATCCAGACAGTAGGGAACAAATGGACACTGATGAGGATGTTGTAGTTGGTCAAGGAATAAGCATTACTACACCTGTAGATGGCATTCAGAAAGAAACAAACATTACTGATCTAGTAACTGTCATTCAGGAAGAAGGAAACATTACACGCCCAGACAGTAGGGAACAAATGGACTCTGATGATATTGTTGTAGTTGGTCAAGGAATAAGCATTACTACACCTGTAGATGGCATTCAGAAAGAAACAAACATTACTGATCTAGTAACTGTCATTCAGGAAGAAGGGAACATTACACATCCAGACAGTAGGGAACAAATGGACTCTGATGATATTGTTGTAATTGGTCAAGGAATAAGCATTGCTGAATCTATAGATAGCATTCAGGGAGGAACAATCATTACTGGTCCAGTAACTGACAGTCATGAAGAAAATAAAATTGCTAGTCCAGCAGATGACAGTCATGACAAAGTGGTTGTTGCTTGTACAGCAGATGGCAGTCAGGAAAGTGTGAGCACTGAGAATGGTGTAGATGTTGGTCCAAGAGAAAGCGTTACTAAAACTCTGGATGGCAGTCAAGAAGTGAATATTACTGGTCCCGTAGATGGCAGCATGGAAGCATTAAGCATGGCTATTACTGTGGATGACAACAAGGAACAAGTAAGCATAACAGAAAATGAAAAAGACAGCAAAGGAGAGAAAAATGTTGCTGATAATGTAGATGGTTGTGAAGAAGAAATATGCATTGCTGATAATGTAGATGGCAGTAAAGAAAAAAAGAACATTACTGATATTGTAGATAACAGTAATGTAGACATAAGCACAGATGTGGCAGCAGATGACTGCAAAGAAGAAATTATCATTGCTGATGCTGTAGACAGTAAAGAAGAAATAAGCATTATTGATGCTGTAGATGACAGTAAAAAAATCACTATTGTTGATAATGACGTTACAGAAGACACAGACATTGCTAGGTCTGCAGATAACAGGAAGGCTTTGGTTGAGAAAGACATAATAGGAGAGGTAGAAGCCCAAAATGTGGGGGAGTCTACAGGACAAATAAAAGAAAGCTCTGATGTGGATGAGAAAGATGTTTATTCAGATCAGCATGAGGTACCAGAAATTACTACTGCAAACAGGGGAAGGAAGTCTACTAGGAGCAACCATGGTAGAAAGAAAGCTGCAGAAATTGAAGTCAAAATGGATGGTGGTTCATTAAATGTGGACCAAGAAGGTGGTTCTGAAAGCTCATTGCACATCGCTGAGAATGTTGACAGCAGGGAGTCTGAAGGTATAGCAGAGGTGAGCATCACCAGCGCAGGTTCTTTATTAAATAAACCATCAAGAAAACCCAAAGGAGAAACGGCTAGCAGCAACCAGTTTCGTGGACGAGTAACAAGAAGCAGAGCAAAGAAAGGTCAAGCTGACCCCCAAACCAGCGATGCAGACATAGAAAAAAACTGATGTAGAAGACACAGAAGGTGACAGAATGGAAGCTGGACATCAAGATACTGATAGCCATATGTCTCTTCCAGCTTCAGAGACTGAAACTGTTGGAGAATCAGGCCGTTATCCAGTCAGGTCAAGAGCAAGAATTAGTAGATGACAGCATTTATGGACAACAATCAGGGAATGACAATGTCCCCCAGCAGCATTGCCATGGTCACACAGGTGGTCAGAGCAGAGATCCTCCAATGTCTGGAGTGGTTGAAGATGAAGAGGAATCTACTAACACCATGATTGTCTCTGTTGCTGAGACAGACAGCCAAGTCATTGGTAAGTTTGCCCACAGTTTGTATAAGTAAGAGCCGCGATAGCACAGTGGTTAGTGCACTGGCTTCCTAGCTTGGTGGTCCATGGTTCAATCCCCCAGTTGAGGTGCGATTATTTAGATCGCAGATGGCTCCGGGGTCGACCCAGTCTCATGAATTGGGTACCAGAACAACTCTGGGAAGGTTAAGATGGCCGGCGTTATGCTGACCACATCACCCCTAGTGAGCCAATGGTCAAGAAAATATGGGCCTAACACCATATTCCCAATATGCCTCAATGGGCACTGATAAGTGTATATTTTCTTATCACTGAAGAATGCTGTATACATGAAGCCACCACACTGATAAATGTAAATGCAAAGGCGTCACACTGGCACATTACATTGACAAGGGTGACTGTGGTGCATGTAGTTTGTGTGTACTAGTCATCTTGATGAAGGTTGATGGTCAACTCGAACCGACACAGTGTTAGATATTCAGGTCACCTTGTCCACAAAGCATTGAGGCCCTGGCAAGGGATAGTGTTTATATCGAGTGAGAGTACATGTGTGAGTTACGCGAATGGGTGTACTGTTCTGTAGAGTTGATAGGTAACAATGCACTCATACACTCGTATCTAGAAGTCAATGTCGGCTGGAACTACTGTTAACCGTTTCATACAGTTTAGTGGGACGCACACTCTGACAACACAGCTACAGTCACTGGAACAGGTTGGCAACAACATCACATGCTTGAAAATGGTTTACGACATCAAAGATACATTTGTAAAGAATGTGAATATAATAGAACGTTAGTAGCTAGTCCCTCTGGGTTCTGGTTGTATTTACTTTCAGGCCTAACTGACTGATCACGTCAGTTAATGTTCTCAAATATTTATCATCAATGGCTCCCTGACAACCTCTTCTAACGAAGAATTACAAGCCGTAAATTAGTAGGCTTTTATGACGACAATCTCAAAACCACCAGTAGTGGCTTACAATAGTAGACATCTCTGTATCATCATCAGATAGTAAGGTATCCCTGTTCTCCGAACGATGATCCGCTTGGGCAAAGGCGAGATCCAAAAATGGCTCCTAACTTCGATGAGCTTCGCTCACTCCGAAGCTGCATAATGAAGCATAAGTAAAGGGCGCTGTCCATCATATCAATAATGCTGTGTAGATTATATGCATAATAATGCAATGTATATCATACGAATAATGGTGCTGCTGGCAAAATGTCGTCTCGAAAATAGTCAATCATATACATGTGCAGACCATAACATGGCTGCAGATCTAGGCATTTGAAAAGGTACAGTAACTGTCTCTCTTTACCTTATCATCCTAGAAAAACACTAGAAAAATAGCACCCGCCTTCCTTTGGCGCTAAGAATATATTCTGGGGAGGAACATAGACATAATAGTCACACAGACGATGTCACCTTCCCCCAGAATTTTACAGCAAAGAACAAATCTTCAGACTTCTGTCCGTACAGCGATTAGGATCCGCCCATCATCACGGAAGTCTCTCTCGACAACCCCAATTCGACACGTGCGCAGAAACGCGTGACCCCCAGAGTTCAACTCAGGATGGGCCGACGTAAATCTAAGTATTCATATAAGACCCAAGAGACATAATAAAATGTGCCATCAACATAATCAAGGGTTATGTACCTTTGACTCTCAACAAAAAGTGTTAACAGATAAATAAATATCTTTTTATATATATATATCTCTCTATATTCATTGCCTACAAAAGAATTTGTGCGTAACAGGCACGTAAAGAGGTCCTTTGTATGAGCAAGTCTGTCCAAAGCAAGTGAATATTTTGTTTTGATGATTGTATGAGTTTGCTTCATGTAAATCAAAAGCTATTTGTATATTTTGTGTATTAATTACTCGAGTATAGGTTCACCCCTAGACTTCAGGACTTAAAAAGCTTCCAAAATGAAATACCCAATAATAAGTTGAAGTTAAAACCAAAAAAATTAAATTTCAATATTTCTAGCATGTTGCAATATTTTTCACCCCTTTTCAGTTGAAGGGCGTGGATTCAAATTTGATCCTTGAGCAATGAAGCAACCATTTTACAGCCGAGTTAAAAAACTAATTCATTTAGTTCTTCAGGAGCTGGAAATGACAAACTGTTCCTTCTCCTAGCTTGTTTCGTTTTCGGCATTTCTAATGAGGATTCTTTTATTTTGCGCCAGTCTTTCATTGATTCCAAATTCCCACTTTACATTGGAATTGCCACAGCTTTCTGCAAATTCAATAACTTTCAGCATAAAACAAGTGTGTTTTCTTTTCAAACTCATAATAGCACCTTAAGGACAAAATTGTTTTTTTACTAAATACTTAACAAGTTATTTAAACAACTGTGCATGCTGGTGAACCCATGAATAGTTGTACTTTATGGAACAGGAAAAACATAACAAACAGCACATGTATATGATACGGCACAGCTAGAGAGAGTGACAAACCAACAAGAAAAAAAGTAAATAGAATAAAAAATATGTCCAGTAATTTCAAATATTGTTCATTGATAAGCTTATAGCAGGCATCTGCAACTGGTTGATCTTGATCTACTGGTAAATCCCAAGGCATAATTTGGTAGATCTCTTGGGAACCGAATGGAAAAATATATTTTTTTTTAAGCTAAAGAATTTTGTGTGTGGTCAAGCGGGAAGACAACAAAACATAGCTTAGTTTTGTTTTGTGTAGAAGTATTATTTAATGTTTTCCTTAAAAGTGGTTTTCCATAAAAGTTGCCCCATGTCGCCAGACTGGCTATCCATATTTATATTAGAGCTAGCCTTAACCTAACCCCAACCCATTTTCAAGCTTTGTCAGACTGCCAGCCTTAACTTAACTACAACCCTATTTCAAGCTTTGTTAAAATTAATAATGTCAGACAAACCCTTAGGCTGTTTTAGAAATAATAAAAAATGTTTTATATTTCCAACATAAGCGAAATGCCTCATTTTTGGCCAACATTGTGGCTTCCAGTCTACTGTCCCCAACTTGAACCATAAAGGGTACTACAGCATTGAATCCCACCATTTCATTTACCAAACAGGACCAACGCTCTATGTCACCCAACCTGCGATCGATAAGTAGGCCAACTTGCGATTCAAAATTACTCCAGTTCACTGTTGTTGGCAGTAATTATTTTTGTGTCATCTTCAAACACTTTCAGACGTGAACTTGAATAAGTTTAAAGAAAGCGTTGGTCATCCTGAGATTTTTGGTATCGTCATAGAGTTTGTACAGTACTGGTACTGGTTGATGGCTGTATGTGCTGTCTCTGTTCTTTACATGTTGGCTACTTCTGTAGCAGATGTGCAGCAATCATTTTATCTGTGCCACAGCTACACTTATCAGTAGTTCCTGTCTTTAGTCTGTTGAACAGATGGTATCGCGTCTGTTGTGGCCTGTGCAGTCTGAAGATTCCCACTTGTTCACTTCTGTTAAGCTGGTAATATGAACTGTTGTTCTGGAGGCCTGGATGCTCCTACTTCCCTCTTGTTTCTCTATCTGCTTCTGATAAAACTCTTGGCCTCTTCATAAGAGGTAGCTTTCCACCTTCCTTTGCCAATCTTTCAGCCTCTTCCAAAACCATTTATTCTCTGGTACAGTGGGTGGTCTGTCAGCTTCCTTAATTTCTCAGCTTGTTGCTGAGCACTGTTATCTCTTCTGTCCTCCATAGATTGGAGGTATGTAACCTTTCCCAATCATTCAATGGGTGTAGACTTCATGCCCACATTATAATTCTCTTTGTTTGGTTTTGGATTCTGTTTATTTTATCAAAGTTTGACTTACCTGTTGACCGTAATGCAGTGCCATATTCTAGGACTCGTCTCACTCGCTCAGCTTCTTTAGGACTCTTTCGTCCGCTACCCAAGCTGTGCCAGCAAGTTTTTTCATGATAATATTTCTGAAAATCTCAAACAGGTTAAGAGTTGCGGTTAAGATTATCGTTAGCGGTCATTGTTCTGAGATTTATAGCTGCTTATTAAAAAAATATTAACATGCGACAGACATTGAGGCCGTACTTTAAAAAAACAGCAAATGTTAAAGGGTCAAAAGTTAGGCTACTTATCGATAGCAATTTGGGCTACTTCTCAATTGTGTTTTGGGCGACATCTGAAAATAGAAAAAAATCTGGTTTCCGAAACATCTATCCCCAAGAATTTTAGATAAAAGGTTACGCACGTTACTATGTTCTAATACATGCAGCTATTTCACTCCAGAACTTCCCTCCCTAGTGCTATTTTTAATAATAATAATACATTGTAATTTTATGAGGAAGGCAGTCATTTCACTCCAGAGTTTCTCTCCCTAGTGCTATTAAAAAATATTTGATAAATTACAATGTTCTAAGAAAGACGGTTATTTTACTTCAGAATTTTCCTCTTCAGTGCTATAAAACAAATGGATTGATTTGCCATTGCCCTAAAGACGCCAATAGGCGTGATGGGAAACAATGGCAAAGAAAACCTATCTGCTGTTGCCCTAAGACGCCACTAGGCGTAATGGCCACTGACTGCTTTGACGGTCGGTGGCTAAGGACGGAAGAAGAAGAAGAAGTGCTATAAAAGAATACATTTGTTAAATTGCAATGTTATAAGAAAGCAGTCATTTCACTCCAGAACTTCCCTCCCTGAAGGTTCTAAACATTGCCCTGTTCATCCACATTAACCCATGCAGTTTACTTAGATTTGGCTCTTGCATGTTTTCCTACTGCTACAGTTACCAGCAGTTCTGTGATTTAGAGCTTACATCTAAGATAGTATGAATGTAGTCAGCAGTGTGTGAATTTGATTTGTTGCTGACTTTTCTTGTTCACAGAACCCACTTTCTAGTCTTGGCTTGGATGATGAGGATTAAGTGGCATTTGCTGTGGTTGTTGTTGAAGACAAACTCAAATCTGTTCATGAATAGAGAGAACTAAATATCACAGTATTGAACAAGAAACTGCAACTTAAATTTGTCTACTACATTGACTCTACAGTCTGCATTGCCACAGTTTGCATGCACATGGCGTAACTGGTAGAAGGTGTAAAACTCAGTCCAGCAGGAGCTCCAACACTTATTAGAAATGTCTTGTAAATGATTAACTTAACCTTACAGCTGTATGATTTACATATTTGTTCAAGTCCTTTAAATGTTTTTAATATATTTTGAGAACTTTGTGTTACAATGTGTATGTGTTCTTTTGTCACATTATGTTAATTTCAAACATGGTTGAATTGTCTTGTTCTTGCTACTGACATACTAATTTTGCGAAGGTGGTGGCATTTTGTCTAGTTTTCTTTGCCCCTTTGTTTTGGTTGTTTGTTTGCTTTCATGATAATGCTCAAATGGTCATGTGTAATCTAATCTTTTGAAATAATTGTATTCCCTATTGTTTATAGAAACAAAATTGTATTACATTTCGGATGTTACTAAATGTGCTAACAAGTGACGTTTTAAGGTGGGAAAGTTGTAATTAGATGGAAACAAAAGTAATGCAGATAGTTTCTTATGTGTCTCAACAGAAGCAGCATATGCATCATAATGAAGACAGTAGTTTGACCATTTGCTTAGAACATGGACAGGCCATAATCGACTATTTGGTTAGAACATGGACAGGTCATAACTGGTCATTTTGTTAGAACATGGACAGGCCATAATTTACCATTTAGTTAGAACATGGATATGCCACAATCAAACAGACTAATTAAAGCCATTTGGTGAAAACAAACCAACTAATTTTGACCATTAGGTTAGAATACAAACAGACCAACTTTGGCCATTTGGTTAGAACACAAACAGACCAACTTTGACCATTTAGAGTAAAACAGACCAACTTTGACCATTTGGTTAAGGCACAAACAGACCAACTTTGACCATTTGGTTAGAAATAAAACAGACCAACTTGGGTCATATGGTTAGAACACAAACAAACACTTGGTTAGAATAAAACAGACCAACCTTGGCCATTTGGTTGGAATACAAACATATACCAACTTCCATTTCACCTCATTGTTTTTGAAGATTATAAGCTGAAAGCCTTGCCACAGTGGGGAAGCCACATCTGATAAGTTTATCACCTTCTGTATTGTCATTCTTCTCTTGTACCTTTTAAACATTTTTTTATTGTTTTAACGTCCCTTTGTATATCTTACCATTCATTGTAAAATTTTGATGCTTTTTTTTGTGGTGGCTGGTGTGTTTTGCCCACTAAATAATATCTGGGTTATGATGCATTAGGAAATTATTATTGCGGTATATACTTGAGTATAAGTCGAGCAATTTATTCCTATTTCGGACCATAAAAAACACTTAGCCTGAGTTCAAACAAAAAGAAAAAGATTCATGGAACAGGTCGGAGGCCCCCCTTTGTCCATACTGTATCCATGAAATATAAGTTTGCTGTTTTATAAATTTTTTAACAAAATATCTTGTAATGTACTAAAGTGTTTGAATCAATTTTATTAGGCTGTTAATTGTAGTACCTATTAAAACATACACTCGATATAGACGTAAATAAAAAAAATTTCTATCATGCTTTCGAACTTCCTGTCATGCGTACACCAGCAAGCACAGTTGTTGTAAACAGACCCACATTTAGTAAAATAAAATGTCCCGAAGGTGCTATTACATTGAGTGAAAAGAAAGTGTACTTCTTATGAGACTGGCTTTAAGTTGAATGTGATAGACATTGCAGAAAGCCATGGCAAGTCCAATGCAATGCGGGAATTCAGAATTGATGAAAAACAGACTGGCATAAAATAAAACGATCATTGCAAAAATGCTGAAAACAAAACTAGCAAGGAGAGGGAACGCTTCGCAGATTCCAGCTTTTGAAAAGAACTAAATTAATGGGTTTTAACTCTGCGTCAACATGGTTGCATCATTACTCGAGGATCAATTACAATTTGCACCCTTCAGTTGGAAAGGAGTGAAAAATATTGCAACATGCCAGAAATATCAAAATTTATTGCATCTGCAGGCTGATGTCGCTGTTTTATGAACCGGTTTTCACAGTCTCAGCTAATACATAAAAAGTGCACAGAAATTACTAGCATCTTTGGAGGACAAAAATTCTAACTTTTCATAAATTCATCATTGAATCAACATTTTTTACTTCAACTTATAATTAGGTAACGTAATTATTTAGAAACTTTAAGTCCAGAAATCTAGGCATGGACCTATACTTGAGTATATACTGTACATCGTTAAAGGACTGGGATAACCACTGGTTTACTCATTTTATATCCAGACTTAGTTATGTGGGTTTTACTTGAGTTGCTTTTGCTTCATTGTGTCTAATGTCTTCACAAAACTTGAGAAGATGCTTCAGCATACATCAAGAGAAGTCTTTTCAGATGCTCATCATGCAGGTAAGTGTATGTAATAAATGCAACTTTGATAGTCTGACACTTCTAGGGTTTTGCATACCCTCTATGCTGCACAGCTAATGCATATAACCGTTTTTTTTTTTTAGTACGTACAAGGAAGTCTTCTGTAAAATGAAACATCGGTACTAGGTAGGTAATTAAAATTTTGGAACATTTTATATGGCACAAATTACAGCTTCTATTAAAACCAGAAAGGTCTTACAGACTGAACAGGTCACATGAGAACTACAAAAATGGCTAACAACTGTATCCAGAAAATGTCATAATACACCTAAGATTAAATAAATGCTTTGATTTTATTTTTGATAAATTTCATTGGAGTTATTTGTGTGCATCCTTTTTGCAGAAAAAAAAGACCTGTTATATTATAGGCTGTTTTGTGCTTGTACTAAATTGTGTACCAGTGTTAGAAAATCATGGAAGATTATATATATGAATGTGGGCATATTCTCTTCCATTTTTTGTCACGTGTTAAATTGTTAGCTATTTTTTCCTTCACTGTTATACAGAACATTAGTTTGTTTAATTCATATTGTTTTTATTGCCCTTTTATGATCAGAAATAAATGTGTATAAACACCCTACCAGTATTAGTGGTTATGATTTATGTTTACATTTGTGTGTAGTGGTCATATACAATTCTGTTAGGGGGGAAACTCAAAAGATTTAATTAAATAAATAAAGATAGTCGTGATTTGCTCCCATAGATAGATGGTGTTGTCGTTCAGGAGGTCCTGGGTTTGAGCCTTCGGTAAGCCTATCACTTTTGTTGTTGTTCTGTTGTCTAGTTTTCTACGTCTTTATTTCTCACGAGTACCTGAAACATACGTTTATGAGTATTATTTATCTAAAGATGAAAGCAACAAACGGGTCAACCTTGAAGAAAGTACTGGCCTAATAACAGAATGACGTTTTTTTTTTTGTTTTGCACTCCAGCAATTCCACTTTATTATTTTGATGTGTCTATTCTTTTTTTATATATTATTTCTTCAAGTTAATTTGGTGTAAGTTGTTTTTATTTCCTCTTAGGTGGATTATTTTGTCTCTGGCAGCTTGTGCAATAATTCTTTGGTTTTTTTATTTACTTTTATTCTACATCATTTCTTATCAGTTGCTGCTAGGTTAGTTTGAACTGGTCAAATCAATCTGAATACATCAATGTTTTTATCAAGTTATTCTTTCCTTGCGTCCTTTCAATTTGTAATAGTTCAGTTTTCTCTTGTTCTTTTTCATGGGTTCTAATTTGCTTTCTTGATCTGATCTTCATTTTCTGTTTTTTGTTCAGCTATTTTGGTGATATCTTTTTTAATTTCTTGTTGAACTATTTGATGGACTCTTAATATTTCTTCTGCTTTTTTTTTACCTTTATTTCTCTTTTTTTTTTTTTGGTCTGTTAGTGTGCTGAATTTCCTGTAACAGTTTTTTCAGTTTTGTTCAGGGTTAGTATTCTACTAGTTAGTTTTCATCTTTGCCATTCAACGTTTATCAAACAATGTTTCCATGATGTTTACTATTTTATCATCAGGTAGCGCGGTTATGGTTATGGTTACCAAGTGCCTCTATCTGAGTTACTTTCATCCTTGGGAACTCAGGCAATATACATTTGTTGTTGTGTTTTGTTCTTGATTTTGTGTTGTTGCTTTGTTTAATATGCTAAAAATCCAACTCCTGCAGACCTGAGTAGAACAGTCCCAACTAAGATGGTTTAGCCATGTCTGCAGAATGGGAGATCAGCTACCACGACAAGCATGGGAAACTAAAAGCCAGGGATCCAGACCTCCAGGATGATCAAGTGTCTGCTGGGAGGACAACTGTTAAAGTTTGTTATACTATTAAATTTTCTGGTGACGACATGGGAAGAGAATGTCATATAGTAGCTGATAGATGCGATCAGCATAGGTCGGGCTTACGGATGGCCGACAAGTGGGTAAATAGGTACGGTATATCTGCATACGCGAATGATAAGGGCTCGTTCATCTATACAGATTGTAATCACACACCACAGCAAACGTAGAAGTCGGGGAATGTTGGAACAAGCTGTAACGTTTCACAGTTGTATTACAACAGACTTCGTAGACATCATGGGACGATATATCATAAGTCATGGAGCATCAACAATTCACAATATACTCGTACAGCACCAAGTATAAGATATCCATGGAACATTCACTTCAGTAAACAGTACATTAGCAAGCCATTATATCCAAGGCTTTGAATAGCAAATACCGGGGCAAATAACATTCCCGTCAATATCTCTCAATCTTCACTTTAATAAACATAGGAAATATGGGTATATCTATATATTAAATTCTCCCTTTCACGAAAATACACTGGAACACACTAGCGAGATGGGGGAAAAACAACCATCTCGAAGCTCTGCCAGGAACACACTGTCATGAGATAACAGCTCAGTAAAAATTACTCATGCGAACTACCCGCGTGAGACTATCGCTCAGCCCCAACCGTCTCTTCCCAAAAACCGCACTAAGAACATTCGAAAACTTTATCTTATTTTTTTTTAAAACAAACTAGCAACCACTCAGTTGAGCTGTGTTCAAAAATTACCGAGCCTACAGCCCCCCCCCCCAACTAAAAAATCATCTCATCACTAAAGCGTGCTAACTAACGTGTGTACAAAAATCCGACCCCTACATCCAAATCTTTAACACCTAACTCCTACTAACAAAATATGACTTAACAACAACATTAGACAGTCTTTGAAGGACCGAGGACTAGAATGGAACCAGGCCAGGAGGAAGACAGCCGATAGGATAGTATGGTGCTCTCTTTTCCAAACCTCTACACCTCACGGTAGAAGAGGAACGACTAAGTAAATAGTAAGTAAGCTTTGTTTAATATATTATTTTTTCTTCATTCGGTGGAACTTTTGAATTTGTATTTATTTTATCTGTTCTTATCTGACTTCTCTTGTTTTTTTAGTCGGTCCTCACCACATCTGCTATGATTTCTTTTTTTCTCATATGCTAACCATTTTGGATCTAGTTACAGCTAGCATTGTAATAATTTTTTTTTTTTTTAAATTTCAATACCTATTCCTTGTGTTTAAAAATAAAAAATTAATTAATTCTGGGGGAAAAGACTTGAAAGTATGTTTCATGTATCAGACTAAACAATGGATTGATAAGTGACCTTCCCTTTAGTGTCTCCAAAACATTGCAAAAGAGGTGACTCAGTGTGGTACGGTAGCAGAAAAATATATCCAGCTGCCACAAGTTAAGTTTACAGAACCATGGCCACAATAGTTGTGCTGCAGATTCAAGAGGGTACAAAAATAAAAAAAAAGCATTACACACAGTTTCACCAGCAGCACCAAGAAATGCAGAAAGGCATACCAACTTACAATAGACAAAAAGCTGCTACCATAGAATATAATCTCACATATGTAGAAGTGAAGCTTGACAGGCAGGAACTTGTCAGTGGCTTCATGCACACAATTTCAGACAAGACCAGTAGGTGCCTGACCTTGGTTAAACATCGTGTGAGTACAAAATGGGGAGCAG